>CM044438.1:81880988-81931510 GCA_024363595.1 Xenopus borealis | reverse complement strand
ACATTGGAAGACCTTCCCTTAATCTTAGAGCCTAGATCCCTGAACTCACTCTTTAATGTCCATTTATCTTGTCATTAGTACTGATATGTACTAAGACCATTGGGTCATGCGCAGTCCCACCCAATAATTTGTCTACGTGATCAACCACATGCCGTACCCTGGCACCAGGTAGACAGCAAACTGTTCGGTTGTAGCGATCTGGATGACAGATTACCCTATCCACATTCCTAATAACTGAATCCCCTACAACCACAATCTGCTTAGGCCTGACTCTGCTTTCCTCCCCACCACTCATAGAGAAACTGGTCTCCCAGCTGTTAGAGAGGTCAGCCCCATCTAGAATTGCCAATCCAGAGTTCACACTCCCATCATCTTCACACAATCTTGCAAAGCTGTTGGGATGTAGAAACCCAAAGGAGAAAAAAGATTTTTCTATGTAGAGAACAGCGCCTAAGGCAGTGGAAATTTTTAGAAAAAGCAATATAGTGTAGTAATTTTAAGAAATGTGGGAAACACCCCGTGCTTTTAATAAAATATGCTGGTTGTGCAGATTCTTTGTTTATAAATTAATATATATAGACATATGTGTGTATATATATAAGCATCTGTGTGTATCCCCCTCTCTCCCCTTGGGTGTAGTCCCGTGAGGTTTCCACTATAGTGTGGGTGTTTGTAGCAATTATATTGTGACAAGTCCTCAAGGTGTACTTCCTTCCTTCGCCGGGGTAATTAGCTGAGGTGCCTACTTACAAACCACTATGGTGGTATGTCGCATATGGTTAAATTCCTCCCGGCACTTCCCCCTTGTGGTGTCCACGTATATCCGTTATTCCAATATATAAATGAGGTAAAAGGCAAAAGAGGGAAATAGCGTAATACTATTTTAATATGTCAAAAAGTTAAAAAACAATCGATACACTCACAATTTCCCCATGGGGTACTTGCAAATAGTTTATAGGCTGCTGCTGGATCAATTAGTTGTTTCCATCAGCTTCCCCTCTGGGTCCTCATGTAGGTGTGAATGTGCTTCCTCCTTTCTCTCTCCTAACGAGTTTCACTGGATAGTCCCAGCTTCATCAGAGGCTCCCTCTTTTGCCTTTTACCTCATTTATATATTGGAATAACGGATATACGTGGACACCAGAAGGGGGAAGTGCCAGGAGGAATTTAACCATACGCGACATACCCAATTTGGGACACTTAGCAATAAGTTGTTTCTAATCAGTATTTTCATTTTTTCTTTCTCTCACACCATGTTGGCTTTTAGAAATAATAAGCATTATGACTTAGATGGGATGTAGAAACCCAGGATCAGTTTCCCTTTTCCTTTTGCCCACCTTTTCTAACTGTCACCCAGATAGCTGCCTTAACATCCTGCTGCTGTTATGTTCCCCCCAAACAATCTGACCCTGCTAGGTCCTTCTCAGTGAGCAAGAGACTCCTTTCAAGATTGTCAATTGACTGCAGTGTTACAATTTGTTCCTCTAGTGCTCTAACTCGAGCCTCCAAAGTGGCAAGTTGCTCAGATCTACCACAGAGATAAGCATTTTGGATCTGTTGTTCAAAATCTGCATACATATGGCAGACTGTGCACTGGGTCAGACCTTCAATCTTGCAAGCACTCATTATCCCAGTTACAGATCAAAACAGGAACAAGAAAATTAGGGTTTAGAACAAACTTTTGACCTAGTTTGAACCTCCTTTAGTTTGTAACTCCTGAGTTTGCAACTCCACTTACAGATCCCCCATCGAACTCACATTTCCCCCTCCTAAGAAAGATTGGAAAAGAAGAATATACTGGTAGCACCCCTCTTTTTATTCTCATTAGGGGAATAACCCAAAACAATCCTGTACTAATGGCACTGAAGTATAACCAACCTAAGGAATAATAACTTCACAATGTACTCCAGGCACATGTATAATAGCCCCATTCTTACTATTGGCTAAATGAATTCGGTGTGCGCATTGATTAGTTCTTGAATTATGCATTTAGTGGCATGGAGACGCTTGCATAAAGATATTTTAGGTTTTCATATAATCTACAGAATAAGGTTAGTGTATTAAAAATACATTATATAACATTAGGGGAAAAATCTTATTCTGTTTCTTCCTGCTGGCACCTGATATGATATCTATCTTTTCAAAGCTTTTTAGAGAATTCACCTTTCCACAACCACTCCAAATATTGAATTGTCAATTTTATTCCCAAAATATGGCAAGCAAGAAAGAGGCAGCAATATATTTAATTTGGATTCAATTGTATGATATTAATTTTTAAAGAATCCATACTAAATGCTATGTAAGTTTTGATGAATAATATTGTAATAAATTAATCTATTATAGGTATGGGACCTGTTATCCAGAATGCTCTGGATCTAGGGTTTTTCGGGATGATGGATTATTCCATAATTTGAATCTTCTTATTTTAAATTTACTAGAATATCATGTTAACATAAAATACATTTCTAACCTACCTTTTGTGCCCAGTAAATATTAACTATATCTTAGTTTGGATCAAGAAGAAGCTACTGTTTTATTATAACTAAGGAGTCTATGTGAGACTGCCTTTCTGTAATTCAGAGCTTTCTGTGTAACGGGTTTCTGGTTAACTGATCCCATACATGTACATACAAATATTAAAATATTAAAAATAAAAAGTGTATTCGATTGTATATACACAATTTACACATAAAATGATTTCAAGGATAGGAATTTTTGTACTAATGGAAGTGGCTTACAATGCTAAAAGTGAATATTATAATCTATCATGCGATGTTGAATATTTTTCATATATGTTCATATGGTCCATGGTATTCTGCATAAATACTGTATGTTGAACTGAAATGTACCTAACTATGCAATAAAGGTGTTTTTTTTCAATATTCTTAGCTTGAAAAAATACCAATATACAACAGCATTCTTCCGGACCCTACTGCTAAGTTTAAGAGGTTTATGCTAATAACGTTGTCCTTGTGTGCATAACTCATTGCTAATGTACATACCTTTCTTCACAGCCTGCATTCAGTACAACACAGAAACATTTCTAAGCTACATTTCCCTTAGTAGATATACTCAGCATGAAAGCTGTGAGCACCAAACAGTGACTGTACATGATATACCTACAGGTCTCCAAACTCTGATTATCTACATCAAATAAAGCTTCTTAGTACAGAACACATTTATCATGCAGGGACATTTTTAAGTAAGTTGCATTTTTTTAAAACCTCTGTTTCCCAAAGAAAACTACTAATAAAATATGCCTTTTATACATACTAAAACATTCCAGCACTTATGATAAAACATTCAGTTTGAAAAACAGACAAGGCATGTAGCCTTGAAACCAGAAGACGGTATTTTTCATATACATTTATTATTTATCATTATTCAAATTGTCATTAATGTCTAAGTGGTATATTTATCAAAGTCACATGCTTAAATTCTAGTAATTTTATAGCAAATATTGGGGATTTTGTTCATAGCACTGTGGTACCTATGCCACTGAATGCATAAAAAAACTCCTTTCCCTTATGCTGTATCACACAAGCCAAAACATCCCTTCTGAATTTGGATACACTGAATATAAACAAAACTTGTAAAGTTGTAAAAAAAAATATAATAAGAAAAGAAAAACCACCAAAAGTAGGGTTGGGGCAAAAGTGCTAATTTGCAATACAGGTATGGAATCCATTATCTGGAAACCTGTTAATCAGAAAGCTCAGAATTACAGAAAGACTGCATCCCATAGACTCCATTTTATCCAAATAAACAAAACTGTTAAAAGTTAAAAGTTATTTCCCTTTTCTCTATACAGGGGAGCTCCACCAATGAGGCACCAAATAGGTTACCAGGGATGGCAAAAAGTTGCTCCTAGGGTTATATTTATCAAAGAGTGAAGTAAAGGGGTATATTTATCAAAGAGTGAAGTTCCGCCACTAGAGGGAAATTCCGCAGCTCTCAATTAATTTCTATGGGATTTTTGAAGGGGTATTTATCAAAGGGTGAATTGAGAGCTACGGAATTTCACTCTTGTGGCGGAACTTCATTCTTTGATAAATTTACCCCTAGTACCTTTAAGAGCTAAATTTCCATTTTTAAACTGGAAGTTCAGTACTAGTACAATTGAGCTCTCCTCACTAAATTTGCAGCCTCCCCCCGGACTGGTAAGTTGGCGAGGGGGGCTGCCTCAGAAGCGGCCCTGTCATTATAATAAAACAGTACCTTGTACTTGATCCAAATTAAAATATTTATCCTTACTGGAAGCAAAACCAGCCTATTGGGCTTATGTTATGTTTACATGATTTTCTAGTAGATTTAAGATATGAAAATCCAAATTCTGGAAAGATCTGTTATCTGGAAAAACCAAGGTCCGCAGCATTCAGGATAACAGGTCCCATACCTGTATCTGATTATATTAAAATAAATTAACTTTTGTATAGTGTAATGGACTCATCAATTTTATAATTATACCGATTGTTAATATATGTAGGAAAAGACTGAACACAGAGGCAGCTGGCACATGTGTGTTTAAAGGTTTAAGAAGATACCTGTCTGGCATGCAATTGAAATTTATCAATGTGATACAGATTCAATTCTAAACAAACGTTAATGGTTGGAGGTTCAAAATGTTCTAGTTACACCACTGGATATTAACTAGGATATATCTATTTCAAGTTAGAGTCCTTAAATGCACTATTGCTAGAGTATTCTAGTTGAATTTCCAGTGCAGATCTGTTTTTATTAGTGATGGGCGAATCTACCCCGTTTCGCTTTGCCGAAAAAATTGGTGAAAAAATTCGTGAAACGAGTCGCGTCAAAAACGCCAGCGGCGAATCGCGGGAATTCATCGAAAATTCGCAGATCACTAGTTTCTATAAATGAAATCCTTCGCTGGGTCGTAACTATGAGGACTTAGTTTAATTTCTAGGTTGCAAGGACCTGCTTTTCAATAAATGGCATTACCTTAAAGAAAAGTAGCTATGGAAGAATTGTGTTTGCAGATAGGCTTGTAGACTATGGCCCATTTGAAGGTAAAAAAAAAATTAATTATTTTATCAATCAAGTACTGGTACATTGTTTTAATAATTTTATAGAAGCAGAATATAGGTATGTATTATATCTGCATAATCTAATTGTAATCAGGAAATGTCATGCTTGTTTGTATAAAGGACAGATTCCTGTCTCTCTCAAGGGTGCATGTAATGAAAACTATTACTTTCAGTGTGTATTTGAAAGAACGGTGTCCAAGTTTATGACAGCATATAAAGAAGGTGCATTTGCCAGAAAGAATTACAAAAATAAAAACTAAGCTAACTGAAAAGACTGTCAGACAAAGAAAATAATTGCACCAAAAAATCATAAAATGACGGCAGCTTGGGTGTTTGCAAAATGTAGTACTCTTCTGAAAGATGACATTTCTAGCAAAACAATTTCATGAGACCTTTGCACAGCCAAATTATATGACAGATCTGCTATTCCTAAATCACTTACAATGTTAAGGGGCATATTTATTAAGTTATTTAAAAGTGGCTTATGCTTGAAAATTTTTATAAAAAGTGGCATAAAATGAGACCTTTATAAAGCTCTGTTGTAACATCGTGAGTCAAAACAGCAGAAAACAACCATTAGAGATAACTGCAGTTGAGGCATAAGATCCCTTATCCAGAATTCTGTTATCCAGAAAGCTTCAAATTATAGCCCATTTTAAGCAAATATTTATCATTTTAAAGAATTTCTGTAATAATAAAACAGTACCTTATACTTGATCCAAACTAGCCATCTGCATCCATATTGGTGGCAAAACAATCTTACTCACTTTTACAACATTTATGGCATAAATTGATAAGCAAAGCTTTGTAAAGTTGGCTCGGTAAAACCTATATATATATATATATATATATATATATATATATATATATATATATATAATAAGTAGCTGCACTCCAAATCTCCAAATATTAGGTTGGGGACTTGGCTTGGCTATCCACAGGGAATATGAAGCTTAAAATCCCATTCCTTAAGCGGGGGCCTAGATTTATTGGTCCATACCCTATTGTGGAGATTGTGAACCCAACCTCTGTCCATCTTGAGTTACCTGAGGTGTTTATGTTATCTAACCTGTTTCATGTTTCTATGTTAAAACCAGCCATACAGATCCACCAGCAAGTTTGTTCTCCTCCAGTGTTGCTGAAAAGTCTGGTTGAATCTGATGCTAGGGTTGTCCACCTTAGGAGACAGTTCCATCTCAGGTCTCCTGGTAAACTTGAGGGTTCAGTGACCGCTCCTAGAGGGGGGGTAATGTAAGAACTCACCCTAGCGGGCAGCAGGGTCCACCGCCGCTCAAGTGGTGTGGACACCCGCTGTGCTGCTTCTTCCTCTTCTGTGTCTAGTTCCCCTACAGAAATCTAGCTGAGCCATGATAAAAGCTTATTAAAATGTCATATATATTGCCGCTCCAGTGGTGTGGACACCTGCTGTGCTGCTTCTTCCTTTTCTGTGTCTAGTTCCCCTATGGAAATCTAGCTGAGCCCTGATAAAAGCTTATTTAAATGTCATAAATATTGCACAATTAGTGATGGAAGAATTCGTGGCGAATTCCCACGATTCGCCAGCGAAAATCCGCCAAAAAACACGACGCGACGAAAACGATGCGACGCGCAGCAAAAACGTAACTCGTTTCGTTTCACAAATTTTTACGCCAATTCGCGAATTTCGCTGGAAATTCGCAAATTTTTCGGCGAAACGGGGGAGATTCGCCCATCACTATGCACAATTAGAAATGATACGGGGACGTGTTTGAGATACTGTATATTCAGACGAGTACTTTGTATTAAAATAAGGACATACATGCAGATATGTATGCTGATAATTATGTGGTGATTTGGGGGGGTTATATATCAGTCCTATTTTTATCTGTGATATGCTCGCATTGACAAAGTAATGCTAGCGAAAATTCGCCAGCGTCGGTTGCTGCTTAGTAAATCTACCCCTAAGAATCAACTCTAGGTATTTTCTAAAATTTTGTGGAAATTGGAGATGGTACTGTATAGGCTGACCTTCACAAAGTATAGCAATGAGGCAATCTGATTATCAAATTTAATCTTACTCATGCAAATAACATACATTTTGCAGCTACCAGACAGCAACCAATTAAAAAAACACCTTTCTATGCAGAGTAAGCAAATATCTTTGCCACCGTTTTCATTGCTTTAACCCTGTTACAAAGCATGGTAACCTCATTTTTGCTATTAGATAAGGCTGATTATTAAGTTAAATTGCAAATTCAGGGTCTTGCATTTTTGCAATATTGCAGCAGAAGCATGAAGTACAGTTATGGAATGAGTTATCTGGAAATCTGTTATCCAGAAAGGTCCAAATCACGTAAAGGCAGTCTCCCATAGAATCCATAATAATTAATTAATCCACATTTTTAAAAATTATTTCCCTTTTCTCTGTAATAATAAAACATTAGCTTGTACTTAATCCTAACTAAGATATAATTAATCCTTATTGGAAGCAAACCCAATCTATTGGGTTTATTTAACATTTACCTGATTCTCTAGTAGACTTAGGGGCAGATTTACTAAGGTATTTTTGGAAAAAATCTTTAGATTTTCCAAACTTTGAAAAAATCTCTGTAGAGGTTCTAAGAGGTCCCCCATAGGCTAAAATAGCAATTAGGCAGCTTTAAGGTGGCAAAGTGTTGAATTAATTTTTTTTTTAAAGAGACAGTAAATTCAAATTTTCAATGTGTTTTCAATTCGAATCTTCAAATTTTTTAAATTTGAATCGAATTTTGGGCTATTCGATTCAAAAATTACTTCGAAATTAAAATTTTTTAATTCGAATTTTCACTTTTACGCTTAAATGTGCCCCTTAAGGTATGAAGATCCAAAATAAAGAAAGATCCATTATCCAGAAAACCCCAGGTCCTGAGCATTCTGGATAACAGGTCCCATACCTGAGTAGGGTCCCCATTATCAGCACTAATTTAACAAAAGAAAAAATTATTCTTATATTGATGAGCCTTTTTTAATAACACACAAACACAATATGATGCGTGACATCAATATAACGTCATATCTTAAAATGGTTTTCCCCATGCAATTTGTAGTTAGCTTTTTGGGGAATAAAAGCCACAACCTCCAAAAAGGCGCTTGCAAGGGGATATGATTACACTTTACAAGTACATTACAGGACATTATAGACAAATATCAGGGGACCTTTTTACCCATAAAGACAATCACCGCACCAGAGGCCACCCCTTCAGACTAGAAGAAAAGGACTTTCATTTGAAGCAGCGTAGGTGGTTCTTCACAGTGAGGACAGTGAGGTTGTGGAATGCACTGCCAGGTGATGTTGTGATGGCTCATTCTGTTAATGCTTTTAAGAGGGGCTTGGATGATTTATTGGACAGGCATAATATCAAAGGCTATTGTGACACTAAAGTCTATAGTAAGTATATGGGCATATATATTTATGTGAAGGAATGGAGGGGTGTGTGTGGATGCTGTTTTTTTCTTTTTCGAGATTTATCGTACTCTGGCTATTTAAGAATTCAACAATTTGCCACCTAAAACCTGCAAAATTGCTGATAAATTTAATGAGAGAGGTCCAGGGATCAATTTAGAGATTTTCGCAGCCTTCCTGGCATTTAATTTTTTTTCAGAGAAAAAACTCAAATCGAGTTTGATCGAATTCGATTTGAATTAGATTGGAGTTTTCAGGTTGTTTGAAATTGGTTTAAAAAGGAAAGATTTGTAAATACTTCCTGACTTAAATACAATTCACTTCCTAGAGAGAGGGAGATATAAATTACTTTTTTTTTCATAACTAGGTTGTTTGAAATCAGCCAAGTTGGAAAAATTTGATTTTATTAATACATTTAGTTGAATTTTGAATTTATGGAAAAAAAAAACTCATGCATATACACAAACAATGGTGGCATGCTTAGTTTAGCTATGCCTAGAGCGCTGATATTAAATGTTTTTTTAACTTTTTTATATTTTGCCCATGCTCTAGTAACAATAGTTTTTTTAATACATTTTTATTTTTATAATAGTCTCCCCCAGCACACCATTATCCAAAGTTTAGTTTGCACATACTTCGTCCTTTTAGATGTTAATTTGAAAACTTGCATGATCCTTGAGGATGATTTAATC
Organism: Xenopus borealis; assembly: GCA_024363595.1. Classification (NCBI taxonomy): domain Eukaryota; kingdom Metazoa; phylum Chordata; class Amphibia; order Anura; family Pipidae; genus Xenopus; species Xenopus borealis. The sequence continues at coordinate 81,922,352 of CM044438.1, read as the reverse complement.
TGTTGGATCAAGTGCAATAATAAAAACATATATTAATCAGGTCTTCTCCATAGAGACAGTCACATCAATAGTATAAAGAAACACTATGACATTTTGGAGACAAAAAGGTTAACTGCATAGGATTACATGAAAACATTCGCTCTGCCCCCTGCTAACCTACAAAGATTTAATTTTCCTTTGTTTATCTTTTCTGAAACCTATGCTAAACTATCCCTGGCTTGGATAAAAGAATCATGTCTCCATTCATTTCCTATCTAGCAAAATTGCCATTGAATTTTCTATCATTGGTACATAATCCTTTTCTCTACATTATTTTCTTAATATCAAGTACAGCACAAGATAATGGATAGGCACCGTAATAACAGTGTGGCCTGCGGTAGACCCTCAAGGGAAATAGCTTTGAAGCTGTTGGAATATTAATGCCTCTCTGTGTCACAAGTCTTCCTTTTCACTTTAACTTCTGTTTTCTAAACTACATAATGACTTTTTATATATGACAAATGCATTAGGATAAAAAGAGAATCCATTGACAAGCAGCCTAAATGTTGCAAGCAATTTTTCTTTTGTGTTTTTTTTTTGATCATCATCAGAGACTGAGTAGTTAATTTCTAATGTGAATATCAAGAGGGATGAAAAAGGGTTATACTTTATAGTTCAGAAGCATATCAGAAGCGCTTCTGTGCATATTAATACTAACTGATAAAAATTAACAACCTAATAATGTATAACTTAAAAATATATATTATTCAGTATGTGGGTGGGTGTACATGAATATGTGCAGATAGAAAGATGGACCAAGTGAATCTGACATTAAAGTGGTTCAATTTTAAAGTCTGTGGGGCTCATTTATAAACTTTGAGCAGGGCAGATTGGTTTGCAAAGCGAATGTATTTGCCCTGTGCCTGGTTATATTTATAAAGCTGAATAAGTGTGTGCAAACAGATTTGTTTTTCAAATTGCGAATGTCTATACCCATCTTGTTTGCGAGTCATTTGCAAAAATGTATTCACTATGCAAATTCACAAAAACCTGAAAGACAGGCACAGCAGTGCAATATTTTAGGGGCATATTTACTAATGGTTGAATTTTGAAGTGAAAAAAACAAATTTCGACCATCAAAAAAATTTTTAAGGCTATATTCGATCGAAAATTGACCTGTTTCAATTGAATAGGTCCATTTTTGATCAAATAAAAATCATTCCAATCCTTCGAATTCCTAGAACTTTTTTTAGGACAGGTTCCAGGAGGTCCCCCAAAGGCTACAATGGCAATTCAGCAGCTTTAAAGGAATTGTTCAGTATAAAAATAAAAACTGGGTAAATAGATAGGCTGTGCAAAATAAAAAATGTTTTCAATACAGTTAGTTAGGCAAAATGTAATGTATAAAGGCTGGAGGTACTGTAAGTCTAACCTAACATAACAGAACACTACTTCTTGCTTTTCAGCTCTCTTTTTTTTACACTGACTGGTTACCCTGGTTACCAGGTAGTATCCAATCAGTGACTAGAGGGAGGGCCACATTGGTCATAACTGTTGCTTTTGAATCTGAGCTGAATGCTGAGGATCAATTGCAAACTCACTGAACAGTGATGTTCCACATGGTCCCCCTTCAAGTCACTGACTAACTCAGATTTAGAGAGCTGAAAAGCAGGAAGTTGGATTCTGGCTATTATATTAGACATCCAGTCACTCCAGCCTTTATAGTTTGCATTTTTCCCTGACTAACTATATTAGAAACATTTTTTATCTTGCACAGCCTATCTATTTACCCAGTTTTTCATTTTACCCTGAACTGTTCCTTTAAGGTGGCAACTAGTCAAATTCAAAGTATTTTAAAGAGACAGTACTATTCGAATTTTCAAATTTTTTCTAATCGAATTTTGGGCTATTCGATTGTCGAAGTAGCCCAAAATTACTTTGAAATTTGAATTTTTAAAATTCAAATTTTATCAAAATTTTCACTTGTACCCTTAGTAAATCTGTCCCCAAGTGTTCAGGAAAAAGCATGGGCAAAACAAGCATTTGTGAACAATTATGTACTGCGTGAACTTTATAAATGACCCTCTGTGAGTGCTGTGTTCATTGAATCTTTATGTTGCACAGCCATTTTGGAGAGCATAAATTCTGCTATGGTACAGATATCTATAAGTACATATATTATCTGGAATGCTTGGTATCTGGGGTTTTCTGGATAAGCTTGGGGATTACATAAGACCTTATAGCTTGGGTCCCCAACCTTTTTTTACCCATAAGCAATACAAGCATAAAAAATGTTCCATTTGGATGCCCCTATTTGGACTGGCAGCCTACAGGAGGCTTTGTTTGGAAGTGCATCTGTCTGTAAAGAACTGGTGGTCTAATGGGAGAATGGCAGGGACACCTGCCGCCCCCTCAGTGGGGACACCCACCACTTATTCTTGTAATGCCGGCGCGCGCGGCGCACTTCCTGTCCCTTTTAAAGGCACAGGTGCGCTGGCGTGATGATTTCAGCACGCATTGGCGTGAAATTAAAATGTATTTAAAGGGACTTTGCTGCAAAACTCATTGCCCATTTTATAGGTTCTGCTTTCTGAGTTCCTGGTGCCTTGCTTAGCCTCTGTCTGATTGTGACTACTCCTGACTTCTGTGATCCTGACCTTGGCTTGTGACCTGACTATTCTACACTCTGTAATCCGATCCTGCCTGCCTGACCATTCTGATCTGATCTCCTGGTTTTGACCTTGGCCTGTCTGACTCTGTCTGTGTTCCACCTGTCCTGACCCGGCCTGACCTGACTACGTTTTCTGCCTCTGTCCTGTCCAGTGAACTTCCACCCAAGACTTTGCTTAAACATTGTGCCCCTTGCTAGCCAGAACGTTTCGCCTTGCTCTTCTTGTTAAGTCCAGGTGGCATCCAAGTAAGCTGAGGGCTCCTCTCAAGGCCAAAGACGGTCAAACTACTGGTGAAGCACGAGCCAAGACCATCTGTTCTGGGTTTGGGTGCCGACCATGACACTGTCTTTTTCAAGAACAAAAAAGCAAGCCAGGAATTAAATATAAGCACCTACTTTGAGGCCAGTGGGAGCAACATTCAAAGGAACAACATGGGGACCACTTCCTTATAAATATTGAGGAAACTGTATTGACAGCAACTATATTTATGATTTTTTGAAGCACCACTCAGACTTTAAGTTTAGAACTGGTTTTCTTTTTTATATTATTACTACAACATGTCCTTCAACAATCAAATAACAAGGAATACTAATAAGTTGAATGTTCTATATTGATGTGCTCAAGTGAATACTATGTGATTATTGCACATTCATATTCTGAACAGAGCACCAGAATCATGGCATTAATGTTTCCCATTGTCTGTAGTAATTATGATGCTGAGCATAAAACATACCTATGTGCGCTTTTGTACATTGTCTACAGAGCTTATGTTTAAATTCTCCAATAGGAAGATTATCTTTCTGTACCTTTAAAGCACTATCCAATGCATAATTCAATAATTGTATGGAAAACATTCTTTACAAAGATCACCAGAATCATGGCATTAATGTTTCACATTGTCTGTAGTAATTATGATGCTGAGCATAAAACATACCTATGTGCGCTTTCGTACATTGTCTACAGAGCTTATGTTTAAATTCTCCTATAGGAAGGTTATCTTACTGTACCCTTAAAGCACTATCCAAAGCATAATTCAATAATTGTATGGAGAACATTCTTTGCAAAGTATGTGCCTTCTCAACTCTGTATTTTAGACTCAAATCAATTACCATGTTATGGGATGAACCCTAATATATGAGAAATTAAAAGAAGCAGAAAGTGTAATTATTTCAACCAGTAAAATGCCAGTACAGTTATTTAAAGCAAGTGTGGAAAGTATAAGTATGTGAATGAATTGTTAGCAGCATAGTAAAAAATATCAGTTCCCATTCGATAATGGCATAGCGATGCAAGAGTCACATAACAGACAGTGGCTGGCAAAGATTCCCTCGGCAGCTCCCCATTTTTTTTTTCCTATCACCATCATGTGTGCTGCTGTCAGTTACAGGAGTTTAATGACTCACACATACAGTATACAGAATATAAAAGTTATAGTTATTAGTAATTCATTCAGAATTTAATCACTCCTGACGCATCATATTCTAAGAATGACAGTGGCGCATACCTTTACTTCCTCTGTGCAGCTGTTATTGGGGTGGGAAAAGAGTGCACGAAATTCAGAGTGGGGTGCAGACCTGGGTTGGCAGAGCTCACAAGGGCTGGGGACCACTGGGTTTTATTCTCAGAGGTGCACTCTGACCTTGGTGACTGACAGACCTCATTTTTTACTTGTTCATTTATGATGACCCAAAACTTAGCTTCTCAACTGCTGAGCATTTGCAGTGTCAGACTCCTAACATAATCAAACATGTTGAGCTCCTGTGCAAATATTTTAATTTGTGTATTATTGTTATTATAGTGATGCAGAACCTATAGACTGGTCGGTATATACGTTTTTTTTTTTTACATGCAGGAGTTAATAGTGCTGTTCCAGTAGACTTCTGCACTGAAATCCATTTCTCAAAAGAGCAAACAGATTTTTTTATATTCAGTTTTGAAATCTGACATGGGGCTAGCCATTTTGTCAATTTCCCAACTGCCCCTGGTCATGTGACTTGTGCCAGCAATTTAGGAGGGAACTGCTTTCTGGCAGGTTGTTGTTCCTTCTCAATGTAACTGAATAGTACGCAGTGGGATATGGGTTTTACTATTAAGTGCTGTTCTTAGATCTACCAGGCAGCTGTTATCTTGTGTTAGGGAGCTGCTATCTGGTTACCTACATTGTTCTTTTGCTGGGTGGGGGAAAGGGAGGTGGTGATATCACTCCAACTTGCAGTACAGCAGTAAAGAGTGATCGAAGTTTATCAGAGCTCAAGTCACATGACTTGGGGCAGCTGGGAAATTGACAAAATGTCTAGCCCCATGTCAGATTTGAGAAATGGATATCAGTGCAGAATTCTGCTGGAGCAGCACTATTAACTGATGCATTTTGGAAAAAAAAATTTCCCCATGACAGGATGCCTTTAAGTGCTACATTATAACAACTGTAGTTTATAATAGCTCATAGTTGCATCTCTTGACCTCTGCTACATACAGTACCTCCCAGTTAACTCTACTTGTATGAGACAGTCCTGAATCATAGACTCCTAGAAATGTAGACACAGTGGAAAGGCATTAGGTTTTGAGTGGGTCAGGTTAAACATAGGTTTACTATATTTTTACAATGATGGAAGGCCTTTGCAGTTTAGGCAAAAGAAAAAAAAAACAACAGACAACCGTTTGATGGAGCCAGCCTAATAGCTGACAAGAAGAGGTACACACCCACCTAAATAGGAACAGAAAGAGAAATAGTGGTTGCATGTAATAAATAGGAAGGGGTGTGAGTAAACCCACAACTAAATTTTGGGGGAACGGTAGTAACCAAAAAAAGGCATTACATTCTCTGCACTCGCCCGTATCGATATATTTAGGATATAAAGACATTTTGTTCATACAGCTAGTGAAAAATGCCCCTCTCCTTTAAAAAACACAATGTATTCATATATATAGCAATGTATTCAAGCTGGCCAACTACCTCAAAGTCACTCCTGCTCTGGCGAGTCCTACACTCATTCATCATACATTTATCACAGGGATTACCCCATTTTACCTATGAAATGTTTATCCAAGTTTAAATCTCCCAAATAGTTGCACTCTTTATTGGACACTACATAGATCACCTGACAGAAGGCAGAATAATGAGGTTAGCCACTGCTCACGTATTTATTACTGCAAAGGGGACATTAGTACAAGAGAATGAGGGGAAATTGAAATTGAGTGTCTCGTATGATGCAAAATTGATTGTACAAAAAGTGAACATATTAATAACATTTATGTATTGTTAAGAGTTGTCACTTACTGCCTAAAAGTGGGAAATGTAATAAAAGCAAAAATTACAAGGGAGGATATTACCAAACTTTATATCTTGAAATGTGAAAGGTTGAAAGTGAAGTAAGTTCATAAAAACAGCCTCTCACTATATCCTACTAGAAATAGAATAGTGAAATGCGCAAAACAATTTATATTTTATCTGTACCATCTAATTAATTAAATGGCTCCAGAGTAGCAGAATCACAAATCATATTAATAACTGAATACTGAAATAAAAGCTGTTCACTTGTTCAGTCTTATCAAAATAATATTTGCATATCCCTACCTGTGATGGGTAGGTAATAAGTACCTGCCACAATTCAGAATTATAAATTTTATACGCCTAACAAAACCGTAGGGGAAATTATACCTCAGGCATACCATAATAATTTAATCTAAGCTGTTTAGTGCTATCCACTTATTCTGCCTGAAGTGTTTAAAGCAGCAACAGTTGTAAATGAATGCAAGCATGCATTTCAATGCACATTTTTAAATAAATAAAATGTATTTTTTCCTGTCACATGTAATTATCTCCTCATAAATGATCACATCCTCCATATGTTCATATTATTATTTCAAGCAATTTAAGATTTTCAGAAGCTTTAGGTTTTGTTTGATTGTCTAAACCATTTTAATATTAATGCACTAAAGTTGTATGGAACTGTTTTACATTTAGCCATTTGGTAGCTAGACAAGTGACTAATGCAGAATACTTTTTAACTGTGAATCATTATACTGCAAAATTTTCTGCTGCAAATATATTTTTAAAATTCTTCTTTCAGAGAAATAGCTAGAGCAACACTATTCTAAAAATTAAGTTTGCCTTAAGTTTGCCTTTTATGCCTAAAAATATGATATAATACTCATTAAAGGAAAAGTAAATGTTTTTCTTTTTCTTTCTGTAAATTTGCTCTAAACAGCCCCCAAGATTAATGTACCTTAGTCCCTGCTGCAAGTCTGCTCTGGTTTCTGTGTTATCAGCAGCTTCTTTCCCTTCTTCCTGGTGCAGAGTGAAGCCCAGCCCCTTAGCTTACTGAGCAGTCCATTTGCTGCTGTTCCACAATAGAGAGGAAGAGGGAGCCAGTGTTTCATTAGTAAGCTAGTTTCCCCAAGCAAAAGCTGCTACACACACTGCTCTCTGCTATGTCACATTATGCAAATGATCTCCAGGACTAGTCCAAGATATAAGGTCAGCTCAGAAAGCTAAGGGGCGGGGCTTCACTCTGCACCAGGAAGAAGGTGAAACAAGCTGCTGATAACACAGAAACCAGAGCAGACTTGCAGCAGGGACTAAGGTACATTAATTTGAGGGGCTGTTTAGAGCAAATTTAGAGATAGAAAAAAAAAACGTTTACTTGTTCTTTAAGTAGTTCTGGAGATATAGGCCTTGATTTCATTAAATTCACTAAATGGGCAATAAATAAAAGATGCTTTTACCTGCGACAAACAATGCACTATTGCACATAATTCAATTCATTGTGATATGCAATTTAGTAAGTGCAAGAAATGGTACTGCATTATTGCACTTTACATTTGGACTCCCCTTCTGTGTGGAAACGATTATTTTCTCAAATCATGACGTAACTTAACATGCAAAATTCTACCTCCTTCTACAATTACATAAATACAATATATGTATAGTTCATAAGTTTTTCATTTTTTCATGCAAAAAAATTTTCCAGTTACCCTGTAAAGCTCCATGTTGCCTAAGCTTTCTATCAGCATCTTCTATTGGCTCCTTACAACCAATCAAATATTATTACTTATTCTAAATACCATACCCAGACATAGAAAATTCACTGGACTGCCTTTGCCTTCCATGCAGCAGGTGCTTGCATTGTCCAAGTCTTCAGGTACATCTGGCCTTGCAAGACATACACCCAAGGTACTTGTAATCTATTTAAGGTTTTATTCATTTGCATTATATTGTTTGTTTGTTTGTTTTTTAATTGTGAGATTATTGAAAACCTCAACAAAAAAACACTAAAATTACACAAATTAAAATTTTGATAAATAGGCATCTAAGCACTTTATTGTTAAATTACAGCAATGAGTAATATATGTGTTTATTTGCAATGGTTCATACTAATTATATTGTATTTGGGCTGGTTCTTATTCAATTCAATTGTTCTCAACGATGTCCATGTTTTAAAATAAAAGTAAAATTAACACAAAACATGACTAGTGAGCGTAGGGCATTAGTAGCCTATGTATGTATACTATATATATATATATATATATTGGGGCAAATTCACTAAAGCACTAGCGACAGCTTTGCCGGCATTCGCCGCACTTCGCCAGGCGAATTTTCGCCAGCGCTATGCAAATTCACTAAGATGCGAATTTGCGCTCAGGGCGGCGAACGGTAGTAAAGTTGCGCTACTGTTACTTCGCCAGGCAAAACGCATTTACGATAGTGATGCCTAATTTGCATACGGCGCAAACTTAAGTGTATAATAGAGGTGTATGTTGCAGCCACTACATTACACGACACAAGCACAGAAAACCTTTAATAAATAAAATAAAGTTGTGCTATTGCCCTAAACATGTGCCCACTGTATAGCTGAGTTGCCATATATTAGGAAATGTAGGGTGGGAAGGAGGGTAACCTTAAAATATTTTCTCCTAACTATTGTATTGAACTTTGCCATGTCTGACCTGGGGAAGTAACGTCTAGCATTCAAAAAATTTTCATCTTAGTGAATTAGTGTAGTTACGTCCCTTCGTCAGTGCGCAACTTCGCCTGGCGTTAGGGTGCGAAGTTGCGCAAGTCCATCTACTTCGCTAGCGAACTTTTGCCAGGGACACTGTTTAGTGAATTGACGAAGTTGCGAATTGACGTCACGCTGGTGAAATAGCACTAGCGTTAGACGCTTCGTGCTTTCGTGAATTTGCACCATAGAGAGAGAGAGAGCTGCTGAACATTTATGCTTATTTGCTAAGCTTAATTTACTAATTGCATCTTCATTTTCATTAATTATTTGCATGAATTATTTTTTAAATGAAGATTCAGAGAGATTATGTAGAGGTTAAATGTATTCTGTAAAACACACCTTGGCCAAGGTTATATATGTCTTGAAGCAGGCGTCAAAACTTATAAAACCTCTACTTATTAAAATATGAAAATTTCCAACATTAATACATTGTATGGTATGAAATAAAAAGTTCAGCTCCAGGCCTACGGGATTATTGCTTAATTTAAGCCTTTTGTCTGTAGTGATAGCCATTTGGCACCAAATCATGAGTGAGAGTTTATCATTAACTAGTTTCCTAAAATTAAAGGGTGTCATGTGACTCCAAATGTCATACTGCTGTTAATTCAAATCCATTCAATGTTGTATTTTCTACAGTGACACCCATCCAGAAGAAATTTACATTTTAATCCATGGAGCAGTACAAGAGATGGCTCAGTCTCTTATAAAGTCAGGACCAAAGGGTTAATTTTTGGTGGGGTTCAATGAGTACATTGTGTCCATAAGTACTGAAGTGAAATTACTTGTAACTACACAGAAAGCTAGACAAAGACACATAGAACCTAATATTGCTCAAATATCAAATCTTTAGTGCATGGAGAATAGACTGTCACCTTTTGTGTCTGAGCTATCTCTGACTATTAGTTTGTAACTACAGTAAACTCCAAATCCCTTCTTGGCAGACATGTATGTCCACAGGAAATTTTCCAGCATGCCATTCTATTAGCGACACAAACTCATTGTTTGCACTTGGTCTCTTCTACTTTCTTAGCAAAATTACTAGCCAGAGGTTTGTAGAATGTTATTCCCTCTTGAGTTCTCATTACAGCTGGGTACAAACAGTGAAGAATCAATTTTACATACCCAAATTTTACGTTTTTCCATATGTTAAACTATTTTTTTGGTCCCACCAATATATAATGCAAAATACATTTTCCTGTCTTTACACCATTTTTTCTGGTCCCTTTTATACATAAAGTAACTTAATGGACATCAGGAAGAGGCTGTGCACAACAGAATGTCACTATTATAGAATCTATGTTTATACATTCTATTTCAATCTAGGGAAAAGATGATTTGTTTCCAGAGTGGCAGAAGGGTTTAAAGATAAGAGTCATCCAAAAACAATGAGGTTGATACAGGACAGGAGCAGGAGAGGGGGGTGAGGCAGAGAATTTATAGAGACAGAGAGGTGTTACAAGTAACAGGTGTTACTTGTGAGAGTTGCATGAATGGATGTGTGAAGTCTTCTGAAACAGCCAGTGTACAGATGTTAAAACAGCATTGTATGTAGAAGACAGGTGGTAGCAAAGACCCCCACCTGAATTCAGTCATCGTTTCTCCACCTTGACATGAATCGCCTCTTTCATGCCTCATTCAAACCAGTGGTCTTCTTCATCCAAGATTTGGACATTGTTATTTTCAAAGGAGTCTTGCTCTTTAGAGTTTGCCCTCTTATGCTGAACCACCTGTACCCCAGAGAAGCCACACCATGTTTATATGGACTCCCCAAGATATACAAAGAAGGAGCCCCACTAAAGCCCATTGTCAGCAGTGTCAATTAATTTCTTCCCTCCAAATTGTGTCAATTTCTTAATTTCTTCCCTCCAAATTTCCCTCCAAATTGTGTCCGTAAATTACCCTCCCATTTAGACTGTAAGCCCCAAGGGGTAGGGTCCTCCATCATCTTGTCTCCTCAACACTGTGTAATTATATTTTATATTTATGCAAATTGTATTTATTATAATGCACTTATTGTTACTTATTAATGCAGTGATCCCTTGTTTGTTACTACTAATTTATTGTTGCTGTACAGTGCTTTGCCCTCAAGGAGCGCTATACAAATAAAAATATACATACATATATTCTTGATGCTAGCTAATGTATCTGCCATTACAAACACTACAGAGAGAGAATTCCACAACTTCCCAGCTCTCACTGTAAAAAAATGGAAATTTAAGGTGTAACTTCTTTTTCTGGATCGATGTCCTTGTGTCTTCTGGAAGGACCTACTCATAATTAAAGCATTAAAGAGTTTATTATATGACCCTGTACAGAACTCCTGGGGTGGGTCCTGGATGACAGATATATTTCTCCTTTATTGGGGGAAAATTGTATTTGTCAGGTACCTTGAAAATGCACAGCAATACTCATTACTACAGTGTGCATGGTGAGGATAAAAAGCTTGCAAGGCTAGGTGAGCCGGAACCTTAAATGGAAAAAATGGATTGTTTTTCGGTTTTGCTGTGAATGAAAGCTGGTGCTATGTTATGTTGAGGACTATGTTTAAATTGTCATTTTACTTGCTGAAGATACAGCTTGTTTGAGTTTGAATCAGAAATAAAAGGTACAGTCTTTCCCAATGTAAAGTTCCTCACTCCACTCACCCCACTTGCCCCAAAGAGGTCTTAACTTTACCCAGTTAGCGCTACCTGCACAAATACCTCTCCAGATAGATAGAAGTAGTCAGAGCCAGGCCACACTGCAGGAAGACACCGGGGAGTGAGGAGCCCGGACATGGCTACAGAGCAGGTATGTGCCTGGTGCCCCCAGTTTTGCACCTGAGGCACGTGCCTACTCTGACTACCCCTTGGCCCAGCCCTGGAAGTAGTTGCTCCCATGTAGCAGGCACATGAACAACACCCATTTCTCAAACATGGGACACACTGGAGCCTTTACCCTCCCTCAGGGCTCGCACAGAGCTGATACAGGCATCCACAATGACTCAATCCTCAGCCTGGGCTTCCAAGCTAATCCTATAAAAGCATGAAAAACTTGCTGTATTCTCCAGGGCACAGCTCCAACACTCATCTGTAGTGTGAGCAACTCACAAGTCCCTATTTAAACCAACAATATATTCTAGTTATTAGGCATGTTAATTCTGAGTAATACATTTACTGTTATGGTTCATACTGTACAGCCATTGGGTTAACATGCTCATTAGGGAGTGAAAATCTATTGATCCAATAGAAAAAACCAACAAAAAGAAGGTGCATAATTAATCCTAAATCAGTTCCTTGGATTACAAATCTGATTCAAAGGTTTCATCAGGACCCCCTGAATAAAAAACATTAACCTTGCACTATTAAGTCTATTTAATTGGCTTGCAAGTTTATATTTTTTAATTCTACCTCTGCCTTTAGATCAAATATTAATAAACAACATAGACTTAATATTACATGTTTTTAGTTTATTCTTCAGCATTGGAAAAAAGCCATATATTTATTCCTTCTGCGCTCAATCATAGAATAATTTGATGCAGCACTGAAATGATCTACGCACTAAATTACTGATTTTCTTTAAGTAAAAAAGTTACCTGCATCAAACCCTTTAGTGATAGGGTGAATTTCAAGTTCTAACAAGACAGTAAACAGGTGTGCATTTGTAATAAATTCAACATTAACACATAGTTTTACAAAAGGAAAGTCTTGTTAATACAACATCTCTACCTCAGTGTGTCTGTGATGTTTTAAAAAACAAATTCAGAAAACAACCCTCTATTTGCAGGTGTGCTAACTTTCAATGGGCAAATGCACTAAAGAACTAATTTTCACCATCGAACACTCCACCACACTTCGCACCACTTCACCAGGTGTAAATTTGTTACTGCTATGCTAATTCACTAAAATGCGAAGTTGTGTCTCAGCAACTGAACGATGCTGAAGTTTCATTAGCGTTAACGAGCGCAAGATTTCGTATCTATCTTTCTCTAGCATTCAGTTCTGTCTAGTGTTGGCCTCTTTCGCTAGCAACTTGTCATCTATGACTGTTAGTAAATTGGTGATGTCCACTTCACCATTTTGTAAATCTGCCTCAATGTCTTGGTTGTGGTTACTTTCCACATTGTTGCTTTTTTTTTTCCTGCTTTTTTAATACTTTTTCAAATTCAATTTCAATTATGTTTTATAACCTACCTATGACTTTGATAACACATGATCAACAAGTTATTTCAGTTCAGTTATTTCAGTTCAGCCTTTAACATGTACCATTATATAAAGAATAGTGCACATGTACATTATGTGCATATCAATTTTAAATAATAGATTATATTTTAATCGAGGATCTGAGAACAATCGACCTACACTTTTCCAGTTTCCTTCTTTTTCAATGAAGTTTGAAAAACTAGATTTTTGAAAACACCAAAAAGAATCATGTATTAATATTTTGGATTACAGTTGTGATGGTGTAACATAGTATGGGAAGATATAATTGAAGGTGCAAAGTTACTGGCAGCAAGCATATACTGGTCATCTATTTAAAATGTGATTTTATGACTGAAGACTTTAGCTCTGTTATGATCAATTTAGGAACAATTTTAGGTGTTTTTCACATTTTATCCCAGACCTTACAGCTACCAAATGCTTAACAATGACCTTAGGATGTACCACATAGAAATGGTTTGATTATTCTTTAGTCAACAAATACTTGACTGCTGCCTACAATACTGTTACTAAGGGAGTATTTATTAAACTCTGAATGCTAAAAACTCGAAATAAAGTCCTAATCCATAAATCCACCATCTCAGACTTGCCAAGGTAATATATAAGTCAATGGGAGTGATGGGTGAATACATTTGGCATGCATGGATTCACTGCAAATTTCCACATTTCGCCAGCCACAAATAAATTTGCTAAACTGTGTCAAAAAATCTAATTGGATGCATAACATACAGGTAAAATATACATACAGGACGAGGTGTGCAAAGGTATGGGCATTGGACCTTAAATTTCAAGACTGGGCAGGCAATGTTCTTAGACTTTTCATTACTGTACATAACCCCAATAGATGTACTGTATCTGAGCTAGTAGTAGATAGCCATATCACTAGCAAAACAAATGAAAGACAATGGCTCTAACTTTTTTAGAAAATGAATTGACCTTTTTTACTTTAACCATGAATTTTTTACTTTAACCATTATTTTCAAAAAAAAACGGAACCTTTAGTAGAGACATATTATCTATAGTGGACTTTTATTATACAGAGAAGACCCTTGAAGAAAGAAGATGTCAAGCAGCCAGATGATTATGCTTTACACATACACCGTTTCATAGGCAATGCTAAGACATATTTTCAGAATGATATTAGCATGCATTTTGAAATAATTTCTGATCATTAATGCATGTATATTTGTATGGTCCACACAAGTGAGTTATGCCTGTTTTCAGTTGTCTGGTTTTTATCCGTATGGAAAGAAATTATAGTAATGACTCATTATTGTAAACCAATCTAGTATGAAAGACATGATTATATATGTATCATTTATTTATTATTACATGACCAATTCGACAGTGTTTATAACCTTTTAAAACAGGGTTCTTTGGTCTGCCTAAATTGATACATTTTTAAAGTTATTGTGCAAACCAAGTAAATTATAATTAGCACATTTTCACTATAAGAAAAAGATTTCAAACCTTGTTAACACCTCCTCCTAGTGGGATATATAATTTATTACAATTGCTTAATTTTCTGCACATAACTTTAATACTATCAGTCCTGAATGAAGACTAGACTATCAAAAGCACAGAAAATAAGGATCTAATAAAGACAGGTAATCAATAAAATGTCAGTTCCTTCAAGGGACAGAAAATGATGATTTTAGAGCATACAAAGTAATATCAACTGCCATGAGAAATTGATGCAATAAGATTGCATTATGTATAAAGAGGACTTCGAGTAAAGCCCAGATTTGCAATGACCCAGTGAAAATTGTAGCAATGAAAAATGACAATAAGATTTTACATTTTATTTTCTATGACAATACCTAATCCCTGTGATGTGATTAATATGGAGCATTCAAAAACAATGCAAGCCAGAAATCATAAGTAGTAATCAGCTGCACCTCAGTGGGTTTCCATAGCAACAGGGCTAAAAACTGCGTACCAAAATCATTCCCTTTTAACGATGGAGACGCAGATCAGAAAACAAGGGATCATGCAGAAGATCTGAGAAAAACAAATAACATTTGTTACATAAAGGAATTGGGATGCTAACACTGTGTTTATTTTTGTGTAATGGGACTTAACAAGTGTTCCTATTTTTCTGGAAATGTTTATTCTGTAGCAAAATAAACATGATAATAGCAGCCATAATACCAATTAAACACCAGTGGTGGTAGAGATTAACAGTTTTTTTATGTTACTAAAAATACATCAAATTAGACCTCATGCGTAGTCCATACAATGATCATAATTTTATATACTGGTCCTTTAAAAAAACACACTATTCTCAGTTTATTTGGGTTATGTAAAAAATGGTAGCATTTACCAGTCATCTTTTTAAAGGTATGCATCTTTTTGGCTGATTTGAGTTACTGCACCTGGACAGTTTTGTGTCTTTTATTAGATATGGGGGACATAATTATTTATATCTTGCACTTATTATTCTAGTGTTTCGGTATAATATCATTATTGTATGCTCATAAAATCCCTTATATATAATTAATGTGTGCAGAGACAATCTCTATAGATAGCAGTAGCATCCCACTGTAAGAATATATGTTGGCGTCCTGTTTATATACATTGCAAAGATTGGAAGTTTCTATGCAAGACACCTAAAAGGGATTCTGACATAATTTTTATGGTGTAGCTTTTATTTCTTAATTACATTGTTTATACTTCAAATAATTCATTCTACCATGTAAATGTGATTCCTAACCCAACAAGTGTATTTTTATTTTGGTTGCAATATTGGTGTGTAGGCAGCCAACTCAGGTTATTTTGCCTGGTCAAGTGTTATCAGAAAGAGCCAGTGATGTTTTCTGACAGGCTATTGTTTCTTCTACTCAATGTAACTGAAGGAGTTGCATGTATTTTTACTATTGGGTGCTGTTCTTATATCTACCAGGGAGTTATCTAGTTACCTTCCCATTATTCTGTTGATGGGTGGCTGGGGGTTAAGGGGGAAGGGAGAGGGGCTAGATCACTCCAACTTGCAGTGCAGCAGTAAAGAGTGACTAAAGTTTATCAGAGCACAAGTCACATGACTGGGGATGCATGGGAAACAATATGTCTAGCCCCATGTCAGATTTCAAAATTAAATATATTAAAAAACCTTGTTTGCTGTTTTGAAAACTGTATTTCAGTGCAGAAGACTGCTGGAGCAGCACTATTAACTGATGCATTTTGAAAAAAAAACATGTTTTCCCATGATAGCATCTTGGTGGTATAATGTTACCTGAAGTGATGATTCACATGTTAGATGGAGTAGAGGAAACAAGGGACATTTTGTTACACGCTGTAGGCAAGATTACGCACAACAAAACATCCCATCTGTTAATTTCCTTACTTGTCCAATAGGCTAAATCCTTACGAAGGCATTGAACACAATAGGGTTCTTTTATGTGCAGTTGTGGTTCCTGCAATTTCCCTGCAATCAGTAGATTCAGGGTTCTCTTTTCGCTCAATGTCAATAGGGCAGCACACTTGTGACTAAAGGATCAGACACACTTGATAAAGAGCATTGTGCTCGAAACATGTCATGCCAATAAAACACTGCCAATAAAACACTGTTCCTGCTTCTTTACCTCTTTAAAAGATCAGGCACAGATGTCACTCACACACCAAACAATGGAAATGACACCAGATGTCCACTCAATTGCATCCAGATTGAAAGAAAATGCAAATACAGTCGCCCTCTTGCGACCACAGTGACACTTGAATTCTTGTGGAAAACACAGAATTGTGGGAAAAAAACATGCCAATTGAACTATGTCTTGACAGTTTTTCCTGTGTTCGGAGTTAGCATATCTTTATGTCTGCAGAAAAATGTACAGAAGAAATCTATTTTTACATTCCACTGATGCCAATGAAACCCATCTATAAATAATCTGCCATGTGTGCAATGGAACTTGTTCCATTAAATTTCTCATTCACTGCCTTTAAAGCTTTGTATCTGCCAAAATAAATTCCCAATGGGCAACCAGCTTCAGTTAATGGGTCCTTAATAAAGAATTTATAATGAATAATAATTGGAACAATCTCTTTTTTGTTACAATATCTACAGTATAGCCATTGCTGCAAATGTTTATCACTCAAATACAAGCTGCTCATCTATATACATGACTGTTGCTGATACAAAGATGAGGTGCAAATTGCATATGATTGTTCAGACCAAATCCATTTCAAGGAGCCAGCAATGTAGAACACCTTTTAGACATCTATGACCTATTCCTTAAATACAGAAAGATATTGTGTGGCAGCTTTGGTGTTGGTATTCTGTAAGTATAATATAGATTAATAATGTGTGGTTAACATTTTGGGCAGATTTTGCAAACCTTATTTTATAGATTTGATGTTGTTTGTCTTCGTTACGGTCCATGTGTGTCAAAAGCTGAAAAATAGTGATTTTTATCTCTCCAAACAAGAGCAGGTTTGATGCTTAGAGCTGCTTGATCTGAATGTGATCTATCCTTTATCTTTCCAGGTTTGTACAGGCTTTAGAGTATGTGTTAAACTGAATTAACAAGATAGAGCATTAATGTGTGTTTTATGTTGGATCAAGAGGTCTAAAATAGGTTGGGAAGCAGTGTTGATATTAGTCTTCCTTAAATGCAAGACAGAATATTTTTCCTGGGAAACAAGCTTCATTATTACCAAGTATTTAGTGAAAATAATATCTTAATTATCTAATAGTACATGTTTGTTTCACAAACTATAAGAGAAATAAAGCAGAAAGAGCTATTTTGTTATGTCTAGGTTTGCTAAATCTGCATTATACATGAAGCAGGCAATGTAGTATAAAATCATTTATATTTTCCCCTAGAAGAGTATAGCTGTGCGTGTGTGTTGAGGTATGTCAGTTTTTAAATATAATGATATTTTTCTGTGATTTATGTGACAATATCTACTGATATGTGGCAAAAGGACAGTGTTCCTGTTATCCAGTTTACATGTGAAGGGGATTCTTGACATCAGCCTCATAGAATATTCATCACTCTGACATTAATATACAATGAATATTCAATAACCAACATCAATATCTCTAAATTGATGAAAACGTTGTGATACCGAGTGCAGCTTGAGGCATTTAGGGACGTCAATGCATGCCATGTCACAATGTAAACTGTGAAAGCAATGAGCCATGCCATCCACCACTGACCAAATGATTTTATAAAGTAGCTCAACAAAACAATATAATCCAACATAAACATTACGAATGGAATCACCACTGCTATCAAGGTAATGTTTCTGCTCCTTATATGGAAAGTTTGCATGAAAGTTAATCAAAAGCCAAGTTAATTAAATAGCATTTCTATGTTATACCTGAAATACCTTTATAAATGTGAAAAATATTCCATAATCACCTTTATTTATAAAATTTCTGGTTTGTTTCCTGCCTCGTGAAAAGAAATGGAATGTGAAAATTATAACTGCTGCGTCCCTTTTCTTCCCTATTTAGGAAATGATATTTTAGCTTGAAAAGGGGAAAGGGGCTTTTGTTACAGGGAATACAAAAAGATGCTTTAAAAAAAATAACAATTAATGATCAAAGATCCCTGGTGTTGCCTCCATATCCACTAGATGACCTGCTGCACTTAAACGTATCTTGCAAAGAATTGGCCTTGCCCATGTACGGTAGTGTAAAATCAGACAACTGTGCATTCATCCAAGAAAAAATGTACCGATTTAACTGTAAATTTAACTGTAACATTTTGGCATTCCCAAGTCAATTAGCTTTCCTTGTACAGAAACGGTAATGATTATGTTCCATAGAGCATTTTGCACACAGGGACCATTCCTTTGAGTTGCACTTGGCTGTTGTTATTGTCACAAAACACAAACCTGAACCTCAACACTTGGCAAACTGCCATTGTAATCAGTGCAATACAATATAGTGTGTTCCGTCTGCTACAGAATTCTCAAGGTTATTCTGTTCATTGGACTTCTGAAACATTTAATGAACTAAAATGAATTTAGAGCTAATATAAATAATTATTGACCCCCCCCTAAATTCTCTAACACTCATAAAGGTTGGAATAATTCTTCTTATTGTTGCTGTACTGTATGTGTTTCAGTTTAGTTTGTGCCAGTAAAACAGCACTCTTACCACAGTCTTCATAGCAACACACAAGCTTTTATTTAACATATATGGATAATCACAGGATTCATTCCTAATGATAGCTAGCAAGCTTGGGAGCAGTCCATGCACGGCAGCTGCTATGAAAGAAAATAAAATCTTAGCTTGACTACAAAGGGCAGTCAAATCAAGAGATAAAGAGGAGTTTGCCCAAAGGTTGCACAAGCCACAAAGTCAAAATCAGCTTAAGAAATAAGGGCCATGCAGCCAAGAATTACGGCATATTTATATCAAAAGTTCACCTCCATTTTTTAAATTGGCAGATCTCTCTATTAGGACCATAATTTGCAGTGTACACTATTTTCACTGTTTGATATACAATGTATAAGGCATTTCTAAAGTTTCAGTAAAAGGGATAGTATCTTCCCATTCAATGAGTTCACTGATCATATATTCATGAATAATATGTTTTTGTTATTTCTTAAACTAAACTAAATGTTAAAAGGCAAACTAAATGTACATATTGAAACTAAAGTAGATTACCAGTATACTATGCTTCCCTTCTTCCTTTGTTGTGACTGTGTTGTTAGCAGGAATCCATTATGCAGGATGATTATCTGTTTTGTAGCAATCCAATTATCTACCAGCAAGGACCAAACATGAAGTAGCTTCAGTTACCCTGTTTAACTAAAGAAAAACAGCAGGCAAAGAGTATTTTTGGCACAAGCCCTCTTTAATATCACTGATTTTGAACAATGGAGTATAATGCCCTTTAACAGAAAGGTGGGGCTTTCTCCTTTGGTGAACTGTCCCATTTAGTGATGGGCGAATCTGGGTTGTTTCGCTTGGCAGAATTTTTTGCAAATTTCCTCAGAAATTTGCGAAACAGTGTCTCGTTTTGGATACGGGTGTCCGTTTTTGGATGCCAGTGCACAAAAAATATTAGCTCCATCGAATTATCAAATTCGAGCCAGGCGAATAAATTCGCCCATCACTAGCCCCAGTGCCACGCACAAAACCACTTAAATCTAAATAGTAGTCCAAGAGAAACCAAAGATCCAACTAGCAGAACTGAATTCAGTAAATTGACAGCCTTAAGGGTTTTTTCAGTGCCATGTAAATTTGCTATGGTGGTCACTGGATCCTGCAAGCACAGCCTCAATTCATTTTCAAAACCATATCTATTAATACCCTATGATATACACACAAACCCAGTCCAGTTCATAACCAAAAAGACAAACTTGACTAGGCATTACAGTATGGATCTGATAACCAAAAGATTTAGCAATGTCCACTGCAGCTACAGGCCCAACAACATTACTGATGTGCCATGAAACTTATTTCATAACTGATGTTTTGTTGCTTAACTTAACTCAAAAATATGCTTGAAAATGGGGACAAAAAACATCTGTATATTGTATGTTTGGTTCTATAAGACACTGGCCAGGCCCCTACATTCACAGTGTCTACATGGGCCCAGATTCAGTAAAAGGCAGCATATAAAGTTAAATAACCTTTTATTTCCTTTATGCATTTAGCATGTGGTTCTGATCTGGACTATGCCAGCTGTCAGAGGCAAATATTTAACAATGCCCCAGGTTTCTTCGTGGTAGCTCTAAACAGTGCTCTCAGATGAGAACTTTATTAATCAACTCCTGGTAAGATAACTTTAGTATGCTACTTTGGGGGACAGATGCATAGATATCTTCATTATACAGCATAATAAACAAACCCAAAAAGAGAACTTGGTGGTAAGAAATTACTTACCGATTCTCTGCATGCGCTCCCCTCAGTGTCGGACTGGGACATCAGGGGCCCACCCAAAAACCTCACACTAGGGGCCCAACAAAATATTTTAGACCAGGGACCCACTCTCTGCACTATTATTCTTCCTATACTCATTCAACCTCTATTCTCCTAGTGTATTTTCTTTACATAATATAATCTATTATGACATCTATTTAGCCTCTAGAAATAGGGAATGGCCATGAAATTGGAAAAATTAGCAGCATGAGGGCCCACTGACACCTGGGCCCACCGGGACTTTTCCTGGTCTCCTGGTGGGCCAGTCCAACACTGGCTCCCCTTCTGACGATATGGCAACTATCCAACGTGTGGCACTCAATTTCTCCTCCCTGCCTATCACCTATAGAAGGCAGGGAGGAGAAATCAAGCTCTGCACTTGGATTGTCGCCATATCGACATCTCAGAAGGGTAGCGCATGCAGAGAATCGGTAAATAATTTCTTATTAAAAACGTACCAATTTTAAAGATTTATCTCTTTTTCATTTATTTTCGTTAAAAATGTTAGTGGTCCTTTAAGGAAAATTTACAAAAGATCTGATTTATTTTATCATAAGGGAAAACAAAACATTTTCATATTTAACTATTTATTATCTTTGCTGAAACAACTCATTGCACCACGGAATATATTTGTCAGAATCATTAATCCCTTTTAGCAATTTGCACTGGGGATTAAGTATTTGTAGTAGTGTTAGATCTACAACATCCATTGAACAAAATGGTGTTCCATTACTTCTGACAAAGTGACACATATATCTGCTTTGATAAATTATTTAAACCTTAGACAGGCAATAAGGTGTTTAGGACTGATTCAAGAATTTTTTTCTGTGAGGAATCAGTCAGGATTCTGTGGTTTACATTTAAGTAAATGAGCCCCTGTAGGATTTTTTTTGGGGGGGGGGAGTTGGTCATAAATGATAATTATCTAAGGTTCTTTAGAATTAATATACCAGACAGAGCTTTGTCTGATGAACAAATTAAAACCATGACAGTATGTTAAAAAAGAATAGTTATATATGTACAAAATATAAATATATTTAAAATTCTTGTGAATCATTTTAAAGTTTTGCTACTGCTGGTCCTTTAAGTCCAATTAGAGAGTGGAGTGTTTCTAGAAGTATTACCTTAAACAACTAGAAGTTTCCTTTGTAGAGAACTCCTGGGGCAATGTTCTGTTTATGTATCAAGAGACCTTTCATCCAAAGACACACTGTACAAAAAGGTAGTTTCATTTTTATGAATGCCATAAACCTGCATTTTTTTTTCTTTTAAGTGCAAAACAAACTTGACCCTGGTGTCCTTTATCAGAAACTAATGTACAGTAAAATTCACTGTGAGGTTATATTGTTATTTTGAATGCATTATGGTTTTTTAACAAGTCTACACGCAAAATACAAGAAACATTCACCAACATTGCTAGCTTATAGACTGATTGATTCGGATTTAGAAAGACTACTTATCTGTTCAAGCAAGAGAAAATAACCAATAGGTATATCCAGCACTGATAAGATTTAAAAGCAGTAAAGGCTGTGATACTTATTCCACAAAGTATTGTAAATCAGTAGTATAAAAACGAAATACGTTATTTGTATGCCAGAGTCAGAGAACTAAGCCATTACAAAATTAATGAATTGGATAAGGCAATACTATTATGGACCCCGTCACTGAAATAATAGGCATAGCTTCGATAATTACAATGAACACATAATAGAAAAAAAGATAAGGAAATGTAAGTTACAAAGAATTAACTGACAAGGCATATCTGGAATGTTGGAAATATCCTGTAATGCAATTAAAATCCAGGAAATCCAAGAATGATACTATATTTGGAGAGAAGGAATACTTAGACTGAGCTCTTATTTTCTGTTACTGTTTAAAGTACTGACACGTTTTCATCCAAAACTCTGTAGGGCTTTTCTAACTAGTTTGCTTTCAATTAACATTTTTATGAAAAAATATATACTGTATTGCAAAATCTGCTCTGTGAATGCACGTGTGAATAACAGCATTTTTTCTCATTCAAAATAGTTGCATTTTTTTTCTCCTTTAAAATCAAGTGGCTTGTAGCGCATGTGAACCTGAGGCTAAGGCTTATGGGTTCCAAACTTAATTTCTAGCTTCACAGATACATATGGAAATTATCTGTGGCGCAAGCACTGAATATACATTTTTTGTGAGAAACTATAAGTCATTGAACCTATAGCCCAGGGTATTTAAGCTTGGTTGGCAACAAGTGTACAATAAACCTGGTCATTGAGATGTTAATAAAGGGTACATTCTGTATTCTTCCACCAGTTACATCAACCTGATAGTGACCAGCTTAAGTCTATAACTTTTACAGTCTATTTTAGATCTCTTTGCTGATAAGGCCATGGCCTTTTGACATTCATCCTGGTCTCCTGGTTTGACTTTTCAGGGGTGTCCTGGGTAGATCTGGAGATATGACCAAATGCCTTTACACTGCCCTGGTCAATAGGCTTGTCTCAAAATGCAGGGGTGATTCATTTTCCTACATTTTCCAAATTGCGGTTTGGTGTGTATTGAAATTGTATCGGTAGTTGCATATGCACCTGTGTGTCTTATAGTTAAAACAAATAGAAAAGCACCAACATTCCTCAGAGTACTTTCTGAAACAGGGTGGAGAGTTGCATTTTGTTTCTGTTACTCAGGGACGGAACTAGAGGTAGGCAGAAGAGGCCGTGCCTAGGAAGTAGGAACAGAGGGTCACAGGCATGTATCTCTTCTGCCACCTACCCCTGTTCTGAGCCTTTGTCTCCTCACCATTTGCTGGTTAATAGTGATGGCGCGAACCGCGGCAAAAAAGTTTGCGGACGCGTTCGCGAACTTGCGACAAACGCGCGAACAGTTCGCGAACGTCGCGAACCCCATAGACTTCAATGGGAAGGCGAACTTTAAAAGCTAAAAAAGACATTTCTGGCCAGAAAAATGATTTTAAAGTTGTTTAAAGGGTGCAACGACCTGGACAGTGGCATGCCAGAGGGGGATCAAGGGCACAAATGTATCTGAAAAATCAAATAGTCGCAGCCACTGAAGCACAGAAAAAAAACGCCATATCAATGCTGAAAATAGTCGCAGCCACTGAAGCACAGAAAAAAAACGCCATATCAATGCTGAAAATAGTCGCAGCCACTGAAGCACAGAAAAAATTCGCCATATCAATGCTGAAAATAGTCGCAGCCACTGAAACACAGAAAAAATATGCCATATAAATGCTGAAAATAGTCGCAGCCACTGAAGGACAGAAAAAATTCGCCATAGAAATGCTGAAAATAGTCGCGCAACTATGCGCGAACCCAAAAGGCGAACGTCGCGCGACGTTCGCGAACTTTTGGCGAGCGCGAACGGCGGATGTTCGCGCGAACAGTTCGCGCCATCCCTACTGGTTAAGCTGTGCAACCTGGTTGTCAGTGCACATGCTCACTAATTATTTGTTTGACTCTTTTCCCCATGTATGATTTTTATTACATTTTCCTCAAAATATTTTTACCCCTTTATAAATATTTTTACTTTTTAAAGTTTTTTGTTTTTTCTTAGATGATAAAAAGATATGATAACCATGCATCTATTTGTTAACTTTATTAACCTTTATAAAACACTGACGTTCCACATTCACATCATTCACCACGCTAACACACATTGGTCAGTTTTATCCTGAGCCACTTAACTTGCCCATGTGTTTTTGGAGTGTGAGAGAAACTAAAGGAAATCTAAAACACCTTTTGGATTTACAGTAGTTAGAGAGAATGAAGCGGATGATGCATTATACAATTCTTTTTTTACATTTGCGTAACATCTGTGGTAATTGAGCAATTAAGCAGTTAACTGAAAGCCATAGCAATGTAGCACCTGTTTCTAATTTCTACAGTGATTACTTTTATTTATTTTACAAAATTGCTTGTAAGTATAGTACAACCCTTTAAAACAACATATGTTAGAAAGGTGGTCCCCTTTCAAGAGAAAACCATTAGTTAAAAGTAAAACAGTTCCAATATGAAATCATGTGTGTAGCTTGTGTAAGCTTAATTGTGCAAGTTGCCATTTCCCATCCTCCCCACCTTTACATCAATCCCACCTACCTCAAGCACAAAAAGCTGTGTTTTGTCATGGATATCAATAGCTTCTTTACAACAGGACTTCCTGCTTCATGTGAACATTTAGCAAGTGTGTTAAGAACTGTGTGCACAGAGAAGTGCTACCAGGTGTCCCATCACCTTATCACTTCTAGCGACTAGGTAAGGCAGGTAGCATTAATTGACCACCTATTTACAATTACACATTTTAGTGGACGATATGAGTTAGGCAAACTTTGTGCCTTATTACATATGGGGGTAGGGTTTACAAAACAACACCTCTTAAGGTGAAGCATTTGCACTTGTGCAAGTGGCAAATCCATGCTGCACAAAATGCAGAGCACACCTCTTAACGATTCAAGGGAGCCCTTTGCCCCTATCCTGAATTGTATGTGGAGTTGTGTGACAACATAAGGGGAAATTCACAAAAGCGCAAAGCATCTAACGCTAGCGCTAATTCGCAAGTGTGACGTCAAATCCTAACTTCGCAAATTCACTAACACAGACTCTGGCGAATTTTCGCTAGCGAAGTAGATAAACTAGCGCAACTTCGCACCCTTACGTCAGTTGCGCACTGACGAAGGATCATAATTACGCAAATTCACTAAGATGACCATTTTACTGAACGTTACCTCTTATGCTAGATGTTACTTCGCCAGGTCAGACATAGATACAATAGATAGGAGTTTGAAAAAAAAATATATATTTTTTTTTCTAAGTCCCAAAAAAAACGCTGGCGTGTTTTACCTTTTGTAGGGTGATAGTCTGAAAAGGAGCGAAATTTTTATTTGGGGTTACCCTCCTTCCCCCCTACATTTCCTTACATATGGCAACACAACTATATAGGGAGCCCTGGGGGAAAAACTTTCCATTATTACAATTGATCACTTCATTCTTCCTTTCTCTTTCAAACATCATAGTTATTCTCTGCACCAATTCATTTTACATAGTGGAACTTGCTGTAACAAGCTGTCATGGGTAGTTGGCCCATTTAATTAAAGACCCTGGCCCTGGATTGGCCCTGGGGTATCATGTGAGTAGCACATTTAACAGGCCAGCCCTGTCATTACTGCCAGTCAGCCTTATCTAGCTTGATTGCACAGCAGCTATAGGCCAAAATGAAGTGATTTCTTTCAAAATACTGTACGCTGAAACTAACTAATCCAGCCATGCTGCTGATCCAATCTTCCCCACTTCACATCCGGTATATTCGTGACACAGAAGCACCACTCTAAACAAAGAAATCACATCCATTAAGCCAAAAGAAAAGCAGTGTCTTCCATAATATATACAGTAGTTAAAACATCATCATTATTAAAATGCATTTTGGAAGTTGTCTACATTTACGACATTATTCATAGTCATGGTTTCTTTCAAAAGCTAGCTAAAATTATTTACTTAAATTATGTAGTAAAACTAAAAAAGAGCATGATTGTAATAAAAATGTGATATGGCAGCTAATGACGGGTCTGCCATATCTAGGTGATGCTTTTAATTTAAAGGCTATTACAGATTAAGTGGTTGATAGAAGACACCTGTCCTGTTGGGCCCCCAGGCGTATGCTCCTCTTGCTCAGCCCTGATAGAAGAAGCCCCTGTTATAATAAAATTTACACATTTGTAGAGCTCTGTCAATAATAGAGTTTAGTATCTTGGGATTCAACTTTTTCATTACATTTGCAGACATTAGTTTTAATAATTTCCTTGAGTCATACTAAGGGGCATATTTATTATGCTGTGTAAAAAAACAGCAGGATAAAACACCACACATCGCCAGGCTTCTCCATGTAAAAAAGGTGTAAAAAATTTACTTTTTTGTACTTAGAGTGACTTAGCCGGCAGCAATGTAAAATAACAGCATCAAATCTGCCATTCCCATGTTTAAAGTTACACAAACCTTGATAAATTTGGCATTTATTTTACACAACATTTTTTTGTTGAATTTAGTTTTACACAGCATAATAAATATGCCCCTTAGACAGCTTAAAGATTATCCCCGAAAACCAAGATTATTGTACCAAACCAAGTGCACCTCATGATATCTTCCAATCATAAAAGGGACATCTGCTATTGACTTCTACATGACATTGGCAAGTTTGAGATGGTGTACTTTTTTATTATGACATCTAACAGCAACAAATTTAATAAATAACAAAAAATTTTAAATGATAAAATAACATTTCCTCCCTATAAAACGCTGACCAGAAAAAAAATCGGATATATTAAATCAGTGGTCCTCAAACTTGGCCCTCCAGCTGTTAAGGAACTACAAGTCCCACAATCCATTTGCCTGACTGTGGCTGTCAGACTCCATCATTGCATTGTGGGACTTGTAGTTCCTTAACAGCTGGAGGGCCAAGTTTGAGGACCACTGTATTAAATAAACCCCTTACTGTGTCCCATGGGTAAAATTGAAGATTGTGTCATACTTACCATGATATTTCTTTCTTTGGCGAACTCCATGTCAGTTGGTATAGCCCCTCTTCCATGCTCCCATCAGAAAGACCCTCCCCAAACCTTTAAAAGGCTAACCACACCCACTTACCAGCATCTTTGTAACAAGCTTCTCAAATTACCGGAAAAGGAGCAGGTCATACTGACATGGAGTTCGCCAAGGAAAGGAAGATCACGGTAAGTATGACACAATCTTACCTTTTCCCTTGTCGAACTCCATGTCAGTACTCATCGGGAAGTAGCAAGCTCAGATTTTCCAAATGGGAGGGAATAGGCTTTAACAAGTATTTGTAATCAGGAATGGAATAACACTGACTAGATAGCCCACAATCATGCAACCTCTATAAGTTAATATAGAGACACCAGGTGAAACCCCAGAATAAGTTTACAAGGCTAAGAATGGCCATATAGTTTATGATCCCCAACCAGTAGCTCGTGACCAACTTGTTGCTCTCCAACCCCTTGGATGATGCTCCCAGTGGCCTCAAATGTGGTGATTATTTTTGAATTACAGGATTGGAAGCAAGCTTTCATTGCATAAAAACAGGTGTACTGCCAAGCAGAGCCTCAGTGTAGGCTGACAATCCACACACGGGCTACTAAATAACCAATCACAGCCTTTATTTGGCACCCCAGGAACATTTTTCATTCTAGTGTTGCTCCCCAAATCCTTTTACTTCTGGATGTTGCTCATGGGCTTTAAAGGTTGGGGATCCCTGGTTTAGACTATATATAGAGCAACTTTTTTGTATTTTTTATAAACTACCTCCACCTTGGGAAAGCCTGTTGAGGGGGGCAGCTGATCATGAAAAACCTGCCCCCATAAAACACAAGAAAAACAAAAGTAACAGGAGGCAGTAAGGCTCAGGCCCCTAACTAATAATGCCTAAACTAACTGCCACCTTCCTCGCCCATCCATAAAAATGGGGTGTAGGGGCCACATACACCACTGCCGCCAGACATCTTTTGGACAGGCCTGGGAGGGCACATGGATGGGGGGACAAGCACTTGCCACCAAAAGCTCAGACAGCAATTCAGGAAGGCAACTGAAACACAGACAGACAAGGAGTAGCAAACAATGCACACCAGTGTCTTACCTGATTGCGGCGCTGAAGCACAGGAGACTCCAAGATATGAGGTAGCATGCTGGGGAACAAAAGGTCCCATGGACCAAAACCCTTGTCCCTAGGGCTCCTTATGGGCAGGCCTCATGCTTTCCCAAGGTTAAAAAGAAAATTTTGCTTCCAATGGGAACAAAAGCCAAAGCAAAAGAGATGGACAAAAAAGATGCAGGTAAGTGGGTGTGGTTGGCCTTTTAAAGGTTTGGAGAGGGATGGGAGCATGGGGGAGGTGCTATCCCAATGAGTACTGACATGGAGTTCGACAAGGGAACGATGCATGATCCTGTATTGGCTTAACCTTTGCCATTGGACTTCACAATTCTCTGTACCTTTTTTGTTTATTACATATATTATTACATTATTATATATAATTTGATCCACTCCTACTAGACTGTGACAGCAACAAATAAATTACTATATACATGTATATAACCTATTATCAAGAATGCTTGAGATCTTGAGTTTTGTGCATAAGTAATCTTTCTGTAATTTGGATCTTCATACCTTATTATTTAGCTACTAATAAACGCAATAGGATTGTGTTGGTACCAATATAAACTTATGTAGCTTAGGTACCATCAAGTACAAGGTACTGAGACAGTGGTGTATGTATAGAGAAGCCGATCCCACAGTCGTGGTGGGCACAAGGAACAGGGGGGGCCCAGACTGTGCAGTCTGTTTCCTCTATAGCAGGAAATTCCTCCTCCCAGGCAATCCTCTTTAAATTTTTGTATACTCACAAGGCATGCATGCTGGTGTGTTGATAATTGTTGATGTTAATAAAGTTTGTTATAGAAAAAGAAGCATGGAGGTGGTCCAAACTTTTTGCACTGAAGGCCAGATTTGGTGAGGTGAAAATGTGTGGGAGCCGACCATTCAGCCTGACATTCTTTAAAGGGGTGGTTCACCTTCAAGTTAACTTTTGGTATATTGTAGAAGGGTCAATTCTAAGAAACTTTTCAATTGGTCTTCATTATTTATTTTTCATAGTTTTTTAATGATTTGCAATTTTCTTATATTTCTTTGCAGCTTTCAAATGGGGGTCACTGACACCATCTAAAAACAAATGCTCTGTAAGGCTACAAATGTATTGTTATTGACACTTTTTATTACTTATCATTCTATTCAGTGCATCTCCTATACATATTAAAGTCTCTTATTCAAATCAATGTAGGGTTGCTAGGGTAATTTGTACCCTAGAAACCAAATTGCTGACACTGCAAAATAGAGAGCTGCTGAATAAAAAGCTAAATATCTATAAAACCACAAACAATAAAAAATGAAAACAAATTGCAAATTGTCTCAGAATATCACTCTCTACATTATAGTAAAAGTTAACTCAAAGGTGAACAACCCCTTTAAACCATTAGCTTAAGCGGAAAAAGAGTCTCTGATTGCACTCTATAATTGTAAACCAAAACATCGAATTTTTTATTTCACATATAGTTTAAGCCCCCTTTCCACATCAAAAATTACACAGTACAAAATTAACAATGATAAATTAGCTATTGCAATTCATTATAAATGTACATAATTATTCCATAATCATTTAAGTTGATGTTATAAACTGGGCTAGAATTCATTCATGCAGTTCTATATTATGTCTGTCCCAATAAATTGGCACCATTAACATTAAATTACAGGAATTGCGTAGCCATAGTAGTAATATTTGGGCACATTAGAGAAATGATCTGCTACTTGATCCTTACACTTACACAGCTGCCTGTGTGCTGAAGGTGTTAGCAATAGACATGTACTGGTACATAGTGATGCGCCGCTCTTGCATACTTCTATGTCTATTGACACCTTCAGCCCTAAAGAAGTATGTGAGAGCAGCGCATCACTATGTGCCAGTACGTGTCTATTGCGAACACATTCAGCACACAGGCAGCAGTAGACCAAGTGGCAGATGATTTCACTAATGTTCCCAAATATTATGGCTACCCAATTCCTGATCACACTGTGCTGGTGGGCGGCATTAATTTCATGACAGAGGCTGTGGGCCAGTGTAAATTTGAAAACAGGCCTCAATTGGACATGTATGTTCTAGATGTACGGTATTTTAATAAATTAGTTGCCTTTTGCAAAACCTAGAGTACTATACATGCCGTGGGGTTTGTGACTGAGAATTTTTTTTTGTGGGGGTTCCCAGCACACATTTGGTATGCAACTGTGCTAAGATAAAGGAAATAATTACTAATAGAAGTTCCCTTAATATAAAGCTGTTAGGGTACCATGGTTCTGCATATAAAATGATTACTTTCTTCTTGCCATCCAGATTTGTGGTGCTGGTTATTAGACAGTTATTCTATGAAGGCTTAAAATGTAAACAGCATTGAACAACTAGTCATGAATGTTATTCCTCTACTAGCTTGAAATTAATTAAGAGAATATGGTCCTTATTCGGTGCTTATTTTTTTAGCTGATTCCAAATCTAAATGAATGCACTTTGCTTACCATGTGCAAATGGAACATACAAACAAAAACTTCAATTATGTTTAATAGCTAGAAACTATTACTGTAATGGCTTGCAAAATACCTAAGAGAATTGACTGCAATAATTCATTGGAGAAAGTGCTGAATATTAAGCAAATGTAACCACCACTGGAGTTTTTTTAACCCCCAAAGTCATTTTGGAGGATGGATTTAAATATAATAGATTGGCGATCTCTCTGGATATGTGCCTCAAATAAACGTTTTATCATGACAATCACAAATCCCTTTTCATTCTTCATTATCTTTTCAAGCATGTCACTGTAAAGTGCATACAGTAAAATAAGATTTAGATACTTCATCTGAACATTCCAGCTGAAAATATGGAGTGATTGATACACAATTGATTGATTTTATGCTGTTAGTTTATTTTTAATACTGCATTATTCAACTTTTATGACATTTGAAATAGCCATAATTAATTTGGTTTGACTGCAGCAGAGTATTGTTTATTTATTTTTATTTTTTTTATTCATGAAGGGAATATTTTAAACATGGCAAAATGATAGACCCTTTGAAAAAGCAGATTATGGAACATTTTGCAAAAACTTTACTTTGGGCCACTTTTTAAAGGCTTTCTTGGTAATTATAAATATAATTTGGGCTATGTTAGGGAGGCCATAACCTTTCTCTTATAACATTTTTTTCTAGGAAGGAAACAAAAACACCCACCATACCTTTTCCAGTTCAACATATGGCAAAATTGCAGTGGAAAGGCTGCAGCAATACAGATCCTGTTAAATTACAACTCCAACATCACACCAGCTACATATATATATATATATATATATATATATATATATATATATACTGTATATACTGTTGGGTGATATATCTTAAAGTCCCCTTCACTGTAGAGGGGTCAGTGATATTTAATAGCATAATAATGGATCCATGGGCTGCTGACACATTACTCAATAGTTTATGTACAGTATGTGGGCCTAATAAATCACTTTATTGCAACAAGCAAATTATTAGAGTGCTGCTGGGATTTTCTTTTGGACTCTGTTGTGTTTGGTAGCCGAGGATGAGGAGAGTATAACAGTGCTTTATTAGCAGGTCATGCAGCCATTAAATAACAGCAGAAAGTCTTACTTTCACTTTCAAGCTGTACAGAAAGTCCTATGTATGAACAGTGCCACCTGCAGGCCATTTGTATAAACACCATAGACTCCCAGGTCTATTGTTATTACCGCTTCTCTGAGGGTATATGGACAGGGATGTATTTAGGTCCAGAGCCACCCTAGGCCCTTCAACATGTGGAATTACTTCATTCATACAGTCCTCATAATGTCACTTCTGCTGAAATCTCACTTTTGGCCATCCAACACTGGACCCTGTACCCCTAACAACTCCCCCAGCTGCTCTGCTGGATTTCAGAGGTAAGTATCTCTGCAGAATTACAGTATATTTAATTTTTTTAAACCATATAGGCACCCAAGGGCCGTCCCTTAGGCACAGCTCCTCGGGTGCCTATATATAAATATGGCCCTGTATATGGATCCCTTTCTGTAACTCATATATTTCTTATGTAGGGGACTGGTAAATTAACCTCCCAGTATATTTAGCAGGCAGTCCCCAAGTGTTATGGACACCTAAGTGGGTCCTAAAATACAGTTAGGAGGGGGAACTGTTTCCTATTCCTGCTATAATCCATGCCCCTCGCTGTTACTCACAGTGACCAGTAGATGGCACTGTGTTAAAGTATAAAAAGATTGTAAGCCATGCTTTCAAGGTCCATCTTGTGCTAGCTCTGGCCTGAGCAGGCAGGTAGAGTTTCGGATGGAACCTAGACAGGTCAGGTCTAGTAAGGATAGGCTACTCACAGTTATAGGTCGCTCTAGGAGTGACAGATAGATAGGATTATTTAGCTGAGCAGTTTGAGGCTCCTACGAGGATTGTGAGTGGGATTAAGATCCCGGGTACTAATTGCCCAGAGTAGGGACTAAGTGTACAGACCTAGGACTAGAAGTGTCTCCTCAGGTTCCACTTAGGGAAAAGGCTGAAAGCTGGTGTACCTCCTCCATGCTGCATATACATTGTCTCCCGTGTGTGAAGGGGACAGTCTCTGACCAAAGGTGCTGTGAGTATTGTCTATCCACTGTTGATCCTGCATGTGCTGATGTGATTGCTGTACACTCCAATGTGAATTGTCTGGTCAATAAATATGTTCTTTGGTTAAGTTATAAGAGCCACTGGCGCCCAATTATTTGCACCCTGAATACAGTTACAGTTGCACTACACCCTGCCTCCACCTCCCTAAGATTTAAGGTCTCATCCGGAGCAATATATTGGGAGTGGAGCCTATAGATAGAGAAAGGTGCACTCAAGTTCACTATAGTGCTACACTTATAACATTACCCCCCCCCCCGAAGCTTTGGGCCCACCAGCCTTTCCTTTGATTAACAGTTCAATGTGAAAAAATATTAGCTTCCTACCTAACTGCTGTGGCTCTGCATTGTCTTCCAGTCCATTAAAAGTCCCATCTTTAGACAGCTCCTTGATGATGCAGTACTGCTCTTGCATTATATTGTTGCTAGGGATCTCTGGAAGCTGGAGCTCAATATGATGCTCGAAGATCCCCCTACAGTCCACTTACCTCTTATATGGTGTAAGAAGTAAAAAAGAATGGCTGTTTTACCCCAAAGGTATATGAAGGCACAAAAGCTGATATTAAAATGTAACAGGTTTCCAATTGTAGAGCATTCACCAAATGTGGGAAGAGGTCCAGTTGCACCACTCTGAACCGTCAGCTGGAGGATCGGATAGCCGAATCATGAAAAAAGGCAGGAACTTCAAAGGATCAATCTTCCAGACAGACTTGTAAAGTAGTAGGTAGTTTATTCAAGGTACATCAGGATACAGTCTGTCTGGAAGATTGATCCTTTGGAGAGCTGTTTTGCCTCACTTTTCTTTTATGAGCCCTGAAGAGTGCAATCAAAAAACTTAACTATAAAAATGTTTGAGAATAGTAAATATTTTCTTATATATATTTGTGGAATTACCTTGATAGCAAGAAATATCCAGTACTGTTGTCCGTCACTGTATGTTTTATTTTGTTCAATGTCATAAAAGTAACTCTTGAGGTAATGTTTTGTATTTGTGACTTAGATCCTGGGTTCTGGCAAGCAATCAATTTAAAGATTGACTATTTCAAAAAACAGCAGAAATTTCTAAAAGTATTTGAAAATACATTCACTATTGTCTCGAGAGATCCAAAATACTGTATAAAAGGTATAGCTATTTAAGAAAAAATGCTCCTGCCTAGTAGTTTCAGCAATTTTACCAAGGCTTATATTTTTTTATCATTATATGTAGCATGGTGGTAAATAAACTGCATGTTTCCCTATGCTACCAATTTAGGATCTTATTTCTTGGTTATACTTATACTGTGGGAATAAGTAAGTAAAATATAAATGAAATTCTACAAAATATTGGTGAGTTCCAATATGTTCATGCAATGAAAAATGACAAAGGGTGTAGAAGCAGCAAAACAAAACCACCCCAAGGAAAGAAACAGTAGTCTAGTGGCTAGCTGGGACTCAGACAATGAAACTGCCCAGAGCAGGCTAAATCCCATTTTCTCAACATACAACCAAGATTTTCAGGCACTGTAGACAAGCAAGTAATAACATGTTTATGTGAGGAATAAATAACTGACTTGCTACATTTTTGTGAGTGACAGGTGTTTTCAGTTGAAGCCTGGACTGTGTTGCATATACTATTTCCTTGGTGCAAGTTCAAGTTGATCCTTGAAACAAAACTAATGCTAAATTAGTAGCATCGGGAATCCTGCGGCTGTGTTCTGCTACTGCCCATACATTTATTTATGGTGAAGAAAGAGAAAGCAAACACTGATATAGATGCTTCCATGAACTGCATTTCTCCTGACGCTTGACTTTAGGCATTATTCTCCACAATATTTTCCCACTGATTTTAGATTTTAACAACAGACAGACCATGTATTTTATAAAATGTGGGTTTTGAAAATTAATTCTTTTTTAAGCTATTAAGAGTTGTAGATGAATTGACACATTTATTAGCAGCATCTGAGAAATGCAAGTACCTAAAGAATTACTTATAACAGCTCTGTGCCATACTCATGGAGCATGTGTAATAGAGGCTAAAGTAGAGCAATGTGTAAACTACTGAAACATGTAAAGAATAGATGTATTCATTTGCTAAAGAACAAAATGAAAATGTATTTTAAATGTTTGTTTGGTCAAAAAAGTGTAGTAATTCACATGAGTTCAGAGAGAGGGTATTCTGAAATGGTAGCAATATATGTGCCGTGGTAAACATATTTGAAGTCAGTATTACAGGAATTGTGTTTTTGCTGAGGCCTTAGTGGTAGAAATGTATGCCTGATATAAAAAGCACACACACATTTTAAAACTGTTTTTAGAGACCATCTACAGATAAAGAATAAGAGACAAAGCTACATTTTACATTGTATTTTCCCACAAACAATGTATTTTAAAAGTGTGCTTTAAGAAGAACTTTTGCTAAAATGAAAACTTAATATTTCATTACATAAGGTACTTTCTAAATAGAATCAATTAAAATTATATACCTTTACTAAAATAATAAAGTTATTTCTATTCTCTATTCCCCTCTTGGCAATCTGCCTCTATGGATGAATTCGTAGGAGTCAGATTTTGATCAGCAGGTCAAATCCATTGGTACTTGCTCCATACGAATAAAAATGTATTCAAGCTACTGTTTTAACTCAACACAAAGCTGCATGCACAGTAGAAAAACAGACTGCTGATAGTGATGATTACATGATTATTTCAGAAACAGTGCACAATTTGTAATTTAATATGTTTAGAAAATTTGAGATTAAGCCAAATCTTTGCATGTAACGTTGGGAAAAACATCACTGCAAAACAATGTCAATTGACTCTATTTTGTTTTGCAAATAAAAAATAATTTTAATGTATTTTGCATGAAAAAGTCACCATGAAAAAATGCCCATTGACTTCAATTCAATTTGCGAACTTTCCAGAATTTTTTTAAAGATAACTAGGGCAGATTAGCATATCCCTAGTCTCAGGCAGTTAGGGGCATGTTTATAAACACTGGAGATAGCCACCTATTAAAAAAAAAAAAGATCTGATTGATTTCTCTGAACAATATCACCGGCTATATTTATCTCCAGTGTACACCCCTTAAATCTCAGAAAAGGTTAGCACTTTGGCGTTGTCACAACAAATGAAGTAGCAGATCCCTTGGGTCATTAGATATTTCTCACAAGCCATAAAACCCATTCACCACCATTCTTAGATTAAATTTTCAGTTAAGAGAACCTTTAGGCCATACCAACCATAATATTATTTTATCTCATAAAAGATAGTTGAACACTATACACATAAATCGAATAACCACCTGGAGGAAAAAAATATACCTTCTGCAATGATAATTGCATTTCTTGGTTTATTCCTTTTTTAAGAAAGAAATCATATCAACAACATTTGGCCATCATTTTCATTTATAGCACTTAAGGAGCATTTAGGTAATACTGATCATTTAGGGATCAGGGAATACTCCTCAAAAGGAGGGAGGTCAACTGATTGAATAGAGAAGGGAAAAAGCAGACATTCAAAACTCATTTTTTTTCATACAACTGAGGAACCAGCTAATGAAGGCTTCCTTTTTAACAGACCCAATCCTAACAGTTGATACTGATCCATACATGTCTCAAAAGGATATTCAAAGAAGACTACAATATGTAAAGGTAAACAAACTTCCAGGACTGGATGGTATTCATCCCAGGGTACAAAACAAGCTTTGATCTGTGATACTAATGTGGTGCCATTTTCAAAAAGGAATTCTGTTCTTAGCCAGAAAGCTATAGGCCTGTTAGTTTGCCATCCGTGGTAGGAAAGCTTTTGAAGTGGTAATGAGAGACACTTTATACTTGAAGATACTTGAATGCATTGCAAATTATAATAATAAGAGTTTGTGCCAGCATGGTTCTATGTGTAACAGATCTGGCCAGATAAATTTTATTGCCTTCTGGGAAGTGAGCAGTAACCTAGACTTTAGAAACTATAGAATTAAATAATATTAGCATGGAACATAATAATTGTATGGCCTTGAAGAGGGAATTCAAAGTATTGTTTCTGTTTTTGCTGATAGTACAAAATTATGGAAAACTATAAGTTACATGCAGGATGCTTCCACTTTACAGAGCTACTAGACTAAACTAGAAAACTGGTCAGTAAAGTGGCAAATGAGGATCTAAGGTCTTGAGTATACAGTGCCATTTTTGACTCAGTCCTTAAAGGACAAGGTAAGTACAAGGAAATGTTGTACATTATGTTTTGTGCTTCTGTACCAGCCCAAGGCAACCACATTCATTTAGCAGTAAAGATCTGTGTCATCAAATATGCCCCAGCAGTTCCCCATATTCTTTTCTACTGATGCCCTGTGCTGACATAGGTACACATAGAATATAAATCTCACAGTATTAGGCTGATTAGTAATTAATTTGGATAATTACTACGTGGCAGCACAGAAACCAGTGCAATTAGCATCAGAATTGAATAATGAGCCACGTAGCATCAGCTTATATTACAGGCCAACC
This sequence comes from Xenopus borealis, assembly GCA_024363595.1. Lineage (NCBI taxonomy): Eukaryota > Metazoa > Chordata > Amphibia > Anura > Pipidae > Xenopus > Xenopus borealis. The sequence continues at coordinate 81,884,877 of CM044438.1, read as the reverse complement.
TCATTTTCTGCTTGATAATTTGCAACACACCCCTAAGCTTAGCTTCTCAACAACTGCTCAGAGCCCACTGAACATGTGAGTGTCGCAGACACTTTCCAAGATGGAGACCCCCTCTGACAAGTTTTATATCCTGGATCATTGCTGCCATTGATAATATGAAATTTTAGGCTGGTGCAGTAAGTTCAGTATATAAAACATTTACTGGACATGGCATTTTTAGCCATATTCATTTTTAGGGTTTATTTTTCCTGTAAAAATTATATTAATGAGCTGGAGAGTGTGCAGAGATGTGCAACTAAACTGGTAAAAGTGATGGATAATTAAAACTATATGTGTAGACTGTGATGGTTGTGGTTGGCTTCTCTGGAGAAAAAAAAAATTGCGAGGGGACATGATTACTGATTTACAAGTACAATAGAGGACGCACAAGGCAGATAATGGGGGATTGTTTAATCCCATAAAAAAGAGCAATGCACTAGATACCAAACCTTTAGTGGCACAGACCTTTCAGCTGAAGCAAGTAAGTGTTTTTTATAGTGAGGCCAGTGAGTGTAGTGAGGTTTTGGAATGTGCTGCTGGGTGATGTTGTGTTGGCAACTTCTATTAAGGCCTTTAAGAGTGGCTTGGATTATGTCTTGAACAAGCATAATATCTAAGGCCACTGTGATCTTAAAATCTACAGTTAGTTAGCATAGGTATTGGTATATATATACTGGACTTTGGCTTTTTTTCAACCCAACCTAGCTATTAAACAAATCCTGATGACTTGAGCACTGATAAATACTGACAAGTATTGATATTTAGCAGATCCAACTGTAAATGCGTGTATTGCAATGAAATAACTGGTGAAATTCCAAACTAGAGAATATCAATAAAGTACTAACATTTGCAAAGTTACCCCTGTTGTTTCTGTGAGGGAAATACATGAAAGGCAAAACACTTCAAGGAAAACTATACCCCCAAAATGAATACTTGATGAACAGATTTATATCAAATTAAGTGGCATACTAAAGAATCTTATGAAACTGGAATATATATTTAAGTAAATATTTCCCTTTTACATCTCTTGCCTTCAACCACCATTTTGTGATGATCTGTGTGCTGCCTCAGAGATCACCTGACCAGAAATACTACAACTCTAACTGTAACAGGAAGAAGTGTGGAAGCAAAAGACAGTCTGTTAATTGGCTCATGTTACATAACGTGCATAGTTGGTTTGCTTTGTTTGTGTGCACAGTGAATCATATGATCCCGGGGACAGCCATTATTTTTTAAAATGGGGATTTTCAATTTATGAATACCCAATGGCACATAAAAAAGTATATTATTATGAAAATGGTTTATTTACATGAAGCAGGGTTTCACAGATCAGCTATTTTATGCAATATATTTTTATAGAGACCTACATTGTTCAGGGGTATAGTTTTCCTTTATAGCCCTTTTGTTATGATCCTAATAAAAATAACTGTTTAATCCCCTTATTCCATTCCACTCCCCAAACCATTTAATGTACATTATTTGCCCTTTGTCTCAAAAAACCAATGTCTTTGGATTTTCAGACTGTTATTTCATCACTTCCAGTTAATGCTATTCTGCAACCAGTTTTTATTGCCCATTTATTATATATCCTTATATCTACAGCAACTACTGTATCTTACATGGTGATTGCACTTCCTAACATTCTGTTATAGATATATATATGTTATTTGTTTCTCTCCATGTTGGGTCCTGTTGCAGTTAGAGGCACATTTTAAATTCAGTTTTTAAAAACTCCCCTGAACTCCCATAAATTTGAAATTTATTTAAAAATAGAATTTTTAAACTCAAATTAATGGAATTGACAGAAAACTCGAATCTAATTCAATTTGTATTTTAAAAACTCTATTCGAGTTTTTTCTCTGAAAAAAAAATGAATATCAGGAAATCTGCAAACAACTCAGAATTGATCCCTGGAACTCTCACATTTACAAACAGCAATTCATCAGGTTTTGGATGGCAAATAGTGGAATTTGAGTTCTAAGAATTTAGAATTCAAATTTTCAATTTGACTTTTGATAAATCTGTCCCTTAATGTTCTTGGTCCCTTGTGCCATTCTTGTCTCTCCCCCTTGTGGCTGCTTTGCTTAGTCTATTTCATGTTATCTGCCACCTGCTATTGTACTCAGTAATACATCTCTTCCATTTTTGACATTTGGCTTGGTGCTTTTCAATTTGATAGTAAAATTCAGCTGGTTCTACTTTGCAGTATCATTCTGCAAAGTATTTTGCAAGTCAGGTCTGTACAGAATTAGGTGGTACTTCTGCTTTGACCAAACCTGGCTACTCCATCTTCTACATTATCTAGTTTGTGTCCTCATCTAGTTTTGATGGTGTGATTGTAACCTCACTCATCAAAATTATTAACTGATATTTGAATAGTAATTATGTGAGATGAAGTTTAACTTACTGTTACTCAATATAGTTCTAATCCTAAAGTTTTGCTTCTTCAGAGGCATTCATGTATTAATACACAAAACACAGAAAAAAATCATCACTGCTCAGACAAACCCACAATGTGGCTTTGGCCAGCTGCTATAAATGCTAAAAAGTCAATATTTGTACACAAAGATAAAGTAAAAAATTGCCAGCACATGGTTTGCCTTTAAAAATAATTATTAAAAATTACTTTGGCCAAAGGACAGACCATTGTATAAACATCGGAAGTGACTGTACGATACATTGCATGACCATTGATATGCATTAAGGCAGGAAGTGGTACTATTGCATGTACAGGAGCAGCAAGATACTGTAGGGGGGTGAAATTTTATTTTAGAGAGTTCATGAAGACACTTCTTTATGGTAGGCTTCTTTTATCAGATCAGTTAAGAGCATGGGCTAGCTAGGTAGTTAAAGGAAGATTTACTAAATTCACATGAAGGATTTGAAGTTCGATGGAATTTTCAAAAAGATTCGAAATTCGAATCTTCAAATATTTTTAAAGATCACCTCAACCAGTGAATTTTGAAAATTTGATCGAATGGAATGATTCGAATGATTAGAAAAAAAATCTATTAGAATATTCGACTATTTGACAGTTGAAGTACTTCCCCTTTAAATTTTTATTCAACTGCCTAGTTCGACAGATCAAAGCTACCGAATTGGGTTTAATTATTTTTGATTGAATAAAAATATTCGATCGAATGGTTACAATCTTTCAAATTGATCAATTTGAACAATTTTATCGAATTGCGGTAAAATCCTTTCGAATTCGATATTCGAATTCAAAGGATTTTTATTCCCCAACAATTCCCATCTATTCACATGGTCGAATTCGAGGGTTTTTTAACCCTCAAATTATAATGTGACTGCTAAAACAATTCTTTCTTTAGATGAAAAATCTTCAGGGGTTATATAGTAATATGGTAAAACGAGTGGCTGGGTTCAGTAACCTGTAACCCCTGTTACAATATAACACCCTTCATCTATATATAAAATATATTAAAATAAGTTGATGCATATAAAATCCAAGTTTACTTGTTTATTATGAATCAAGCACAGAGACCCTGGACAATTTGATTGCGTTCATAGTATTCAGTGAACCTTTTGTGGCTACATTTACTTTTGCACATTGATAGTTTTAGTCCTGATGTGTTCTGTTTATACTGCACAGAACACTTCAAATGATTCTATTGACTCATAAAAAGGCTACCATACCACTAAGGGATTCTAGTTCCCCTCTGTGCACTTGTTGTAAGCCTTTACACAAAATTTTAGTAGTAATAAATCTCTGAGTATAATAGTAGAAAAAAAATCATCTTTCACTGTCTGCGTGATACTTGGCCTCAGAAGACCAGGAACAAAATTGCTTTTCTGTTGCATAAAGTATCTTTCAAATTCAATTGCTTATCTC
>CM044438.1:81822945-81850987 GCA_024363595.1 Xenopus borealis | reverse complement strand
TCTTTCTTTGAAGGTGGGGTCAATACTCTTAAAGGAAGGTTCTTTTTGTATCTGTAATCCTTGGGGTATCATATCCTGTTCTAAATATTTTTCTAGGGTTACCATGTCCCACCAAATTTTCATTTCCTTATTAAGGAGTTTGTATAATTCATTAAACATATATTCACCATTCATACTATTGTCATCTTTGTATTTAAAAACATGATTAATGTCCAGATTGCGATTTCTCCATTCTTTTAGCAAATCCATGTTCCTTCGTTAACAGCAAGCGGTCGTCAAGTTTGTGGAATTAAAAAAGTATGTAAAACAGGGGGTAGGAAGTCCGCGCTGACAGGGATAAAAACGGGGGGAGGGGGGAAGCTGCACCAAAAACAAATGGATCCAACTTATCCACTGGTAAAATATAGAAAAGACACAAGAAGGTGCGCTAAAATCGCTTGGCAGTACTTGGGAGAAAACCGCTTGAAGTAATCTTGATTCGGTAAGCGCAAAATACAACTTCTTATTGCCTCTACGTAAAACAAACTGGCACATAGAATAAAGTAATATATTTTATAGTAAGTGGTATAGTTCACTTATTTACTATTTCTCCATTCAGCATTACCTGTTAATGCTAGATAAGAGTTAGATTACTCCTAAACGCTACCTTTTCCTTCTTGGCTTGACCCACATGTCCCAAAGTTAGAGTAACACAAGGTTCAGTGCAGTCTGGCAGATGCACCAAAAATTATCCAGGATGGCTACAACCCATATGTGTTAGCATTATTAACATACTCAATACAGCAAGAACTTCATCCTGTAGGAGGAAGGTTGGACTGTTTTGTGCACACCTGACAACTCTCCTTACAGGATCACTAGGAACTAAATATCACCCATGACAAAATAATTCTAAGATTCCTACTCAGATTTGTTTATTTACCATTATCCTTCCTGCCATACAAAAAAACAAGCTCTTCTTTACATCAGACAATACCTATTACTAAGAGGAACCATTCCAACACCACTTCGCAGTCTTTTATGACAATCTCTTTCTGGGGCCAAATAACTTTCAGTCTTCATTGCCTGACCAAATGCATTCAATACCACTGTTTCAGAATGGAATCATTAGCAACCATTGTCAAGATGCTGCAACCAAAAACTTTAATGTCTGAAATACCCATAAAGGACAAGTACTTGCACATGCCCAATCACACCAATCACCAACACCTTGAATGTGTGGTTGTGTCACTTTCAGTTTCAGGCCTAGCAATGGCCCCAAGACATTACAGTCACATCATATTTAAATGATCTCAGTATCATGTCCTGTTTAGTTTAAATTAAAGCTTAGCTGTATGCAGAAGTATGCATGCATACTCTGCAGCAGCACGGTGGGTTTACCTACTATAATAAAGCAGTGGCACAACTACAAGATGAGCAGTAGGTATGACTGCACCCAGTTGTCTTTTTTTTTTATATCTGGGCTTGTGGTACATTGTGGTAGTTATGTCACTGAATAAATGCATATTTTTCACATGCAAACATTGGGATTTTTGAAAATATCCTAAACTACCCACAAATGAAAATTCTGACCTTACAGAGCACAGCAATGAGCTTTCTAAAAAAAACAAACAGGAGAATAGGGGAAATGTAATTAAAAATCGCAACCAATGTTTAAAATGACCTGTTTGCAAAAGCTTAACACTGTTCGCAATGTAAAATCATTTGCTGGTGAATATAACATAACTAAGCAAAGGATAGCATTAAAACCTACTCTGGAGTGTCCTTAAATAATTCATTGCAAAATATGCCTTGCGATTTTCAAATTTTATTACATTGCAAATGTTTGCAAAAGCCATTTAGTCGCAAACTTTGAAAGGAAGTTATTGTAAAGCGCTATGAAATATGTTGGCGCTACAGAAATACATGTTAATAATAAATAATATTGAGGTCTGTAATCTGTCAAAAAAGGATGCAAACATGGTCTCTAAGATTCGGAATGGTCTTTGTGTACATTTTCTGTGCTAACAAAACATATTACATTCCCCCAAAAGTGCCTTCAGCTACCTGCATCACTTGGCATCAAGTAAAAAAGTGAGTTCATTTGCCAAACACCACCCTAGACTCTTACAATGAGACCTCCAAAAACAATGGAATAAGAACCATCCAAAACTCAATGATGACTGCTTCTGTGGGCAGCCTAAGATGTTGGGCTCATCTCATATATCTTACTCAGGGCAGACACTGAGCCTGGCCTGTTCAAGAAATCATAACCAACACCAGTGTGGTAGAAAGAGGAGTGACGTGGCCACCAAAAGTTTGTCATGGAAGATGGCCCCCTCATGAGACCAGACTGCACATAAACACCTTAGAGTTGAGACTGTGATACAAACTGGCAGGGCCTCCTACTAGGCAAGAACATTCACCTTCAGTCAGAAAAGTCTTATTCAGCTGTGAGCAACCCATAGATTCTGCAGAAGATTCCATATCTGCTATAGCAGCATCCAGCATGGACAGACAACATTGACAGACTAAATTTAGCGGCATATTAATTAAAGCCCAGTTCTGGGGAGAGAAAATATTTTCACAGATTGTATCTGACACTTTCCAAATAGCCCATAAGCCTTCAACTTCAAACTCCTACTAGAGGTTTCTAGAAATGGAGTTAACAATGTCAGTTGTGATAGAACAGCTGTCAGTTTTGTCACATCATGGACTTTTTAAAAGAGGGCTCTTCCATGGAAGTTCCTCTTATGGTTCATCCAAGGACAGAACCAATATCCCCTTGGAACCTTAATTTGGCGCTTACTGCCCTTCACAGCACTCCTGTTAAGCCAATTACACAAGTGAATCTCAAATTCATAGGGTCAGATTTACTAAAGGGTGAGGTGACTAACACTTGCGACGATTCAACAACATTACCGCCTGCAGGGACTTCGCCGATTTACTAATGAGCGCAGGTGTCACTTCACTAGTGAAAGAGATAGATGCTAATATGCAGATTTTAAATATAGACAAATACAAGAGGTCCTCTGCACTCAACCCATTATCAATATATTGAAATATAAAGATGCAGATTTTACTGAACCTTACCTCTTTCACCAGACTTGCTTCCGCCAGCTCAGATGAGGCGAGTGTGCAATGGAATGCATAAAACTTCCTCAATCTTCAATTACTTACATCATATTCTGAGTGGAAAATTCATATATGTTCAAAAAACGCTGTAGACTTTTAATTTTTTCATGGGTGATACGCTGCAAAAGTCATAAAAAAAATTTTTGTGTAACTGGTTTCCCCCATACATTTTCTAACATATGAAACATTATTTTACAGTGGGCTCATGACAACTCTTGTGACTTTATTAAGATTCCCTTGGCATATCTAGTTATCATTGTTAATGTACTGTATTAGATGTACCATGTAACATAAAGGTGCATTCAACTTTAAATTTCCTGCTGTATGCAAAATAGCCTGAGCGCAAGACCTCTAATGAATTTGCACTATGCAGAGTTGAACGCTGGTGCATCTTTGCTTTGATTTGCTCTCATTGCCGAAGTAACGCTAGCAAAAATTCGCCAGCATCCATTGGCCAGTATGAAACTTTGCCTTTCAGTAAAATAGCATTGTCCCAGCAAATTTTCTTCTGGAAAAGTGTTGTGATGGGTGCAAAGGCCATCACTAGCCTGGAAGGTCACCCTTCTAGAAGCATTATGTTCAGCTTTGCATTTCTGCAAATCGCCTTTAACCATATACAATATACAAAGTAGTCATGAGAACTATACTTTCACATTAACTAGGAAATTGTGACTCCTTCTTGCCCAAAGCCACTCAACTCTACAGAATAGAAGGTATTAGGAAATCAGACTCACTATTTGTCTTGCTTAGTTGGAATAAGTCAGGTCTGTCAGCTTTTGGGACCAATTTAGTTATTTGGATAGTGAATTTTATTTTTACAGGTTTTTAACCCAGTAGGAAAAGATGCTCTGGATACTTTTGAATAACCATGTTATCTATGAAATATGGGACTACGAGAAAAGATTTTTTAGTAAGAGAATCTATAACGGAGGCTTTACCATTTTTTTACCATACTCATGAGTTACAATAAGGTTGAATACTCACAAGAAGAATGCCATGGTTGGACAGGTTTAAATACAATTCAACAGTGCTCTTGGTAATGAGAGATTTTTTTGCTGAGAGCAGGGCAAGAATGTATTACAGGGATAACATATTTTTGGGGTCAGGGTTACTATATTTTGAGACTTGGAGAAGAGGTTTGCTTACAAACAGCAGATAAGCCCTGCAATCTTAGTTTTCTTTATTTTAATTGGATAAAGGCAAAATCCTTAGGAATCAAGTCATGATTAAGTTCCCCTATACCATTATCTAAGACATATTTGCTGATATATAACTATTATTCCTGTGGACAGTGGGAAATTGTAATCCATGGTTTCATTGCAGTGATTTTTTATTTATTTTTTTACCAAGGAAAGGAAAATTATGAGCATCTAAAAGAGGATATAGTTATCCATAAAAACAAACACTGTCTTTTCATCCAAAGTGTTTGATCTTGTTAAAAACAAAGCAATTTTTTTGCCTAAACCTTTGTATCGAAGAACAAGAAACAAGGAGAAGTAGTTCATATAATAGGCAGCTGTTAATTCATGTGTTTCTCATCTAGCAGCTGCCAAATATTCAACTAAAACTTTCAACAAAGCCCAAGTGTTGTCATGTTATAAATGTAGAATAAACCCAACACCTTGTCACCTGAATATGAACAGAGAATCTGATTTTCAATGGTCCACTTTGTACCTTCTTTTCAGATTTAAAAGTTGTTGATTGATCTGTTGAAAATCGTGTTTAAAATAATATAGTAACAACTGATATGTCTTTTTTTAAGACTTCAAATAATTTGGCATAGTAAATACCAGTAGCTAGCACCTTCAATTGTATTATTTCAAACACCAGGGCACCTGGAGTGGACTATGGGAAGGAGAGCAAGAAAATAGGTGGACCGAATTTCTCTTTTAAAGTGTACTGCTGCACCAATCAGATAAATGAAGGACTCATATGGCACAAGTTAAATAAGTGCCTTTGAATAAACATACACAGTAAAGCTGTGTATATGCCACTATTCATTACATTGGAAAAACAAGCAGTATTTGAAAAATACATGAAGTATTTTTCAGCTTTGCTATTAGTGCTGATCTGACAGCAGTGCCATAGTAAAGATGTGTAACTTTAAGTTCAAGGTGTAAACAGTACATCCTGACATTAGAACATGACATTGTGGACATTATGTTTCTTTGATACACAAGTGAGTCATGTGATGCAAATTACTTAGCAACAATCATAACTGATGACATCACTAAGCACCATCTATCATGATATAATTTAAAGAATATTCGTGGCTCATGTGTAATATAAAATGGATAATGTGCTCCCTACTACAATTTATACACACAATAAATGTCATCTGATCATATAAAAGCATAAAGCCACATACCAAACACTTTTAAATTTATCATGCAATACAGAGATGACGACCAACCCTTGGTGTGGGTTAAAGGGGTCCTGTGGGTATGAATGGAGTGGGGCCCTGGTACACATAGTTGTGCTATAGTTATGGCCCTCCCATTCAGTGTGGCCAATCCCATCTTGACCCCTTCCATGTCATTCCCCTGTAATTGGTAGAAAAATAATGTCCCTTCACTAAGAGCTCTTATCTCCAGGTAGCACTACCTTTTATGAAAATACCTTTCCCTTTGGACGCTTAGTAGCCACTCCCACGTGGCATATTCATGAATAAGACCTGTCCTCACAGAAGGCCCCACACTTGCAGCCTTGACAATAGCCTCCCTTGAGTGGCTCATTCACCACGTGCTCTCAGAGCAGTCACACTTGAGATTACAAGCAGTTCTGCAGCAGGGTCAATCTCAACAGTGGTTCCTTTCACCTTGTAAGTCTCTAGCAATTCAGTAGGGAACAGGATTGCCTCTCTCTGTATTTCCAGAGTGGCAGAACTTTCCTCCAGATCTGTTAAACATGAAACAGTAGCCTGTCTGTACTCCTGGACAGTCTCATACACACTGATTCTGGCTGGATGCTGCAGCAGGGGTGTTTTAATGCTATCAGACAACCCCTTATATCTTGTTTTATTTATACATTTTATATATTATTTATTGTTCATTTTATTTATTTTCATTTAGTCTGTAAAATCTGAACTGTTCTAACGAACCTGAAAATACATGAACAACAACTTGCTTGAATTCTACAGGTACACTTTTTCTTGACATATAGGGGCAAATTTACTAAATTCACATGAAGGATTCGAAGTTCAATCGATTTTTCAAAAACATTGAATTTTCGAATGTTTTTGAAGACCACTCGAAATTCGACTAATAGTAAATCTGCCCCATAGATTTCTTTATAAATTTTAAAACATTTTGTAATTTGATAGAATTTCAAAATTTGACTTTGAAAAACTCAAACAGAAAAATTGTGATTTTAAAATCCAGCCAAACTCACACAACTCACTCAGATATTGTAGAGGATCGAATAAAAGCAAAGCATTGGTCATGCTGCCAAATAGTGTGCAGCTCTCCACTAAAAATGATCCATGACTTAATATGCATTGCCATATGCATGTACAGATGGGAGCGGTTTATTTTTTAACATTGCAAATTATCCTGGAAACAATAAATTACACAATAGTATTGACAGAACATGGCAATTTTTTGGACCTATACTGTATTTCTCAGAGAGGTGCTGGAAAATCATAATTACAAATAAATGTGCTTGTAGCTAATTCACCCTGTTTTTTCATGCACCAGTCATTGACTACAATAGAGAAATCTTATGAAGGCATATTGATTAACAAAACGCACAGATAGGAGAGTACTCACCCCACTCGAACCCAAAGGACCTCCGGACTGGCCTGTGCTGACACATAAAAATAGCGATTAACACATGATATAGTTATTAGTGATACAGGTATGGTACCTGATATCCAGAATGCTTGGGACCTCTGGTTTTACAGATAGGGTGAATTCCCATAATTTGGATGAATATACCAAAAATCTTCTAAAGACATTTAAGCATTAAATAAACATATTGTTTTGCATCCAATAAGGATTCATTAAATTTTAGGATAAAATACACAGTACTGTTTTATGGAAATCAGTTTTAAATTGTAAACTATTTGGTCAAAATGAATTGTATGGGAGATGGCTTTTCTGTAATTTGGAGCATTCTGCTTACCTGTACAGGTATGGGACCTGTTATCCAGAAAGCTCAGGATCTGGGGTTTTCTGGATAACAGATTTTTCTGTAATTTGGGTCTTCATATCTTAAGTCCATTAGAAAATCAAGAATATTAAATATGCGCAATAGGCTAATTTTGCTTCCAGTAAGTTATATCTTAGTTGAGATCAAATACAAGCTATTGTTTTATTCTTGCAGAAAAAAAATATTTTGATTACTTGGATAAAATTAACTCTATGATCCTTTCTCTGATTCAGAGCTTACTGGATAACAGGTTTCTAGATAATAGATCCCATACCTTTACCTCTTTTTCCTACCTCTTTTTCCATCTTTATACGTGTAGCTCCACTCAAACTCAAGAACAGAAACAAGAAACACAGATGGCTTGAACAAGGCACAATGGTCTAAGATCCAGCAGCAAATTGTAGAAGGAGAAAGGAGGCTCAAGCAAGGGGAGTAGTGGCTAGTAAACAGGAAGTTCTTGACACTTAAGATAGAGCTACTAAATACAGTAGTCATGTGTGTAGCTTATACACATAAAGAAACAGAAAGCATTCCTGACTGATATTATGAAAATGTATTGTTCGTTATTTGCTAACGTTTAATATACTTTCCCCTATATGTAATAAAAGGCACTAAGTTTGCCCAGGAGCAGTAACTCATGGCAACCAATAAGATACTTGCATTTAAACAGGTGACTAGTGAATTCTACCTGCTGATTGGTTGCTATAGGTTACTGCCACTGGGCAAACTTAGTACCTTTTATTACATTACCCCTTTTGTGTTATCCTGCATACGCCATACGGTTATAAAAAAAACTTTTAATATGTTTTACGGGGACTGCCTGTGGCAGTTTGTTTCCCTGCTGTCTTACAAGTATGCTTTAACAATTTCTGTATCGAGAATGTCCAGGAACCGGGTTTTTCAGATAACGGATCTTTGTGTAATTTGGATCTTCTACTCTAAGGAGCAGATTTACTATTATTACCTAAAAAAATCCTCGAATTCATTCGACTATCGAATGCTTATCAAAGAGTTTTAGGCTATTTTTTCCTCAATATTTGATTCCTCAATGAAATTGTACAATCGAATACCGATCGTTTGATTTCACGAAAAAGTCGTACAATTTCCTCCGATCTCTCCAAAAAATCGTACTATTCGAATGATCGAGGCATTCGATCGAACGAATGGTATTCGAGCAGGTGTTTGAAAAAAAGCCTATGGGGGGGATTCCCATAGGCTTCTATTGCAATTTGGTAGGTTCAATCTGGAGAAGTAGGCAGTCAAAGAAAATTTTAAAGTTAAAGTCCTTCGATCATCGAATGGTCGAATTATCGAATATCCGATCATTCGATCTATTCGATCGTTTGAATTTTTGGTATTCGATGATCGAAGTGGGCAAATTTGCATATTCAAGTATCCGATTAAATCGTACGATCGGAATTTGATCGAATTTGATCGAACTTCGATCTAGTCACTTAATTTAGTAAATCTGCCCCTAAGTCCACTAGAAAATCATGTAAAAATTAAATAAACCCAATAGGCTTCCAATAAGGATTAATGATATCTTGGTTTGGACCAAGAACAACTTACTGTTTTATTATTACAGAAAAAAAGGAAATCATTTGAAAAATATTTAAATTTTCTCGATAAAATTGATTCTATGGTTTCTGGAAAATAGAAACTCATACCTGTACTTTATTTTATGCAATTATTGTAGCCACTATACGATCTATGTTCTAGTTAAAAACCTGACTGCAGTAAGATACAGTATATGCGAGAGGTGGGCTGCTGGACTTGCTGTGTAGATAACTGCAGTGTTTTACATAGTGGGTGCCCCTGGCCCACTGACATTCATCGACCCCATGCTCTGCCCTCTATTCTCAAATTTGCATTTCTTTCAAGACCAGAGCAATGGGGATTGGATCATGGGAAATGTAAAAATCTATTGTATCTCCTGCGTATACCCAGTGTTTCTGAACCAATGTGGGCATGGCTGGGCAGCATGCCACCCCCTAAAATCCTGCCACCCTAGGCCGGGGCCTCTGTGGCCTTTCCACATATCCGGGCCTGGATAACTGTGGCAGTATGCTTCCCTGTAGTCTTACAGGGCTCCAGCCAAGTACACTCCACCTTAATAAACAGTTGAAAACCCAAAGCATATCCATCTAAGTCCTTTAGTCAGTAGCTGTGTGTCTACTGTATACCATGAGTGACTGGAGGGATCCAGTGGCTTTGACCCACACCTACGTGGAGAATTAACCCTCCTAATGTGCCAAATTATATACAAAAAGTCTTGTTCATCCTAGCAAATATGATTAAATTATAACACATGAGAAATACATTCTAAAATGCATAAGCAAAATGTATTTACATTATAAATATATCAGCATTTTTGTAACATTGCTCTTACATCATGGATTATTACAGGCAAGTGTAAACAGATTCTTGAGGTTTTTAAACGGTGGAAGTTACATAGAGAAACTGTTCAATTTACAAACTTGCACTGATCTCAGGGACATCACATTTCTACCAATTACAGTTTTTTGTTTTGTTTCCTGGCTGTGGTTACATAAAAGGTCAGTCGTATTTCAATGCATCATAGTCAATTCAAAGTTTTCCTAGCGGTCTCCAGGATTGCCCTGGGTAATGTTTAAGATCTAATATCATTTATAATCTATTTGCTTCTTAGAAAGGTCAGGCAATTGGAAGAAACAATGGTATCCATTAAGCAAACTGTGTCTGTCTTAGAATATTTACTTCCTCATTCTTACTCATAGGTTTCTGGTTTAATTCTGTAATGGAATAGTTTGTCCTTTGTCCACCTTTTTGCCATAAACATTTAGTTCTTTAAGATATGCTTTTGGTATTTAGCAATAAGAACCACATGTTTAGCAGAATGCAATAGGAGCATTCACGTCAAGTCAATTAATCATTTAAAAAATGCTATTCCCTTTTGGGTATGTACTTACAAACGGTCAATATTCAGCTTGCATGTCATATTTGTTTTGTGTTCCACAATTGATTCATTACATTGTGGAACACAAAAAAATATGACACGCAAGCTGAATATTGTACATACCCAAAAGGGAAGCCTGATTTGTGTGTGCACCTTGGGTGGATCCAATTAAACGTCCATCATAATGGAAACATTTCACAGTAGTATAATAGTGTATGACATTCCTATAATCGAATAACACTGATTTCTTTGTAATTGATTGGATAAGGTATGCATGCTTGACTCTGTCTATGCTCTGAAATCATCTAGCAGTTAACTGCTTTATACTATCATAAGGCAAGCATCATTGACTGGTGTTTTAAAGGAACAGTTCAGTGTAAAAATAAAATTTGGGTAAATAGATAAAATAAAAAGTGTCTAATATAGTTAGTTAGCCAAAAATTTAATGTTTAAAAGGCTGGAGTGAACTTAATATCTAGCATAACATACAGAGCATGTGGCCTCAGCCTGAAATCCACAGTCTGATTTTGACCCCGTCTAGCTCTTGCCTAAAAATGTTTTATATCATCTCTTCTGGGGGTATTATTATTGAACAATAATATTTTATAATATTATTATATCATCTTGACAGTCCTTCATAATACGCATGGTGCTTTAATTAATATATCTACTATTTAGGTCACAAAGATCTAAATATTAAAAGTAGTCTGTAATGAGGACTGTTAACCTCATATATGCTATAATTCTTCTACATCACGTTTGCAGCCCTCACATAAACAACAAAGTGAGTTTTATACACTTAATTTGACCCTCTGTAAAATTGCATTGTTTAAAGTATGATATCATACAATGGTTTTAGAGCAAACGAGATAAGGAATGGCATGGAACCTTCAAACTGAGAGATTCTGGTCCTGAAAATATCCTTGGAAAAAATGACAAATTGTATATTATTACATTAAATGATTTATGTATATTTTTATCACTGATGTCCACCTGCAGTTTGACATGTCTGCTAGACAGCTGCAAAGTGAATTGATTGTGAGGCTAGATATGTATTGTTAATTATCATTATCATTATCATATTTAGATATCATGCATTTGGCCGGATAGTTAATACATTTATACGATATATTTAACTTGGACATGATACCAAACACCAACTTCTCATTAAAAACATACTCATTAAGTACTCATTAAAAATATTTTAAAATCCACTACTGATAAATCAGTATATAATTAAAAGGAGATTTATGTCCCATAAAGGATCAAGATAGAAACTGAATACTGTGTTTACCTGACTTCGGTACCAGAATAGAGATACAGAACCCCTCTGGAGAACATCTCTACCTTCAAAGGTGTTTTTCAAAGCTCCATATCTGAAAATCTCAATGATTAAGATTGACCCTGACCTGTTAAAGACTCTGAAGAGTGACATTCATGTATTCAGACATATTGAAATTTGTCTCCAAATACCAATAGAAAATTTGTAACATTTGGGCATTGGGGGTTCTTAGAAATATTTTTAACTTTTTTAGAGGGCTATTGGGCATTATCTTTTCTTTTAAAATGATTGAGGTGATTTTTTAATATTTATAAAACATGACATACTGTATGTGATTGTCTGTTTTTGCATAGGTTAATAATGAAAGCAAAAAAAAACATTTAGCCATGCACATTATCAAATACACTTATGTGATTACAACATATAATTATATCATTAGAAAAATATTTATGTAATTTTATGCATTTTATACATTAAAAAAGTTAATCACATCGCTTCCAGCTTTAATATACATTTATTGAAGCACTTGAGGTTCGACAATATGTATAATGTTTTTAATCCAATGTAATCTCAGAGTGATGGTACCTCAGAAGTAATTGGTATCACACGTATGAAGTGCAATGTTCCTTTTTTGAGCTATATTATATCGCTTTATGGCACAGATTTATTTTCTATTTTGATTTCCACAGAGCAAATTGGATTGTGACTTTTAATATGAGCTAGTTATCATTCAAATGACCAGATTTCATGAAAGGATAGCAAATGCGATTGTTTGTTAATATAATGTAGTGATTTTATCACATCATTCTCAATCTCCCTCATTTTAAGTCTACCTGACATTAAATTGGTAGTTTCCATAGATACGGCACACACAATTCTTTTCATTTGACCTCCAGTTCAAACCATGCAGCTGTAGCTAGAATTCTGACAGATGCCTCTTCTACTACCAAATACTGCCATCATTAACCATCTATGTTCAAAATTAGCTTTGTTTTATAATTACATTTACGTGACATTTGCATAGATACTATAATCAATATTATATACAGTATTTTCTGGCAAAATCTAATGTTGCACTTACAGTTTAAACGTATTTTCTATAATTGAATTTAAATCTAAAATCTAGATTTCTTTAGACTAGCTGGTTCTTGTTTGCATTACTTTGACAAAAAAAACTTGCTAAGAAAATTTAAATTTAGCAATTCTTGCCTTTTTTAATGGATGGAAGGTTTCAAAGTCCTTTTTTAGAAAAGGCAGCAGAGAGACAGTGAATGGTAAGACTATTTTCAATTAATTCCCCAACCTTTTTTGCACAAAGGACTGTTTTCAAGCAAAATAATTTTTACAAGAAGTGGGGCACATTTCAGGCTTACCCCAAAAAAACTATATCCAAGCAATATTTTTGTCCTTGTTGTGATCATTAGAAAGTCTCCTTGTGGCTTTGTACAACAGTTGTCATGGCAAAAGTGCGTCAGGGAGATGAAACTGGAGGTAAATAGGGCCGTTTTCATTGTCAGTTATTATAGATGGCAGCCAATACCAGATGCAGCATGGATCAGCACAGTTCAAGGTAGAGTCCTGTGCGGAACCTATTTCTAAGACTCGGACCCAAACCCGTAAAGTGCAGCCTGGACCGCAACCCACATATTCACCCACTTTGATCCGCTATCCAACCCGAACCCATAACTGTCTTATCCACCATCCGACCCACAACAAACATCAAACCGTAAGTGATGTTGCTGCAAACCGGAAGTGAAATAATCTAAAGTGGCTGAGAGGGACAGAAGCATGCCATGTTATGCAAGTGAGCTGTGCCTGAAGTCAGATGGGAGGGGGAGATGAGTGGAGGGAAAGCTGCAGGGATAGAGCTGGAGCAGGGAGAGACCCGCAACCCAACCTGCGACCCACAGACTGGTGACCCCGCAGACCAGCATCTATACCCGCACCTGAAAAGCCTTCCCTCATTCTGCACGATACCTTTTTTTTTGCGGGTAACCCATCAGTACCCAACCCACTGCAGGACCCTAGCCCCTGTTTTAGTTAATAAGTAGTGATGGGCAAATCTGCGGCATTTGGCTTCCCCTAATTTTTCGCGAATTTCTGGAGAAATTTGGGAAACGGCGTAAATTTTGCGAAACAATGAGGATATCTGTTTTTTGTCCCCTACCTTGTATGTTGAACCATATTGCATACTTCTTGGCACTCCTGAAATGCAGTAGAAAGAGATGCACTTCATTCTGCTCTAAATGCCTTTGGCATCACTGAATACATGAAGAGCAGGAGCTGGATGGCACATGGGCATCCCCTGGACCAGCTTAGTTTAGGCATCAGTTAGAATGCACCAGCTGCAAAGTTATGAAGGAGATGAACGGTGTTAAGCACAGGGCTCCATTACACTTGGCAGTGGTATAACCCATTGTTGCTCCTATAGCACTGTCATAAATTATTTTCTTTTTCCAAGATAAAATGTTATGGGGATTTGATGTGGTAAAGCTTCTTTATAAACTCACATGTTCAATAAATTCACTATACTCAGGACATGTCTCTACTAAGCTGCATATCATAATTAAAATATTATGAGAAATCACAGCCCTGAATGTAATTGACTGTAAATTTATCAGGAGGTTTAAATAAACATAACCAGTGACCCAGAAATCCCCAAAACCCAGAGTGGAGAGGAAGAAAATAATGCAAAGTGAAAGAAGTATTCAGCATGGGCCTTTGTAAAATTCAACACATTATAATTACTACGGAGTTGCTTTCACAATTTGCATATCTATGTAAAATATAAAATATTAATGTACAAAAATTAAAATATTTTATCAAATTAATATTACATTTACATTAATGTTTAATCACTTCTGCCTGGTACTCAAAGCAAACTACCAATTGGGATTTAGCATATGAAACCAAATATACAAATCAGAACAAAGAGAGAATAATATTTTTTTTGTACAGTCAATAACAAAGTTGGCGATATACACTATCAGCCTCTTTTACAAATTTAACAATACTCAATACAAAGGTGGTACTGTAGTAAACATTCCTTTATCAAATATTTGCTCAAAGTCGGCAATACAGTCTTTGAAAAAGGAATTTTTATTACAGTACATTTGTAATGAGTAGTGTGTAATTTTTTTATTTTTTTTAGTGTGTAAGAGCTACTTTTACTTATTGTGATCAATTCCTTACTTGGGAGTTCTGTTTGCTCTAAGCAGCTAACTTTAAATAAATATATAGGCCAGTTTGCCCTCCATTCACCTTGATTTTGACATCAACTATTAGGGGCAGATTTACTATTGGTCGAATTTTGAATAGAAAAAAATTAGAAATTCGACCATCAAATTTTTATTTTTTGGGGGGTAATTTTTGATTGAAAATTGCCTTTTTCGATCAAATTCAAATCATTTGAATGGAATAATGAGATCGTTCAAATTGAATGATTCGAATTTAATCGAAAAACTTGAAAATTACCCCCCCCCCAAAAAAATTTGATGGTCTATACGAAAAAACTTCGATTTTCCAAGAAAATTTTTCATTAAAGCTTCCAGGAGGTCCCCCATAGGCTACAATGGCAATTCGCCAGCTTTGAGGTGGCGAATAGTCAAATTAGAAATTTTTTGAAGAGACACTACTTCAAATTAAAATTTTCACATTTTTTCAATTTGAATAAAAATTTGGGCTATTCTGTAGTTGAAGTAGCCCAAAATTACTCCAAAATTCAAATTTTAAAAATTCGAATTTTGTTCGAAAATTCACTTCAACCCTTAGTAAATGTGCCCCTTAGTCTTCTAAATGTAGCCAGGTATAAAGACAGTTTGCCCATTGATGAAAAAATTTAAAAGAGGGTGTTAACTGTATCACAACCATAAAATCAATATCCTGCAGCATTTAGAGAAATATTAACAATGAATACATATCTAGGAGCAAAATATGTGCAAAATGAAAACCCATTATGATACTGAAAATAAAAGACAACTTAAATAATTTGATCACTAGCAATTTTACACTCCAATCCAAAAAGCACATACTATGGGGCAAATTCACTAAATCGTGAAGCGTCCAACGCTAGTGCTAATTCGCCAGCGTGAATCCCAAAAAAAAATGCTGTGGCGTGTTTTACCATTGTG
Source organism: Xenopus borealis (assembly GCA_024363595.1). Taxonomy (NCBI): domain Eukaryota; kingdom Metazoa; phylum Chordata; class Amphibia; order Anura; family Pipidae; genus Xenopus; species Xenopus borealis. The sequence continues at coordinate 81,835,380 of CM044438.1, read as the reverse complement.
GGTGATAGTCTGAAAAACATCTTTTTTTGGGGGGGGTTTTACCCTCCTTCACCCCTACATTTCCTAACATATGGCAACACAACTATATAGGGGGCACATGTAGGGCAATAGGACAACATTATTTTTTTTTATTAAAGGTTTACTAGGCTTGTGTAGTGCAACGGAATGGCGGTAACATACACTTCTATTATATTTTGACATTCAAGCCGTATACAAATTAGGCTTCACTAGCGTAATTGTGCTATGTCTAGCGAAGTAACACTAGCGTAACTACGCTACCGTTTGTCGACCTGAGCGTAAATTCGCACTTTAGTGAATTTGTGTAGCGCTGGCGAAAATTCACCTGGCGAAGTGCAGCGAACGCCAGAGAAGCCTGCGCTGGCGTTTTTCGGATCTTAGTGAATTTGCCACTATGTCTGAAAGAGGAGCATCCTTTGTCATTTAAAAAAAATCCAGAATTTTTCACTTTATCCCTTTGTAAAAAACTAAATAGCAATGTCACCAAACTGATATTGCAAAACCAGTTTACAGTTCTACTGTCTTGAACATTTATGTAGATTATGTGACTCCAGTTATAATCTGACACTCAATTTTTTATTGCAACACTTACTATGTTAAATTTAAGGTGCCCATAGATGAACAGACTTTGTTTGCCATCTTGACCAATATGGCATCTACTGAATTATGCTTTGGCCCAAATTGATGCTCTGAGGTTTGCTCGGATATTGATAATGCATCCTAGAAAACATTATTGGCTAAGGGTTCTGCATGGACCCCCCAAAGTGATTCAGACATGGTGGTTTGATGGTTTGCAAAATAGTTATTACCCATAATTAGATGGGTTGTATTATTTTTCACAGTGGACTTAGGTTGTTAAAGCACACCTATCAATGCATCCCCATTAGGGTTGCCACCTTTATTGGAGAAAATACTGGCAACCCTAATCCCCATTCATAATTTCTCCACAGTAGCCTTAGGCTTAAATATCCAGCCTTCCTGGAGGGGGAAACAATAGTAACACGGGACAGTTTGAGCAGGTATGCCTTTGCATGTAAAAATTGACTGCTGCAGTGGATAATTCTGCACAGCCATATATTGTGGCTGTGTGAGTCTGCAGATCAGGTGAAAATTATTTTTTTTTGGAGGGGGTGGACTCTATGGGGTAGATTCATCAAAGAGTGAAGTTAAGAGTGAAGTTCCGCCACTAGAGGGAAATTCCACAGCTCTCAATTAATTTCTATGGGATTTTTAAATGCGTATTCATCAAAGGGTGAACTTTCACTTCACCCATTGATGAATACGCCTAGAAATGAATTGAGAGCTGTGGAATTTCCCTTTAGTGGCGGAACTTCACACTTTGATGAATCTACCCCTATAGGTTTATGAAATGCTGTTCTGTCTGTGTGTTTTTTAAATGTATATGTGTCTAGCATATTATGTATAATACCCTTCTTTTAAGAAACACATTCTGCTCTGATATGTTATTGTATATAAGGCATTTGGCACATTAAAATGTATAATCATTCAGTTCTTTTATGCTTTTACATCTATTGGCTTTATTTAAAGCTGAACAAATAGGCATTGCACTTGTACTAATGCAGGATTAATAATCTAGTACTCTCCCATAAGTGGATGTAAATATGGTTTTTGCTCTCATGAAAATATAATTTTGAAAGGTTAGCTTTTTCCCATTATTTCAACACTCATATTTGCATCTCATCCCATTTGAGATTTATTTTTTAAGTATTTTATTTGGTTTTATATGGTTTATGAAGCAGAGCATCTGCAAATAAATGTAATCAGCGGTGTGATTAAAAAAGGCCACAGAGTGAGAAAGATTCTGAAAAATGGTGTGTTTTGGTAATCAGTGCATTTTAATAAGGATTTCAGGTGGCCAGCCTCATTTTGGTTAATGCTACAATGTTTACATTTCATTTAACAGTATTACTGAACAGTGTGATAAAGCCACAGCAGCAATAATAGGATATTATGCATGTTAAGAGCTACAAAGAGCTAAATATTACTGATGAGCTGGAAACAAAGAAGACATGGTTTAACCGCATACTATGCAAGTTTCAGGCTATTTTATGTTCAAGGCACAATTATCTAGTCAGTCTGTTGAATCAAAGCCATACCATTGTGCTAAAATACAATTTGTTTAATAGGTAAATTAAACCTCCCTGGTAGCTATGATATTTTTGCCTGAACAATGTTTTCCCATAGCTTGTATGTAGTAACTATTCTGAATCATAAATTACCGTGTGCTTCCTGTCACCTGAATTAATACCCCTGCTGCCAAGGCTACTACTTTTATATAAGCCTCTGAACTGTTGTTGATTTTACTAAATTCATCTAGAGTGACAGCAGTAGGAGATGTCACATGATTCAGGGTATGTATATATAAATATATATATATATATATATATATATATACATACACCATCAAATTAAATATATAAAATATAAAATTCCCTAAAATTTAAAGCTTAAAACATGTTTTTTGCCCCTCTCCCATTTCCCAGAAACAACTTAATGTGCTGATATGTAGGAGGGGAAACCATGATGAGCAGGATAGAAAACATTAAAATTCCCCTTGACAAAGGCTTTTTGCAGAAAGGTTGGGGTGATTCTGTTCTCTTGAGTATCTTTTGTATCCTGATTGGGTTGGGGTGATTCTGTTGTCTTGAGAATCTCTTTGTATCCTGATTTGTATGATATATTAACTTCACTGGGAGGAGGCTGCAGCCCAGTGCATCATCTGCAGTGTTAAAATTCTAATGAGGCAAACTATATTTAATTGTATAAATTTAAATAGTTCTAGCAATATTTAGAGCAGCCAGAAGAGGGTACCAACCCATAAGTTTGGTCTGTAGAGGAATTCCCCCACAGGAGTCTATACAGGAAGTGCAGGAGCTATGCACTTCCTCTTTTGACCAAACACCATCCATGTGGGTAACTGATCCTTGCTAGGAATAGATAGTTAGGTAGTGGAGTGTAAGTAATCCACTCTAGGAGAAAAAGTTAGATAGGGCTAGCTAGCAAGGACAGGACAACGAGGAGCATGGATTTGGGTTACTGTCCTGGTGGAGATTGTGTTCCAGTTATGGAAGAGACAGTGTAAATATTAGGTTAGTGGCAGTCTAGTGGGACCGTTGTGGCCGAAGGAAGCTTGGGCACTGGGCCCTGGAGGCTTCAAGGTGACATACTGTGAGAGTGTGTGTGACAGAAGAATAGTGAGAGGATTTCTTGAGAAGTTCATGTGAACAACCCATTAACTAGTCATCTGTGACTCCCATGTGAACCTGTGAGAAGCTGCTAAATGTAGAACATTTCAAAGTTAAAGAATAATGTGTCTTAGGAATTCATGTAAAAAAATATAAGTAACTCCACAAAAGTCCAGAAGAAGTGATTATTCACCAAGAATTTACTTATATGTACAGTATGTCTCTAATTTAATAAAATATGAATTAGTAGTTAATGACAAAATAAGTTAAGGGAAGCAGAAGAGAAGTAGAAAAATAAAATTTCAGGAAAATACAGTAACATTATTTGTGGTGTGCTACTTCTTTAAAGAATTTTCTTTTTCTTATAAAACTGCTTAACCTGTTCGCAGATTTAAATTATGATTTACCATTTTTTACAACTAACTCTTTTCTTTCTTTATAATTCATGTTAAACTTATTGAGTCTGCATTAGAAATATATTGGGTTTGTAAAAGTATAATGTGTTTCTACTCTTTTGAATAATTCTCCAAGATATATTTTAATTAACTTTCTTATAAATTCATAAACTACTTTCTCTACTACTACTTTCTCTTGTGCAGGGTTAAACGTTGTTATTCATTTTAATGGTTTGTATTTTGTAGTTCCCTTGCTAATCTTTTAGTCATTTTGAAATGGCTGTTTTAAACATACAAATGTTCAGCACATCCTCGCTTTGCACTTTAATATGTACTCAAGACAAGAAAACAAAGGTAGAAGTGTGCAGCAAAGACCTGAATAATATCATGGGACACAAATCACTCTGGCCAGACAAGCCCCATCCCTTTTGCCAGTTTAGAACAGTAATGGTAGTTTGGTAGTAATGGGAGTTCGAAATAATATCTTTAAGAATCCTGGGCTTCTGAAGCGGCACTAACCTCTTACCCACCACTTAGACTGTGAAATTTTCACCCCAGATTCATCTCACTTGTAAGTAGATACTGACGAGACAGATGAAGGTGACATTAGACTTCTGGTCTTCTCTGGCTGAATAACAGGGTAATTCTTATTATATTATTATTAATGTCCTTTTTACATTTCCAAAGAGATTCATTCCCTCCAAGTAGATCTGGCTGTTTTTATTTTGTTTTAGTGTATGGTCACAAGTGTTATTTTATTTTCCTGGCTTATAGCAATAGTGGTTAAAAGAAAAGAAAAATCCAACAAATATACTAGATCAGTTAATCAATACAATGCAAACAGGAAAGGTAAAAGCAAAAGAAGCCCTAGTCAGGCTTCCCTCATTTGAGCAGATTATACAGATGTTTTATCAGTAGTTATATGACGTTTCGTTCCACCGTATTTTTCACAAATTTCAAGAGAAATTCGCAAAACACTGCCGCGTCTCGTTTTTGATGTGGGCATCCGTTTTTTGACGCCGGTAATGGGCCTGCGTCAAAAATGAGATGCCTGGTGAAATTCCAGTGGTGTTTCGCAAATTTAATCATCTGCTGAATATTTGCAGCATTCGATCGTACAAATACTATTCGATACAAAAACTTTTAAAAAAAGCCTATGGGGGGGTTTCCCCATAGGCTTCTAATGCAATTCGGTAGGTTCAATCTGGCGAAGTAGGCAGTTGAATAAAAATTTAAAGGGCAAGTTCTTCGATCGGCGAACAGTCAATCGATCGAATATATATTTATTCGATCTAATCGATGCGACCGAATATTTGACATTTGATAGTCGAAAATACTAATTTGCATATTCAAATAGTCGCACAATAGAAAATAGACTATTCAATCGAATATTCAAACCCTTCACACGAATTTAGTAAATCTGCCCCCAAGACTCCAATATAACTGTGATAATGTGTAAAATCCATCCCTTCTTTCTGTGGCGTTTACATGATTTAGATAAACTACAGCTCCCAACATTCACAGGGGAATAATACTGACATATAAAAAGCATACATATGATTAAAAACAATTCAAACCTGTACAGTTGGAGCACAAACTCTCCTGTACAAATTACATCTATTGAAAGAACTATAATTCACGTGACCCCTTGTGGTAATCAAGTATCTATCTTTTGCTTAAATAATCAGTTCATATTAAGATTCTAATATAACAATGATAAAGCATCAATGTGCAATGTGCAAACTACTAATCACTTAAGCCATCTTGAATTAAAGCAGAATTTTTGTATGTGACTTTCTTCTGATGTCAGCTCCAGTCCAAAACTAAATGTCTACTCTATTATAATGGACATTTTATAATGGATATCAGTTCTTCCTTGGATAGAAGCTGTAAAAAACTGCAATAAAATATATAATAGAATTAAAATTTAAATAAATTATAGTATATTGTTACACTAAAAGCACCATGAAAATGTACAAAGTTTACGAAAGGAGTTCAGTTTTGTGGATGATCCATTACATCCTTCTCACAACTTTTTTGATTGTTGCAGCATGGAAAATTATATTTCAGCAGGCCTGGATTTGTGGCGAGGCACACAAATACTGGACAACCAAATAGCTTTATTCCTCATTCTGTAACTTCTTAATGCCTAACTGTCTCATTAATATATGTTGCTGCTGGAGTCATAACTGAAATGTTTACATTTCTAAATGATCGCTTGTGATGGCCAAATCTGGAAAAACTGGAAAAAAAAATCACCAAATGCATTTGGATGTGATGCTGCTTTTTTCACCCATTGTCATCTATGGTGGTGAAACCTGGCAAAAAATGTGCTTATCACAGTTTTATCACTGTTGATTACAGTTGCATTTTAATATAGAAACTTAAGATGAGTCTTCTACTGTTTCCCTTTTAAACATCCAGACACACAGTTGAATCCTGTACTGAAATCCATTTGTCAAAAGAGTAAACATGTTTTGTTGAATTTAATTATGAAAGTTGATATGAGGTTAGGCATGTTCTTACTTTACCAAGTGCCCACAGCTATGAGAATGAGAATACTTCTCATCAGTATACACAAATGAGGAACCAGCTAATGAAGGTTTCCTTAATAGCCCCAATTCTAATACATCCAATGATGCATGGTTCACACATGAGGAAATTCAAAAGACACTAGAAAATGTTAAGATAAACTAAGGTCCAGGCCCAGATGGGATTCACCCCAGGGTACTTAGCGAACTTAGCTCTGTGATTGCCAAACCTGTATACTTAATTTTTCAGGATCCATTGAGGTCTGGCATGGTGCCGAGAGACTGGCGAATTGCTAATGTGGTGCCGCTATTCAAAAAGGGATCCCATTCTCAGCCTCAAAACTATAGGCCAGTTAGTCTGACGTTGGTGGTAGGAAAGCTTTTTGAAGGATTAATTAAGGATAGGATACTGGACTTCATAGCAAATAACAATAATATGAGTTTGTACCAGCATGGTTTTATGGGTAATAGATCTTGCCAGACTAACTTAATTTCTTTTTATGAGAAGGTAAGCAGGGACCTCGATTCTGGGATGGCAGTGGATGTGATTTACTTAGACTTTGCTAAAGCATTCGATACAGTGCCACACAGAAGGTTACTGGTTAAATTAAGGAATGTTGGCCTTGAACATAGCATTTGCACCTGGATAGAGAACTGGCTAAAAGATAGACTACAAAGAGTGGTGGTAAATGGAACATTTTCTAATTGGACCAGTGTTGTTAGTGGGGTACCGCAGGGCTCTATACTGGGTCCCTTGCTTTTCAACTTGTTTATTAATTACCTGGATGTGGGCATTGAAAGTACAGTTTCTATTTTTACAGATGATACTAAATTGTGCAGAGCTATAGGTTCCTTGCAGGATGCTGCCACTTTGCTGAGTGAATTGTCTAAATTGGGAAACTGGGCAGCAATCTGGAAAATTAGGTTCAATGTTGAGAAATGCAAGGTTATGCACTTTGGCAAAAATAATAAAAATGCAAGTTATACACTAAATGGCAGTGTGTTGGGAGTTTCCTTAAGTGAGAAGGATCTTGGTGTTTTTATAGATAACAAGTTGTCTAATTCTGGGCAGTGTCATTCTGTAGCTACTAAAGCAAAAAAAGTTCTGTCTTGCATAAAAAAGGGCATAAACTCAATGGATGAAAACATAATTATACCTCTTTATAGATCCCTTGTAAGGCCTCATCTGGAGTATGCAGTGCAGTTTTGGACTCCAGTCCTTAGGAGGGATGTAAATGAGCTGGAGAGAGTGCAGAGACGTGCAACTAAACTGGTTAGAGGGATGGAAGACAAATTATGAAGGGAGACTGTCCAGGCTGGGGTTGTTTTCTCTGGAAAAAAGGCGCTTGCGAGGGGACATGATTACACTTTACAAATATATTCAAGGACATTATAGACAAATATCAGGGGACCTTTTACCCATAAAGAGGATCACCGCACCAGAGGCCACCCCTTCAGACTAGAAGAAAAGGACTTTAATTTGAAGCAGTGTAGGTGGTTCTTCACAGTCAGGATGGTGAGGTTGTGGAATGCACTGCTGGGTGATGTTGTGATGGCTCATTCTGTTGATGCTTTTAAGAGGGGTTTGGATGATTTTTTGGACAGACATAATATCAAAGGCTATTTTAATACTAAACTCCACAGTTAGTATAGCTATGGGCATATACGGTTTGTGTGAAAGAGTGGCGGGGTGTGTGTGTGTGTGTGTGTGTATGCTGGGTTTTTAATTTGGAGGGGTTGAACTTGATGGACTCAGTCTTTTTTCAACCCAATTTAACTATGTAACTATGTAACTATGTGACTTATGCTCTGATAAAATTTGGACTCACTTTACTGCTGCTCTGCAAGCTGACATAATTTCATCCCTCTTTTCTCCCCAACAGCTGATCAACAGAATAAGGAGCAGGAAACAAGATGAACAGCTCCCTGACTCTTCTGCTAAAAGATTCAGGATCCCGTTCTTAAAGGGATAGTGACACTTCTCGGGTTTTAGCATAATTGAATTCTTCTTTAAAATATACCTACCGTATTTGCCGGCGTATAAGACGACTTTTTCCACCAGAAAAATATGCCCCTAAGTGGGGGGTCGTCTTATACGCCGGGTGCTCTTATCCTCTGGTTACTTTACATGCCCTCCCACCTCCTTCCTTACCTCCTATGATATTAACGCTACTAATAGGCCTGGCGGGACATCAGCGGGGCCGTGGCGGGACATCAGCGTGGCAAGGGTGCCAGCTCCTTCATCCTCTGCTCAGCGGGAAGCAGCGGCGCTCTGGCCCACCCCTTGTCTCTTTACTGTACGTCGCTCCCAGAGCTCGCACATGCACACTTGTAGTTTTAAATGAGAGGCGTACATTAAAGATGCAGGGGCGGGCAGGAGGCGTGCCGCTGTGTCCCACTGAGCCGACTGACAGGTAAAGGGCTGGCACTCCTGTCCCGCTGATGTCCTGCAAATTTACAGTTTACTAGTACCGTACATTACATAAGTTTTATTTGGTGTGCGGAAGAGGGGGTAGTCTTATACGGCGAGTATTAACAAACTGTACATTTTAAGTGGAAATGTTGGGGGGTCGTCTTATACGCCGGCAAATATGGTATATGTCCTTTAGAACATTTTCCTCAATGTGTCCTCTTTCTATGTAAGTTGGACATAGGTCACTTCTCCTTCCAGAGAGTGTTGAACTCCGACACATTCTTATGGTCCCTTGGGACTTGTCAATCAGATCTTGCAAGGGGGAAATGAAATGCTTGACAGGAAGAATCTGGCACAGTTAAATGGTGTTGGCCACTTATACTACCCTGTGTCAGGATTAACAGCCTCCTTATCACAGTGCTGCTAATGTGGGTAAAGGTGGCCATACACCGAGAGATACACTCATTTGGCGATGTTGCCAAACAAGCGCTTCTCTCCCTGATATGCCTACCTTGAGGTGGGTGATATCAGACTGATCCGATTGTGGGCTCTAGGGCCCAATGATCAGATCATAATGCAGAAGTATGGGCAGGTGGATCACGGGACCGCATCAATAAACAGATGCGATCCGTGATCCGACTGAATTTTTATCCTTTCCCAATTGGCATCTGTCCGACTCTTGGATAGATATTGATTGAGGAAGCCCATCGGAGAGCCCCATACACGGACCAATAAGTTGCTGATTTGGTCTGTGTTTGGCCACCTTTAGGCTGCCAACACATTGTTCCATACATCTACTGAGAAGGATTAATTTTCCCATCCCAAGAGGACCACATTGGTGTATTCATGCTATCCTCATCTGAGTATATGATCCAATCATTGGCCTCCCAGCCAATAATTGCTTTAGCTCGATTTGGCCCAACGCATGGGCCCAGGTCTGAATGTGTAAGGCCATCTTTAGGGGGTAGAGAAATCAAATTACAAAAAATGTACTTTCATAAAAATGGGTAACCCTGCTTACTGCATTATCTGCTTAAAATATCTCACATTATTTAATTTTTTTTGCAAGCCCCTTTGTTCTACCATCTTCTCACCTGTATATGCTTTAACCTAATCCATTTATTTCTCCTTTGTAATCTATTGTCACCCATATATCACAACTCCCACCAATCCTGCATGGCTTCCAGAATTCCCCCATTTAAAGGGAACTATTTTGAAAATAAAATGTTGACATAAGCTTCAGCTCATGAAAATAAGAATTATTTTAATTATCATAATTAGATATTAGTTATTCACTTCTCAAAGGTCTGTCTCTCTTTATGCAGATTTTGATTAACAGTCGGATTAAATACATCACTGGTTTGTGCCCCTTTGCCGAGGTAATGTATTAGATATAACTTTCTAAATAACTAATGAGTGATTATGGGGGGGGGTTGAAAAGTAACAGTACAGCATTTCTAATTGATTCTATTTAGAATGTGTCTTATTCCTATGAAATTATGAAATGAAGCATTTTATACATTTTCATTTTTCCTGTTGCTAGTGATTGGCCTGAAAAAAACAAACTAAAATGAGCGGTGTGTTTTTTTAAACCATACTGGATTAGAATAAACCATGTAATCTAATAATTATGAAAAAATGCCATTGTTTAGAATCAGACAATTCACAGTTCAATAAACAACTTGTCACAATTACTTGTTGGAAACAAAATTGGTTGTCAGTGCAAACACTTAGCACTGCGGCAGCAGAATAAATTGGTCTCTAAAGTAAATAAATTGGGCAGCGTTGTGAAATATCTAATCAGTACTGTGGATTTATCAATCCCCCAAGATTTCAGTGAATTTTATGAGTACTAGCATGTACATCCTTACTTTCAAATTAAAAACTACTGCATTTGCTCAAAATGTTTTGTGACATGCATTTCCTGTAGTTGGTACAGATAAGAGGAACAACTAGGTGAAGGAAAAGTAACATCAAAAATGTAAAGAAACTATAACGTCTTGTTGCACTGCACTGGTAACTGATGTGTTAGCTTCACATACACTACTATAGTTTATATAAACAAGCTGCTGTGAAGCCATGGGGCAGCCAGTCAAAGCTGAAAAAGGAGAAAAGGCAAAGGATACACAACAGGTAACAGATAAGCGTTGTAGTATACAATGGAATCCTTCAGACTTTAGCTGTTACCTATTGTACATACTATGCTTGAATGGCTTGATCCATAACTACACAACAATTTGTTTAGATAAACTGTAGTTGTTTTTTCTCACGCAAGCACACCAATTATACTAGTGCAGACTAACAGTTTTGGTGCTACTGTTCCTTTAAAGAAGGAAACCACCTCAAATCATTCCTCCCCCACATTAAAAAGCTTGTTTATTTCCTGCTGGGGCTGCTGGAGATCACATGGCACAGAAATAGGCTTTAAGAACCAGACCTCTATAGGTTTGAAGGTATATAGGCACCACAGGGTGGGTAACCTTGGGACATATTTTGTTATCCCATGGGGTGCTCCTGGTTGCTGTTTCTGGCATACCCTTATTACCTCACAAGGCAATAATATGTAATCATACCTGTAAAATCATTGACACACACCTCCTCAGCTGTGCTCTCAGCAAGACAATGGTCACTCTGCAGTAGACTGGAACTGACATTAGGAAGTGGTAGGTGCAAAGTCTCTGAAAGCTATGTACTGTATATATATAACTACCAAGGAGGATCCGCACTCTCAGGGCTTAAAAAGTAAAAAATGTTTTATTAATAAATGCAAGACTGACGTTTCGGCCTCCTCTGAGGCCTTTCTCAAAGTATCTAGTGGTTTGAAATACTGCCTTAAATACAGGATTTGGCGGGAAAGTTGTTGCTGACCTCAAACACGTCATTGAAACATCTTAGCCATTAGCATCATAGTACTTAAATTAAATTAAAAAACAATAGCATCTATTTGCATATAAAACAATATCATGTTATTGCTAATAAAAACAATATTGTGCCCAGATGTTAAATTATTTGGTTAACTATAGTTACATAAAATTTAAATGCAACATTGTTACAAATATATGATATATAGTTATTCCATAACTGTTACACAATAACTAAACTTGAGTGTATGATGTTAGACCTGTGCAGAGACTTGTACATTCATTTGTATAGATTCGTCTGTACATCTGTATTAACACATTAAATAAATCTCGCCCGATTTGCAGCTTCAAGGCACCTGCTAATAAGTCATACATGCTAAGTGTCGGGTAAAGGTCCATCCACTATGGATAAGAGTAATATTCGACCACTACATGTTAGTGTGTTAAAATATAAAGCTCTCTAGAGACATTTTTTGCACGAATTAGGTGGAGGGATCGAGTATATGGCTCAACATAGCAAGCTATTTAATAGTGTGCGGCTCAACAAAGCAAGCTATTTAATAGTGTGAATCTCAAATAACATAAAATACAGTAAATTAAGACCCCTGTTTAAATATAACGCAAAAAATAAACACCTCAATTTGTATGCAAGAATATGTATAGATAAATCTACCATATAATCAATGTGTATATATTCCTTAACATATGTGCCTAATATACTCATTAAAGTTCATTCATAATGCTGCCTCAGAGTGCAATTTTATCGATATCTAATCCGTGACAGTTTGCGTCCCAAACCAACATAAACCACCCAAAACTGAAAAATAAAGTGTTAAAATCCATAACCCACTATTTATCACCACAAGTAGTCCTCACCTATGTTTGTGTCCAGAACAATGTTGAATCTTATTACTCGGCCGATGCAGTGCGTTCAAATTACAGTCAATATACATAGAGAGATATTTAGAATGTTAGTGGTGATTTGCAATTGCCCATGTAGTATAGTGAGTC
>CM044438.1:81748895-81807244 GCA_024363595.1 Xenopus borealis | reverse complement strand
TGTTCTGTAGAACATAATGCTATCTGTTATCCATTGCTTATCCTGTGCCATATAGCCGTTTTTCAATTTCCGCCATTTCTATACAGCAGCCTGTTTATATGAACTATAGTAGTGTTTCTGAAGCAAACAGATAATTTTTAACAGCGCAGGACAACACTTCATGATATATTCTTTACTTTAAAACACTTTAATTTTTTGGTGTTACTCTTCCTTTAATTGCTTGTGAAATATTAGAAAGTACCTACATGAGAAGTCATTTATTATATGCAGGGCAGCGAGTAAAGTTCAAAAAAAAAAATTTCACATTGTTATTGAAGACTTGCTGGAGGTCTTAATGATCAGGCTCAGAGCACAGACATATGTGTGCACCTGATGAATACAGTGGTGCCATACATTATCTCACTTGTCAATCAGATAGGCTAGTTATGAAAAAGGCGCAGGCGACAACTCTGCACTTACTGTCTGGCATATTATAAGCAGCAACGGCAGGGCTGACTTTCATCTGCCAGTGATGAGCTTTGCAATTCAAGACAGATTTATTTATCCAGTACAGGGTGCTGAGTGCAACCAGACAATGGAAACTACTCCTGTAATATAATTAACAACATACGTAGATACAGTGACACCATATAGATTCTTGTCAGTGCCACATAATACTGTCTCTTGTGGAAAGCTACTACCTAGTCCATGCACTTTACGTTCATCAGTTCTGTGTAATCCTCTCAAACTGGTGACTTTGGATCTGTATTTTGGGGATTTTTTATTAAAACTGAGTAATTTATAAGGTCTTATGTACAGAGACTGGGATAAAGTGTCATCATATATGAACCTACTATTTTTCTTCTTCATTGCAATTTCACAAAGCAAGAGGAGAAAAATGATTATTGGCTTTTAATACCTGTATTGAGGATATCTAAAAAAAAAAAGATTAAAATACTATCGATAAATGTTTACTCCTGTTGTGAGCATCCAATAGTGAAACCCAAGGCCACGGCACAGATTTCAGCACAGAGATGGACACTGACACAGCCTTTCCAGTTCAAAAGCTGCTTTGCAGGCTTTTATCTCCATTTAACACCTAAAATATTCAGCCCACTGGCTTTCACAAGGGGAATAATAATATGCTTCACATCACATCATAACAGTTCCAATTCACACCCTCACTAGTGTTCTCTTTACTCATGCTTTAAGTTTAGCCCTCACTGGTTTTCACTTGGACCACAGATCCCGGAATCCTCTCTGGGCACACTTGAGACACTCTTGCCTCCTGGGAGCGGTTTCTCTGGTCCACTCCCAGACCTTTGGAGCTCTCTCCGACTCAGGGGAATCACTCTCTTGTTCCCCGGTGCTCACTAGCACTCCTTCGTAGCCCCTCACCCTCCTCCACTCCAGGAGGTCTCTAGGGAGAAGCAGCAGCCCTGAGGTGTTCCTTAAACCTCCTTTTAGCTAGCATATACCTGTAGCTAATTACCTCTAGCTTGGCAGCTGCAAAACTCTTACATGAAACAAGGGATGGAAGCCCACCCTGCTCTCTTCCATCCACATGATATTGTGCCCTTTAGACATACATATTGTAACACTTTTCTGGACTATGCAGCACAGATTAGTTTAAGTGTCCAGCTAGTGGATGAGCATGGGTTACACTGCGACACTACACAGCAGGGCAGGGCCTTCGCTAAGTGGAAGCTATCCCTTTAAGAGGTATTAAATACACTAATACACAGGCTACTGTAATAAAGTAGATGTTGGACGCCAGAAGGTTCTTGGTTATTGATGGGCGAATCTCCCCAGTTTCGCTTCACCGAAAAATTGGTGAAAAATTCACGAAACGAGTCGCAGCACGCTTTTCAACGCATGTCACGTCGTTTTCTCGTGAATTTTCGTCAGGCGAAATTTCGCTGGCGTTGCGCAAATTCATTCGCCAGCGGCGAATCGTGGGAATTCGCCCATCACTATTCTTGGTGAAAACAGTAACAAAGGTTTATTATGCACGAGGCAAATAACACCAGGTTTCATATACTCACACAGGAGCTTGGAGCATAGCAGATGAATAACACAGGAGTAGAAGATAGGTTAGCAGACTTCCATAAATGGCATCACAGGTGCAAATATTCTTGAGTCAGATTAGTCAAGGTACATCAAATCCTATACAAAGTGCCTGTGGCTATAAATGTGACTTGATTGGAATACCAGGTAAGGCCGGATAGCTGCTGCTAAGTCCTAGTCCTCAGCACAATGATATCCCTGCACTAAAAGTATCACAGGGGAGCTTTGCAAGGAAGATCTCTTCCTGCTAACACTCCTCGTTGGAACATAGAATTGTTCATACTAAATAAACTAACTATCTTTCTCTCTCTAAAGAGACTATGACAAGGCTATTCTGTATCTTGCTAGCCCTCGTTCATGGGGTGGCCTGGTCCCTGACTTAGGTCTCTAACAGTACAGATCCTGTTAGGGCATGTGGCTTACTGGGGCATTGGTGATACCAGGCTCAATGGAAACACCCAGCTGCACAGACACCAGGAGCCAAAGAGGAAGAGGCCCCTCCCTACACACATTATAAAGCATTAGTGGCAGGGAGTGGTCATTGCACCCTTTGTCCAATAATTACTGGTGTTGAATCAGAACTGTTACAGGTACTTACACCCAATAACTGAAAACATACTAAAAGCAGGGAATTAACTCCATAGATGCTGTATAAAATCTATGGGTCCCTATAATATCTGTTGAAAAGCTTTCTTGATCACCACTTTTTTTATGTAATTTTTTTACATAAGACGTGTCTTGTTCATTCAATTTGTAGGACACAAATTTGTGACAGATTACAATAAAATTGCACTACAGTATTATTTCTCACTTGAGCTGTAATTGTACAAAAAGGTAAAATATATAAAAAAAAAAAAAAACATAAAATAAATATTTGTTTTGTTCAACTACCTTTTGCAGTGCATGATTTATTGTCTGCAGTTGGATAAAGCCTCCAGTCACACATTGCCACACACATTGTCTTATTGATAGTAGCAGAGCTGAAAATGGTAAGCAAAGAACCTTGAGGATCTGTGTATTATGGATGGTGTGCTTATGTGGGATGTGATCCCATACCCCCAGAGGTAAAGTGAATTTGTCCTGCCCAAAGTTTATTTGAGGGGTGGGAGCACCCTTCCTTTTTAGACTCCACATAGTGCCAGGTGTGCCTGTTTTGAGAATTCAGATTCAGATATAAGAATCTCTATGCTGTGAGGGAAGGAAGCCCTGAGTGAAGTTGGAGAAAGGGACCCTGTGAACAAGGTATTGAAAGTTGATAGTGTATCCTGTAAATAGAACAGCCCAGAAATGTTAGATAAGTAGAGTAGCTAGAAAGAGTAGCTTGTGCTAGATCATGTAGATTTAGTGTAACTGCTGGAGACCTTTATTTTGTTAAACACTCTGCGGCCTATTTAATATGTGGTGCATGAAAGCAGCATTTAAATTCACAATACATCACCAGGCATTGCCACATAAATAACAGTGTACAGTGTACTTCTGCTGGAACTTACTTGCTGCTTTAACAGCATTAAAGCCAGTGTTCGGAAGGTGTCAGTGTTAATTTTACACAGATTTTTACATATTTTTTTCAGCAATTTTCATTTTACACTCCATAATAAAGCTCACAGAGCTCTGAGGAAGTGCCGGTTTAGTAAGGCACAAAATGCATATGCTTGTTTTGCACATGTGAAGCACAAAAATTTGGTGCAAGGCACACTTGTAGACTCACTTATTGATCAGACCAGGAAAAATATAGTAGATAAAAAAATGAAAACTTTATTTATATATTCATCTCTCCCCTGCCGAGTGTCCATAGGACACTTAGGGGCAGATTTACAAAATTCACTTGAATAATTCGAAGTTCGATCAAATTTAATATAAATTCTAATTCGAATCTTCAAATATGCAAATTAGGCAAATTCAACCATCGAATATTCGAATTTGAATGATTCGAATATTTGAATAAAATTTTATTCGAATATTCGATGGTCAAATAACTTCCCCTTTAAATTTTTATTGGACCACCTACTTCAAGCTACCGTATTGGGAATCACTAGCTGAGATTGAATAAAAAAATTTTTTATATTCGATCGTTCGATCGAATTGCAGTGAAATCCTTTGAATTTGATAGTCGAATTTCAATTTTTTTTTTAATTCGCCCAATAGTAAATCTTCCCCTAAATCATAGGCTTGGTGGTCCTATGGAAACTAAATGTCAGGCGAGAAATGAATTTATAAATAAAGTTTTCATTTTTTTTAACCGATATATTTTTCCTGGTCTGATCAATACGTGAGTCTATGAGTGTGCCTTGCACCAATTTTTTGTGACTCCACAGATCAATACTAGTTATGCTTTGAATCTTTTTGTTTTGCAAATGCACTGCCTCTTAAAATCACTATGTGTGCTTAAATAAAGCTGAATTATTATAGCCAGCAATCTCCACGAGTTTCTGGGTCAGCGCAATGTCAGATCGTAATAGCTTTGGTAGCAGTGGTAAAATATTTGTCATAAATCAAAAACAAGTAGTGGCGGGAGGAAAATAAAAACCGAGAAATTGTGATTTTCTAAACACAGGAAAAAAGGTTTTTATAACAGTAGTCAGAATTAAAGTAATGTGTACAGAACCTCTTTACAGAACAAATGCGTCAGTGCCTGCATTATAGATTTCATATCAGATAATTTTACAATGTTTAATAACTGCATTCACAAACAGTACTCTATAACCATAATTGAATGAATCAAGCCTGTTCAAATATTTCATAACATAACAGGTAAATATTTTATTGATGGACTGATGTGTAAAAAAGAATGCACAATGTAGGAGTTTGACTGAATGATGTGTCAAATTTACTCAGAGTTATGTGATTACTACACACAGGGGCCAATTTATCAGTGCTGTCATGAGAGGAACCACTGAGTAAAAAAATTCTTTACCAATATGTGATTTGCATCAGATAGGTGTTAGTGCTCCCAAAGCATCCAAACACATTCTGATGAATTACAGCGGTATCTTCTTTGATAAATGTTTCTTGAAGAAAGTGTTGCTAAATATCGACAAGTGAAATTTTTCACCAGGTTTCACCACAAAAAAAAAGCCCATAGACTCCAATGGGTCAAAAAAACATTTTGTCTCCCATTGACTTCAATGCATTTGCAGAATTTTTCAATGTTTTGCAAATTTTTGGTGAAGGTAAATGAGACAGATTCACCCATCACTGTGGCTAAATAGTTAAAACATCAACAATGCTATGAATTATTTTGAATTATTAAAGACAACCTGCCACTGGACTAGCTGGATTGTATATAGGAACAATATACATCTAAAGCGATAGGAGGGCAAATATTGAGAATGTATTTTTCTTTAAGATTGAAAGGTATTTTCAAAAACTCAATGAATTAGTAACTACTTTTGCGTAATTGTCCCCCTCATTTGGTTACTGGTAAACTAGATATTTAAGCTGGCCAATCAGGTACTCTCTTACCAATCAGCCCACATGCTAAATGGAGAGAAGAGAGGATGAAGGGACAAACAGTATGGTCACCTCTCTATTGCTTCAATCATTCATGCAAGGAGCATACAAAGTATATACATTATGTATGTGTCTAAAACTGACCCTTTCTGCACAATCTGCAATTAATTGTAGTTCTTTCAGTAACATATAAGTTCATATTTTATGTAAATACAGACACTTGATGCAAACCCAATAGGAGCATCCAGATTCCAGTCTAGGTGTGATTTTCTGCCTATGACAGCAACCTTTGACTTTGTGCCTGACCCTCAGCTACTTGGGTGCCTCCAGAACTTACTGCAGGAGAATTCAGTGACTCTCACAGGGACAAGCAAGGGAGAGAAATGTATACTGCAGGGAAGGAGTAGGTACGAACAGAACAGGAGTCAGATGGCCAGGTCAGAAGCAAATAACTTATTATGCAAACTCATGAACAGGCAGGGGTCAAAACCAGGGACAGGATCAGGAAATATGGATACATCTGGAACATGAGACCAGAAAACAGCAGCAGGAAACAAGATTAAGGGCACACAGAGCATGCAAGCGTGTAGTAAGTGATCTCAGAGCTGGGGGTTTTAAATTTGAGCACTTGTAGCCAGATTAACAGCAGATGAACAAACCATGTCTACATGAAATCTCTTAGATAATACGGTATTGCATTTTACAAGCTTGTTCTCTCCAATGCAAGTGTTAGGGCACAAAATCGCACTTGTACCCAGGGTCTTGCTGTGCTCTGCACCTTATGCCAAATTACAGTAAAGACTAGGCTCCTTAGTGCACTGCACCTTGTGGCTCCTTGGAATACCTTAGCACCTTGCCCTGCTGAAACTCAAGATGCAAAAATACATGCTGCCAGCCCATTTCTTGCACCATGCCATGGATTTTTCTCAGAGCATTCCTGTATTTTTTACACATTTGCTCTAGTATAAAGTGTAAGCCACTTCTGACAAGTAACATTTGCATTACCAAATATACACACAGAATAAGACAAAGACAATAGAAGAAGATACATGATGCAAGATGAGGGGAATGATTTCAGGTGGCTGATTCCCAAGCAATGCTACATAAACTTTCACAAGAACTCCAGTGTTACTGACAATTAACACCTTGAAAAGCAATTCTTAGCGTTTAATTAATTAACAGTTATGCATAATCAAATCAACCATACAAAAGGTTGGAAAAGTCCCTGCTTTAATCTGTAATAGAAAATGTATAAACTAACTACAGAGTTACTAAAAGCTTTATGTTCTGCTATACATTTATTAAGATTAGTCGTCTTAGTCTGTTAAAAGGACTAATGCAGGCAGTCAGACTGTTCCAGGACTAATATAATTCCTAATGTTTCCAGAGCAATACAAAGTGCATCTGGCAACCCTCTAAATATTTCAAGAACACAGACAGAATGCACTCAATAGCAAAATGCACTTGTATATTGGTTCAGTCAAAGACTGGCAAGCAGAACAGCTCAAGTCCAAAACTGATACAATTAAAATTAAATTGATTTAAACTATTGACAGTAAAAAGTTGCTGCAAAGTGTGTTGAGTTACTTCAAAAGGATCATCTTCTTACATTTTACTATAAATGAATTTAGCATAGACTGATTATGTTATAATATAATTCTATTTTATATATATATATATATATATATATATATAGCCACAGCGTTGACGGCACACCAACGAGAATGAGTCTTGAGGTCAGCGAATAAATATTGCAAGGTTTATTTAGTGGACCAACGTTTCGATTCCACACCGGAATCTTCGTCAGGGTGTCACCTCAAGACCTCGCAGACCTCAAGACTCATTCTCATTGGTGTGCCGTCAACACTGTGGCTATTTTGTAAGTTTATAGACTGGCACCCAGCCTTTGCTACAGGATCATGGTTGTGCGTTCCTACATCGATTTGTGTATATATATATACATATATACATATATATATATGTGATCTTGTGTTTGTTTTAAAATTGCTGCGGAATTTTGAAAGTTTTCCTTCAATGCTGCATCAATTTTCCTTTCCATGGGATCTTTAAGAGAACCTGCATCCTCTGCAGGAAGAGTAGTGTTTCTGGAAATTGTGACAATAGGAGGGTCTACTTTGGGAATATTGTCCTATTTTTGCCTTAAGTCCTCTGCCACTGTAAAGTGCTGTAAAATTTTGGTGGAATGTGAGATTTTTTTGTCTGGATGAGACCACTTTGTATCTACTGGCCTAGTGACTGATTTGGAAACTGGAAATGCTCTGGACTTTTTTATTGCATCCCCTAAAACCTTGTCTGCTTTAGATCATCAAATCTGTTCTTCATTTATTTCTAAAGCAGAAATTATGGAGAACACCTAGAACCTCTTCCAGTTGCTTGGAAGTCTCTTGTGTGGAGTCAGAACCTGAATCTGATGTGGAGCCTTCCCCAGATGATGTATCTGTGAAGTAAAATCCTTCAAATTCGAATATCGAATTCGAAGGATTTTATCGTAATTCTATAGATCAAATAGGAAAAATTTGATCAATCGTTCGAATCGATCGATTCTAACAATTTAATCAATCAAATGTTTTTATTCGATCTAAAATAATGATTCCCAATTCGGTAGCTTGGTTCTGGCGAAGTAGGTGGTCGAATAAAATTTAAAGGGGAAGTAATTCGACCATCGAATAGTCGAATATTCAAATAAAATTTTATTCGAATATTCGAATTATTCGAATTCAACTATTCGATGGTTGAATTTGGCTAATTTGCATATTTGACAATTCGAATTCGAATTTAATTAAAATTCGATCGAACTTCGAATTCATGTGAATTTTGTAAATCTGTCCCTAAGGGTTCATATGGTACTAAGAGAGCAACAATTAGGCTCAACCATAAGTACAATACTTACCTAAGATTTCTGAGGATAATAGGCTCTACCTGTTAAGTGTTAATTTAAACAAGGAGCACTATTTCTATATATCTTTTTTGGAGAAGGGATTATGCTGCCTCCAATCTTTCTGAAATGTGCAAAAGTTTTGAAGATCCATTGTTCAGCAGTCTTGCTGCATGCTCAGAATGGTTCAGATTCATTAGTGTCTATTGCCAAAAAATAAGATCTTAGACATGATTAAAAATAACCACTGTTGTATACTTTGTATAAATAACCCACTCCTCAGAGCTGAATAGACTATGTAAGACATGCATATTTTTAAATCAATCTGTTGCTATATTTAAATAAATAGAACATTTATTTAGCCCTGGGAATGTTTTCAACATTTATTCAAAGCAAAAATTTAGCATTTTGTATTTATTTGTAGTTTTTTCAGATTATATATCCTTGTTTATCATCACAAAAGCAATTCTGTGAATTATTCTCATTAGCAAGCTAAAAAAGCTCACAGAAATATATTTTAATAAGTACAAATCCCATTTAAAAAACAGTACCCTTCCAAACCTTTGAGGAGAGATCTTAGATTGTTTCATCAGCCTCTTACTAATATTCAGAAGCTGAAATCCATGAAAGCTCTGCTTGGACCCCAAAACTAGTAGACTGATTACCCTCAGCTTCTTACAGTACCACAAACTAAGGCAGATGTTTTCAGTGGCCAGAAGCAGAGGTATATATAAACATACATTAAACACAATTGGATAGTGGAGGTGATATTCTTTAAAGCTGTGATAAATCTCAGCCTCTATTGTCAATATCCTAAGGGGCACATTTACTAAGGGTCGAAGTGAATATTCGAATAAAATTGGAATTTCAAAAATTTGAATTTGGAAGTAATTTTGGGCTACTTCGACTAGCGAATAGCCCAAAATTTGATTTGAATGGAAAAAAATAAAATAAACAAAATGTAGGTGAGAAGAGAAAATCGATGAATGATGAGAAACAGACAGGCTGGGATAATTAAAATCTACCATAGAAAGAGGAAAAGGGTAAGAAAGCGCATAATACATGAAAGAAGAGAAAACTGTGGTATATTAGGAACAATGTATTACAATAACTTTACACACAACAGGTATCAGAAATCAGTTGGGATTCACCTGATTACACTACAGTCTTAATGGGAAATGTAATATCATCTTCATTGGAACAGTGGTTAGAGTTACTTATTTATTAGGCAATTTTTATTTTTTTGGGATATTCACTTGAGATGAATGAGCTACAGTAATATGCCCTTTCCACTCTATATACATTAATGAGCATCTTGTTTATACTGTATATGGTTTATTTTAGAAGGTTAACAGTACCCAATAGAGTTCATTTCTGTAACATTGTCCTGCTAATTCTAAGAAAAAAATATTTTTTTGCAGTAGACTAAAAAATCTGTACAGTTATACAGGGTGCATAAAACCTAATACTGACTGACTCTTCAACCCAAGTAAAGAACTCTGCCCAGTAGGAAAGAGAGATTATAAGGACTATGGAGTGTGAAAATCAGTGATTAGTATCACAACCTTTAGATAATCAGACCAGAGTTCTATTGCCTGCTGGGTAATCTCTGGAGCAATATTTCAAACACAAGAGAGTATAGAATATCTGCTCACAGATAAAAAATGTTACATTAGCTATAAGGTTTAATAGTAATCTAGTTTATATTACTTAATACCCAAAGATCACTTTTAAAATAAATATATTTCAACTTATTCTTTTTCCTAATTGTGGCAAGGTTTTTTATGAAAAAAACTGGAAAATGAGGTTCAATGTTGATAAATGCAAGGTTATGCACTTTGGCAAAAATAAAATAAATGCAAGTTATACACTAAATGGCAGTGTGTTGGGAGTTTCCTTAAGTGAGAAGGATCTTGGGGTTTTTATAGATAACAAGTTGTCTAATTCTGGGCAGTGTCATTCTGTAGCTACTAAAGCAAATAAAGTTCTGTCTTGCATAAAAAAGGGCATAAACTCAAGGGATGAAAACATAATTATACCTCTTTATAGATCCCTAGTAAGGCCTCATCTGGAGTATGCAGTGCAGTTTTGGACTCCAGTCCTTAGGAGGGATGTAAATGAGCTGGAGAGAGTGCAGAGACGTGAAACTAAACTGGTTAGAGGAATGGAAGACTTAAATTATGAGGGTAGACTGTCCAGGTTGGGGTTGTTTTCTCTGGAAAAAAAGGTGCTTGCGAGGGGACATGATTACACTTTACAAATACATTAGAGGACATTATAGAAAAATATCAGGGGACCTTTTTACCCATAAAGAGGATCACCGCACCAGAGGCCACCCCTTCAGACTAGAAGAAAAGGACTTTCATTTGAAGCAGCGTAGGTGGTTCTTCACAGTGAGGACAGTGAGGTTGTGGAATGCACTGCCGGGTGATGTTGTGATGGCTCATTCTGTTGATGCTTTCAAAAGGGGCTTGGAATATTTTTTGGACAGAAATAATATCAAAGGCTATTTTGATACTAATTAATACTAGTTAATTTCCTTCCTGACATTCGAGTTTTTTTTTTTTTTTAAGGAAAACCCCAATTCAAATTCAATTAGAATTTTCAGGTCAGGACTATTCAATCGAATATTAGACGCTCAATTTTTTCTTAAATAACCTTCCATTCAAGTTGTGTGTATATTTGAATTTATTAGAGTAACAAATAATTCACATAAATTAAAAATTCTGTCTATATATCTATATATACATAATAGCTACAAATCAAAGTAGATCACATCTCCAATTTACCACGTTTGTCCTATGAGGAAAGATTGTGTGACTCTTATGTGGGAGTCACACAATCTTTCCTCATAGGACAATCATGGTAAATAACAATAAACAAAATGCTAGGCGCCCGGCCCCCCCGCGTCCCCCCGCGTCCCCCCGCCCGCCCGGCCGCCCCCCCCGCGAAGGGGGGGGACCGGAGGGAGAGGTGGACGGGAGCCCGCCGGGGCGCCTCGTCCAGCCACGGCGCGTGCCCAGCCCTGCTTCGCGCCCCAGCCCGACCGACCCAGCCCTTAGAGCCAATCCTTATCCCGAAGTTACGGATCTGACTTGCCGACTTCCCTTACCTACATTGTTCTAACATGCCAGAGGCTGTTCACCTTGGAGACCTGCTGCGGATATGGGTACGGCCCGGCGCGAGATTTACACCCTCTCCCCCGGATTTTCAAGGGCCAGCGAGAGCTCAACGGACGCCGCCGGAACCGCAACGCTTTCCAAGGCGCGGGCCCCTCTCTCGGGGCAAACCCTTCTTTTTGGATGAAATAAAGGGGTCTCTACAAACCTTTTGTATATAAAACGGTTGTTTAACCATTATGGTATGCTTATGCTTAAGGGATTCATTCCTGAAACGCGTGTACAAATTTTGCAGGTCACTGCAATAAAACTTCCTACCTTTTACCAGAGTGCCATCGCTTTCCTTGGTTTTGATATAGTGTAATTTACATTTGTGGTTTAATTTTAGTCAAACAAATAATTCCTCAAGTTAACCTGTCCTAAATGAAAACAAACACAAAATGAACTTAAAATTAATGTGTGGATTAACCAGTGGGCACTCAGAGGCACATTTAAGACTTCTTATAGTAAAGATAATAGTTGCAATGACCACAAAACACAGGGGCAGATTTATTAAATTCACATGAAGGATTTGAAATTCAATCAAATGTTCAAAAAGATTTTAATTCAAATCTTCGATTGTTTTTGAAGACCACTTTGACCATCAAATTTTGAAAATTCAATCGAATTGAATGACTCGAATAATTTGAATAAAAATCTATTTGAATATTCGACAGTCGAATAACTTCCCCTTCAAATTTTTTTTCGACTGCCTAGTTTGCCAAATTAAAGCTGCAGAATTGGCTTTCATTATTTTAGATGGATCATTCGAATTTGAAGGATTTTAATTCCCATGCAATTCCCAATGGTCAAATTCAAGGGTTTTTCTAACCCTCGAATTCAACCCTTATGTATTATGTATTTAAACTTAGGCAATGAAAAGTGAAAATATTTGCTTTGAGAAATATTTGCTATGATATTGTAACTGGTTGTCCTAGAATTTCAGTGCAAGTCTCTTAAAACTGTAAAAAGGAGAAAGTGTCAATTTGCCTCAAAATTCTGCAATGGTATAGTTACTTAACTGCTAATGTTCTGTTAAACATTAGCATCTGTGTACCTAATCTATCCCCCCCCCCCCCCCCCCCCCCCCCCGCTTCTAGGACCAAAACCATGCATCCATATCTGAAACCTCTTTGATGGTAGAAATGCATTACTTGGAGCTGCTATTTGCAAAGTAATAGGAAAACTGTAAGGGAAGGTAGCCTTGCATGATTTTTTATGAATCTTAACACTGATGGCAAGATATTGGTTTAGTGCAAGGTATTGCAAAGAGTTCTGTGCTATTTTCTAGGAAGCCATTTGGAATCCTAAACTGTATTTTTAGATATGGTGAAAGGTGGCAGAAATCAGTTACTCTTATCAAGCAGCAGCATAAATTATCCCTTCCTGTGTGCTCCCTGCTGCCTATGCAGCGTGCTTCTCTATTCCATAACAACATTTTAAATGCGAAGAAGCACATACTGACATCCTTTAAATTCAGAAAATAACTAATCCCAATGCAACTTGGAAAGCAAAAAAAAAGGCCCATCAAAATATTACTGACAGACAAGGTATATATATATTCCTATCTATTATTCTTCATGTTCCATGATTGCAGAATTAATCTTCTTTTTTTTTGTTAGTTTGGATTTGTTTTAGGTTTTTTTATCTAAAAATATGAGGTCAATTTTATAGCAAGGGATGATTAACTATAGATAATTAATTATGTTTTACTTTAAATGCAAAGTAGATGCATTGTCAGCACAACAATATAAAAAAGATGAGCTATATAAAGAGTAGGTATTTAAAAAATAAAAACATTTTATAAGGAACAGTATAGTTGTTTTTATAAATATGCTTCGACAATATTATTTACTCATGATTAAAAACCAAAATACAGCCTGGGGGGTACAGAGAGATGGGGGGATGGATATATAGAGAAAAGATGCTTTATGTCCCTATTTGTGAAATACAACTTTGTATAGCATACATCTAACACCTCTCTGGCAAGTCATTGCAGACAAAGTACACCCATGCTTAGATCCCCACATTGACCACCAAAATGCAAAACAATCAATAATATAATTTACTGAGTAACTACTTGAAAACAATCATTTGGTTGTTTGTTATTGGTCACAAAGCAAATTCTCTGTCTGTAATACATTACCCCCCTAAGAAACCACCTGTGTAAGTTTAGGACTACATCACAATTTATTGTTACCAAAAACACAGATTTTCTCCAAAAAATGATCTCATCCTACAGACAAAACATTCACACTGTCCAATTACAACTGAGCTATTATTACCTGTGACATACAGTAATTACATTTGCATTGCTTCTTCAGACATTAAAGTGTTGTTTCATAGCATAACTATGTAGGTTCCCATTCTGTCTCCCCTCACTTCTTCTTACTTGGGTTGAGTTAAATCGATTCCTTAATCCTTATCATATTTATGTATATAATTTTCTGCCTAAGATCTTTATCTTCATATGAAAGATTAAGAGGACTGATATACACAGATACATTTCTGATTTTCAGCAGTTATATTTACCAGCAGTTTTTATTCAATTCATAATATTTCCATGTATGTTTATTTTTACTATATAACAAATTTGTACACTCTATCATATATAGAATCCTTTGATTATTAGTAGCAATTATATTTAATATGTAATTCTCATTCTCTTTTTTTCATACTTTCTTAGCGCTACTTTTAGGGACAGATTTACTACTGATCGAATTTCGAATTACAAAAATTCGAAATTCAATTGAAAATTTACCTATTTCGAATAGGTCTGTTTTCAATCGAATTCAAATAGTTCAAATCGTTCGATTGCATCATTCAAATCGAACAATTTGAACAATTTTTAAAAAATTTGATTTTTCAGGAAAGCTTCCAGGAGGTCCCCCATAGGCTACAATGGCAATTCGTCAATAAGTAAGGAGTATTGGGGATCACCTCCCTTCAACTGGGAAACAATAGATGGTGTGCAAGGTCAAATAATCAATCAATATAGAGAAATAAAAAGAATTGACTTGTTACTTTGCACCTTCCCATCCCTCTTAGTCCAAAACTACAGTCATGTGAATACTCCACAGCATGTGTTTAAAACATAGCTTTTAATAAATATCATTAAAAAGTAAAAAGAGGTCCAGATTAACACCACTAAAAATATGTTAGGTACAGGGAGGCGAGATAACAAAGGATAGTGGGCTTAAGATAAAGCTCACAGAAAATGCAGTTTAAGGGGTGTAAGGTAATGGCACTGGCCAAGCCATGCGCCAGCAATTAATCCAATTGAAAAAACAAACGCCAATAACTTAGTATGCTGCAACACGGGTGATCCCAATTTATTCCATGGTGCTACCAGACACTTGCAGTTACAATCAAACGTTTTGGGAACACCTGTTTGATCAAAAAAACTTGGGAAACTCCTATGGTAGCTTCCCATAGGGTTATATAGCAATTTGATAGGTTTAATCTGCCGTATAGTTATATTAATTTTTTTTTTTTTTTAAAGGGCCAGTACTTTGAATTTTCGAATTTGGTCAATCTGAATCGAATATTTTTGGCTATTCGATAGTCTAATTTTATAAATTTGATGGTCAAAGTAGACCAAAAAAAATTCAAAATTCAAATTTTTTCAATTCGAATCATTCACACGAATTTAGTAAATCTGCCACTATGAGTTTGTACCAACATGGTTTTATGTATAATAGATCTTGTCAGACTAACTTCATTTCTTTTTATGAGAAGGTAAGCAGGGACATCAATTCTGGGATGGCAGTGGATGTGATTGATACAGTGCCACACAGAAGGTTACTGGTTAAATTAAGGGATGTTGTCCTGGAACATAGTATTTGTACCTGAGCAAAGAACTGGCTAAAAGATAGATTACAAAGAGTGGTGGTAAATGGAACATTTTCTAATTGGACCAGTGTTGTAAGCGGTGTACCGCAGGGCTCTGTACTGGGTCTCTTGCTTTTCATCTTGTTTATTAATGACCTTGATGTGGACATTGAAAGTATGGTTTCTATTTTTGCAGATTATACTAAATTGTGCAGAGCTATAGGTTCCATGCAGGATGCTCCACTCTGCAGAGTGATTTGTTTAAGTTGGGAAACTGGGCAGCAAACTAGAAAATGAGGTTCAATGTTGAGAAATACAAGGTTATGCACTTTGGCAAAAAATATTATAGATGCAAGTTATGCACTAAATGGCAGTGTGTTGGGAGTTTCCTTAAAGTTTTATAGATAACAAGTTGTCTAATTCTGGGTAGTGTCATTCTGTAGCTACTAAAGCAAATAAAGTTATGTCTTGCATAAAAAAGGGCATAAACTCAAGGGATGAAAACATAATTTTACCTCTTTATAGATCCCTAGTAAGGCCTCATCTGGAGTATGCAGTGCAGTTTTGCACTCCAGTCCTTAAGGATATAAATGAGATGGAGGGAGTGCAGAGACTGCAACTAAACTGGTTAGAGGGATGGAAGACTTAAATTATGAGGGTAGACTGTCCAGGTTGGGGTTGTTTTCTCTGGAAAAAAGGTGCTTGTGAGGGGACATGATTACACTTTACAAATACATTTGAGGACATTATAGACAAATATCAGGGGACCTTTTTACCCATAAAAAGGATCACTGCACCAGAGGCCACCCCTTCAGACTAGAAGAAAACGGCTTTCATTTGAAGCAACGTAGGCGGTTCTTCCCAGTGAGGACAGTGAGGTTGTGGAATGCACTGTTGGGTGATGTCATGATGGCTGATTCTGTTGACGCTTTTAAAAGGGGCCTGGATGATTTTTTTGGACAGACATAATAAAATAAACTTTAATTATACTATATAAATTATTTGAATCTTGTTTCATTCAGTCTGGGACTTCATAATTATAGCAAGCAGGCAGGAGCCATTTTGTAGCCACTGTCATTAAGACAAGCCTTGCATCATAACTCTTAGTCAGTGACTTGAAGGGTGGTCACATGGGACATAACTGCTCAGTGACTTTGCAATTGACCATCAGCATTCAGCTCAGATTCAAAAGCAAACAGCTATGACCCATGTGCCCCCCCAAGTCACTGATTGGTCACTGCCTGGTAAACAATCAGTTGAAATCAAGAGAGCTCTGAAGCAGGAAGTAGTGTTCTAGCCATTATGTTTGACATCCAGTCACTCCAGCCTTTATACATTACATTTTTGGCTAACTAACTATTTTGAAAATTGTTTTTATTTTGCAAAGCCTATTTACCCAGTTTTTATTTTTATGCTGAACAATGCCTTTAAGGTAAAGCTACTAGTGAGGGTTATGGTGCCACTCATTTTACTATAGGCTTACCTATGAAAAATATTATTTTCTATTATTTATCTAACCTAAATTATGGGCTGGCTGTTGATTCTACAAGTATTAACCAGTCCTGGACTGAGTGACAAAGGCACCCCCCCTAGTTCTGGCCCTGCTATATACTGTGCTACATTCTAATCCTGATAGAGACTCATATGGGGTTATAAATATCACTGTAGATGGGTCAGTGTAATTAACAGATTGTTTAGGAGGTGCTGACTTGTAAAAGGTTATATTTGTATTCTCAAATACAAATGTATTCCCCTTTTTTAGAGCAATGTCTTTTCTGTATACAGAATTGCTGTGAGGCCTGACTGTTTGCCCATACAGCTCCAACATACCCACACCTTTTTTTGCATTGTTTTAGCTGGCAGCTGTGCCATTGGAGGCTATGCATCTTGCCTTCTATATTCTCATCTTTGTTTGTCAGGCAGTTAGTCTCACCAAGGGGCCATGATTTACTGTATCAACGAAAAGCACTGAGGTGAGGTAAGGGTCACATCGACATTGCAAGCTATTTCTTTTGTCACTATAAAGTGAAAGGACAGGCCTAGGGTCTGAGGCCAGTTGTGTGTGTTTTCATTCTTCTCGATCTAAAATCCACCTGACATTGAGGCCATATTTTGTTGTCACTATGAGAAATTTCATCATAAACTTGTAATTAATCATTGTCTGTGTGCAAAAACATTCCTACTGTAAACATTTCCTCAGACAGTGTGGCCCACAGCAAAATAACAAAGCTCAGACAGCATGAATGTGTTAAAAGGACTCACACAGTTTGAATCATTCCTTTAACTAACTAGCATCATTTTTTTAATCTTAATTATCTAAGACACAGTGCTCCAAGGAAAATAATTGAATAGTTTATTTTCAGGATACATGGAGCTGCATGAATATTATCCCATGTTAAAGAGAGTAGGTTTTATTGAAAAAAAAAGAAAACCACTTTTTTGTGCTTAACCCCTTAACTGCATGGGATTCAGATTTTGCATTACCAGACACTTAGCATCAATAATGTTCTAGGGGAGATTAATGGGTGTGCTTTGCAGATCTATATCCCATAAAATCACATGACTTTTCTCTAAGGGCATTAATAATGCAACCAATAAGAAATGCTATGACTATTATCAATCATTACCCTGTACTATATAATGTCCCTATAATATAATAGATGTATATTTCCATTTACATAGATCAAAGGTCATTTATATTTATACATATATATATATATATATATATTTATTATTAAAGGTATTAAAAATGCACTTGAATAAAACTCTATAAAAGAAATATGTTGGAAATTCTATGGGGTAAATTTACTAAGTGGCAAAAATTCTCCAGCAATGGCTTCGCACCCATTGCAACACTTCGCCAGACAAAAATTCGCTGGGACAACGCTAATTTACTAAAATGCAAAGTTTCAGCCTGGCAGAAAGATGCTGGCGAAATTTTGCAAGAGTTACTTCGGCGATGCGATCAAATTGAAGCAGCGCTAGCGTTCAATTCTGCCTAGCACAAATTCGTTAAAAGTCTTGCACTCAGGCTAAGTTGCATACAGCAGGAAATTTTAAGTTGAATTCACCTTTTCATGTTTCATGTTGCATCTAAAACATTACATTGACATGGATACCTAGATATTCTCCAGAGCGGAAAGTCAACTGGCGTTAGAGTGCGAAGCACCACTAACGTCTATCTCTTTCGATAAGTGACACCTGCTCTAATTAGTAAATCAGGCGGTAACGCTAGCTACATTGAGCTCTTTGCATATAGTGGCAGGTTTCAGTGCTCAGAGTGCAGTGTTTTCCACGGGGAAGTGCTAGTTAAGTGACCACTATGGGGCATGTTCTTGCACCCCTTAAGCTCTTAAAGAAAACTATACCCCTGAACAAAGATATTGAATAAAACAACTCATATGTAAAATCCTGCTTCATGTAAATAAACCATTTTCAGAATAATATACCTTTTGTAGTATGTGCCATTGGGTAATCATAAATAGAAAATTGCCATTTTAAAAAATAAGGACAGCCTCCTGGGATCAGATAATTCAACGGTGCACACAAACATACCAAACAAACTATAAATTTAGGTCACATGAGCCAATTAACAGATAGGGTTGTGTATTTTGCTTCCACACTTCTTCCTGTTACAGTTAGAGTTGAAATATTTCTGGTCAGGTGATCTCTGAGGCAGCACACAGACCATCACAAAATGGTGGTTCAAGGCAAGATATATATACCATTTTGGTAAGATTCTTTAATATGCCACTTAATTTTTACATATGTAATACAGCTTTGTAAATTGCCTATCGGCTCCCAGCGGGAGTTGTCAGGACCTAGGTGGAAGCTTCAGGGTAAAAAGTCCAAAATCGCAGTACAAAAGGGTTCAGGCAAAATCGTGATCAAACAGTTCAAAAGCAGGCAGAATAATAACAAGGTCAAAGTTCAGGAATCAGTTCAGGAAGAATTTAGGAACACCCAGGAACAAAGGTAGCAATTCCTATACTCGGGCATTGAACCGGCGTCCTTTTATTTTGAACACAGCGCCGACAATTCCGCTACCAAAGTGGAGCAATTAGTAAATCTGCCCCTTAGTGACTGATGCTAAATATTCAAACACGGTATAATGCACAATTCAGTAGAAAATATTTTAAGGTATACTGAGCGTCCCTTTACAAAATATGTGTTTGTAGAGCTGCTTCCTTTTTATTTTAGTTTATGTTTCAGAATTATAAGAAAATAGCCATGTATTTTTGGCAAAATGCAATACAAACAAAATAATGTTGGCAACACAGATCTGCCTGTTCAATCCCACAATTAAATGTGTCTCTGGTTATCACTATTCATTGTTCAAATTTATATAAGAGCACCAATATATTTTGCAGCAATTTACAAAGCTGTATTACATATGTCCCAGACCTAGTAAAGTGGCACACTTGGCTAAACAAACTGGCCAAGGTTACATGTAAAAGAGCCGTCTACATAAAACAACATATCATCTTAATAACCATATATATTAAATAGTCCATCAAAGTCCTCAAGACTAGTTGACTACAACATGCCATGACGATTGTCCAATCATTGAAAACCTTTACAAACTGCAATCTTATGGAGTTGTGAGTACCACTGCCATGACTCAAAATGCCAATGCAGCAGGTGCCTTATATTAAATTTTGCATGCAAATATACTGCAAATGTGTTGGTATGGCAGTGTCACACTATTGCCATTTGTTTACATAGCATGGATTTAACAGACTCGCCTGCTATTATTAATACAACAATAGAACTGGACTATGTGTCATCTTGGCATCTTGAATAACTTACTGGATGTGTCATTCATTTGAATAATACTGCTAGGGAATTATGACAAACCATTCCTAATTAGAAAGCATCTGCCAAGGGAAGAAAAAATGTTACAATTTTCTTTTTGATATCCATGAATAGACCAGATGATCACTCTCACCAAGTGCTTTAGTTCTTAGCTATAAAAAATAAAAAGAGAAAGAAAGATGCATATTTGCAAGATGAAAATATTGCTCATGAACTGACATGCTAATTGTTATTGTGCGTTAATTTCTTTAATTTTATGCACTTTCTTATTTCATGTGTTTTTACCTATAGAAGCGTCTCCCCCTGCCTTAAAATATATTGTTATGCTTAGAGTAATCTTGGTCATACTTTTTTGTAATTCTACTTAATAATTTCACACTATAGACCGCAGAATACAACACCTTAGGGCAATTTTAATTTGGAATGAGTGTCTTGACAACGGAAATGTACTAGGCTCTTGACAATGAAAAGTCTAGTTTCTTCAGGCTATTCTCAGACCTGCTCTGCTTTAGAAGCAGAGTTATCGCCTTATACACACACTCAAAAAAGAAATACAAATAACCATTGTAAATGATCTATTTCTTTCTTCTATCCAAAGAACTGAATGTTTGCTTGTCTTTTGATTAACAGCTGCAGTATTAATTTCCCTTTTTGGTTGCTTGACTCACAGCAAGAATCACGTCAAGAAGCCGAGAAGCAATTAAAGTGATTTTAATCTTTGTCTGAGAAGATAACATGTCTCTTTCTTTTCTCATTTAAATAATTAAAGTTTCAGTAGGTATTATTTCAGGCTTTAAAGAAATTGGTGTCTTAGTGTAAAACAATTCATGTAATTATACACTTAATGGCCCTTAATGCGTTAATCATTGTTTTTTTTAGTTAAAATGTATTAAATAAAATACTATTTTTGAATAGAAGGATAAGGATGCATTTGAGATCTTCAAACATTACAAGTAGTTAATTACTATAAGGTTCCTCTTGTAAGTATATGCCCAGCTGTGCTATATTTTTATTAATCTTTTCATAAGTGCCTTTTGATGCCTGAAGTCATATGGCCAAATGCAGCTGTGTCTGGGTTTTCAATCGCTTTAATGCTTCATTTTCACCTTCAAAGCTGTCAGTTTGGAATACAGTATTGCGGTAACAGAACCAGGGCATATAATATTCTTTCAAAAGAGGTCTGGGAACCCTAATAAAGGGCTAACCGGATAAAACATCAGTATTTCCATGTTTGTTCGAAAGTCAAAATGATTGGCTTGTAGACTGAACAGTCAAATACTTTGAATTTGAACATCCTATGTGGCAAACAGCATTGTTTATGATTTATAGAGAAGTGAGCTGCAATTCCTCTCACGTCCTTATCTACCAGTGCTCTGTCCACAGCTCAGAAGGTGTACCAACCAGATTTTCCCATTAGACAGAAATGACTGCATGCTGATCATTTCTCAAAACTGGCTGAGCAGTATAGTCAAAATCTGCCTCCCAAAAATCACTTTTCTCTAACAAAGCTAAATATATACATCCAGATTTTGGTGTATTAAAGGATCAATATTAAAGAAACAGTGAACTGACATAGTAGTTATAGTAGTAGTTTATTCTATTTATGTTTATTTATATATATATATATATATATATATATATGCAGATTAAGCCATCTAGATTTGTGTGTTAAATGTGTCATGACTCTGGATTAATGGATTAACTGAAGAAGCTGTGTTATCTAAAGTCATCTTAACTCATTTCATGCTTTTAAACTTTGTTCATAATGGTGAATACTTTAATTATATGGGATGCTGTGACACAATTTTGTGTGTTAAATGGGATAAGTGGGATATCTGGGTTTAGTTAGTCTGTGTCAAACACACAAACCAAAGTGTATATATACCATATAGACATATGAGTAGACATTGCAGTACAGCTAATATGCACATGTAGGGGTTCAGACAAGTCCTTCTCCTGTTTTTCTGTCTGTGACATCATCCAGCAGAGAGGTACTAAAAGTCATATAACTATAACTTATAACTCCACATTAGTCATACAAGTCATGACAAAAGTTTTTAATTACTCATTACACAGCGATATTCCTTAAACTGGGTAAACTTATCCTAAGTATAAAATTGTGTGGGCTTATGCCTATAATAGACCATGTCCACATTAATGGTGGTAATACACCAAAACAACAAAGGGATTGGCTCTCACTGCAAGGATGTAACTCATCACTCATATGTGAAAAAAATTAAGTCATATTAAGACATAACCAATGGCACTACTACACAAATGGTGCGCTCAAGTCCCGTAGCATCCAAACAATTAATAAATTAACCTCCGTCAGAAAACACCCTTTTCCTACGGTTCTCACCCTTGCCTTAGGTGGGCCCGGGTGCCCGTGCCCCGAACCTATCGCTTCCAACCCAATTCTTTTGCAATTGATGGTAACAGGTTACTCACCGCTCCACTTCTCTGGCACGGGTGCACCGCCCCGAACCCGCAGCTTGGGGAGACAATCACAGCCAGTATACTACCCTTGGGCATGCACTCCACAACTTAGTAGGCAGCGGTAAAAATAAAAAACATTTTTTTTCCCAAACAGTATGCTTCCCAACGCGTTTCGTGTGACCCCGCACGTACTCATGGATGAGTACGTGTGGGGTCACACGAAACGTGTTGGGAAGCATACTGTTTGGGAAATAAAATGCTTTTTTATTTTTACCGCTGCCTACTGAGTCATGGAGTGCATGCCCAAGGGTAGTATACTGGCTGATATTAAGACATAACCCTTCGATGTATATGCTTCCTCCTCCTCTGTGGATAACACAGTAACACCCAGCTCATCATTAGAGTGTAGGGACCCCTAACAATATTTTTCAAATGCTAACCAACCACCAGAGCAGGGCACACACAGGCAGAGTATGCACACACAGGGACCATAGGGAGGGAAAGCACAGCATGGCACACCCAAGTAGAATAGGGCAAGCATAGTATGGTACACCCAAGGAGCATAGGGTAGGCACAACGAGGGACGGGGCAGGTAGAGTATGGCACACTCAGGGAGCATAGGGTAGGCAGAATATAGCACACCCAGGGAGCATGGGGGAGACAGATTATGGCATGCACAGGTAGAATAGGACAGGCACAGTATGGCACACACAGGGAGAATAGGGCAAGCAGAATAAGGCACTTACAGGGAGCATAGAGCAGACAAAGTGTGGCATATACAGGGAACATAGGGCAGGCAGAACAGAGCAGGAGACAGGGAAACCTATCAGGAGCACTTTAAGATGTGCTACATACAGTGACATAATGGTGGAGCCCCTCATACAGTTTGCATGAGTGAGAACAGGTGAACAATGTGGGCAGTTTCAGTCTGGGTCTCAGGTGTTAAGAATGCAGGACTTTAGGGGTGTGAACAATAGAGGCGTTACAAGTGTGAACAATGCAGGGGGATTACAAGTATGAACAATACAGGGGATCACAGTCTGAATTTGAGGTTTAAACAATGCAAGGACCAGTTAATCTTTGTAGTGATACCTTTCAAAGTTTACACATGGTAAAGATACACAGCAGGCAGACTTTCATGTGGGGGCCACACAAGGGGCGCCAGGGGCTGCCAGTTGGACATCCGTGTACTAGTAGATAACGTTATTGTTTTACAGTTACAAGTATTTAAGCCAAGGTTCCCATATATTCCAATATTCTTTACTTCTATTATTTATCATATAAGTTATTTCCTCTATTTTCCTTGTTTCTTCTACTAATGACATCCATTCAGCATGTGATGGGGGCTGTGAAGATTTCTCCAACAGGCATTATTACACAACTAATTTGTGGCTTTCTATCAATGGTGTAGAACTTCCAAAGTACAGACTAAGAGGATATTGTGTGCAAATGCATTTAGGACATCTTCATTCTCTTATATTTTACTAACCTTAGGATAATTTTATAGCTTTTTAATAAGAGCTGATAGTAAAGCTTATTTTCTCTTTTTATAGCCTGGCAATAGCTTTTCTCTGTCACACTTCTCTTTTTTCAGTGTTCTTCCATACATTCTGTTTCCTCATATGTCATTAGCCTTTTGTCTCTCTGATATTTTCCCCATTGCTTCTTCTAATGTCTTTCTCTCGATCTAATGTCTTTCTCTCCATGCTATTTCTGTAGATGCTCTACATTTCTTGTCTCTATCATGCACTCTGTTTATATATTTGTGCACTAGTTTTTATCTGTTTTGCTGGCGTATTTTCTTTTTGTCTTCTACCTTACATTCACTCTCTATCCTGCTTTTATATTTTCCAAGGTCTCCATTTGTCATTCTTAAATTTTTTTTATCCTGTCTCATCACAATATAGAGCAAAATCTGCAAATTAAGCATTTATTTGTATTGTCATACACTTAGAGGCATATTTACTAAATTTGTATTTTAGTGGTTTTAGAAGTTTTTGAAACCACAATTAAACTCACAAGGCTAAAACCATGATTGTGAATTATTGTGAAATTATTAAAATATCAGAGTATAAAAAGTGTAAATAAAAGCACGCACAACAAATCTGACTCTCGAAAACCATAGTGAAAAAATCCGAAAGACTTTGATTAAAAGAGGTCCAATAAGATCAGAGCACCTCCCAGTTGGCTTTTATAGCACATTGATAGCTTTTACTTGGTGATGTTTGATATTAAAGGGGCTGTTCACCTTTCAAACACTTTTTCCGATTCTTCACCATAAACAAATGCTTCAATTTCCAACGTTTACTTATTAACGTTTTCCAATATTTAAGTTTAAAGTTGCCAGTTCTGGTCTCTCCGATTTGTATGCAATCTGACGCACTGAGCAAAAACACATGCTTCTGTGGAGTTCAGCCCTTAGCCTGACATTCTTTGAACCATTATTATTTAATTGGCATGCTGCTGTTAATCAGCTGTGTGGGGCTATGGAGGGTACAATATATTTGCCCTCATCACCTTGTATGTTACCCTCATTTGTAATTAATGAGGAAAAACAATACTGAAGGCAAATTAATATATCTGAAGCCCTGGAATCTAGGTTGAGACAAATAAAGTTTTAATCTGGAATTTTATCTAAAACTGAAGAAAAAATCAGACAAAATGTTACGCTTTGGGGCAGATTTACTAATGGTTGCATTTTGAAGTGAAAAAACTTCAAAATTCAACCATGAAAGGCTATATTCGTTCGAAAATGGACGTATTACAATCGAATAGGTCCATTTTCATTCAAATAAAAATCATTCGAATGCATCGATTTTCCAGGACTTTTTCAATAAAGCTTCCAGGAGGTCCCCCAAAGGCTCCAATGGCAATTCTGCAGCTTTAAGGTGAGGAACAGTTGCATTTGAAGGATTTTAAAGAGGCAGTACTTCAAAAATTCTAATTTTCTAATTTTATTTCAATTGGAATCGAATTTTGGGCTATTCAATAGTCGAAGTAACCCAAATTACTGCAAAATTTGAATTTGAATGGTGTATCTAACACAAGTAACTCAAAATAATTGGACTTGCTGAGAAATTTTAATGAAGACGTTTCACTGCTCATCGGAGCAGTGTATTATTATATTATTACTAACTGGGTAATGGGCCGAGTCCCCCCTCCTCTTATAGCCTTTGTGACATAACGTTTCCTCGGTAACTGAGAATTTCAAGCTGGGCCAGGGACAGACCCATACTGTATGCCACTAACCAGTGGTGTTACTAGATGATACTGGGCCCCACAGCAAATTAATTTTAGGGCCCCCGTCATATCCAGAGGTTGTCCTGTTTTACCAATATATTTTGAAATTGCTCATTAATTAGGGCCTCATGGGGCCCCTATCCCTCCTGGGCCCCCCTGCAGCTGTAGTTACGTCTGCCACTAACAACACTGGTCCAATTAGAACATCTTCCATTTAACATCATTCTTTGTAATCTACATTTAGCCAGTTCTATATTCAAGTGTAAAGGGTATATACAAGACCAATATTTATTAATTTAATTAGTAAACATGTAAAACAATCTAAGTAAATAAAAACATATTTAAAGCTCATGCTTTAATATGTAAAATATGTTAGCACTAAATATTAGCACTATAGAAAGCTTAATACAAAATAAAAACATAAAAATAGTAAGAGTAAACTCTCATTGCAAATTGTAAACAGTTTCCAATACTCTTTAGATACTTCTATTTTACCCCATACATAAAATACATTATTATATTAAAACAAAAATGTAAGCAATGTCAGTAAGGATAGTTTTGAGTGTAAAGCTTGAATCTAAAATTATTTAATAACTAATAAGCTTGCTTTAGCAAATGCATTAATAGTAATGTAGACATTCAGATATAACAAAAAATGAAACTATTGGGGTAAGATTAAAAAAAATACATTAAAATAGATGAGTAACTGCTTCTTTAAAATTGTAACCTTTTTCTTACTACACTTCCTGTAGAATGCGATCCCACTCACTGTTCGTGGCTTTTACCCATGTGGAAACTCAGTAGACCTAGACCTCTTTGCTAGGAAGAAACTGGGAACTAGGATTTACAGCGCAATGCCTGCACCTAGTGGGCACTGAGAAGCACAACACACATTTGCAGCAAACCAAGGTGAACTTTTTTTTTAATGATCAATAACAATGGATTAACAAACACAATAATATTCCTGAGCTGGGGAAATTATGGTCTGTCTAGTACCTAACACAGTCTCTTACTTTATACCGGGTAGGTAACACAGTTTAGTTCCTGGCAAATTAACCCTTCCCCAAAAGGGTAGCCCTACCCCAGGTAGGGCTACCTGGCCAGTTTACTTTTCCTTTAGGATAAGGCTGTAGCTCCCACATGGCAGGATCACTAGCAACATTTTTCCTCACGCCAGGGTCTCACAAAGATTGAAACAGGAATCTGAAACAGCTGAACTGGAAGTAGGGCAATCTCTCCCTCTTTGTTGAAGCCCAAAGCGTCTCCAGGATGAGCACACACGCAGTCTCACTTGCTACTGCAGCACATTTAGTTTCACTTTAATTCTCCTCTGATGTGGCTCTGGCTTCCTGCTGCAGCAGGGGCTCCTTTATCAGCTCTCTGCCAACCCCCTGCATTTTGGCTCCAAAGCAAGCCCCTCCCTGGGTCCTCCTTTTCGCGTCGAGATGCACTGCAGTTCCCAACCAATTAGACTGCTTTTCATCCTGTACCTGGGCTAGATGACATAGAAAGAAAAACAGGGGAAAGGCTTGTCTGATTACCTGCATTATTAATATCATATATCATTTATATATATATATCATTTATTGATTTGTTTTGATTTAATTTTTTATCGGGGAAGTAGGTTGTCTAAGAAAGTAAATAACATAGAAGAACAGATACAGGAGATTTTTACAACCCATCACATTGCAGAACTTCCACACTTCCACCTCTTTTGATTGGAACTTCATTTATAGCTCTATGGTATCTACATAGCTGTGCATCTTCCACCTTGTGCAACCAGTATATTGGCATACAATGCCAGGAAAGAACAAGAAGGAATTTTTCTAAATTGAATTTTGACATAATTCTGCAGCTATTTTCTTATTTAATCTCCTACCTGGAGTTAAAAAATTAGGTTTATGAACCCAGAATATCTGAACACAAAGGTCATTTTTATTCGATTTTCACCAAAATATGCACAAACATATTTTAAAAGAAGAATCACAGGAAAATAATGCATGTCAGTATTTTTTATACGATACTACAGTCAACTACTATATGGAGGTTCATTTGAAGATAATTTGATTATTTTGATTACGCATTTTGAATAGGTAAAAAGGTGATGCTAAAAGCGACCAAAGCTGTGCCATGTGCCATTGCCTCCTGTATGGGAACAATTGTTGAATTAACAATATTGTGACCCAGATTAAAAGACCTTGCTCCAAAAACATAAACCATAGCACTATAACATATAAGAAGACAATGTGAGACTGTAACAATGCTGAATTCTGTAAGGAGTTAATTATTTCCCGCTTTACCAATTATCTTAAAAATAAAAGGCAAACCCCAGAAAACAGCTTTTCATCTTGTATGGCTTTATGTTTTCTTCAGGACCAGTCACTAACTGAAGATTTTTCTCTAATTGCGCAAGTTAATCTGGAGATTCTGTTGTAATTGGGCCTGATTGCTAAGACATTCTGCTATAATTAGGCCTGTTAACCTGGAGATTCTGTTCTAATTGGAACTGTTCACTTGCACTTTCTCCTATGCTGTATGCCTTTTTCTTTACAGTCTCAAAAATTTTATGTTACCAGCTAAATGCTAGTTTAGTTTAACTGCAAACCCAACCTGATTTTTAAATATTTTCACGGTTGTGCACATGTAGGGCTTTCATGGTACCCTATACAAACATGTTTTTATTTCCATTTTTCAATGTAATTACTTTACTTTTTTGTTTTCTTCCACAAATTTCCATTAAACTCTTAATGGGATTCCATACCTCAGACTGCTTGCGCTCAAAACCTCAGATTTTTTTGTGCAAAATTATCCAGAAGCTACAATTTTTTCAGAAACACGGGACATCTGCCATTGGCTTTTACATGTTCTCAGCAGGTCTGAGTTGGAGTACATTTTTCATATGACTTAACGCCATCGGACTTTGCACTTTATGTCTAATAGCTTTTGTATTTTAGTTTATGATATATTTTCAATATATTGTAAGGTGCCGCAGCTTGAGATGTCTTTTTCCTTGTAAATATTGTAAATGCGCGCAGGCTTGCTTTCTGTTCCTTCCTATTGGATTTTTAGAAGTATATTTATCAAATGGTGAACTCTTCTAAAAATCCCATAGGAATGAATAGAAAGTGGGCTGATTTTTCTGTGGTGAGCTCTAATCTCACATTTGGATTTGGTTCCACCAATTTTCAAGAATTCTTAAGTGTGTTTTTTACAACACCTCTTTTACTAAACCTCTGAGGATATGATGGCATCTTCTAAATAAAGAATCTATAAAACTCTAAGGAACTATACAACATAATGAACCAGAAATAGATATTTTCTTTTAGAATCATTTATGTCCTTCAAAGGAACAGTAACATAAAAAAATAAAGTGTTTTAAAGTAATACAAATATAATGCAGTGTTGCCCTGCACTGGTAAAACTGGTGTGTTCGCTTCAGAAACACTACTTTTTTTTATATAAATCAGCTGCTGTGCAGCGATGGGGGTGACCATTCAAATTAAAGAATGCTCAGGTTACACAGCACATAGCAGATGTGAGCAGATGTACAACATAATGGTGTTATCTGTTCTCCACTATTTAACCTGTACCATTTAGCTCGTTTTCCATTTCAACATTGCTGCACAGCAGCTTGTTTAGTATTTCTGAAGCAAACAGGTCATTTTTATCAGTGCAGGGCAGCAGTACACTATATTGTCATTCCTTTAAACCACTTAAATTTTTTGGTGTTACTGTTCCTTTAAATGGAGACCCGGTAAGTAGTTACTACATTTCAACATTACAAGGTATACAGCAAGCATAAAAGGTGGCGACAGCAACATAACAGGGATATGTATTTCAACACAGCCAAGTGGAGAACATCACAAGAGAGTTTCTCAGTTCATTGCTGTGACCTCTCTTTAATTCCCCGCTGGAGCTAAAGTATTTATGAACAGTATAGTATCAGAAAAAAAACAAAATGTCTGTTGTGCCTTTGTATTTTCTGCAAGTTCCAGTTGAGCAAGATAAAAAGGACAATCATATAGTGAGGCGCACATGCATTTAGAAAATAATCATTTTCCAATCCACTTACATTTGTCAAAGATATAATGCATTTTCATCTTTTCTCAATGGTAGTTATTATCTACCCATGGAACCTATGGTTGCTGCATTCCCATCTCCTTTATTCTATTTTATTATCCATCATCCTATCTCCATTAAAGTGGTCAGATAACTGCTAAATTTAGATGTCAAATCGTGAAATACTTAGATCCTTTAACTGATCTGTGTGACATACTAGGAGTTTTTACTGGAAGAATATTATTAATGGGTTTAGATTAGGAAGAGGCACACAAGTACGGGTCTGTAAGCATTGTAAACTATAATGTAATACAGCAATAACATGAATAAGCAAGTATCTAGAGACCTATGACATGAGTCAACAAGACAATGAATTGTGAATCCAAACCAAAATTCATAGCAATGATCCAGTTACAATAGTATTAAGCTTTTTCTTTTTTTTTTGATCCATCTAGAATATATGCATATAAGTGCATATTTAATGCATTCTGATTTGTGCAATAATTAATAACAAAGGGTAAGACATTTCTACAGAAAGTACTAAAACATAAAAATCTGAACAATACAAGGCTTACAAGGGCTTTGTAATACAAGCCAAAAAATTGTGCACTTCAAAAGTCATAGATTTTTTTTCAATCTTAAATACATTGTATGAAAAAGATTTCCAACCCACAAGCAATAATCAAACTCGTTTCCTAGCCTACAAGACTTGTCCAAATGCAACTCGTAGGTTTAAGGCTATTGCTTGTAGGGTTGTAAAGTTTTTTTTAATTGAATGTAACAAAGGAGATTGAAACCTGGTAGAATAAAATATGGAGGCCTATTTACGGACGGTCAAAATTTAAAAAAACATATAAACTAATTTCAACAAATGTCAGTCATTGCTCAAAAATCTAAACTGAAAAAGCACAAATGGAAAAAATTTGCTGAAAAGTTGCAAAAAAAAATGCAACATCTTTGACTTGTCGCATGGTAACAATGACTTTTTCATATCAAAAGTCAGCATCAAAACAGGGGAGTGACAGGGAAAAATATGTTATCCAGAGGGAGAGTGTTTGTATGTGCATTGATGTCTTTCTAAAAAGAAAGAGCAACAGGAAAATACTTCTACACTAACTTAAGCAGAGAAATACTTTTGCGTTTCATGTTTGTCTGGCCTATTTCACATATCTGCATTAATATATAGTATTCAGTACTGCATGATGCTGCACAATTTTTCTGCCACTAGATACTGTAATACCTATTTCCCCTTATATTTAGCATTACCGAGACAAATATATGCATTTGTGTCATTGAACATCTTCACTTCACATAATAGAAACTGCCTACATT
The DNA here is from genome assembly GCA_024363595.1 of Xenopus borealis. Classification (NCBI taxonomy): domain Eukaryota; kingdom Metazoa; phylum Chordata; class Amphibia; order Anura; family Pipidae; genus Xenopus; species Xenopus borealis. The sequence continues at coordinate 81,775,981 of CM044438.1, read as the reverse complement.
TCATCAGTTTGTGTTGTCATATCATTGGTATAATAAGTGAAAGTAGGCTCGAGGCCAACAAAATTTTTCGATATTAAGAGACTGCAGATTGAGGAGGGAAAGAAATGCTGTATGAAAGCAAAGAGGACAAAAAATAATATAGCTTAACCACCTCCTGAAAGAAATAAAAATAGGCACTGTGTTCATCACCAGAAAATTACTACACATTTAATTCAGATATCTAAAAACCACTCCGACAGCACTGACAGAGCCTCAGGGACAGATGGCTTTATGGAAGTCTATAACTGCATGTCATCATTGCTATATATATGTCAGAAAATTTCTATTAAAGCAAAGAATGAGCTTCCCAAGTGGCAGCAGGAGTTACACTATAAAAAAAGAACTTATTGTTGCATTGAGCAAATTTTTGAAAGATCAGAAATTGAACATAAGTTGCAACACATCCAACCTCTATCGGTCTCTGTACTATTCTCATCTATGCAGCAACATCAATGGATAGCATAAATAAAATGGAATTTAGTGAATTCATAGCCTTAATGATACCAGTGGATTCAAGCATTGTTTATTTTTTAGAAAAACTAAGGCAGGAGAATTATTTACCCATTTAATCCACAACATAGGGGCAGATTTACTATTGGTCGAATTTCGAATTGAAAAAAAATCGAAATTCAACCATGTGAATAGGTAGGGAAGTAAAATCCTATGAATTCAATTATCGAATTAGAAGGATTTTACCGCAATTCGATTACCTTCCATCCAAATTGGATGGCAACCCCCATGCCGACCCACTGCTGAGCCCCCACCCCCCAGTCCTTGAAAATTTTTTGCCTCGACACCAGTCCCCGAACCAAAAAAGGTTGGGGACCCCTGTTACAGGGGATTTGTGCAACATGTGAGTACAATCAATCTGTCAACATTAATGCAATTGTGAGGTCCAGTTGGTTTCATGGTGTTCAGCGTGTGAGGGGCTTATTCACATGCACCCTTAGACTGGGGTATACAATGGGATTTTCCCCAACTCTACTATTGAATATATATGGTGTGGTGCCCTTACCTTTTGATGTGGGCTGCATGCACCATTTTATTCTCTTTTTTGTCTTTAATTCAGTCTGTTTTTTGTAATTCCTTCTATAAAAGTGTGTTATGCCTACTGACACAAAGCAATGTGGGTTCCCCCACATCAGTAGGTGCAGCAGCAATCGATTCAGATTAGGATGCTGGAGAAAAGCAGAGCCCAGTATGCTACATCTATCACTGTACCAGAGCTTCCTAAATCCATTGCAAGTTTTAGATTTCCCTTTCAAATGATCAACATTGATACCTTTCCCACAAATTATATTACACTATTACATGTGTACTTTCTGTTTGAATTGTCTATCCCTACATAGTCACAGAAAATAGTAAAAAAAATGAGGACTAAAATATTATTATATAAACAATTAGCTGAGCTATCCTATAGAATGGATTGATTCGTTTACAGTCTTCATTGTTTTGTTTTTCAATACTTAAATAGCTTGCATGGTTCAGTGTCAATATTAGAAAATAAATGCAGTGTAAAAAATAAAAATGTAAGAGTACAAACAAATTGTGCATTGCTGTGCTTACTATTCTTACTATCATGTCCTGTTAGTCAGGCAGAAGGTGTGAGAATCCCATCACAAACTGTTCAAGGTGAAAACAAGAATATATTGGCTGCATAACTCTTTCTACTGGTCACAAAATAGGTGTTGAAGTTATTTCATTACACAAAGATCTGGGATGTAAGGGTGATGATTGCAGCTGTAACAAAACAGTTTTCATTTGTGAACTGTAAGAATATAAAATATGTTGCAAATTGATTCCTTCTGATAATATGTGCTCTCTCCCCAATATTGGACTTTTTATTAATATATACGGTCTTTGCAGTTCACTGGGAGCTGTCCTAGAAAAAATTATTTATTCAAGTTTTTGTACATTTGTTGACCTTGTAAACTGTAAACACACTTTTCATGATGAATAAAACAAGAATTCAAGGTATTCAAGGTATTCAAGTCTTTTTTCACAATTTGAATGCATATATATATATATACATATATATATATAGCACCCAGGCAGTTAAACTCTGCAGAATTGGAGTGCACCGCAGCTTGAACTGTATATATATGCTGAGAGTAATTTTGAGTCATTCAACTTTATTGAGTTTTTTTTCATATTATTTATTAGGAAAGTGGATAGGGTAATCTGTCGTCCGGATCGCTACAACCGAACAGTTTGCTGTCTACCTGGTGCCAGGGTTCGGCATGTAGTTGATCGGGTAGACAAATTATTGGGTGGGGCTGTGCATGACCCAACTGTACATATCGGTACAAATGACAAGATAAATGGTAGATGGAAGACCTTAAAGAGTGAGTTCAGGGATCTAGGCTCTAAGATTAAGGAAAGGTCTTCCAATTTAATTTTTTCGGAAATTTTGCCTGTGTCACGTGCAAGTTTAGGAGGACAGCGGGAGCTTAGGGAGCTAAATGCGTTGCTCAAGTCTTGGTGTAGCAAGGAAGGGTTTGGGTTCCTAGAGCACTGGGCTGATTTTTCCTTGGGGTACAACCTATACAGTCCAGATGGATTGCACCTCAATGGAAGGGGGTCCACTGTGCTAGGGGAAAGAATGGCAGAGGATGGAGGAGTGTTTAAACTAGGCGAGTGGGGGGTGGGTGAGAGAAAGAATTATGGGGAAGCTAGGGTAGATGGGGTAGTGGGATTAGTATGGGGTCATGGGGGAGGAGTGAGGGGGGCATACAGTTTACCAGCTAAGGAGGTTCCTCTGTTACAAGGAAAACAGACTAATACTAACTTAACATATAATTCCCCTCAAATTAATGCACATTTAAAAAGTAAAAGTAATAACCTCCGCTGTATGCTGGCAAATGCACGAAGTTTGTCAGGTAAAATGGGAGACCTAGAATTAATTGCATGCTATAACAAATATGATATAATTGGTATCACTGAGACCTGGTGGGATGAAACATGTGACTGGACTGTGAATTTAAATGGTTACACCCTTTTTAGGAGGGACAGAGGGATTAAAAAGGGGGGAGGAGTGTGTTTGTATGTAAAGCCTGAATTAAAGCCATGCACTAAAGAGATAACCATTGCTGGCACTGGTGAGTGTGTGGAATGCCTCTGGGTAGAGATTTCAACTGGGCAAAAAGTTACAAAGAAAATTTTAATTGGTGTATGCTATAAACCCAGAACCCACATCAGGATGGTAAGAGGCTATTAGATGTATAAATACCCCCCAGAAGGATGGCAAGGGGCTTTGCCATGTATAAATACTCCCAAGAACCCGCAGCAGGATGGAAAGGGGCAAATCCATGTAAAAATACCCCCAGAACCCATAGCAGGATGGCAAGGGGATATTCATTGTACAAATACCCCCAGAAGGATGGCAAGGGGAAATGCCATGTATAAATACCCCCATAACCCACAGCAGGATGGCAAGGAGCAAATCCATTTAAAAATACCCCCCAGAACCCACAGCAGGATCGCAAGGGGCAATTCCATGTATAAATACCACCAGAGCCCACAGCAGTATGGCAAGGGGCAATTCCATACATAAATACACCCAGACCCCACAGAAGGATGGGAAGGGACAATGACATGCATAAATACCCCCCAGAGCCCACAACAGGATGGCAAGGGAGAATGCCATGTATAGATACCCCCCCCCCAGAACCCACAGCAGGATGGAAAGAGGCAAATGCAAAAAAAGCCCAAGGCCAGAACCCATTGCAGGAAAAGAGACAAGCAGATGAACACATTGAGTCAACCTCACCTAGATTAATTGAAGGTGGCTGATGGATTCCTGGAGAGGTGGAATGCCTGTCGGCTTGGGAGTGTCATGGTGTGCGAGTGTGACAGTCGGGTACAACAAGCGCCAAAATCAGGAGGATTTGCTCAACTTGTCCAGCAGGCACAAGCCAGCAAGTCACCTGCGTGTGAGGCACTAACGCTCAGCTCCTCTTCCGGCTCCCTATCTGCAGACTGCGGCAGCCAGCAGGCGGTTCTTCCTTTCCTCCTCTGGCCATTTTCTCTTCACCGGAGTTGGGGGGTGCAAAATGTAAGTGGATCAGCCAGGGAGGGAACCAGCACAGACACACACACCAGCACCAAGTACTTATTTTAAAAATAAATACAGTATATAAAGGCCAACAATTTGTAAAAAAAAAAAACTTAAAAAAAATGTACCAGTTAAATTTATTGATTAATAGCAGATATAAGATGCTTCCCTATATCAAACTATACCACAGATATTATGAAGACCACAATGGGCAGTTGACACAAGGAACTGATATATTTTGCCAAGATAATCTTGAACCTTCATAAGGCAGAAGTCAATACCCACTTTATAAGCCAAGTTTTAAAATGACCTGTGCACTTAGAACACATATATGTTAATATATTCAAGCATGGTTTGTAATGTTTCTAAATAAAATGTATTAATGACCTTCAAAAATCCAGGCTGAGCTGTCATGAAACTAACAATGAGCTTGAGAATGCAATATCTGGTTTTTGTCTTTGAATGGCTTGTGTTTCTAGATTGAATCTAAATTTGATTACATTATTCAGGAGTAATCCAATTTAGTACCAACAGAAGTTATCAGATGCTATTTAAATGCATCAAGCAAGTCTGCTTACTTTAGTAGCCGGCAATGTCTTGAAAATGTCAGAAAGATTCTGGCTAATTCATTTGCTCATATCCCAACTGTTCTTTTTCTACAGAAACATAACTTTAATCCTTGTATGTACAGAAAACTTTATACAGTGTGTAGTTTTCTAATATTTGCATATAAATGTGAGAACTTCAACTTTTTTAACAGTCACTTAATTTCAGAGGCTCAACAACATGGATGATCACAGAATCATTTCCATGGTGAAGAAAAATCCCTTCACAACAGCCAAACACTTACCTCCAGGAGGTAGGTGTATCAATATTAAAGTCTACCATAAAGAGAAGACTGCATGAAAAGTAAATACAGAGGGTGCAGAGCAAGGTGCAAGCCACTCATAAGTCTCAAGAATAGAAAGGCTAGATTGGACTTTGCTAAAAAAAAAATCTTAAAAAGTCAGCACAGTTCTGGAAAAATAGTCTTTGGACAAATGAAACCAAGATCAACCTCTACCAGAATGATGGCAAGAAAAAAGCATGGAGGAGGCATGGACCAGCTCATGATCTAAAGCATACCAAATAATGTGTAAAGCATTTTGGAAACAGCGTGATGGCTTGGGTGTGCATGGCTGCCAGTTGCACTGGGACACTAGTGTTTATCCATGATGTGACAAAGGACTGAAGCAGCAGAATGAATTCTGAGGTGTTCAGAGACAAACTATCTGCTCAAATCCAGCTAAATGCAGTCAAATTGATTGGGTGATGTTTCATAATACAGATGGACAATGACCCAAAATTTACAGCCAAAGCAACCCAGGAGTTTATTAAAGCAAAGAAGTGGAATATTCTTGAATGGCCAAGTCAGTCACCTGATCTGAACCCAAATGAGCTTGCATTTCACTTGTTGAAGACTAAACTTCAGACAGAAAGACCCACAAACAAAAAGCAACTGAAAGCCTCTGCAGCAAAAGCCCGGCAGAGCAATAAAAAGGAGGAAACCCAGAACCTGGTGATATCCAGTTCAAGACTTCAGGCTGTCATTGCCAGCAGAGGGTTTTCAACCAAGTATTAGAAATTAACATTTTATTTTCAGTTTTTTAATTTGTCCAATAATTTTTGAGTCCCTGAAATTAAGTGATTGTGTTTAAAAAGGGCTCACATTTTTATGCAATCTTTTTGTTCAGCCCTCTGAATTAAAACTGAAAGTCTGCAGTTCAACTGCATCTGAGTTGTTTAATTTAAAATTCATTGTGATAATGTTCAGAGCCAAAATTAGAAAAAAAAAGTTGTCTCTGTCCAAATATTTATGGACCTAACTGAATAACTATGACCATAGTCGCAGTAGAATGATACTGAAATAACTTTCAATAACATGTTCACAGGTATCTTGTGCTTCCCAGGAGGGTGAAATGTTTTTCCAGCCCACTGTAAACTTTTATCTAGATCCTCAACTGTCACAGAGCTGTCAATCACCCTATTTGTTGGAAAATATGAGGATATTAGAAGTAACCTCGGAGTTGTGCTTTTATATGGTCACAACTCCTCAGTGACTTATATCCTTATATTTTACAATAGGGGGTACTTTATTCACTATATATGCATAATTCACTAAGCTTTATTTTTCATTGTAAAATAGGTTGTATTTTTTATAGCGTGTTAAGCTGTTTCTTTTTACCCCATAGCAAACAATGAAACCTATAGCTAACCAGCTTCAATTTGCTCTGTGTGAGAAAAACCTTAGCTATATTTCAGAATAAGATTACCAGAACTACTGTATATAAAACTGAAATGACAAATGTACTTTGTAAAACAGTGATGGCACAGCTAATGTTGTTAAACTGCACTTCTCATCACCCATAACAGCCACTTGTGGATACCTAATTAAAGACTATGTTGACATATAAAGCAGCATACTTTATCCTTAAAAGCATCACCATTAAAAAAAGGAAGGCTAACTAAAAAGAATTTTAAGGACACCATGGGTCAGATTTATCAAGGGTTGAGTTTTTTTTTTTTTTATTTGAATTTGATTTTTGAGATTTATTATATGGTAGCCCCTGAAGACCTCGAATTTGACTTTTTCACCACCTAAAACCTGCCTCATTTTGTTTAAGTCAGTGGGGGAGGTCCAGGGTTTAATTTTAAGTTGTTTGCTTAAGTTGTCTTTCCTGACATTTGAGTTGTTTTCGGAGAAATAAACTCGAATCACGTTTTTTACATTCGAATTGAATTCGACCCGAGTTTTCGGGTTGATTCTGCTCATATGAGTTTTAAAAATTTGATTTTATTAATATAATTTGATTGGTCAAATTTAGAGTTCATGGAAGTTTAAGAAAAATAAATTAAAATTCGACTCTTGATAAATGTGCCTCTATATATTTCCTTGATTTGAAGTCATATAAAGGACTTAATGTCTACCAAAAGTAAAGAACAGGTGTAAGCATTGCTATAAAAGGAATTTCAACAGTTGTCTTAGACTACTGTTCCATAATTGCCTTCAGTTTTCATCTCTAATAAGAGTGCAAATTGAATTTGGTTTTACAGTGGTAACTGTCCCCAGATTATTATGTCAATATGATTACATTTGTTTAATGCCTTTGAGAAAAAAATATTCAGCAGATACATAATCCTTTCAGAGACTGCTCATTTTTGGAAAAAATAAGTGTAAATTAAGTCAGAGTAAATCAAGAAGGACAGATCTGATTAAAAATCTTGGATCTGATTATGCTTCGAGTGATGATCTCCATAATAAGAGAAAAGTACACCTTGTCTAAAAATAAATAAACCAACTCAAACTCTGATTGGATTAAGAGAAACATTACCATCATATAGGAACCATGTATGCCAACCTGTAAATTAAATAATTTTCCCTTCTTATTTGTAACACAATAGTATTGTACTAATCAAAGAAGAAGATAACCAAAGGTTTTGATTAATTACCATATTTTTTATGCTTCCTTTTGAGTAGCAAGCATCTTCTCCACATGTGCAGATACTATGTTCAAAGCAAGCCTCTCAGAGATAAACAATAATATATTATGTGTTTGGTGGAGACCTTAAGTCTGAAGGTCCTCACTTTAAAGGTCCATGTCTTGCTTGGCGGTCCAACTTTTGAACAGGCCTCACTTAACTCAACTCAAAAAAATTTGTGGAGATTAGTCACCTGGCGACAAATCTCCTCTTCTTCAGGGTGCCTACTCTCCCCGAACTGCCTTCCTGCCGGCTAAAATGAAAATCACCGGCTGGATGGTACTAGGAGCGCTTAATTTTCCGCAGTTGCCTCAAAAGGAAACTTTGGGTGACTTCAGAAAACGAAGCACTCTGAGTGCCATCCCACTGGCGATTTACATTCTTGCCGGTTTGGCAACGCTGTAAACACTGCTGCAGAGCAAAAAAAAAGCTCCCGTGACGCGTCTTAAGTGCTGTCAAGGGGGGCCCGGCTCTTTCTAAAATACAGCACTTCCAGGCCCCCTCTTCGTACCCCCTGACCCCCCCCGATGGTGGCCCTGCCTCAAATACCTCGAATGACCTTGAAACTCAAATAGTATCTTATTTAAGAAAAAACCCAAACATCTAAAACTCAAATGAATATTACAGATTCAAAAACTTGAATCAAATTCTCAAAACGTGAATGTCAGAAAGGCTATTAACATCTTCAAATGAGTCAAATGAACTCTGCCACTGATTTCTACATGAACTTGGCAGGTTTTAGGTGGTGAATGGTCAAATCTGAGTTGTTCCCATGGTCAAGGTATGATAAATCAAATTGAATTCGAGTTTGGATTATTCCCAACTCAAATTTGTGAGTTTTGACCAAAAATCCAACTTGAAAATTTTAATTTATAATTCAAACCTTAATAAATCTGCCCCTTAGTGATAGTTTCAAGAATATCTAGGGCTGCAATAATACAGATGAAGCCACATTGGATTGTGCGTTTGACACAGAATAACTTTAATCAGACATCCCATTTTACTCACTTGACACAGAATACAGCATCCCATCCAATTAAAGAGTTCACCATTGAAAACAATGGTGCTTTGGTATGCTAATGAAAAGGTTAAATGCATTAAATGAGTTAAAATTACTTTAGATAACACAGTTTCTTTAATTAACCCTGAGTCACGACGCATTTAACACACAAATCCAAGTGGCTGTATCTGTATATATTTGCCCAAAATCTCATCCCAACAGACCTTCAAGTTAACAACTTTCAAGTTAACCTTTCAGGTGTATCTAGGAAGTTAAAATATACATACTAAACTAATTTTTGTAACTAAACTATTTTTCCAAGACTGGAATAATGTGTATTGGGTCTTATTGAATGTACCAACTTTAAAAACATTACAAGTTGTATTCAGTAGTAGAAATAAGAATTGATTCTTACATAATGTAGAGGCCCTTGTTAAAAAAAAGAAAAACCATTTCGAATTTTGAGCTATTTTTGTGTACTTCGACTAGGGAATAGTCCAAATTCGATTCAAATTTTCCAAAAATTCAGAAATTCGAATTTCATAATGTACTGTCTCTTTAAAAATTCATCTTCGACCATCTAAAACCTGTCAAATTGCTGTTTTAGCTTATGAGGGACCTCCTAGAAACGATTTGGAATCAATTGGGGGACTTTGAAAATTCAAAGTTTTTTTGGGAAAAACTTCTAATCGAATTTGATCGAATCCGCTATTACTTCGATTCAAACTTGATCGACTGAAAATGGACCCATTCGAACAAAAAGAACATTGACTTCATTTCGGTTGGTCTTTTTTAATTCAAATTTCAACGTCATTGCACTTCAAAATTTGACCCTTGATAAATCTGCCCTTTAGTTGATAGATAAGATGGCTCCCCATAGAATTGAAAAAGACCTTAACTGTAGGGTGAATATTCATGTTTTAGTTCAATTTACCTTTTAGTGTTACCCTTTAGTGCTGTCCTCATATTGCCAGGGGCATTTAAGGCCTCTATTCAGTCCTGAGGCAACAAAGTAGTTTCTGACCCCCTCGTCCCCCTGTCCCTGCACCCCCTGAATTGAAATTCCAATTTAAAAATTGAAATTTCAACTCTTTAAGCTACCCGAGACAAGTTTGTCAGCCCAGTTTCACTGCATATTGGGCCGATTCAGGTCAAGCTGTGTTGTTCTTTACCAATAATAATCAGAAGGCCAGAAACTTCTGCAGAAAAAGCAATTACCAAATGACTCCAGCACAAAGGAAATGAATTATAATTAAGATCAGATGGAATTTCATGTAACTGAATTTACAGAGGCTGTATCTAATATTATCCAGGTCTACTGTTTTGTATTGAAAAATGCGTACAGTAACAGTGCGTACAGTAATACTGACCTGTTAAACTTTAGGTCTTGTTTTTATTTAGGTGTAAGATACAACAGAACATAATGACAGAATATCTCGAAGTCAGTGTATGAATAAAGAGCAACCTGTTCTTTTGCAATAGTTTCATCCAAAATCCAATAATGCCAAACCTAAGTTCTGTGCTTCATGTTATCTAAGCAAGAAATGAATTGTTGATTCTAAGGAAGGGGTTTGCCCTCAAGCAATCAGGCACTAGGTGGTTTTATAAATGTTCCAGAGAAGTACTTTCAGCACTGCCCATCTAAAGCACATCTCTAAACTTTATTTTGTAACAGCATGGCATAAAATAATCTAACATACAGAGATGTGGAGTTCTACTCTGGCAAACTGTCCTTTCATCTTTTCATGCCACCTCGTCTTAGCCGAGCAGTGATTTTGAAATTTAATTTTAATGCTTCATAAGGGAAATCACCTAATGTCATTTTCCTATTGCCTTACTATTTAGGAACAATGTTTTTCTAAAGTGACTCTGACATCTTTCAATAAAACATACCATTAAAATAATTGTCTCTGATAACACATACATAGCATTTGTAACCCAGTCTTCACAGTATGCCACTCATCTCCACTATCTTTCTGGCTAAACATCATAACATTTGCAATCCACTCTCTCAACTAGGCACTTGCAGGAAGTGCAATGAAAGCTGAGCTTGACACGCAAATGCTTGAAGCTTAACCCTCATTTGGATTTCTTTAACTGTAGCAGCAGGCAATACTTAATGAGTGGTATAGCCACAGTAACAAGTGCAGCAGATCAGTTAACCTTACAAGTAGTGATGGGTGAATCTGGGGTGTTTCGAATTTTTTGCAAATTTCTCAGGAAATTCATGAAACGGCAAAAAAATTGCGAAATGCCGTCGGTGTCTCGTTTTTGAATTTTCACCAGGTGAATTGTTACTGGCGATTCGGAATGTATTCACCCAGGAGAACTTCAAACCATTTCTCTTTGGTGAAACTGATGCTGTTCTTGCTAGCTAGATGGTAATTGATCTAGCTTATGACTTATGAATGTTCTAGATGGGATTCAACTACCACTTTCTGCACCCCTATTACCTGGGCTTAAATCCTTTAAGGAACAATCTTCTTACTTGGGCCTTAGGCTCTAGACAATGTAGAACATCCACCATGGGGCCAGGTGTGGTCCAAAGTGGTAAATGTCATGTGCTCCCTCCCATTATATTAACTATGGAGCCAATAAGGGACACATCTATCCCATTAGCATAGGTAACAGAAACGGGACATCTTGAGCTAGTGGGGAGAGTTAATCCCTTGGGTTCCCTACACATTGTTTGATTAGGACATGAAACAAGACGTTTATGAGAAAAAACTACTCTATTATTGTTATGAAATTTAACTGAAGCAGATTTCAAGCTCTTCCCTTTGCCATCATTGTGCATCCACTCCCTCGTTATTAGACAGTGGTGTAGTTACTACTGTATTAATGTTAAATAGGCACAACCACTGGAACAATGTGATGGACCTAGTGCACCCTCTAACACAAGATTGCACATCTCAAATGGCAAAATAAATATGCTTCCCACAGTGTAAGAAAACAAAGGTTCTAGATTTACAGTGAGATCCTTTAACACAACTATGTTTTAGGGTCAGATTTACTTTGAATGTCTGTGGTCGAAAATCTGATTGATGAAAAAACATGTGAATTGCTGATTTCACTCAGTTTTTTTGTAAATATGGTGAACTTTTAATTTATGTAATTAACACTACTTTCTTAGGTAGAAAGTCAGAGCAATCGGTCGCAACAATCAATTGCCTGACCATGGATGGTCAATCTAAAGTAAATCTGCCAGTTAGTGTGTAGATATAATGCATTTCAGTGTAATTAAAGGGTCACTTTAATTAAACTGACTTTTGTAAGTAGTAGTTTTAAGTTATTTGTAAAAAAAAAAATGAAAGGAGAACTCTTCTATCAACACTCTAAATTGCAGTAACCTCTCTGTTCTGCGGTTCTGACCCAGCCCAAGAGAAGAGTGATGTATCCATTTATTCTTCTATATAATTGCCCAACTAGTATTCGCATGTGGTGGATTTTTATGATGAGTTTTAAAATGATAACATTAATGAGTCATTGTGCTATAGCGGGCCTCAGTTCAATGCCCCTGAAATCTACATACATATACAGAAAAGAAGTAGCTTCTGGTTGCTTCTGAGATGGATGACACATTTTACCCTAATTAAAGTAGAGCAGCGTGTATAGAAATGACTGCAAAGGCAAACATGTCTGTTGACAAAAAGCTGTGATTACTGCTTGGCCCATCTCCAGGAATTCTACAGAAGCAATGAATTCGTGTCTGCATATTTTGCCATATGGGTTCTGCTGTAGCAATGAATTGGATTCAATGCAGGTTAAGACGTGTCAGATTTAACTGGAGTTTAATTGATACTGATAAAGAGGCTCTAAATAAAGAAACAGTGCGTATGCTCTCAAGATGTAAGCCCCATTCAGTCTTCTTTTAACTAGAGCTTTGGCAGCAGAAATGAAGTCAGATATCCAAATTAGTTTGCAAACTTTACTTTAAAATAGATAAGATTTTTTTGTAATTGTTAAAATTCATCTTGGGTTTTGCCAATTGAAGATAAGAATAGTGGATTTTCTCTGGCATCTGGCTATAGTTAATGTAATAAAAAGGTGTAGGTATCCATAGTAGCGAATCAGAAAACATAATTTATTAGACAACTGTTTGAAAGCAAACAGTTGTTTGCTATGAGTTACTGCACCTGGACAAACGTTTACTTTTTATTATCCTCTGCACAGTCCTAAATTCAAATGCTGAGCAAACAATAAATATCCAGATATACCTGGAATACCTAAGAACTGAGTGATCTGCATCAAAATCCAGTAATGGGTATGTCATTCATGCAGCTCAATATATGTAGTATCCATACATCCCAACTGTTCCATTTTCCACAGGACAGTCTGAAAAATGCAGGTCAGTTCCCAGGATTAAGGTCCCTGGATGAAGACTATTGCAGTTAAAGGACAAGTCTACCCATCCGAAACTTTGTGACTTGCATGCGCAGCAGAGCTGAACCAGTAAATGCTCCTACTGCCCATGCGTCACCAAATGCTGATGGATCCTGGAAGAAAACTGCACGAGAGAAGATATTGCCTGCAAACTCCATGGTCAGGACCTGCACTGAGGGGGTAAGTAGCAATTTAGGGGCATTTGCCTGCGGGGGGGGGGAAGTAGGCTGTGGGGGAGGAGGGAGAGGGGGCCTACGGGGGAGGGGTTTAGTGCATGATGAATAGACCTTTCCTTTAAGAAACAGTATTGTTATTCTTCTTTAGGGTATCCAGGGATGGAATGGAGGAAGGATCTGGACAGGCCTTCCATTCCTCTCCAGACTGACCTGGGCAAGGTGGGACTGGCCCAGCGGGACACAGGGAAAAAACCCGGTGGGCCCCAGCCCTCATGGGCCCCACCGGGCCAGACCTCCTCCACAAATATTGAAAATAATGAACTTTTCACATGGGCCAAGCTGAGCGAACGTCAAAGTAAGGGTCGGGTCGTTGTTTGCGCATGCGCACCGAGCACGTAACAGTAAGTAGGCAGCGGATGGAGGAGGAGGTGTCAGGGGGCCCTGGGCAGCAGTCCCGGTGGTCCCAGGGCCCCCAGTCTGATCCTGGACCTGGTTGTGGTGTTAGCCACCTACCCATAATTGAGTCCGGTGTATAATATTAGTGTGTGAGAGGGGCTGAGGAGCCTGCTGTGAACTGAAGCTGGGAGTGACACAGAGATACACTTTGAGGGGCCGATTTACGAAATTCACATGAAATGATCGAAGTTCGATCGAATACCGATCGTACAAATTTTTCATGAAATCGTATATGCAAATTTGGCCTCTTCGATCATCGAATATTGAATAGATCGAATTATCGTATATTCGATAATTCAATCATTCGATGATCTACTTAGCCAGATTGAACCTACCGAATTGTAATAGGGGCCTATGGGAAGCTCCCCATAGGTTTCTGAGGCTAAGTCCTGCTTGAATACCATTCATACGATCGGGTCATTCGATCGTTTGAATCATGCGGATTTTTGGACGCTCGAATGAAATTTCTCAATTTTTTTATGAAATCGAACGATCGGTATCCGATCGTACGAATTCATCAAGAAATCGTATTGCGATGAAATTATAGCCTAAAACAATTCGATAAGCATTCGATGGTCGAATGCTTATCGAATTGCGAATTTGGTTGAGCTAATTTTGGGGAATAATAGTAAATTTGCCCCTTAGACTTGTCTGTTGAAACTAAAAGCCTGCAACCATTGTTTTGCACACCAGACACTGAGGAAACTGAGTTGAATCATTAAGTGCTGGATTGTGATACATTTTCTTTTATTTTCAACTTGCTGAAACCTTGTGTCTATGCTCCCCACAGGCTAACTTCCCCCCAGGGAGATGCTTCATACTCCATACTTACCCCTCGCTGCAGATTCTTCCAGTGGAGTTGCACGCAGCCATCTTCCGCGATCTCTGTAAGCTGACTGGGAGATCAGCATTTCTGCGCATGCATAGTTGGACCAGTTTGTGCAACTGCACATGCGCAAAATTACACAGCAGTTGCCGATTTCCCAGTCAGCTTACAGAGATTGCGGAAGATGGCCGCGTGCAACTCTGCTGGAAGAATCTGCAGCAAGGGGTAAGTATGGAGTATCTCCCCGGGGGGTAGTTAGCAATGGGGGGAGGAGGGAGGGGAGTTTACCTGGGGTGGGGGTGAGGTTTTTTTTTTCCCACAGGTTGAATTCTCCTTTAAATCAATAGGCAATGACTATGTTTAGCCCAAGCCCTGTTCTTTGAAGTAAAGTTGAAGAGAGATTGAGATTTTTTAGACATTTAGCAATTTTTCTTGTGCCTTTTAAAATCTGTGAGATTACAAGTTCAAAAAAATTGTAAAATTTCGAAATAAAAAATGACTTGAATTTTGTCTACTACAACTCCCATTCACTTCTACATGAACTTGCAAGCTTTTAGATGCAAAAGTTTTACATCTGAGTTTTTCAAAGTTTTTGTGCTTAATAAATACCAAGCATTTGAGTTTTTGAATGTTGATAAATCACCCCACAAATACCAACCAGTTTTATAGGAAAATATGTTTAATTTATGTCAAACAAATAAATAATAGGAAATAATTGTCATTCTGATTCATATCCTATATTGTATATAAATAAGTAAATAAATAAGTTATATATTTTTAATGTCATCAGCTACATATTTCTTTCCATCCATCCCTTTCTTTTTCCATTATTTTTTTACTGAAATTCTTTTTATGAAGGGTTTGTTTAAGAAGAAGAAGAAGAAGAATGTAATTTAAAAATGCAACATGTGATAATAAAGGGAATGGTTTAAATACTAGTGTAAGCTTTCTTATTTAATTTTTATGCTTATTTAGTTTTATATATGTACCTTTAAATCTGTACATTTATGTAAATGTGCCACCAGTTACTGTAGTTCCGCTTCTGTATTATTTTATCAAATGTTCAAACAATTCCTTTGGCCTTCATATTTATATGGTTGACTACTCTAGGATTTCATTGTAAATTTTAAAAAGAGTTGAGGCTATTTTCAGACTCTGCACAGTACGTTTGAGTGAAAAGTTAAAGCTCTTTATTGGTATCACTAGTGGGTTTTTTTATACCCACATCTGAAAATCCTACCTGCAACCAATGGGTTACCCACTGCAGGACTCTACTCTGTGCACTGATGCTGAGATAGAAATATGGGTCAGACAATGGGCTTAGGTCAATTACTGTAAACTAATGTATACTTACAAAAATGGCACAAGGACAATGGGACAGAAGTAATGTTGGTTGTATAGTAAAGGAGGGAGAAACTGCTAATGTGAGGAGGCCAACAATGAGGAGTTTAAAGGTACATTAAAGGCCATCAAATAATTAAAGCATTAATTAATTAATGCATTAGAACAATTAAAGCTAACCAAGAATGACATACAGTAATGATTCGCAATTAGGTCTGGCAAATCTTTCAGACCCTAATAAATTACCACTTAATTAAATATTACTGTGATGTATTTCCTTACCATTTCCCATTTATGAAAAGGAAGACATCCTCTACATCCAAAGTAGTAGAATGCTTTTGGTAGATGAGGGCCTGGGATCTCTGCAGTTCTCTTGGGAAGAACTGCTGCTAACAAATCCTGCCCTAATAAAAAATATGTTGTATCAAGCCCAGAAAAGAAATGCAATATTGGTATGAGCAGACTTCTGCTTGGTGAAATACATAAGGAGTTAATATATTGTTCTTTGAGACAGCCTGATTTTCTCTAATTGCATAAACACGGTGTGATCTAAAATTCTATTAAAGGGATACTTTTATTATGTAGTTTTATTTTTAAATTGCACTGCAAATAATTCCCTCTACCATCTATAATTTTATTCCTGAACCAAGTATAAGTTTTTAGTTTTAATATTGGTGTGCAGGCAGCCATCTCAGGTCATTTTGCCTGAACCTGTGCTTTCAGAAAGAGCCAGCACTTCAGGATGAAACTACTTTCAGGCAGGCTATTGTTTCTCCAAATCAAACTGAAGGAGTCACAGTGGGACTTGTTATTTTACTATTGAGTGTTCTGTTCTTTGATGTGTTCTATTGATATAAAATAAATTCTAAAACTCTTACCATTAAATAAAACAATCTTCTGGACGTCACCTAATTGCTCCTTTTCTTGTTCTCCACCCCAGAATAAAGAATTTTAAAGAATGTAAAGCATTCTTGTTATAAGCTTCAGACCACTATAATGAGCAGACCTATGATGTCATATTGTCATGTACAAGTTAACAAAGTAGCATTGAACAGATATAATTTTTCCTCATTGCATTGCTGATATTTTGTTTGGCAAGTGGCTAGGACATTCAGGAAAGTGGATAAAATGAATGCTTTCACACCGTCACTTCTACTCTGCATTATCTTACCATATGGGCAACATATTGTTTAACTAGTATTGTTATATAACAAGCAATGCTTTGTCTTCAAAGAAATGGCAAACTTAATTTAGAAAGTCACAAACTACAGTACTGTCATTTGGGTCAATAACGTGCACACCTTAATGCTCTTTCAGAAAGCACATCTGTCCTTGGCTAGCTGCATTCTGCACAAGCAGTAAGTACAGGGCCCCATCTGAATAATGCTAAATTTATTGGACGTTGAGAATGCCTATGCGTGTGCCCTCTTCAGCCCCTAATAAATACAGAGCAACTGGCAGGCAGCACTGTATTCATGGGGGAGGCTGCAGGTCTCTGTGCTTTAAAAGGCAGCACAGAGACCTGCAGCAAATCTTTGAATGAGGAAGGCAGTGTGCAGAGTCTAAGTGCAAAGGTGCAAAAAAAAAGGCATAAAATAGCATATTGTACTCATTTGCTCTTAACACAATACCTTTTTTTGGTGTATGTTCACTGCCTTCTTTCTGCACTGAATAGTCTCTTGTGGAATTATTATCTGATATGGGTTAGACCTGTGGTTTTCAACCTGGGGGTCGCGACCACTTTGGGGGTCAAACAACCCTTTCACAGGGGTCACTTAAGGGGTTCCAGGAGCAGGTTCATCTCTCTCCCCACTAGCCCTGAGGCAAGGTTGTAGCTCTCCGGGTGTTGGTGCTGGAAGTTGTAGTTCAGTAACCTGTGTAGGGAAGCCAGTTGAACTACAACTTTCTATATCCCCTTAGTAGGGACTGCCATACAGCTCTCCCTGCCCATTTAAAGCAGGCAGTCATATTTGCAAAATTAACATGGTGATTGGGGGTATGGCAAAAAATGTTGCCACTTTACGCACGGAAAACAAACCTTTATGCAGCCACGCTGTCTCCTGTACTTTCCTAACAATCCACTCTGGACAGAGTTGACAGTAATCCATAGATGTCTTTTTATTCTGTTGATGAACCTGAACAAAGCAAATGAATCAAATGATTCATGAAAGTTGAGACAAAGAACATGTTTAGCACATGAAAATGGAAATTTGTTTAAGGACCAACAACATCATTTTGTATTTTTACAAGTATTAAGTTAGCCGGACCTGAAATACAGGGTTTAGCTCTGTGAACCTGTGCACACACAAAAAAAAAGAAAGAAAACTGGCAAATATATACTGGCAATGAGTTGGAAAACTCTGAGTTGACATGAACAACATGAGTACATATATGCTGCAAGGTCAGTATGATCAATGTGTTATATGTTGCAAAATGTTTCAGTTTAATATTAGGCTAGGGTGTTTACATACTTCGACTTTAATATCCCCGTTACAGTGCCCGCAATTGTAACATGGAAAGGTGTCTTTTTTTATTAAATGTCGGTTTCTGAATTCATGTTTTCTTATAGTCAGTTCTAATGATCCCATTTGTGATTCTTTTGCGCTTTTTTTTTTTTTTTAGCTAAAAAGGGGGTTTTCAGTAAATAACTTCCCAAAGGTTTTATCCCATTGAAGAATGGGCCAGTGTTGCAGAATAATTTTTTTGACAAAGGGCACTTTATGTGGGCCATAGGTAGTCACACAGACCATATTTTGTTTTTTGCTGACACTATCTTTCCTTTTTGGTTACAAAAGATCTTTCTTGTCAATATCAAGGACCTCGCCTTTTATGACCTCCATTCTCATATCAACTTTCATGAAATTGATACACCAACTCATCAGATTGATTTATATACAGTTCATCTCATGACATAATCTTTCTTGCCCTTATAAACTGATTTTTAGGAAGTCCTTTGGTGACCCCTATAGGATGAAAGCTGTCTTTACAAAGTATGTTATGCTGTTGGTTTCTAATACAATTCGGTGATAAAGTTCCAATAGGAGAATGTCACTTGTATATCTAGATAATTAACTGTAAGTGGACCTATGTTCATTGTGAACTTAATATTATCATGTTTGTTATTTACGTATGTATAGAACAGTAGCTCCATTGTGCCCATCCATATTAGGAACATATTGTCCACATAGGGAAGCCAAACAGCAATATGCTGTTATATGATGTATGTTCCAGTATGTGTAAATGTTCAAATTGTTGTATATAAATACTGGATTATGCTGTTGCACCCATACTTGTACCTTGTACCTGCAGTTAATAGTTGGAATCAAAACGGAAATAATTTAGTTTCAGAATAAAGTCCCTTGTCCTGTCTTATGGAGTTGTAGAGGTCTTCCACATCAATTGTACATAGTATTGGGGATTGTGCCATTATATCAATTTCATTTAAGGTTTTGAGAAACTGAGTAGTGTCCTTAAGGCATGTGTCTAACTTCAGCAAAATCTCTTGTAGGTATGTGTCCACATACAGTAAATAGCAAACAGTTGCAAAAGTGAATCCACACCTGAGATGTTTGTAAAGATTCTCATTCATCCAGGTAATGGTATATCTACAGAAATAAGTCAAATCAACTGGACTTGCTGTTTTTTCCATTGAAGACGTTTCACCAGTTATCCAATTGGCTTTCTCAATTCAGAATAAATAGAATAAATAGGATCTTCCTTCGAGAATATATCCTCTGTTTGTTGCTCCAATCATATTATAATCCGCAATGATGTCATTAAGGGGCAGATTTATCAAGGGTCGAATTTGAGGGTTAGAAAACCCTCGAATTCGACCATCGAATTTAGATAGAATTAAAATCCTTCGAATTCGAATTTGAAGGATTTTAACACAATTCGATTTATCAAATGACTAATAAAAATTTGTTCGCTCGATAAAATCGATTAAATGATTCTAACCATTCTAACCATTCGATTTAATTTTTTTTTATTTGATCTTAAAAAGCTGAAAAAACCCATAGGGAGATTCCCATAGGGTTATACAGCAAATCGGTAGGTTTAATCTGGCGGACTAGGCATTCAAATAAAAATTTAATGGGCAAATAATTCCACCATCAGTCGAATAATCTAATATATTTCTATTCGATCTATTCGAATCATTCGATTCAGTCGAATTTTTTAAAATTCGATGGTCGAAGTGGGCCCAAAAACTATTCGAAAATTTTAATTCGAAATTTAGTAAATCTGCCCCTAAGTATTGATTGTATTAGCAAGATTGGAGCTTTGATGTGTTATTAAACTTTCCAGGGAGAAGTACCAAAACAGCATTGTATGTGGCAAACAATAGATGTCGCACCCCCCATCTCCAATCTTGCTAATACAGCAATACTGCTGCAGTTGCCCTTCTCTCTCCCCCTGTATACTCTCCTTGTGCATTTGTAGCTGACAAATCCCAGAATGACAAACATGAAAAACCTTGAATCGCATGTGGGCATTAAGTTGGCACTGCAAAATAAAACTACCAGCTGCTCTATAGGGCAAACTTCCATCCTTTTGTCTCATTCACACTAAGCACTTCATCTGTAATGTAACTATACTTTATATTTATGTGTATTGTATTTTTCTACTTATTTGTATTTACTATTGGAATGACCCCCTGTTCTTATGTTATTTAAGGTTCTGATGAACAGTCCTTTGTTTTCAAGGAGCCCTATACAAATTAAAATATACACACATACATATATACATACAACAGCAAAACAAAATTATTAAAACAGAACAATTAAGCATAGACTCACTTCCACCATAATAAATACTAAATACACTGGTGTCACCCATATAACTGCAAGAAGAAATAAATGATAGGTATCAGTACAATATACAATTTATTGAATGTAAACTAATAAAAATACTGAAATGATAAACATTTAATATTTGCCTTCCCCAATATTTTTGATATTGGCTGCTTTCAATAGTATTAAAAAAATGTTTTATCTTTTTAATTCATTTATCTTGAACAAAAGCATAAATTGACCAGATGATTTCCGCATTCTGTCTTTTACTTGGATTTTAAAGCTGTTGCGAGTGGAGGGTTTTTTGTGGTTTGCAATGTTCAAGCCAGAGACCAAAGCAAGAGGGTGAGCTAGAGAAGATCTATCTGGAAAAGTGCCAGCTCTAGCTGTATAATTGTAAAAACAAAACTGACACTTGTATTCTGCTGCTTCAAAAGAAAGTTACTTGCTTGCATCAAATAGATATAATTAAGGAGCCCATTTGAAGGAAAACATTAGTGATTATTAATCAAGTCTGTTTGTTAAAAGACCTTAGTGCCATGTTCCCATTGAAAGGCTCCCTTATTTTTCTTTATCCATTACTGTACTGCTGTTGCCATGGTTCTTTTCACAGTCTCAGAATGCTCTAGGACAATGTGGCTACTAAAGCAAAAAAGTTCTGTCTTGCATAAAAAGGGGCATTAACTCAAGGGATTATATTGGATTGGATTAGATTATATAGCAGTCAATTCACATAACAAAATCTGTCTGTGAAAGGTCACCTTAAATCACTCTGCTACCAGATTTATTTATCTGCCTGTGAACTTTGATATCATTGACTTCTACCTCTTGATGGGGCTGTATACACCTTCAGCCTCTGCCAGTGAATTTGCTTGATATAGTTACATAGTTACATAGTTAAATCGGATTGAAAAAAGACAAAATCCAGCAAGTTCAACCCCAAATGAAAACCCAGCATCCACACACACCCCTCCATACTTTCACATAAGTATAGTCCTATTATATATATTCATATCTATACTAACTATAGAGTTTAGTATCCCAATAGCCTTTGTTATTGTCTGTCCAAGAAATCATCCAAGCCACTTTTCAAGGCAATAACAGAATCAGCTATCACAACATCAACCGGCAGTGCATTCCACTGTCTCTCACTGTCCTCACTGTGAAGAACCACCTATGTTGCTTCAAGTGAAAGTTCTTTTCTTCTAATCTGAAGGGGTGGCCTCTGGAACGGTTAGCCTCTTTTTGGGTAAAAAGGTCCTCTGCTATTTGTCTATAATGTCCTCTAATGTACTTTTTTTTCCAGAGAAAACAACCCCAACCTTGACAGTCTACCCTTATAATTTAAGTCTCCCATCCCTCTAACCAGTATAGTTGCATGTCTTTGCACTCTCTCCAGCTCATTTATATCCTTCTTAAGGACTAGATACTTAAGAGGGATATGCATACTCCATATGAGGCCTTACCAGGGACCTATAAAGAGGAATAATTATGTTTTCATCCCTTGAGTTAATGCCACTTTTTATGCAAGACAGAACTTTTTTGCTTTAGTAGCCACAGAATGACATCGCCCAGAATAAGACAACTTGTTACATCTACAAAACCCCCTAGATCCTTTTCACAACACACTGCCATTTAGTGTATAACTAACTATAGCATTTTTTTTTTTGCCAAAGTGCATAACCTTGCATTTATCAACATTGAACCTCATAATTCAGTTTGCTGCCCAGTTTCCCAACTTAGACTACTCATTCTTCAAAGTGGCAGCTACCTGCATGGAACCTATAGTTCTGCGCAATTTAGTATCACCTGCAAAAATAGAAACAGTACTTTCAATGCCCACATCCAGGTCATTAATAAACAAGTTTAAAAGCAAAGGACCTAGTATAGAGCCCTTTGGTACGTCACTAACAAAACTTGTCCAATCAGAAAATGTTCCATTTACAATCACTCTTTGTAGTCTATCTTTTAGCCAGTTCTCTATCCAGGTACAAATACTATGTTCCAGGTCAACATTCCTTAACCAGTAACCTTCTGTGTGGCACTGTTTAAAATTCTTTGGAAAAGTCTAAGTAAATCAAATTCACTGTCAACCCAGAGTCCCTGCTCACCTTGTCATAAAAAGAACTTAAGTTAGTCTGGCAAGATCTATTACGCATAAAGCCATGCTGGCACAAACTCATATTACTATAATTTGCTATGAAGTCCAGTATCTTATCCTTTATAAAACCCTCTGAAAAGCTTTCCTACAACTGATGTCAGACTAACTGGCCTATAGTTTTGAGGCTGAGAACGGGATCCCTTTTTGAATAGCGGCACCACATTAGCGATTCGCCAGTCTCTCTGCACCATGCCAGACCTCAATAAATCCTGAAAAATTAAGTAAAAAAGGTTTGGCAATCACAGAGCAAAGCTCCCTAAGTACCCTGGGATGAATACCACCTGGCCCCAGACCTTTGTTTATCTTAACATGTTCTAGTCTATTTTGAATTTCCTCATGTGTGAACCATGAATCATTAGTTGTATTACTAGAATTGGGACTGTTGAGAAGGAAACCTTCATTAACTGGTTCCTCATCTGTGTAGACAGATGAAAAATAGGAGTTCAGAATCTCAGATTTTTTTTTGTTCTCATCAATCAGCTGACCCCCCTCTGATATTAAGGGTCCTACTTCTTCCTGCTTCATTTATTTACTTTTCACATATTTAAAAAAACAATTCATTTTTTTTTATTATATTGAGGCTACATCACAAGCCAAGCAGAACAAGGTCATATGTTGGTCCCAAGTGTTCAACATTTTGAGCAGGTATCATTCAAATACATGTATCCATTATAGTACCTACAAATAGAAGAATACCATGTTACTCTTTCATACAGTATATAAAACCCTGCAGATAGGGATGAACTATTCCCTACTTTCAAAAGACTAAACCTTTCACAGAATTCAAGCTGTTAGCCATATTATGGACATGCTGATATTAAAAAATGCATTAATAATTTAAAATAACACTCTGCTTATATCATTTAGTAATATTATTAAATATTGGGAGCACTCTTGCTTTTTGAACCTATGTGAACCACATAGTAGTCAGGCTACCCAAAAGCATGCTGGATGAGTATATGTTATGAAAAGGGCTCATGGGCAATGGTTTTTAGATTTTCCCTTGATGTACAGCTGAGCTCCATAATCAGAGACTGTCTAAATCCATTAAACTGTTCTGAACAGTGTTCAAACACACCCCTCATATAAAGTCTGATATTGAAAGCCTGGGATCACCAGGAAGCTTCCAAGCATCATGATAAGGTTTGTGCACACATTGTGCAGTTATTTGATTTACTGGATCACCTGAGGATAGTTAGAAAAACTGTCTCACTGATACAGAACTAATAGTGCCATCTTGTGCCTACACAATAAATGTTCAGGAATGCAAGTAAAGATTTAAAATGTCAATACATTATATATTTTTGTATTCAGCCTCTTACCATCCTTGCCTATTACTGTCTTGTGTCTCCCCAGTCCTGTTATTTACTAGTACTCAAAATGTGGTTTAAGGTATCTCCTAATCTTACCCCTATCCTAAATGAAAAGCAGTTTCTCAATCAGTGATTTGTAGCAAGACCACAAACTCCTTGGCCTAGGGTGAAAACATTTTAGGAGCGGCATGCCATCCATCCGCATTTTAAGGAGCACTGAGGACATTCGGCTCTGTAAAGGAGAATTCAACCCTTACTTTAAAAAAAAACCTGCTCCCCCCCCCCAGCCTAGCCCCGGACAAATGGCCCTAACATTTTACCTACCCCTCAGAATAGATTCCAGCATAGGCACCATCTTCTTCTCTTTAGTAATCTTCGGGAAGTGAGTGGCGTATCAGTGCATGCGCAGTTGGAACAGTCTTCCTGTTAGCGACAACTGCACATGTACCGAATGTCACGAGATTGCCGAAGAGAAAGAAGAAGACCCGAAGATTTCCAAAGAGCCAGAAGATGGCACCCGTGAACTTCACGAGGGGTAAGTAAAACATTAGGGACATTTTCCCAGGGTAGCAGCTAGGAGGGAGGGGGATCTAGGGTAGGGGTTTTGTTAAGTAAGGTTTAAATTCTCCTTTAACTCTGTGGGAATCAACACATGCATATGTGCGTAAAAGGAGGTGACTTGTAAGGGTAGGTGTAAGGACCCTATGGCCAACAAGAGGCCAAATTGGAAATCCAGGCCTGACACATACATGTGAGTGCCTGCAAACATTGTTAAACCTTTTTGCTACACAAAGTTTTTTTTATTAGAATCAGAAAATAGATCTCTGAAAATACCTTTATATGTAAGCTAACGAAAGGCCAAATTAAAGAAACCGTGACATCAAAAAATATTAGCACACCCAATAGACATTGATTATGTGGTGATGTGACTCCCTGACATATGATCATATTAATAAATGAAGCCAAATCCTGCATGAAAGATTTGGTGCATCCTTATAATGAGTCAGAGGACAGTAAGGGGCAGATTTATCAAAGGTCGAATTGATTCGAAGTTGAAATTCGAATAAAATTCGAATTAAATAATTCTCTTCGAATTGATCAAATTCGATTTTCGAAGTACTGTCCCTTTAAGAAAAAATGATCTACAAATTCGGCAGATTGAACTTACTGAATTGCTATAGAATCCTATGGGAAGCTCCCACAGGATTCTTCTAAGTTTTTTTGATCGAATAAAAAAAATTTGATCAATTTCTTAAAATCGTTCTAATTGATCGATTCGAACGATTTTATCGATCAATCAAATTTTTAATATTCGATTGTTCGATATATCGAATTGCGTTAAAACCCCTCAAAAGTGAGGGGTTTTAACTCCACCAAAATTCAAGGGTTGAATTTGAGGGTTTTTAGCCCTCGTAATTCGACCCTTGATAAATCTGCCCCTAAGTGTAGGTGTCCAGTTGACCAATATATATATATTGCAATATATGTACAACAAAAAAAAATCCTGTTTTTAAAGAAGTACATATTTGCAAAAAAAAAGGCCTAACACCTTCCCATCTCCATTTCACTTCTGCTTTTCAATTTAACATTGTTTAAAGGAAAACTATACCCCCTGAACAATGTAGGTCTCTATAAAAATATTGTGTAAAACCCTGCTTCATGTAAATAAACCATTTTCATAATAATACACTTTACAATACAATACAGCCTCCTGGGATCGAATGATTAAACGGTGCACACAAACATACGAAACAAACAATAAAGTTAGGTCACATGAGCCAATTAACATCCAGAGTTCTTTTACTTCAACACTTCTTCCTGTTACATCTAGGGGCATATTTACAAAATTTGTGTGAAAGATTCGAAATTTGATCAAATTCAATATTTTCAATTCCTCGAATTTTCAAATATGCAAATTAGCCCACTTCGATTGTACCAAATAGATCGAATAAAAATCTATTTGATCATTTGACCATTCGATGGTCGAAGTACTTCCCCATTAAATTTTTATTCAACTGCCTACTTCGCCAGATTAAACCTACCGAACAGCAATAGAAGCCTATGGAAATCCCCCATAGGCCTTTTTTATAAGTTTCAAGTTCGAATAAAAATCATACGATTCGATCGTTCAATTTTTTTCTGACCAATTGAACATAAATTTACGATTTTTCTGTAAAATAATTTGATTGTACAATTTTATTGAAAAAACAAATATCGCTAAAATATAGCAAATTCGATGTTCAATTCTGTCGGATTTTAATTCGATGGATCGAAAAAGGGTCGAATTGGAGGGCAAAAATCCCTCAATATTCGACCCTTGATAAATCTGCCCCTTAGAGTTTAAATATTTCTGGTCAGGTGATCTCAACACACA
Source organism: Xenopus borealis (assembly GCA_024363595.1). Classification (NCBI taxonomy): domain Eukaryota; kingdom Metazoa; phylum Chordata; class Amphibia; order Anura; family Pipidae; genus Xenopus; species Xenopus borealis. Next base: position 81,749,549 of record CM044438.1, on the reverse strand, counting down.
GACCATCACAAAATGGTGGTTCAAGGCAAGAGATTTAAAGGGGAAATATTTACTTAAAGTGATACTGACACTAAAAAATGAAATTTAACATATGAATGTACATTCAACATTACCTATAGGTCATGTTGATCATTTTTTGCTGAGAGGTTTGTTTTTGTATATAACAGTTAGCTGAAATTTCTAAGCCTGACTCTCTGACACCCTGACACTCTTACTTTGCCAACCTAACAGTCCCATCTCATTCTGTTAGTTACAGTTTGTAATGATAACAGATGCCGGGTGCACAAATATGGCAGCCCCCTCATACAGGAACATGGGGGATCAGACAGGTAATGCAAAAGCATCATACAAATACCTTATGGCAAAGTTAGAAGTAGCTTTCAAAGCCAGTTATTATAATAGAGGTAAAAAAGAGTTTGACTTCAGGTGTCAGAATCTCTTTAAATATCTATAGCAGTTTGGTAAGATTCTTTAATATGCAACTTAATTTGATATAATATAATTTGATCTGTTGCTCAAGTATTCATTTTTAGGGTATAGTTTCCCTTTCAGGGCCATTTGTCATTACTTTTTGAGGTAAATAATAAAACTGCCTTTATCAAGTTAATAAAGAAATCCCCACCTGAGCAGTTTAATTCATACACAGGATTCCAG
>CM044438.1:81704515-81738698 GCA_024363595.1 Xenopus borealis | reverse complement strand
TGAGAGTGCGGACCGTTTTGTGGATATATATATATATATATATATATATATGTATATATAATTATATTATTCAATGTAATATGTACTGTATATATTTAGTATTCTATATGATATTTTTTATTTTAATGTTTTGTAATTTAGATGTTGTTTTTAGATTATAGGATTAGTTTCTGCACTACCAAAAGCAAGAAGATTTTTAGATAGCCTTCCCATATCTGGGTGGGGAAAATGTATGTCCCTCATGAAAGCAATATACACCTGTTTATCTTTAGATACTGAAGTAGCAGAGCAAATCAGTAGCTAATATAGATCCAGCAGAGCATTGTGGCAATGGACAATTCATGTACTGCTGGATTTTCTAATATGCTTAACTTCAATGCCCCAAATCCTGAGCTTACCTAACAAATATCACTGCACCATTCTATAATAATGGAAAACTACTCAAGAGCACAAAGAACAAAAAATATATCTAGGAGTTCTCAAACATTCGGAGCTTCAGTCTGTGTTCTGTTTACCCAAAAATATTATCCATCTCACCAATGAAAGTGCTTCTATAGTATCAGAGAACTCTGCAATTGTGGGTCATCAATATTTTCTCTCTCTTGTCCAACTTAAAATATTGCCTTTTCATATGGCCTTCTAAATGCACAAGGAGGTGGTTTGGGTGCTTCTATATTGCCTCTGAATTGTCATATTTTTATGACGCACAATAGAGATGTTTATAATTATTATTAGTAGTAGTAGTAATTGTAGTAGTGGGTTAGCTCTCTGCAGCAAAGACGCCTGAGCACATTTGAGTTTGTCTTTTTATTGTGGGCAGGACCAAGCATATTCTATCAGGCACTCATAAATACAAAATGGAAAATTTAAGAATTTATTTTGCTGATTAGTTCAGTACCCAAAAATGTTTGAAATTTCCTATAATTACTTTCATAGTTAACTAATAAATCTAGGAGCTTTACCACACATGTTTATGCTTCATTTCTAAAGAGCACTCTTCTTTCACAAAAGAAGTAAACATTAGCTTTAATTACTAATTGGTGAAATGCAGTGCCTTCTTTAGAATACACATATGGGAGAAAGACATGGAAGCTAAGGCATGGAGATATGTCCTATTGATGGGCTCTGCAGAAAGAGAGGTTTGCTTGTGTGGGTGGTATATAAAACAAAGGTCATTATTTATAATGCTATTTTAGCCTGACATGGGCCGCGTAAATGATGATGTCAGTCCAGACTGAATTATGTGATGCTTCAAGACACCACAGTGAAATAGATTACTAAGCTTTTTCCCAATGCTGGTACATTAGCAAACTTAAATTTGTATTATAAATAATGGCAAAGGAAATGTCAGTATATTGTATCCTGTAGAATGTCATTGTGTCTGTACAAAGGTTGGGAGGGAGCAGGCTCCAAGGAAGCCTTAAATTGACTTAACTCAACTTCTGTAACAAAACAAGTCACAGTCTTAGGATTCCACTGGAAATGGCCTCCTTATACACACAAGGAATAATCTAGGCTGTGGACAAAAAGAAGAGGGAAAAGGAGTGCAATTTTTTTTTGGCTGAGGATGATCTGGTGTGCAACACGTATAGTTATCTATTGTAGTCATTTATCTAGTTAGACAATTTTTAAGTTGTACATTTTTTACATGAAACCTATTACATGCATACAGAGTATTATGCTGAATATTAAAGCTCACTGGCCTGCTGTATATGGGAGGCTGTCAATTAATATGAAGGTTAAGGTTCTATTGTAAAAAAAATCCACATTTCAGAATTGGACAAATATGAAATTTCTGAAGACTATAAGGAAAAGCAGACTACAAAGCCTTTTTCACACAAAAGAATATAACAAGACAGATAATAGTAAGTGATTTTGCCCAGGTAAAGTCAATTCTAACTGTCTTCAACTTCTCATACCAGTGATTTCCAGAATTACATTTTACACACCACACATTCACAAACCAGTCACTGAAAATGAAATGGAAAGGTATATAAAACATTCTGTGCAATTGTTGTTGATGAAATGGTCAATAAAATTCAGTGTAGGATAGTGTTCCAGTCAGAGTGGATAGGTTTACATCAGTCTATAACCTACATTTACTTATGATCACGTGGTTAGGGATCCTTTGTCTGGAGACCCATTATGTAAATGTAAACATGCCGTTTCAAGCATATCATTCTTACTATTTAATGTTTTTTTGTAACATGTACTTGATGGCAATTAAGCTGCATAAATCAATAAAGGTTGCAAAAAATGCCTTTGCTTTAGAGGATGTATGGTATGATGATTTAAATTACAGAAAGAGCTCTTACCTGGAAAATCCCAGGTCTCAAGTATCCAAGATAATAAGCTGTAAAGTTATGTCAAAGGTGACCTGTCCCTTTATTTATGGGATCTATTGTGTAATATAAAGTCAATTCACTGTACAAAGACCAAACATTTGATAAATTAAAGTGCTATGCAATATGTTGGTGCTATAGAAATACATGTTAATAATAAATTGGTGTAAGGGATTCTTTCAGGCCAAGAGCAATTAACAGGCAGCAACTGAAAAGGAAAGGCTGAAGGTCAGGAACAAGATTGATGTGATTAGGGTCTTCAGTGACAGGCAGGAATGGGCAAAGAGTCATTAGGGACAGCCAGGACTGGGCAAAGAGGCATCAAGGACAGGCAGGAATAGGCAAAAAGTCATCAGGGAAAGGCAGTAGTGGGCAAAAAGTCTGGAGAAGGAACAAAATGGGACTGGAGTAGGAACAGAACCAGATGGGTCTGAAACAGAACTTGGAGCAGGAAAACGACCAGATTGGAATGGAGAGGACCAGAACCAGATAGGACAGGACTGGTGTGGGAACCAGAGGGAAATGGAACAGGAGGAGGAAAGAGCACAGGAGAGAGAGCACGGGACTTGAGCACAGAACTAATGTACAGGCAAAGTAGTGAGGTGGGAGCTGGTTTTTAAAAAGCCAGGATTGGCTGACCCTGACTGACATAATAACAATAAAGTTGCAGATATGAGACTGAAAAGGCCAGATGAAATTGAAAGAGAGAACAATCATGAATAAGAAAGAGATGGAAAATGACAAGCTGCTCTCCTGGCCTAGTAGTTAAAGAAAGTAGCCAGTGACCAGGAAAATCTAGGTTTGACTCCCAGCAGAGTGATGGGCTGCCATATTTGTTTAGTTTTGTTAGATCAATACATCTGATAATTTTTTTGATAATTTTTTAATTTAAGACTTTGTTATTGGACCAAATAATTACTGTTATGCTATAATTAATTTTGTTTTTTACTTTATGATGCCATTTGGAAAGCTCTAATATTTCTGTATGTGAATCAGGATCTTAAGATCTAAGCAACTGCTGCTTTTTTATAATGTATGCAGGTTTATTAGAAACTCAGCTTTGGTAATTCTTTTGTCCTTTTCTTTTTAAAAATATTTCCCCTGTAGCACATTGTCAAAGCTATTTTATTTGTACCATCTCTCTAATAGTACTTAAGGCTCTTAAGTGCCGCAGCAATGCCTGAACATGGGATGTTTTTCATAATGATTTTCTAATCTGCCTATCAATTGTCTTTTGGTTATAATTTTAATCCCTTTATTAGAAAAAGTAGCACAGCCCAAAAGCAATCCACATGAAGCCACTTGTATCCGTAGACATTTCCCGTATGACTTCCAATAGTCACAGTGAGTGACACTAAAATCTAATTATAAGGAACAATAAAACTACCCTACAATGAAAAATCTAAATGTGTATAGTATATGATACCATTGATGTAATGAACTCTTTTGTGGTTACATGATATATTTTCAAATATACATATTTATGTTGCTTTATATTTGAGCAAGTATTTTTTTCCTCTTTGTGAGTAGATTAAGTTCACCGTTGGATGCCATTGTGTGCCTTCAATTCTGTCCATGCAGTCCTGCAGTTATTTTGAAGGAGTTTCTGATTGTTTTTATCCTGATTCAAAGCATACTCTAGATTTAGGCAATGTTATTATTCATACTGTGGTTCAAATACAACCTCTAGCTGTTTTATTGTATTTTAAATGAAAAATATCTGGACCAGACTATTTTGCACACTGTATGAGCTCACTAACTGCAGAAAACAAATAATGAAGCAGGGATTATCCCCATGGACATCTGGGGTTGTGTATGAGGAAATTGTTATATTACTGTAAAACATAGTACAGCACTAATTAAAATAGGGAAAAGCACATTTACGACTAATCCTTTCAACTATTCTGTTGTCTATTAGAAGCAGTAAAATAGCTGACCTTTATTAGAGGACTTAAAAAGTTCTAAACAGAGCGGAAAAAGAAAAACAATGGCAGTCGCTTTTCCCAGTTCTATAAAGTTACTTCTCTTTAGTTCTAAATAAAATGTTAAACTCGCTCTGATATATCATTTCTGGTAGGTGAAATTTTTGTGAACTTTAAGAGCAATCTAGTTGCAGTTTGTGAAATGCTTATTGAAATCGTCTTTTCTATGTGAATCACAATTTTATTAGAGCAAAAAGAAAAAAAAATAATCACCATCTGCCAGGGTGACAATCAGTAGTCTGTTCTGAACTTGAAGAGAAAGTTATATATTAGCTGCATCTGATATATATATGTCTTCCTGGCAAGACTCCATTAATTATAACAACCTACACTTCAGATCCATTTATGTGCCATAAAAGTAATTCCATCTTTCTTTTCCCCATTTTTCCTCCAGAAAATACATGCTGTGGTGGTTCTGCTTTGAGTTATTTTTACATTTTAGAAATGTTATTTGTACCATTTCTCTGGGTTGATCTTTATAAACTGGTTCTGTGACTGATATAAAATGTCTAAATGCTATAATGTAATTTTTTACATTTCCTGACCCAAAATGAGGTTCAGATTTGTGTGTGTGTGGTTTGTTTGAGTTTTTTGCAAGGTTTTTTTAAGCAGAAGGAAATATTTGTAATGCTAAAGGCTTAAATCTGTACTACATTAGGTACAGTATTTTACAAATATTACAGGTATTGGATCTGTTGTTCAGAAACCCATAATCCAGAAAGCTCTGAATTAAAGGAAAGCCATCTCCCATAGACTCAATTTTAAACAAATAATTCAACTGTATAAAAATGATTTCTCTTTTCTCTATAATAATAGTTTTGTACCCTGTACTTGATCCAAGTTAAAATATAATTAAACCTTATCAGAGGCAAAGCAATCATATTGGGTTTATTTACTGTTTAAATTCTTTTTTAGCCGACAAAGTATGGAGATCCAAATAATGGAAAGATCTCTCTCTGCTAAAGTAGAATAAAATTATAACAAAAACTACAAGCATAACAGAACACATTTACTAAATGGCATTACTGTTTGGGCATATTTTTGTAATCCTAAATTATTCATATATATATATATATATATATATATATATATATACAGTATATATATATATATATATATATATATATATATATAGTGAACTAAAATTACTATGAATCACTTCACTTCCTATAAAAAGTAATTAGAAGGTTGATGGTTAGTTATCAAAAAAGTTTTCTGCAAATTAACTTTTTTAAAAAAATGTAGAAAGATGGAAACAAAGACAACTGAGTTTGTTATTGTCACGAATGCATTTATATTTTATAGCGCATATGGAGACAGCTAAGGTTCAACAAAAAGCTCTGTATGTCACAGGTAGTATAGATTCTGAAAGATGCGCTGGTAGCTATGGAAACGTCCTTATTTTACTGTTGAACGGGAAAGTGCACAGATGTGCATTGCCCATTAACATTCTTGTAAGAAAATGAATGCTTCTCTCTGGAGTACACTAAGAGGAGCTCCTTCCTTTTATATAACTGATTAAAAGTTTTATTGTCTATAGTTCTGAGCAAGATACTTTTGAAGATGGAACAGCAAATTTGAGTGAAATTGAGGAAGAAAGCAAATGCCAATACAAGATAACAAACAAAGAGTTATGTAGGAGTATAATCATACAAATGTCAAAGTTATGTACAATGGAAAAAGAGTAAAAGAATAAAGAATATTCAATATATGTTTACAGAGATTTAGGAGCAGGTTTACTTAGATTTGTTTTTTTTTTCTGATTTTTGATCACATACACTTTTTCTGAGAGAAAAATTGTTTATTGAAGCAATTCATAATCATCATTATTTTTTGTTGTGTAAAAGAAGAGTAAAAATATGTCCATTCCCCCAGGTGTGAAACATTCTAATAGCAAGCCAGGTTAAAAATATTGTTCATTCAGAAAAACATTTTTGTTTTCTATGTTTTGTTATAACAATTTCTTCTAATCCTTCAGGACAGGCAACCCCTGTCCCAGACAAAATGATAACATGAAATACTCTGGAATAGAACGTGCAATGCTGAAAAATAATTTGCGAAATATAACAATTGCCAATTGCCACCCTCATAATTTAAATCATCCCTCTATCCAATTCAGTTGCACGTCTCTGCACTCTCTCCAGCTCATTTATATCCCTCTTAAGAACTGGGAAAACTGTACTGCATACTCCAGGTGAGACCGTAGCACGGACTTATAAAGAGGAAAATTATGTTTTCATCCCTTGAGTTTATGCCCTTTTTAATCAAGACAGTACTTTATTTTGAACTAGTGAAAAAAAATCACAAAACTGCTGTAAAATTCACATAACACAGAATTTTTGCCATTGTTTCCAGATGCATTGGAGTCACTGGGAAAGTGAAGTGACATTGTCGTTATTCAGTTTCCTGAAGCAGAAGCAATCTTAAGTGCCTTGTTGTATTTCAATAGTAGAATGATGGCATCAACAATTAAAGCAGATCAAAAAAAGTTGCATTCAGACACTACAATTATCAAGGGTCGAATTTCTAGTTTACGGGAGTTACTCCCATAAACTGTAAATTCAAAAAAAATCAAAAATTATTTAAAATATCACATTTTTAAACCTCGAATTCAAGTTTTTTTCAACAAAGAAAAATAAGATTTCGAAAAGTCCACCAAATGACTACGAATTGGTTATGGGAGGTCCCCCTTAGACTAATACACAAATCTGGCAGGTTGTAGTTCAAATTTGAATTCTTAAAGAGACAGTGTTTGATGATAAATTTTAAAAATCTATTTTTTTTTTAATTTGAACTATTCTCTAGTTGAATTACACTAAAATAAACTCGAAAATCTCTCTTTTTGTGGTCACAACCTCATTGTTCCCCTGTTTAATGTTTTTAAAAATAACTAGCAGTAATAGTGTCCCAATGCTCCAGTTTACAGAAAATAGTTCAGAGATAATGAGCTATTAAGGCACCAGGGGGTAACACAATTAAGTTCATAGGTCCAGAATGCCTCTCTCCAAAGCAGGGTACGATCCGTATCCCCACCCCGTGTCGGACTCATAACGCAGTCAATGGGCATGCACTTATAGGAGGAAGCAGGATGCTTTGCGGTAAGCCAATGTTAAACCACGGGTTGCTTAGATATGTCCTGTTTTGCTTCATTTTAAGTGTTCTCTTTTAATGACTTTTTTTTACTATTTTACTATCACTGCTAGTTATTGTTTGATTTAAGAGAAATGGGAAGATAAATAGGAAGGAGTATCATCAGATCTGCTCCCATTTACAAAACTTAACATATTCAATGTGATACAAGTATGGAGAATCCATTAGCAGTACAGTTTGTAGTACTGTTTTTAGTTGTTTAGCGGCAATAAAATATAGATTTTAGTCTTTTATAGATCTAACTAGAATGGATGATACAAATGTAACACATAAAGCACTAATGCATAGATTTTATCATCACATCACATTAGCCTCTAATTAGTAATATTTTTAATAAACTTTCTAGCACTTACATTGCCTTCACAGGGAACATAACATGTTAAAGAAAGTAAGTGCTATAAAGAAGAAATGTTAAAAAAAAAAGCATTGCTAATCCAGGGATATAATCACCATCATACAGAAAACTTTCTGTTTTAGAAAACAGCTTTCACTCAGTTTTGATCACATAAAAACGATAAGGAGCTTATCAGTCAGAAATTGGAAAGCAGCATTGTTTGGTTTGACTTCGCAGATCCAGTCCTCAAGCACCCCTAAGGGTTATGACACATAAGAGGGTGATTTACTAACATCTGAATTGGGGATTCCTGCAATATTCCAATGCATTTTAATTTTATCACATTTGTCAACAATTTCCTGTAAAATAATGCTCCCTTTATTTTATGAAAGTGTTTCCAGGCCAAAGATGTTGGATTCTTTTCACTTTCATGGGTTTGAAACCTTCATTTTAACAGCAATGAAAACATGGCTACCTGCTGCAGCATATCTAGTTAATAGGCCTCCAGTTGTCCTGTACCCAAATTAGTGATCAAAGTCAAAGCAGTCATGCACAGTCAAGTCATGCAGCATTACTTTTGTCACCATCTGTTAACTGACTGCAAAATCATCCATGGCAAGAAGAAATGTTTTGACCACCTCCACATTTAATAGTAATCAAAACACATCACGTGCAACTGGATCCCAGAACTCAAACCAACAACTCTGTTGAACTGCGTAGGTTTCTGTATTTTTGTGTCTTGAGTTAGTCAGGACATAGAAACAGTGGCATGGTGAGCAGAAACAGTTGTGCACAGTGTGTCCCCTATGAGAACCATTAACCTCACTCCTCCTCACTATTTTAGAAATCAGAACTTTCACTGCCTCCCACTCTCCTCAAATATTATATACAATCAAGTTGCTGTTGAAATAATTAAATAAACATGATCTTTATTATAATTTTTTTGTCATTATGGCTACTGAATAGACAAATAATAATGCTTGGCACACCATCCAGTACATGGGCTGGTGCTTTTAAAGGAGAACTAAAGCGTAACTAAAGAAGTAGCTAGAAATATTGTACATTATGTTTTGGGCTTCTGTACCAGCCCAAGGCAACCACAGTCATTTAGCAGTAAAGATCTGTGTCTCCAAAGATGCCCCAGTAGTTGCCCAACTTCTTTTCTGCTGATTCACTGATTCACATGCTCTGTGCTGCTGTCACTTACTGAGCTTAGGACCCTCTCACAATATACAGTACACATAGAATAGAAATGTGACAATATATAGCTGATAAGTAATTAATACAGATAATTACTACATGGCAGCACAGAAACCAGTGCAACTAGGTGAAGGCCTGTGACAAGTTTGAAGTCCTGGATCATTGCTGCTACTGATAAGCTGAAACTTTAGGCTGGTGCAAAAGGTCATCATATAAAAGAAGGCATTTTAGCCATATTAATTTTTAGGGTGTAGTTGTACTTTAATGAAGTAAACAAACAGATAGTAGTAAAGAGTACATTCGATATTTAGCTGCTAATATAAAGTACTGGTAGAGAAAACAACAGGAGGCTGCTGGGGAGGTAAGAAGCTGAAGAGATCCTAGCAATACCCCAGCAGTACACCACCAAATCCATCACCGGAGGAGAGAACCATCTCCTGGAGAAGGGTTTTGTGCCACTACAAGCAACAAGACATTATCTAATAAATTTTCTTCTGTACTACCTGCCTGTTCTGCTGCACTGATACTTGATGAGACGGTGGCAAGGGATTCTGGTCGGCAGACAATGCCCAGAATGTTACATTTAGTGGTAAATAAACACTTTGTATTTTTGCAAACAGTAACAAAAAGCAGAGAGTTTCTAATGTCGCTTGGATCTCCCCTCAAGCAAGTATTCCCCAGTATTGGAGTAGGCCAGGAGTCCCTGTATGGGATTTAATAACTGGAGAGCTAGAACCTTCACAGCATTTGTCATTGATCAAGAAAAAATTAGAGCTAGGTAATCAAGAAACCTAGGGCAAAGAAACTCCATCTGCAGTTGGCTTAATGCCCCAGTGGTAGGGAAGCACGGCAGTGCCAGATTACCCACTAGGCACTTTCCAGGTGCCCGTCTAATATAAGAGATCCCGGCCGCCCAGAAATAAATAAATGGTGGGGTAAAATTGGATCATGGCTCTAATCACATGACTTTAAGCTGAGTGGCCCACCTCCTGCCTACCATTCAATCTAGCTCTCTCTAGGATGTGTCAGGAGAGAGCAAGCAGGCAGCTTATAGAACAGAGCAGCAAAAGAGCTAAAAAGCCACACAGATCAACTTTCAGACCCACTACTAGTTATTTGAATTTCCCATCCACACACATTCAGTCCTGTTGATAAGGTGAGGGAAAGACTTTTATTCATGTGGAGCTCTACCTAAGGTGGCTGGCTGCTTTCCAGATTACTCCCTCCAAATCAGAGCAGGAGAATACTAGAAAGGACTTCAGATTTATTACTCTATCTGCCTGGTGGTGTTTAATTAGAGTTTTACTCTTTCCTTGTTGTCATTTACTATTACTTCTGAAAATGCCATCACTGTGTTCAGGGGTATCATTTGTAAATCTGTCACTGTAATCCTGTTTTGAGCTCTGGGGGTATTAAATATAAAATTGCCACTGTGTACATGGAGTTGCCACTGTGTCATCCTGCTATGAGTTATGGTGGTATTATGCATGGAATTTCCATTGTGCCATCCTGCTATGAGTTCTGGCAGTACTTATACAGGACATGTCAGTGTTCTATCTTGCTATAAATTCTGGGGTGTTATACATGGATTTCCCACTGTGCTTTCCTGCTATGAGCAGTGGGGGTATTATACATGATATTGCCACTGGGTTCTTGTGTGCTATGAGTTATGGGGGGGGTATAATAGTCACTGCATTCATCATGGGTTCTGGGGATATATTACCTGAAATTGCCACTGTGTTCATTCTGCGCATGTTCATTCAGTGTTTTATGGGCATTATGAAGGAAATTGCATCTGTTTTTAATGAGAATGATACGATGTGTGCTTTAGAAAGGGCTAAAATAGATGCTTAGCTACCTCTATCATTAATGGGTTAATCAAGGGAGTGTCTTCCAAAATGGGTGTGGTCTAAAATTTTGCACCACCAGTCTTTCCTCTGGCCATAGATGTCACTTTAAAGATCTGATGACTGTAGACTGATATTAACTGAGGTTTTATAATATATTATAAAACTACAAAAACTTTACCATTTTCTAAAAATTCTGAAAAAGTATTTTTAAAGCCCCTATGTTTGTAAGTGACTTACATCAGGAAGTTAAGAATTTACTGGATTGTTTTTACTCTGGTATATGATAAGTTTAGGTAAGGTAATGATATTTACTAATATATTAAATGACCTTTGTCATACATTTACGCCATATTCATAGAAACATACTAAATTATCAGACAAAGATTTGTTGACCAAGGGACTTTTAATAACAATTGTACTAAAGGAGAAGGTCTGGCACCTCATTGTTTAATCTTGTATTACAAGGCTATACCTAGTACCACAAAAGCTTAGTGATAATTATAAACCTTTCCTTATTATATGTATACAATTTATTTATTGAATTGCACAGTGTGCCTTTGGAATAACATGCCTTTTATGTTGGCTCCTTTGTTCATACAAAATGAAACCGGCAGTTATCCTTTTATAAGCTATTCTAAGAACATTTTTCTCATTTTTTTTTTGTAACTGATTGATGCCCTCCTTTAAATGCTCCAACAAATATCTTTTCAATTCAAGTTTTAGCATAATGTAATAAGAAGATAAAAGAATTCTTTACTTCAACGAGAGACGTTACAAAGCAACTAGAGACATTATTAAGAGCATTAACATGCTCCTAATGGCAAAAAAAAACCTTTTAACTGTCTGAAGCAGAACATGTTCCTGCTAAGCCACCACATATTATGGTAATTGCCTCCATTTTCTGTTTCTATCCATACAGAAGTTACAAACAGGTACGCAAAACTGAATACATAATCCAAAATACTCTTTGAATCCCTCTGCATTATATATGTGTATTTTTTTTAATAATTTCAATGTATAATAATATTTATGCTTATACTTTTCATTTTCCTGCTGTGCAAACAGTGCAAAGGTGGATTTGTCCAAATCTCTTCTACCAGCTTAAGCAAGTCATGTTGAGCACATTAAACTCTAACATAGACAATGTGGAACCTGAGCAAAGGGGTTGATTTGGAAGCATGAAATATTGCATGTTGTAATTTTGCTAATAACATTGGACACCAATTTCTGTGTGCCATTTTCTCCAAATGTCTGGATCCTGTAAGTTGTTTGCCCCTGAAATAAGCAGCGGGTTTTTTTTGCGGTTCAACACCTTCCTCATTATATTGTTCAGTGAGAATAGAAGGCCATGGCATAAATTAAAGATGGAGCCCCACCTTATATTTGTGCTGCATTCCAACAACATTGACATGCATGACAACAGGAAAAATCAGGTTTCCCACTATCAGCACAGGTAAACAGTGTTTGATTTACTCTCACAAACTTTGCTTTGTTGGTATATCTCCTTAGAGATATGTGCACTGTTTTTAACAGGGTCTGCTTTGTATCTTCATCCCCATCCCAGATCCTTCATTAAGGCTTCAACTGAAGAGCCAGGGAGTATGATGTAGAAAAATCTCCGTACTACATATAATCAAGTCTGATCTTGGTATATGCTGTGCACTGTACCGCTAAATTTGAAATGGTGTGTTACTTTGGTTGTGTATGTGTTCATCAGAGGAGGAATAACGCTGGTTGTGGAAGGATATATGTTGGACAGGAAGAAGAAGGAGGTTGGCAAATGTGAGAAATAGGGAGAGAAGTTTTGGGCTGCAGGAGAACTAAGATGTGGACACTAGACTTGACCAGGGTAATGTGAAGTTCAGCGCCCCACCACCAGGGTAACCAACCTCTGCATACCACCCTGTCACCCAAAAAAACACCAGGACACAATTTTTGGGATGAAAAGGCAGAGAATTTTATTAAACAAACACATAACTTTTATTTCTTAACATATTACCAGACTCTATATATATATTATATAACAATATAATTGAAACACAATAGGGCTCATTAATAAACTTTGCACAGGGCAGATTGATTCGCATAGTGAATATATTTGCCCTGCACATGATTATAGCAATAAAACTGGAGTGTGTGCAAACAGAAAAATCGAGAATTGCAAATATTTATTCACGTGCTGTATTTTAAGCGGTGGAGAAAATATTTGCAAAACAGTTTCGTAAATTGCGAATTTAAGTTACTGTCAATGCTATTTTCATACACAACAACCTCCCACTTTGGGCCACTCATGCAAATACCCATCTAATTTGTAAAACATTGGCAAAATATGGTAAATTGGTAAATATGCACTGTGCAAACTTTATAAATGAACCCAATGTGATAACATATCCATTTATAACAGTTTGTATTACAACCAACAAACCATGCCAGACACTTGTACCCCTAAAACAAATAAACTCGCTCCTCCAACCACACCCATGCTGAATTTTTACCCCATCCAGTCTAAGTAGGTTACTGAACCAACCTCCCAAGTTGTTGGACCTTCCCTGACCTAGGCTCCCATAGAACTTCCCATTGCCTACCATGACCGCTGGGTTCCTACCTGGCCCTCCACACCCACTGCAAGCCTTCTGCCTCTTGCAGCTAAAATAGAGGGGAAAATGGGGGGACATTGGCAGAGTTGCCCAAATAAGACTGCTAAGCATCCCTACTGATTTTTTATGAACCTTCCCAGGACCAATCACAAATCTGCAATCAGCAGTCCATGGAAATGGTACGGCAGGGGTTTGCTTCCTGAAGTCATACCCGACTTCTCTCCAATAGCCACAGGTCATTGGGTTTCAGGATTAGCAGCCGGTAGTAGGGTCAACTTCAGTGTGAAGTCCCTGTTGCATTGTTAAAGTGTTCAGCAACAAAATGTCAGAGTTTGGTTAAGTTAACATTACTTATATATCCTTTTCAATTTTACAAGTGTAGTAGCTATACTGGAACAGATGAGCTGCTTTATGAACTCTGAAGCTGTTATAAGATACAGCTACCTGTTATGGCATTGTATAGTTCTGCATGTGATATATGATTTACTGGGATGCTGTGCACTACTGCTTGCATACCAAGGGGTCCAATGTATTGTAGCAACACCTTTGTTGAAATATCAGTTAATTTTTGGTTTCAACCCATAAAGTAATTAAATAGTTTGAAACTTCTTTGTACATTTGGATGTCATTTTATCTATAACATGGTTACCCGACTTCTTCCCACATTTAGTAATATATTTTCTATATTTATAGAACCTATGTGAAATATTTCTCATAATTTAAATATCAAATGTGACTGAAGTAAAACTAAGAAGATTATCGTCCACATATGTCCGTATCTCTAAGAAGCATTATTACATTTAATCGTGTTCTTGAAAGGGCTTATAGAGTATTTACTCATATTGTATAGCAGCATGAGCCACTTAACTCATAATCTTTATATCTGAATTACATGTTGATTTTGTTACTTAATACATCATGTTAAATTGATTTACTATAGCAAAGGTAAAGTTGCATCTACAGTTCACCAGAAATGTGCGTTGGCTGAAATAATTCTGCTCATAACACTGTGTCTCGTTGGTAGTGCAATATATAAATAATCATAATAAAAATTAAAGTTTGTACCTTCAATACATTTTAGTTGTTTGTACAAACAAAATGATCAAATGTCCCTTTGTAGAAGGTTATCTGGGACACTCCTGCTTCAGCACCTGCCTTTAAGTGGAACACAGCACTGGCTTCCAAGTGAATGGAAAGTATCAGTGGCAGATTTGGGTGTTTCTCTGCATCAATATTCAAATGGATATATTTGCCCTATGTACCATAGTATTGTACAATGGAGGTGTCAGGGAGCTATTCTCCATTTTTCTTCCCATTGTTCTGATGATGGGGTGGAAATGGATATCATTTCATTCCAACTTGCAGTGCAGCAGTAAATGTCACTGAGATTAATCAGAGCAAAAGTCACATGAAATGGGGAACCTGGGAAACTGACAGCTTGTCTAGACCCATGTCAGATTTCATAATTATATATTAAAAAAATCACTTTGCGCTTTTGCAGGTTTCAATGCAGGATTCTGCTGAAGGAGCATTATTAACTGATGCATTTTGTACAAAGCATGTCCCATGACAGAATCCCTTTAAGGTATATAAAGCCCTTTACCTTTTTTTGAGGTTTTTGGTTGTATAAAGATAGAGAAAACTGTTGGGGGTGCCTGAGTTTTCTCCATTGAATTAAGGAATCTGTGTGTGCTACTTGGCTGTCTCCTTATATAAAAATACTGTAGATTTTGTTATATTATATAAAAACTATTTATATTATAGATTTAATACATTTATTATAGACTAGATTGGGGAATCCAGATGTCAGTTTATCAAATTCCTTTTTAATAAATTGAGATATTTATTTATCAGAGCTGAAACAGTACCTGTGCCAGTTCATCAGAATATTTGACTACTTCGAGCAACCCAGTACCATTCTACCCTATGGAGTGATTCTGCTTAGTGATGCAACTGCTATCACCTACTCAAATTCTTGCTCCCTGATGCAAATAACATGAAAGGAGAATGGATTTAGACAATTATTTTCAACAAATCATGCCAACATGGAAAATATATAAAATTAAATCTGAAAGAGTCAGTAACATTTTAACAAGCTGTAACTATGGTTACCTCTTGGTAGAATTTGCTGCAAATTGGTAAATCAGTCCCTTAATCCCAGTTTAACCATTCTAGTGCCTCAGCTGTACAGATGCATCTGTTGTTTTTACATTGCCACAGAACTCTTGCCAAGTACTGAATACAGTTAGGGCTAGTGTGATGATGACACATTTACTTCTGGGCTACTAACTGATCATACTTTTCTATACAAATTAAGACATGAACTTGTAGAATCATCACAGACCCTGTAATTGAGCATCTTACAGTAATTGCCTATTATATTTTATTGATGCTGCAACACAAGCTTATATAATTTGGACACTAAAGTATGTTTGTGAGGTACCACAGGAGGTCATCCTATATTTAGGTCAGTTTATCTTCTGAGGAGCGTAACCTACACAAAAGCCATGAATAGCTTTTAAAAAACGGTGACTAGTGATGTCATCAGTTAGAAACAGTGAATACTGATGTCAGTTGTGTCACATGACTACATGACTACACACTAAAACGTGTGTCTTATAATAAGTAAAGTACCCCCTGTTGCAAAATATGAGGATATTAGAAGTAACCCCTGCGTTCCATGACTTGTATCGAAACACTCAGCCTCGTGTTTTGATATGTCAAGAAACTCCTCAGTAATTAAAATCCCCTTTACAAGAGGGGGTACTTTATTCACTATATAAATCATTCCTGCACCAGTACCTAATTGGGGAGGGTGAGAACTGGATACAGTATGCCTGGTTTGTTGCAGCTACTCCTTTCATTTGTGGAATTTGCTATCTTTTACTGCAGTTCTTTGGCTTTTGTTTCACCAACTACATGACACTTTTTATAAGGAAACCAGAGTCCTAAATTTTATTTCTTTAAAATAAATTTCTCCCTGGTAAAATCATAATGTTTCTGTACCAAATCCTTCATCCTACAGATTCACTGAATGCCTAAAAATTCACAAAAGGCAGTGTGCATAGCACAGAACAAGCTACTTTTTTTTTTTTTTTGCACTTTGAACACTCCCTTTTGCTGTTACAAAAAGCAAGTATTTGTGTTTTGGAACTAGCCCCTTGAAAACTGCATTGTCTGCGTTAAGCAGTTCCCTATCCAAGAGGAGTAGGGGGAGGAGGAAGCACATAGACATCTCCCTCCCACCCCAAACAAGCAGAAGACAAAATGGCCCTGTTCTTAAAGGGCAAGGAAAGGCAAAGAAATAAAATCCAATTTTTACTTTCTTTAATGAAAAAGAAATCTATCTCCAATATACTTTAATTTAAAAAATGTGTACCATTTTTATAAGAAACCTGACTGTATGCAGTGAAATTCTCCCTTCATTTAGTGCTGTGGATAGGAATTGTCAGACGGTCCCTAACTTCTGGCAAGGAAACAATCATACTTATGAACAGCAGGGGGAGCCCCTGCCTTACTTACCAGCCATGCAGAACTCAAACAGCTTTGTTTTTTGATCATTTATGACGATCCCTAAGAAGCCCAGATCACACTGAGCATGTGTATGTAGTCTAGTCTTAGAAAGATGTATAACAAAGTTACAAGATGACAGCCCCCTGTGGCCAACTTTGAAAGCATAAATCATTTGTTTGATTAGGCTTATGGTGCAGTAAGTTCATGTTTATGTTTAGTATACAAAATACAGCATTTCTAGCCTTATTCTATTTTACACTTTCCTTGACCTTTAAAACTTGCCCTATGTAAGACAGAGTTCTCCTGATGTTACAGTCTGCTCCTAACACTAGGATGCAGCATTCCCTGGGGCACAAGTGCTTCTTAAGTGAATACTAAGGGGTGTGCTATTGCATACAGACAGACTGGTCCTTTCACCCTAAATTGTAGTTTTCCTCTCAAGAGCACTCTTGCACCCTACCAGCAGCATATTTAGATATTACTGGGACCCACAGCAAATTATTCTTGGGGCCCCCAAAATGTAGAGGTCGACCTGTTTTGCCAATATTTATTGAAATTGTATATTATAGGGCTTAATGGGGCCCCTAATCCTCCTGCCCCACCCACTGCAACAGAGTCTGCTTCCTCTGTAGTTACGCCCCTACACCCTACCCAAATATTTCAAAACTGTGTTTGTGTATAACCAGCAATAACTGTACAGACAGACAGAAAACCTGTGAATCCAATGAGAGAATTCAAATATTCCCAAGTAAATATCAACCCTAAGTCAGAGTAGTAGAATGTGCATAGTTCAAAAGAGTTGATTATCATACTCGGAAAAACACCTACATATGCAATAAGGTTCATACGAAAAGCTCATACGAAAAAAAAGTTCATACGAAAAGCTCAAAAGCTGTGCATTAATTTTAATATTGTCACAAATGCAAGGCAGATAATTAAAAAAATGTTGAATTCATAACAATATTCCTTTATAAAGCAGTAAGCATTACAACAATGCAGGACTCATACATAAGCTCTTCAAATACCGTATACTGATTTTCACATCCTATATTATTCATTATTTACCTGTATCTAATCACCACTTCAGTTAAGAAATGTCTATTAAAGTATGTACCACTAAATGTGTAGTAACTGGTGTGTGGAAAACATCATCATAATTATAATTATAATATGCTCATTTAAAAAAGCATTGCTGTGTATTTACTGGATACAGTTCAGCAAGAAAAATAATATGTTTCATTTGATTTCTCCACAAAATCATCTGCCTTAGGGAGAAGAAAACCGGAACAGTATGAAATGCAGCTTAGCTTTAACTTTCCAGAATGCTTAGTGAAAACTTGATTTCTACAGGCGGTATATGAATGGGGGAGAGAAACAACTTCAACTGAATATTAAGCTTAAGGATACGAATATACCTCAGCAGATAGAAAGCTTCAAAGTACACTCAGTATAAAACTGCTTGGCCAAAGCAGTCGTACTTCACTGCTCCTTCAAAACAAAGATACATGAAACAATGTGGTGAATGGGGTAAAGCTCAAAAGTCACACACTGAGCTTTTCACAAAGTTTGTTCCTTGACTGAGATGAGCTAAAGGCACCCAAGGATTCTATACCTTATGGTCACTTCGGTGTTTCTATTTGGCTTTCATCACAACTTTTTCAAGTGTCAGGCAATTATCATAAGAATTCACATTTTTATACATAAGGCAAAACAAAAACAGATACTTCCTGCCAATCTGGCTTCTCCTGACTACACAGTTAATTGGGCCATGCATGGGGCAAAATATATCAGGTAATTGTCAGGCTGAATGGAAAATCCTACTGCACATAGAACACTTTAGCTTTCAGGGAAGCTGTCCTCTCCCAACTCTTCTGCATGGGACCCATTTATGAAAAGATTATAGCCCCAATGGCCAAACAGCTGAATGAGAATGATTTGGTCTATGATAAGGGTGATAAATAGCCAGAGGATAGAGGTATTTGAGCTAACCTCCTCCTCCACAAGTACCAGTTTTCTAATCATAAGTGAATAAACAAATGTTTACAATTTTATTGTGGTGCTCTAGAAATTGTGTCCAGAGCACCACAAAAAAAAGAGTGCAATTCGCAACCATCGCAACACTTCGCCAGGGAAAAATTTGCTCAGACAACACTAATTCACTAAAGTGCAATGTTTGTACAGGGCGCCGAACACTGGCAAATTTTCTCAAGTGTTAAATCAAGCAAAGCACAGCAAAGTTGTGTTCAATTCTGCCTAGCACAACTTCACTAGAGTTCTTGCGCTCAGGCTAATTTGCATACTGCAGGGAATTTAAAGTGGAATGGAGCTATTTATGTTACATGGTGCATCTAATACATTACATTTACACTGATAACTAGACATGCCAATGGAACCTTAATAAAGTCAATAGTGTTGTTTTAATGCCCTACACATAAGCCCACAGTTAAATAATGTGCCATATGTTATAAAATGTATGGGGAACACAGGGTGCCTGAAAAACATTTTTATACCATTTTCAGCTTAACACACCAGCGTTTTTTTGTACTTAGAAGATATTACTGTCAAAAATTATTAGGTAAGTAACTGA
Source organism: Xenopus borealis (assembly GCA_024363595.1). Lineage (NCBI taxonomy): Eukaryota > Metazoa > Chordata > Amphibia > Anura > Pipidae > Xenopus > Xenopus borealis. Next base: position 81,719,143 of record CM044438.1, on the reverse strand, counting down.
AGATTGAGGATGATCTATGCACTCCAATACACTTGGCCAGGTCAGAGCTGGCAAAGGTAAGTCTGGCGAAAGAGGTAAAGTTCTGTTACGTACATTTGCCAGAGCAAACATTCGCCTGGCGTTAGAGTATGAAGCAACGCTACCTTACATCTCCTTCACTAGCGAAGGGGCACCTGCACTTATTAGTAAATTGGCAAAGTAACAAAATGACGTCATGCTGGCGAATTTTCATTGCCGTTAGTCACTTCAACCTTTAGTATATCTGCCTCTAGGAATGAAGGAAGAGGCCAGCATGAATATCTCGATCCCATCACTGATGTTTATCAAGGCCTTGTGTAACTCTACCACAATGGTGGCCAAAATAAGAAAAGATCCATCCATTTAGCAACCTTAGGAAATGTTCTTTCCCATGTATGGCAAGCTTAAAGGAGCAGTAAACCTTTTTCAAAATGAGCACTATGAGTGGGGCTTGTGATGAACATACATTTTGCCTACTTTTTTAATCTATGTTTTTTTTTAATTTCTTGAGATAAACAAGGAAAACTTCGACATTGATGCTACTCCATGTTTCGTCCTTGCATAGTAGATAATTAGACCAGTGCACAGATTATTCCCTTGCATTATGGACACTTCTAAAAAAATGGTGAAGTAAGGAGGGTTGTAAAGAGGTATAGGCTGTAACGACAAAAAATCCAGGCTCTGGTTTGGGATTCGGCAGAGCCCTACCACTTTTTGCAAGATTCTGATTCCAGTAGCGATGGGAAAATAAATTCGGCAGGCATGGATTTGTGTCTAAATTCCATGTTTCGCCTCCTGCGAAACTTTTCGCAAAACTGCAGGGAAAATTCACCACATCAAAAAAATTTGTTGCACACAAAAATTGTCACAGATCAAAATTATTTGGATGCCGATTAACTTTAATGCATTTGGACAAAATAGTCACACGTATAAAAATTGTTGCTTGCAGTGAAATTGTTGAGCGTTAAAATTAATTTGACGCCCATTGACTTCAATGTGTCTCGCTAATTGTTTGCCGCTAATTTTTTTGCCATTTCATGAATTATTCTGCAAAGCAAAACAGGAAAGATTCACCCAACACTAGTATCCAGCCAAACAGAATCCAAACTCGCCATGTGAAAGCTTTGGACAACTGGATGGAACAATGTTATACTCTCAATGAATATGCATATTTAACATAGTTTATCCATGGTTAATATAAAAATTAGCTATCTATAAATTCCAAAGAGACATTGCTCTTCAGACCAAAAAAAAAGGCAACTTACATCATTTACCAAGATATAACTATTCAATAGAGTCTCTCAGAAATATAAAGCTAAACTTACAAGACATAAGTACAAAATGTCCATTTATTCCTTATGGAGGTAGCCATAATGGCACAACCTGCTATGGATCACTTGCTATTTACATGAGTCACCTGGTAGAGCTGAATAGCAATCAATAATGCACCAATGCAGGTCAACATTCTTCTGCATAATTTAATTGGAAAGCATTCAGTGGTGAGCACTGATCTATTGAATGCTGCCAGAAGTGACAACAGCAATAGTGAAAAACATCTTCTTTCTAAACAAATACATTGTATAGGTGCCAAAATCTGAGTACCTTGTAAGCATTCTATAGAATGCAAGAAGTAGCTGTTTAGCCTATGTGCTGCATTCTCACAATGCAGAGCAAGTATTTCCTTCATATCACTTAGTCAGTCAGTGCACTACAGCACAGGCCTGAAGTACCAATCCCATTTTAAATGGACTATGTAGTTATAAAGATAATATTGTATCCTTTCCCATTCAATGCTTTTATATACCCAACTTTGAAATCTGCTACTATAAAAGCTCTAATTGTATTATGAACTTTATATAACTGCACTTAGAAGTAAAGCACTATAATTGTGAGCTCACATTAAGGCTGCATGCACTGCATGATCTTTCTAAAATGAATAAAGGACAGATGGCCATGCAAACAAATTCCAGTGTATTTTTACCTACAGTATGTTAATAGCTACATAACAGCAGAGGAGCAAAACACCACATGTGTATACTGTGAGTAAAGACTAGCAAGCTGCTACTTTTCTCATAATACTGTGTAAGTGTGCGCCTGAAATATATTTTTAGTCGTTGCAAGATTAAAGCTGAAAAACAACCTATTTTCAGCAGCTTACTTTATCAGCAGCGTATGAGATTTAAACGTCCTCTGTTTCATAATTGCTTCCTTTTTTTAAAATGAAATGATTGTAACCTGAGTACAATTTACTTTTCTCAGGTTCTGAAAAACAATCCTAGAAACATCAGGGGATTCATTCATTCCCCCTACATAATAGGTATCAACCTCAAAATATGTAACTCAGTTCAAATGCTTTATTTGTGCTGATGAGTTGGTTCAAAAATGGAAACTGAGACAAGGAGTAACCCCAGTTCCCACTATTAAGGTGGGAATCCAATCCAGTCTGAGACCAAAATTCCTTAGGGGCCCTTCAACATGGGTATTTTGCCCTGCATCCTCCTGCTATAAACCACAGTACAAAATGCAGCCAATTTTTCCAGATGGGACTGTACTCACTGAGGAGCATGGAATCGTAGGTGGAGAACAACAAGTCATTTGCAGCATGTCTAGCTGAACTACATGAAAGTGCAAGGCTTGTATTTGGCCACAAGTATCTATAATGAATGGCATGAAACGCAACATTTGCATCCATTTAAGCACAACTGCATGTGTTTGCCACTGGGAATGGTTTTATTTGATGCTAAAGGATAATTAACATGCTACTCCACTTCTCTGATGATTCTGCTGTTGAAGTGATTCCTCCCCTGTGCCTCTCCTCTCGTATTTTCATTTATATTGGGATCTCTACAGGGATTTAACAAGGGATTTTAATGGACCCCTTGAAGAGTACATACTGTATTGTTCTCTTGAATACCATCATCCTTCACACTGCTAAACACCTGGGTCTGTTATAAGTGAAAGAATTAGTGATTATTTCTTGTTTTGTATGTCAGTTCTACCATCACTCTGCTTGAGTTACAGTAAATCGTCAGGTCTTGTAATGAGTATGTAACCTTTGCTGTGGAGACTCAAAGAATGTTGTAGCTGTTATGTAGTATATGGTTCAAATTAGCATTCATCAATAACTTTTTTTAAAAGCAGTAGCAATGTTATTCATAAGAAGAAAGAAGGTCATTATTTGCCTTTAACAATATATTTTTGTGTTTAGTAATTATATTATAGTAAAAAAAAGCTGCAAATGCACTTTACGTTGGGGATTAGAAAGCTACAGAGGCATTTTATTGACAATAGAAAAGCTGCAATAGTGCAAGCTAGAATGCTATATTTATTATGTAGAATGTTTTACCATACCTGAGTGGTGTGACATCACTTCCTACCTGAGTCTCTCCCTGCTTACTTATAGCTCTGGGCTCGGATTACATCAGAGAAGGGAGGGGGAACAGGAGCAAACTGAGCATGCTCACGCCCGGGGCAAAGAAGTTTAAGCTGAAGGCAGGAAGTCTGATACAGAACCCATGTGTACACAATAGAAGTAAAGAAATGCAATGTATTCAACTCTTAAAGCATTGTGAGGCATATTTACAGTATCAGAGAGTGAAAAAAGAGCTTGCCATAGTCTACTAAAGTGACACCTAAGGACATATGTATCAAGGGGTATATGTCATAGTTCATCATTACATACAAATGACCCAAAAAACCCATACCAAGTGAATAGATAGTGGTTACATTTCCTTCTGGCAACCTTTCACATTTTAATAAATCAAAATTGATTATTTTCCTGACATAAAAGTCTTGTTAAAAAGGAAAATAAAAATGTTGGGAAAAATTCTTGTTTCCTCATTTTGATCTAACAAATCTGACTCTGTTTGATTTTCATTAGAACTACATTGGGTATTATACAAAAGGAAATTCACCAAAAATGCACAACTGACGGAATTAATATAAAAAACGTCTCAACTTTTTGGGAGTTTGTATAATTTGTCTTTCTATTGCCATCGCCCTAACCTTCCATTTGCAAATCAACACCGTGTTGGTAAAGTCAGTGCCAGTAGGAGTTTGGCTTTACTACCAACATCATCTATGATCTTTAGTGGGGTTGCCAAATCAAAACCACAAAATACAAAAATTGTGATCCAACACAGAATATCTAATAAGGACAAACCTGATAAAGAGTAATGAACAATACACAAGTAGAGAGTTATTACCTTTGCAGAAATATGTTAGGACTAAGGTCAATCCATTTGCCAAGGTCTCTGCATTCTCTGTACAGAAAAAGAAAACACATTGCTGTTGTTATTAGCATCACAAGTGTTACTGAGAAATGCATTTTCTGTACACTTAACTTATACATTAATCCAACTGTATCTTCTTTAAGGGCTAAATCATCTGAAAAACTCTGAACAAGATTCAGATTCTCACAGTTTCATACTAATTATTATGATACTAATATCATTAGAGACCTGTGGATTTCTGTCTTTTTTAAAATACCACTTAAAAAGCATAGATTTATTGCATCACGTTTCATACCAGCAGGAGTCATAAAGGATAACTTATTTATATGCCTTATTTCTTAAGATTCACATTGAATTGAAAGCCATCTTAGTTATTTCCATAACTAGATCAACCCAACATAGAAGAAGCATCAGGGAGCTCACTCTGGAGTGAGTCACTTGTATCAGAGAAAGTTTGGGGATAAAAAACATTTACATAGAGCATGTCTCCATTCTAGAATAAATGTCTTTTTTCATAACATGAACATACGATCCTATGCTTTGTGTGGTACAAATGTGCAAGCCTGTGATAACGAAAGACTGGCATACTGTACCTTTGTATCTACATTAATTCCCCTCCCCATCATTTTTGGACAGTGTCGGACTGGAGGGTCCACCACCAGGGGCTACTGCATCAGGGTCCTGCAACCCCCCCTTCACTAACCCCCCATGGGCACCCCTGCCTTAGTCACAACCCTCCAGCCCCTGTTCTATGGCCACTAGCAGTACCTTCTCCTCATGTGTGGCTGCTGTGATAAGGGAGATCCAGAAGAGCCACAGATGTCATGGGCTGCCATCAGAGGTCTTGATTGGCGGGGCCCACCAGTTTTTTTCCAGTTTCCTGCTGGCCCAGTCTAACCCTGTTTGTGGGGAACAGAGAAATAGAAATCATGAGATTAATAAAACTCAGAGCTATATACATGACAAAAGTGCTAATTAGCTTATAAATAAAAAAAATGACCTTTATAGGCACAATATTTGACTTTAATAAACATTCAGCTCATCTAAAATCCATTAAGAAGGACAAAGACAGTTCTGTTGATAATATGCGTAAGTAAAATAAAAGATTGTTTGATTTATAAGAGTTCCCCAAGAATGAACATTGCTTGTAATAATCAGAGAGACAATAGGAACCTAAATACAAATCCCAGGGTATACAATTAATAAATTATCTTGGTCCTCTTTCCTTCATTAGGTGTTAAGCTATGAGAGTCATCCTCCTCAAGTCAACAATTGAAATACATTGTAAATTCATCCAATCTTTCACTCACTTCATCAGGCTACCAACAATCTATCACCCTCTATCCCAACCTGTCCCACAATTATCCACATAAACCCTTCCATTTTTAAACCTTCTATTATCTCTCTGAGTTTATCACCCTCTGTGCTTCATGGTACAGTTCATCAGCCCTTTGTATTCTCATTCAGTTCCTTACATTCTTCTACATACCCTTACTACCAATGAATTAGCTCTCTCCACAAATTCATTAGATTCTATTTCTCTTTCCCACCAATTCAGCATTCCAAGCCACCCCTTATAACAATGCACTAGTCTTTGCCATTTATCTTTCTCTTTTAATGTATAAGCCTCCTGCTCTGTCTCTCTGTTTTCCATCTAAGTTGTTCCAGTTCTTGCTCTTTCTCTTCCCCAATGTACTGACCTCTGTCAAGTCTCGCTTTCTCTCCACCAAATTCATCATCCTTTGCACCATCAATTGAACAGCATCTTCCAAATCTCTCCACACAGTTCATCAGCCTGCTTCTGTCAGAATCTGCCACCTCTCTGTTTCCAATTGATTAGCTTTTACTAAATGAGACTGTGTTTATCTGACTATTTCTGTTTTAAAGGCTTTACCTTCTCACTTTGTCTCCCTGGAAGGGAAAGAAATAAGTACAGAGATTGCTGGTAGAAAGGTCAGACACTGAGTATGTGATGCTGATTATACATCTCTGTGTATCAATTACTGTGTTACTGTGTTACTCTAAAGCTGATACATAGGTAACAGAGAATGGAGCTGTTCCAGAAGCAGAGCAGTGGTTCCTAAAGGAACAGTTCAGGGTAAAAATAAAAACTGACTACTTAGGCTGTGCAAAATAAAAAATGTTTCCAATATAGTTAGGCAAAAATGTAATGTATAAAGACTGGAGTGACTGGATGTTTAACATAATAGCCAGAACACTACTTCCTGCTTTGCAGCTCTCTAACTTTGAGTTAGTCAGCGACGTGAAGGGGGACCACATGGGACATAACTGTTTAATAAGTTTGCAATGATCCTTAGCATTCAGCTCAGATTCAAAAGCAACAGTTATGAACTGCATGCCCCCCCCCCCCCATCAATTCACTGATTGGTTACTGCTTGGTAACCAGGGTAGCTAGTCAGAGGAAACAAAGAGAGCTGAAAAGCAGTAAGTAGTGTTCTGGCTATTATGTTAGACATCCAGTCACTCCAGTCTTTATACATTACATATGTGACTAACTAACTATATTAGAAACATGTTTTATTTTGAAAAGCCTATCTATTTACCTAGTTTTTATTTTTATACTGAACAATTTCTTTAAATCAGCCGAAACTAAGACTGTACAGATGTTGCAAAGTTGTTTAAAAAATATGGTGGTTAATATAAAAGGCATGCACATACATTAATGCTATGGCCATTAATTCACAGCAGAAGCTTTTCTAATTATATGTGTCCAGTCTCTGCTTCCCCAGCTTGCCCCTTTGCAACTGTATAGACAGAAAGCATAATTGGATCCATGTTTGCAGTGTAAACTCCCAATACAAGGATCACTAACTTGTACTTTAATATCTTATACTTAAAGGCTGACGAGACAGTTGAGAACAGTTTAGGGTCAATAATCAATACAATATAACTTCCTATCTTGCTAATATGTTGCAGGTATTCGTTTTAAAGTAAAAAGGCACTTTAAAATATACAGGCTGAAAAAAAATGAAAAATTGCTTTGAGAAAATATCTGCTAGAATACATCTAGCTGTCAGATTGTCTAGCTGTTATTCAAATTGTGCTATAAAGGTTACAATTATGTACCTACTTAGATATGGCATTGAGTGCTTCCAAAACATTAAGTAAAAACTCTTTTAGAAAGCAAAGTTTCTTACATCTCCTAAAATAAACCTTTTTTGTAAAATACATTATGTTTAAAATAAAATAAAGCCAGTAAAAAGAATACAATTTGAAGCAACTGTCAAAGATGTGTTCTTTTCTTGTATGTGTTAACGTACATGTAATGTATTCTGTACACCATAATCTTGCTTTTTATGTTGCTTTGAAAATAAATGATATTCTTGAGTTTCAATGAAATAATAGTTGTTTCAGCTCACAAGTAGTACCGTAATTTAAGGGCTTGGGGATCACTAGAAGTAAAACGGCAGTAAAAAAAAAAAAAAAGACAAAGCTTATATTTCATCATCAAAATTAAACAAATGATATTGCCTGTCACTAGTGAAATTTGTGGGAGTTGATGGTGCAATATTTTTGTTGAGGTGGGAGTGCTTTCCACGAGTTGGCAGTAAGTCTTCACTATTCTCCGGCTCTGAATTTCCCTATAGTCTTGTTGAGCACGGAGGAGTTCATTCTTTAAAAAGTAAAGCACACCAGTTGTTGGCAGAGGTGTTCTTTATGATGATCGCACAGGAAACACTTAGCACAGCAACTTGGGAAAGGATTTACTTGTGAATTCATCAGGGATAATACAGAGCACATTTAACAACATGGACGATCAAAGATAATATGGTGGAAAGGAAAAGGAAACTGAAATAACAGAGTGCAGTAATACAACAGCATAGATCATTGCAATCACATATTAACAATATTCATAGCTCCATCTTGTGACCATTTTTAATACTCCAGCACTTAAGCATTAAGAATGCTGTTGCAGGTATTCCAACACCAGTTATATTTGATTTGTTTGTGGGGGTATTATTCTCCCTCTATATATTTCCTCCCTCAGCAAATTAATCAACTCGTATGGTTTCCACCACCACCTCTATGCTGACGATACTCAAATCTATCTCTCCTCTCCTGATCTCAACCAAGAACTCCTAACTCAGGTCTCCTCCTGCCTGTCCACTATCTCTACTTGGCTGTCACAATGCTACCTTAAATTAAACCTCTCCAAAAGGGAAATGATTCTCTTTCCTCCAACACCAGTAACATCCTGGAAGTATCCAGGCCACAAAGGCATGCTGCCCAGCCGTATCTATATTCCCGGGTTCCAACAGGAATGTGAATTTCACATTTGCAACCAAGAAGTGCTCTAGTTATTTCCCTGTTTCAGCTATACTATGTCATATCTGGTATAAAAGTTTTGGCACAACCACCTCACCACATAATATATCACAAGGTAACAATGTGCTGTTTTTAGGAACACCAAATAGGCTCCACATGAGATGCCCTGTATATGCTAACTTCCAAAAACAGAGCTGCTGCTCCAACTTGGGAATGCCTTATCACTTCCTATACCTTGTGGTGCAGGGAATCTGAAACCAAATAAAACAGGGGAGTACTCCAAGGGGCAGATTTACTATTGGTTTGAATAAAAAAAACAAATTAGAAATTAAACATTTTTCGGGGGGTCATTTTCTATCGAAAAAAATTACCATTTTCGGTAAAATTGTTCAAATCGAACGATTAGACCAATTAAAAAAAAAATTATTACATTTTCCAGGACTTGAAAATTTACAGGAAAGCTTCCAGGAGGTCCCCCATAGGCTACAATGGCAATTCGGCAGCTTTACGGTGGTGATTTTTTTTAAAGAGACAGTACTATTTCGAAAAACCTTAATAAATGTGCCCCAAAGTGTGAGGAAGTGCAGCTGAGTGCAAAACATGTTGGGGCAGAAGGGGATTTGATTTTATTTAGCTTTTACCATATAATCTTTTGTTAGTGCATTTTAAAGAGATGTCAGTAAAGCTCTGTGGGTCTTATAACTCCTCTTTTTTGCAGTTTTTTAAGAACAAAAGAACTTTTGAGTCAAAATGAGGAGACCATAATACACAAAAATATAAACAATTTGCATGATAGTGACCTGCTTGTATTGCAGACAAAATGCTAGCAAACACTTTTTTTACCAGTTCCATGATTACTGTATATCTTGCACTTGCAATGGCTTGTGGGATGCATGAGTTGTGTATGGTGGCATCTGTTATATGACCGAACCATACTTTAAATCCAAGATAAGACCTGCAATACAGCTAGCTCATAATATATCAAACACTAGTTTTCACTGCTCAGGATTATTTAAACTGGCACTTGCAGTCTTTACAACAACTTCAAAACTAATTTGATGAAAAAGATGCAAATTAACATAAAAGTACCTTTTAGATAAAACATATATTTTCTTAAGTTTTTTATAGAGGTGCATATTTATAAGAGCTTGAAAGAAGAAAACTGTTGTTTTAAGGGAGTAAACCACACAGCCAATTGTAACCATTGTCATTAGTGCTTTTCATTGTTTGAATTGATATCTGGTAATTCTCTGGTTTAGAGTTTAGGGGCAATCATTTTATCCCTGATTAAAGTGATCGCATCAGCTCACTGTGTGAATAGTCACCAGGAAAGCTTTGTTCCCTAGGTTCAAATAATAGCCTAGCAAAGAAGTTTAGAAGAACCCCTATGCAATGAAAAGACAAGAAGCTACAATAATATATCTGCTATGAATAATATTGTGTAGCATCTGTTTAATACAGCATATTTTATTATTTTTTCCATCAACCCAGACTCACTTTGTCCCCCTAACCAACAAGAATAATCCGATCGCACCTGATTTATCTGACCCAATGAAATATGGCAATGAAAACTATAATATTGTGCAAATTGGTTAATTAAGAAAACGTTTTTTTTTTTTCAAATATGCTTATTATACTAAAAATATATGTCTTTACACCATTTAATCTACTGCAAATGTTATAGTCTGTGTAATATCAGTTGAAATTGGTCTGTGTTATCATTTTTATTGCACACAGTGAAGAGTAAAGAGTAAAGAAGGTGAAGGAGGTCAGAGGAGACAATGTTACAGAGAAGAGGCTAGGGCTCTGTAGGAGGCTGGGGGCCCCAGGTGGAGAGGAGACAGACAATCTTTAACCTCCTGTAGGATTCTGGGAGTTGAACATGAACAAATACTGGAAGACCACAGGATAAGTAAATAAATAAAGTATTATATCCAAGATGAAGAACTGCTCACGTGGTTTTCAGAATTGGATATGTACTGTTATTGAATCATTCTTAAATATACGGCTCCAGTTAGTGTAGCTTTCCACCTGAGTTAAATTAAATCATTTCCCTATGGTGCATCTCCCTGTCTCAAGCTGTCAATACCTCTCAATCAAACACTTGCATGGTTCACATGTACTTAATCTTAATATGTGCATACAGACAGATAGACAGGCTGCATGTCTCCCAAACCCCTCAAGCTTTGCTTGATTTCACAGAGGAAGGTATAGAACAGCACGTGTACTTCGGTTTCATCGGCGTAACTGTCCACAGAACTATATCTCGCTGCTAATCTATGCCAATTTATTTTTTCCATTGTTAACCTGCATCTCACAGGACCTGATGGTTTTACCCCAAAGAGAAACGTCTGTTCTCATATAGTGAAATCTATTAGTATGTGTTGTATGATGCCTTCCAACTGTTTCAAAAGACCTGTCAGTCATCAAGACTTTACTTTAAACCAGACACTGCCCTTAATGCCGAGCCCATGTTGCTCAACAGAGCAGTGATCCCTATTAGGACCCCTAAAGACTGATCTGGCCAAGGAACTTCATGACACAATAAAAATCAGATCTTCAATAGAATGAAAATCAGTCACACCGTTAAGGATTATTAATGCACCTTATTTCAGCTGAATAAAAAAGGAATGTGAAGTGTTTTGGGACAGACGAAAGCATCAATGCAGGTGTAAAAATATAACCATTTCATTCTGCATCCCGAATTAATGCTTTGTAATAACCCATTCCCAGGTGCCACATTTGAATACATAACAGTAGCAGCTACAGTAACTATTTATTGTACATGAACAGGAATAGGACATATTAGGCACAGTAAAAGGGAGTGTGATGTGCAATGGAAAGAATAGAAGCAAAGATAGATTCCTAATAACAGTTGCAACAATTTTACATCTCTAATTAACCCAGCAACCAATTGCATGATTTGTTTGTAAACAAGAACCAATATAAATGCTATTTGATTTGTTACTAGATCAGATGCATAATTTGTAATGTTTATTATCATACTACCGCATGAGAGGAAAACATAAGGCACCAGGTATGGACAGACCAAAAAAACCTATGTACAAAGTTAAAAAAATAGACAAATGAAAAATATATTTTGCATGTGTCTCCATATTTTAATCCTATGTTTTGTGTGTGTGTGTTTTAAATAGTCATATAAAATCACTGTCTAGTGTGGGAATAGGGGTAACGATGCTTTAATGTTTAGCTTATCTGAGCTTTGCGCAACAATGAATCTTTGCTGCTAATTGCTGATAATTACATATCAAGTCTGACTGTTGTGCCTCGCTCCAGCTGTTGCTGGTCTAGGACTACCAGCACCGACTAGTTATCTAGCAATAGCTTCGTGGGATGTGAATATTTCAGTATCCAATGCGCCCGGTTGATAAATGTTTATGAAGGCATGTGTCTCTCCCTTTTGCCAAATATGTGCTACTGCTTTTGCATCCCGGAGATAGTTAGATGGATTTATGCGTCTTCCATCAGAATAAACTCCACAAATTATTATCACTGCAATGAGAATGGTGATTAATTATCATACTGCCAATATTGAGCATTAAACACAAATCACCAGGAGCAACAAATAATGAAATGAAGTAAAAGGTGTCACACAATATGCTTAAAGAGTAATTAAAAGATGTCTTTGTATTCTTGGACATCTGTCTCTTGTATAGCTTTAGCTGATGTTTGTGATGTATGGAATATGATAAGTACTAAGAGCTATTTCATTTGTGGCTCCATTGACACTTACTCAACGTCAAATATACCGTGCTATTTGTCTGCAATTTCTGTACGTTTTTATAGGAGGGGGCTGTTGTTTTCCCATTGTTTATCTGGAAGTTCAACAGCACCACCTGGTGGAAATGTGAAACAGACGCCGGCACTTTGATTACACCTATCTGCAGTGGCCGTGCCACATAGAATAGTTGAAGGCTGTACATTCCTGCTGAGCTGAAAAGGGACAAATTATGGGGGTACGCAAGCAGTGCCATCAGACTGCAGCTACTGGTTTGTCAAGATAAGAATACAACCTCTACCATGTTCAAATGTATGTCTTTGTTATGCTAATTGCCTCCTAATGGTTTGGCTGTCACACTGAAAGAAAAAACATAAAGCATGGTGAATGAAAATTCAGGATAAAAGGCACTTTTCTTTCTTTATTTATATATTTTTTGCATAAACATAATGATATGGCCCTGATTTTCAGAAAGTGTCGCTTTTTTCTTTTTTTAATTATAACCATAAATAGAAAATTAGAGCAGGACAAATCAAGCGTGTATTTTGTGCAGAATAGATGCAAATATTCAATAAGAATAGCGCCATTAGAATTTCACGTACTTTCTTACAATATTAACCCTTTTACACGATGAATTTATGTTATCCAAACGCTGCAGTCATTGTTTACCTTGGACAGCTACAAGCCCTTCCACTGGCATAAGGAAAATGTTATATAAACACAGCACACTACGAAACTTGAACTTGGGAAATGGACAATAGTATGTTATTTGTGATGGGCGAATAATTCCAAATAATTTGGGAAATGGTGTCACTCCATTGGCCACCAAGTTTAGTTCTTTAGATACAGTCAAAATAAAACGTAAAAATCTGCATGATCTCTTGGATAACCCTTTACATATTATACTGTGGTTCAGTGTAATGTGGCAAAAATACTTTTATTATTCTATTATAAAGGGATTCTGTCTTTATGGTGTTGTTTTTTAAATGATTCTGTGTACACTGCAAATAAGTCAACCTACCATGTAAAATTTAATTCGTAACCCACCCAATAGTGTAGTGATGGGCGAAAAATGAGCTGCAACAATAAAAAATTGTCACACGTCAAAATAGTCGCGTGCATAAAATTTTCATTGCAGTTTCCCAAATGTATTCACTGGCAGCAGGACTGGAACTAGGGGTAGGTAGAGTAGACACATGCCTAGGGCGCAAAAGCTGGGGGGGCAGGCACATACCTCCTCTGTCACCTACCCCATGTCTAGTCCCCTCTCTCAGACTGTATATTATTAACATGTATTTCTATAGTGCCAACTACGTAGCGCTGTAAATGCTATTAGCCTTGCATTTGCACTTCCACTTCCTGTCAGGTTCGCGCATGTGTGATGCAAGCGCCATTTTGTGCATGCGCGTAAAACAGCCGGTTTCACTACCAACTAGCTTGCCAATGGCGTCTGGCCTGCCTGGCCCAGATACGGCTGGCAGTAAAACTGTGGCGAATATTTACTGGCGTAGCACATCAGAATAGTTGCATGCATAAAATTGTCGCTAGTGATGGGCAAATTTATTCGCCAGATTCGAATTCGAGGTGAATTCACGCTATTCGCTGCCAGCGAATAAATTCGAGAAACGCCAGCGAAAATTCACCTGTCGAAAATTCGCTGGCGTAAAAAAACCGAGACACATGCCCAAATCGACGCGAAGCACGTCAAAAACCTGACGCGACTCGTTTCGCTCTACAAAATCATTCAGATGCCCATTGACTTAAATGCATTAGGACAAACTAGTCACGTGTATAAAAATTGTTGCTTGCGTTGACTTCATTGTGTTTCACGAATCACTAAACAAGTGCATTTTTTAGTTATAATATTGGTGTGTAAGCAACCATCTCAGGTCATTTGTATTACTATGTACTGTGATGCGGGGAATGAATGTGTAATTCAGCTGTGGGGAGAACATAATGAATGTGTCTCTTACTTTCCACATAAGCACATGTAAAAGTCTGACCCCATCACTCTTTGACATAGCTGGGGCCTCCAAGGCACAGATTCTGCTGAAGTGCAGGGCTGCCATTAGAAATCACAGGCCCCTTACAAAAACAACCCTAGATCCACACCACAGTTAAAAGAGACATCAGCACTAAAACAGTAAACCGCACAAGTTATAAAAAAAGCTATTAATGGTCAGGGCCCCCTTATAAGTTAAACAAAACTATGTTGCTAGGGCCCTCCATAAAAAATTGGTGGTCAGGCCCCCCTACAAGTTAAAAAAAATAATTGGTTACCAGGGCCCCACTATAAGTTAAAAAAAAAAGGAGCCAGGGCTCCTCCATAAAAGTAAAAAAAAAAAAAAAAAA
>CM044438.1:81663915-81704451 GCA_024363595.1 Xenopus borealis | reverse complement strand
AAAAAAAAAAAAAAAACAAGGGGTGCCCCAGAGAATATTTTTTTGAAAAAATATTGGCGCCAGGGGCCTAGAGTGTATTAAAATAATACATTGGTGGCCAGGTGTTAAAAAACACATTGGTGTTCAGTAGAACTGAACTTGTGGCTTCAGGCGGCCCTGCTGAAGTGTCTGGTGCAGTAAACACATTTGTGATCAAGGTTGGACTGGTGCCTTGGGGGGCGTCATGAGTGCTGCAAAACAAAGGGCCCTCCTGGCAGTCCCTGGGGGCCCCCTTGCTACCTCTAAACTCCCAACACACATGCGCAGAAAACGCTGCACCACGTACGTGAGTGAAAAGAGCTGCACCACTTGCAGTCGCGAGAACCGATGCAATCAGCTGTTCAGTAAGGGGAGCTTGTCTGGGTTAGCAGGGGCCCACCAGGTCAGACCCTGTATGTGATATTGCACAGATTTATTAAACTGCACTGTCATGCTGAATTCTTCCTTTGACTAACAATAATTCATCATTTGCATTTAACTTTTGACTACCAGAGATCATTTGAGTGAAATTTCCTCCCCACGTGATTCTTTGCAGGCAGCACACAAAGGTTATATTATCCAAAAGGGAAAAAAATAGCTTGCCACACAATGCTGAACTTAATTAGCTCAGCAGCAATAATATTTTTATGCTCATTAGAAATTAATGTCAGGAAATGACAATACTGGAGTCTATTGATAAAACGCAGGCCTTGCTGTGTGCATTAGTATCACAAACAGGAGCTTTATTGGAGCAAGCCTGACTTCCTTCTGTTTTCTCTTTCTGTCATGAAATTAACTGCAATAACCTGGCTTATGGGTTGCTTTATTTTTTCTCTTAAAAGAAAATTCAAATTGTTGCTTGATAAATTGCAGGAAGAGCAATGTCCCAATTAAACTGCACAAATAATTTTTTTGTTGATATGTTGATGCTTCATCTTATGGTAGACTGCACATTGCACATTGCACATTAATCAGTGTTAGAATGTAAGATGCATTATATATTCTAACTTTACAGTTAGGCGATCTGTTATCCAGAATTCTTGGGATCTGGGCCTTCCAGATAACAGAGCTTTCAGTAATTTACCTTAAGTCTGCTAGAAAATCATATCAACATTACATAAACCCAATACACTGGTTTTGCTTCCAGTAAGGATTAATTATATCTTAATCTGGAACAAGCACAAAGTACTGTTTTTAAACATTTGGATTATTTGGATAAAATGGAATCTATGGAAGAGAGCATTTCTGTAATTCTGCACTTTCGAATTGGTTTCTGGATGATGGATCCCATTGTTTTGGATTTCTAAATGACAGCAAACGTGGTTTTAAGCAAAGCCTTACAAAATCACCTGACTTCTGCTGCAACAGAATCATGAGTGCTTTCATGCATTGTTATTTATGGTTCTAATTTTAAAATAGGCATGCAGCAAACACAGGATTTAGCTTGTATTAAGAACTTCAGAGATCTTACTGTAGTAGAACACTAGAACAAAGCAATACAAATCAGATTAAACTGAAATGTTCATAGATTAAAGGGGGACCGGTCACCCTAAGAAATAATTACAAATTCTTATCTGTTTTGTTTGTTAGCAAAATAAACTTTATGTATACTATATAAATTATTTAAATCTTTGTTGCCATCAGCCTTGGAATTCACAATCACACAAGTATGCAGCAGCCATTTTGTGGGCACAGCTATTAACACAAGCTTTGTATCACCTCAGAATCGTGTTTATGCACCAGAAGACCTGATGCTAGGGTTATCCCCTTTTACAATCGGGGAAAAGGAGACAGGTAGGATGATGTCAGGGGCAGACCAGTGACATAAGGGGGTGGGGCAGATGATGTCAGGCGCAAATGGCTGATCACCATGTGATCACCGTGTGAACATCAATAGCCTGTCCTAATTCTGTCTTCATGCAGGAGTTAGGAGTCCGATAATCATCAACAGTTTGATCCAATATATCTTATAGAGGGGGCTTTTTTCCCTAGCAGATGTATCAGAACTCATTCAAATAGCTGATTCCAGTACAAACCAAATCTAAAAAATTAACTGCCTATTGCACAAATTCTGCATGTAGAGAGACATGATGTCTGGTGATTTTAATAGAGTGAGCGCTAATATATCTATTAGGCAAAAGGAGCCCCCCCTATAAGATATATTGGATCTAACTGTCAATGACTGGCACCCAACTGCTGTATGAAGACAGAATGAAGAGAATCAGATGCTGAGACAAGAATTGTGAGGATAAACTTTATTATTTCAGAAACAATGCAGAATATTTAATGGATTGTATTTAGAAAGTTTCTTACTTCAGTATTTTGAAGCTTCTAATAAATTTTCCTTTTCACGATCCTTCTCCTTTATGCAGTGGTCCCAGTTCACAGGGTCTGACTGGGTCAGCGGGACACCAGGAAAAACCCCAATGGGCCCCGGCTCTTTTGGGCCCCATCGGCCCAGTCCAGCTCCCTGCACTGCTTTGCTTACTCTCTTCCTGACCCCAGGAAAAGGTACACATGTGCGCATTTGAGGAGGGGATGTGCAGGTTGCAGCTGGGATGGGGGAGAGGGGGCTCTGGGGCTGGGGGGCCTGGGGGATGGTGTGGGGGGCCCCTGGGGCTGCAGGCACGGTCGAGGGTATGGGGCACCAGTACCATACCCTCAACTCGAGGAAAGGAAAATACTATCAGGGCCTCCAGACACTCTAAATCAGAGAATACAGACATCAGAGAAATAAACATCGCTTTCTGAGGTGAAGCATGGGGAATCTCGATTCCACCTTGATTAAGAACAGCAGTTGGTTAAAAAAGAAATACATAACTTTAAGGGACTAAGAAGTCTTTAACTTATCCAAGAACCACTGATGAAAATGTACACTTCTCCGATTTAATACTTGAGAGTACTTACAATAAAGGCCCTATTGTAAACAGATACCTTAACATGCATTACATTGTAGTGGTTACCAAGAAGCAATTTAGAAACAAATTCTATAAGCTCATAAGCCTCCAGAACAGGAATGTAAATCGACACCAATGATTTGTGCCTGAAAATAATAGCTTTTGTTGGCTTTGTATTTATATTATGCATCTCAGTATGTGGTGCATATTATGCGCAGATTCTTATTTTAGGTAGAGTATTATTTTTCTCATTTTACCCTGCAAAAAAAAAACAGCATAATGCTACATATGTAATACAAATTTAAACAGGTTATGAATTAGCTTTTTGTTTGTAATGTTTGTATTTGGTGAAGTGAGCACGTTTTTTAAAACAGCTTAAAATCAGTTGCTGTTCAGTGCTTTCAAATGGCACAATATTAAAATTCTTCTTCCATTTTACTGAACCTTACATATCAAAGTTAAAATAAGTGAAGGTGAATTATATCATGCATCCGATTGAAGTATTATCAGCAAATCAAAATCCCAACTTAATTAAAAATGAAGAGCCCCTTGGGACATCTTTAATGTAAAAGCCATCTTTGTACAAAGTATTCACTCATTATTTCAAAGAGAGGCCATGTTTATATCAGCTTTTTGTCTATAAGAACAGATACCGAAAAGAGAACGGCAGAAATAAATAGTGATCATTTTAAATGATGCATAACTACGTGCATCCTTTGCATACATACAGGATTCAAGTCAATGAAGGAATTTGAATGAATGGGTAAAACTGCATTTTAGAAACTACATTTATAAGAAAGAAATGCTGGGGATTATTGCCAAACATTATGCTGAGGTATTGCAAGCATTACTTCTTATAGCACTAATTATTTATGCCATTAAACTCCTCAATGCAATGTAGGTGTACTTCAGACAAAAATACTGGTCTCTTAATTCCACTTCTGGCATAACTTTAATGATGGCAAACTAGTGGCCCACAGGCTGGATATACAGTCATATGAATAAGTTAATTCTTTGGAGTTTTGTATATCATTGTAGCAACATCCTTTTAATATATAACATGCCTTATGGAAACTGGAGTAATTCAGCAGTGATATAAAGATATTTGGATTAACAAAAAATATGCAATATGCAATATGCATAACATAAGATGGTGCATAGATGTGGGCACCGCAACAGAGATATGACATCAAAACTCCTTTTGCAAATGTAACAGCCTTTAGACGCCTCCTATAGCCTTTGATGAGATCTGCACATGTGCCTGTACTAAATTCTAACATTGTTTGTCCATGGGGAATCATATATCATATTTGAACTTTATTCATTGTTTGACATCAATTTGTTACATAAATTTTTCTTTTCCATTACACTACATCAAGTATGAAACTAAAGCTCTATTTACATTAATGCCTTCCTTGGTACTAAACAATTAGTAAATAAATTAATTGATATTTACACAAATAGCACACACCCAAATAAATGTTTGCTAAATTGAAACTGTATAAAGGTACTTCATTATACAGTGAATAATGTGCCCCCCTATTGTAAAACATAAGCATAATGTAAGTGGAATATTATTGAGGAAGCAGACCCTGTGGGGGTCCCGGACCACAGGAGCTGCTTCCTTTAAAGTTACATGGGGCCACCCCTCCCCAGCCGCTCTCTTACATTTGGTTGAGGAAGGCAGAAGAGGGCAGCCAGGAGATTCTGGGACGGGAAGGATCCTGGGTTGTGGGCATGTGAGGGGCAGGGAGTGGAAAGGTGGTTGGCGATTGCAATGCACCAGACACCTCCAAATATTTTTTTGCCAGGCGGTCCTGGCTTATTCTAATTATACCACTGTCACTATAGGGTTTGGTGACCATATAAAATCATGCGGCAAAGACTATGTAGATTCTCATTCATCCAGGTCATGTGGTCATGGTATAATACACGTAACTAAAAACAACTGGACTTGCTGAGAAATTTTAATGAAGACATTTCACTGCTCATCCAAGCAGCTTCTTCAGTTCAACTGACTGGTGTAGAGGAGTTCTCGGCATATAGAGTCTTCCAACAATCCAATCACAATAGCACATTGTAACTCTTCAGAGAGGTGACATCTGAAATTTACAGAGGTGTTGATTCTGTGTAATTACTGTGATAGGATTACCAATGTGTCATACAACTCCTAGAAAACAGGTGATACTTGTGAGAGTGAATGAATGGATGTGTGAATAGTTCTAAACTGCTGGGGTACAGATGTTAGAACATCATTGTATGTAGCAGACAGGTGGTGTCGAAGGCACCCGCCTCTGTTCAGGGATGGTTTCTCAAACCTAACATGAATCGCCTATTTCACACCACATTCAAAGCAGCGGTCTTCTTTAACCAAGATTTGGACATTGCTACGTACAAATAAGTGTCCCTGAGTAGAAAGAGTGTCCCTGACTTTAGAAAGACAGCCGAGTCTTGCCCTGTAGAGTTCGCCCTCCTATGCTGATCCATTCGCTTAGTGAGCAATTGTAGTGTTACCTCAATGTATAGAACAGTGCACTCATCGCTACACTGGACTGCGTATTACTTTGTTTTCCTTTAGGAGTTGGATCCTTTGGGTGTACCAGTTTTTGTCTCAGTGTGTTTCTAGGTTTAAAAAACACAGGGATGTGGTGTTTGTTGAAAATCCTCCTCAGTTTCTCCGACACTCCAGCTACATATGGAATGGCTATGTTTCGCTTACTATGTTTCTCCGGGATGTTATTTCTTTTGATTTTCCTGTTGGGCTTGGTTGCTGCTGTTTGGACAAAGGCCTAGTCTGGGTAACCACAAGTTTTCAACGCTCGTCTGAGATGTTTATGCTCCTTGTCCTTGGACTCTCTATCAGTTTCCACATATTCCCCCCTGTGGTGGGGAGTTCTAATGACACTCAGTTTGTGTTCCAGCGGATGGTGGGAATCCAACAACAGATATTGATCTGCATGAGTGGGTTTCCTGTATACCTCCGTTTTTAAGTTACCCCCCTCTTGGATGCATATCAAACAGTCCAAAAAAGCAATGAGGCAAAGGTCAAATAATTTTTTACATGTCATGAAACGTCAAGGTGTCATTTACTTTCCTCATATTTTAAAACAGGGACACATTATAATAATAATATAAGTTCCAGAGAATCATGTGACGGGGGCCAGAACTAAGGGTAGGAAGAGGAGGCACATGCCTAGGGCGCAAAGCTGGGGGGCGTCAGGTAATTACTTTTTCTGTCAGCAAACCCTAGTCTGGGCTCATGTCCCCTCACTGACTGGCAGTATTCCGCTAGACAGTAGTCAAAATGCATGCACAAGCGCCTGTTTGGGGGGTTGGGGGCCACGTGGCTGGATGGGTTGCATAGGGCGCCGATTGGCCTTGCCCTGTATGTGACAGAAATTACTTTATTAAGCACTGATTATAACATATGACTTCACTAAGCACTGTTTATATAGTGAATAAAGTACCCCGTATTGTAAAATACCACAAGACGTTCCATAACCATATAAAAGCGAGAGGGCGAAGGCCAAGTTCTTTTATACTGGTCATGGAACTCCAGCATTACTTCTAATATCCTCATATTTTCCAACAAAGGGTGCTTTATCTATTAAAATACACATTTTAGTGAATCATGTGACCAGACATCACTAAGCTCCTTTTATAACTGATGACATCACTAAAAGCTGTTTATATAGTGAATAAAGTACCCCCTATTGTAAAATATAAGGATATTATAAGTTACCGAGGCGTTCCATGACCATATATTTTGCAACTGGGGGTACTTTATTTATTATAATACACAAGTTTCAGTGAGTCATGTGACAGAAATGACATCAGAACTCACCGTTTATAACTGATGACATCAGATCTCACCGTTTATAAGGATATAATTTACAAGATATTCACAGCTAATTTACAGGATATTCATGGCTTTTGTGTACTATATAGTGAATAAAGTACTAAGGACATTATAAGTTACCGAGGCATATATGTTTTTATAAAGGTCATGGAACTTCGAAGTAACTTCTAACATTCTCATATTTTGCAACATGGGGTACTTTATTTATTATAATACGCAAGTTTTAGTGAGTCATGTGACAAAAATGACATCACTACTCACCATTTATAACCAATGACATCACCATTTATAAGGATTTAATTTACAAGCTATTTATGGCTTTTGTGTATTATAAGGCTATATTTTACAATATATTCATGTATATATATATATATATATATATATATATATATATATATATATATATATATATATATGGAGGAGCACACCCTAAACTTGTTTAGCAACTTGCCCGGGTGCTGGAAAATAAGGTAACATAGTACAACGGGAATACCTGTGAAAACAATCAAGAATTATTGAAAAAAATCAAGTGTTTCAAATACCAACTGAGGTTTGTTATCCTTGAGAAAGAGCATGTATTGTTCACATATACAGAATCTGTGAGCAAAGAAGCACAAAGAAAAAAAAAAGCAAAACAACAAAATCCTTGCCACACTTGGCTCTAACAAATACACAAGGTGGTTTCCCTCTCTACTACCGGTCCCCTAAAGTCACAGTATCTTTACAATGTATTCCTGGCCAAACACAAAAGTACACAAAACTCCACAGAGTTACAGTATCTTTATAATGTCCTTTTCATTTGGTGAAAACAAACGTCCTTTTCAAAGAAGCAGACTAGAAAGTCTGGGTGCCAGTTCATAAAAATAAAAAAATTACTGCACAATTGACAGCACTCCAAGGATGATTATACAAGTCAAATAGTCGAAAAAGTGGAGGTTTATTTGCGGACCAACGTTTCGGTTCTGTACAGGACCCTTGGACAGGAAAAGTTTCCGTTTACTAGACTAATGTTCCTGCACAGAACCAAAACGCTGGACCTCAAATAAATTTCCACTTGTTTGACTATTTACATAGTTATATTAGTTGGAAAAAGTCCCTCAAGTTCAACCCCTCCAAAATAAAACCCGGCATCCATACACACCCCCCTCCATACCTTCACATAATATATATGCCCATATACTAACTATAGAGTTTAGTATCACAATAACCTTTGATATTATGTCCGTCCAAGAAATCATCCAAGCCACTCTCAAAGGCATCAACAGAACCAGCCATCACAACATCACCCGGCAGTGCATTCCACAGCCTCACTGTCCTCACTGTGAAGAACCACCTACGCTGCTTCAAATGAAAGTCCTTTTCTTCTAGTCTGAAGGGGTGGCCTCTGGTGCAGTGATCCTCTTTATGGGTAAAAAGGTCCCCTGATATTTGTCTATAATGTCCTCTAATGTATTTGTAAAGTGTAATCACGTCCCCTCACAAGCGCCTTTTTTCCAGAGAAAACAACCCCAACATCGACAGTCTCCCCTCATAATTTAAGTCTTCCATTCCTCTAACCAGTTTAGTTGGACGTCTCTGCACTCTCTCCAGCTCATTTACATCCCTCCTAAGGACTGGAGTCCAAAACTGCACTGCATATTCTAGAAGAGGTCTTACTAGGGATCTATAAAGAGGCATAATTATGTTTTCATCCCTTAAGTGTATGCCCTTTTTTATGCAAGACCAAACCCTATTTGCTTTAGTAGCTACAGAATGACACTGCCCAGAATTAGACAACTTGTTATCTGTAAAAACCCCAAGATCCTTCTCACTTAAGGAAACTCCTAACACACTGCCATTTAGGGGCAAATTTACTATTATTCCCCAAAAATAGTTCGAATTCACTCGATATTCGATTAGCATTCGATTTTCGAATGCTAATCGAATAGTTCTAGGCTACCCTTTTATTCGATCATCGATCATTTGATGATTGAATAATGATCGAATAATGATCATTCGATCATTCGAATGAACTATTTGATCATTCGAATGATTCATACGATTTTAATTATCGAAGTCATCAATCGTACGATTCCTATTCAATCAGGACATAGCCTCAGAAGCCTATGGGAGTGCTCCCATAGGCTTCTATTGCAATTCGGTAGGTCCCATCTGCCGAAGTAGGCAATCGAATAAGTTTTAAAAATCAAATCCTTCACTGATCGAATGATCGAATATTCGATCATTCGAATCTATTCGTATGTATTCGATCATTCACTATTCGACGATCGAATATGCCAAAATTTGCATATTCGACCAGTCGAATAGATCCTACGATTGAAATTCGATCGAATTTGATCGAACTTCGATCTATTCACGTAAATTTAGTACATCAGCCCCTTAGTGTATAACTTGCTTTTATATTATTTTTGCCAACGTGCATAACCTTGCATTTATCAACATTGAATCTAATTTACCAGATTGCTGCCCAGTTTCCCAACTTAGACAAATCACTCTGCAAAGTGGCAGCATCCTGCATGGAACCTATAGTTCTGCACAATTTAGTATCATCTGCAAAAATAGAAACCGTACTTTCAATGCCCACATCCAGGTCATATTAAACAAGTTGAAAAGCAAGGGACCCAGTGCAGAGCCCTGCGGTACCCCACTAACAACACTGGTCCAATTAGAAAATGTTCCGTTTACCACCAACCGTAAATTCACAATCCAGTCACATGTTTCATCCCACCAGGTCTCAGTGATACCAATAATATCATAATTTTTAGGGCATGCAATTGATTCTAGGTCTCCCATTTTACCTGACAAACTTCGTGCATTTGCCAACATACAGCGGAGGTTATTACTTTTACTTTTTAAATGTACATTACTTTGAGGGGAATTATAAATTAAGTTAATATTAGTCTGTTTTCCTTGTAACAGAGGAACCTCCTTAGCTGGTAAACTGTAAGACCCCCTCACTCCTCCCTCATGACCCCTTACTAATCCCACTACCCCATCCACCCTAGCTTCCCCATAATTCTTTATCTCACCCACCCCCCACTTGAATGCTTGAGGGTGAATCTTCATTTGATGAAAAAAGCTGTACATACTACCAATATCAATTTTATAACTTTTATACTATACTATCAAAGAGTAAATAAAAAGTGTGGGTCCTGTTATCCAGAATACTCGGGACCTGGGGCTTTACGGATAATGGATCTTTCTGTAATTTGCATTTTCATACCTTTAATCTACTAGAAAAATCATGTAAACATTAAATACACCCAATAGGCTGTTTTTGCTTAAAATTATGTGCATGTGTTAGTTTGGAACAAGTACATGATACTGTTTTATTATTAGCAAATTGTTTTCAAAAATTTGGATTATTCGGACTATGGGAGACAGCCTTTCTGTAATTCGGAGCTTTCTGGATAATGGGTTTCCAGATAATGAATCCCATACCTGTATAGTATACTATACTTTACTATCAAAGAGGTCTTTCTGTTTGGGGCTTTTACAGACTCTTGGATGAATTATAAATCTATCCCGCAAACGTCAATGATTTGCAGTGCACCACTAAAACAGCATGTCTTGTAAAAATTATAAAACCTGTTTGTAAAAATGGAATTATTAAGCATGCGATTTGGGCCTATGTTTATAGTAATGATAGTTGCCCTTTAATTAGAGAAAAGTGTAAAGCTCTGACCCTTAGCTTGCTTTATTTATATGGAAAACAACATTCACAGGTGTTTCAATTCAAATCCATGTATACTGTTTAACAAAATAACATTATAGGTTTTCCTGCCTTCACACAAGATGACTTCTTAATTCACTTCATACACAGAAGATTGACTGGAGGGTTGAAGCACCGTCTTTGATGGAATAAAAGAACAGCGTTCGCTTTTATGTTCTGTTTCAACAGCCGACGAGATGTACTCACATCATCTGCCACAGTATAAGGTTATTAAAGTATGCCAGATTAAGCAGAAAATCTATAGTCAGTCCTATGGTTGTAACTGTCACGAAACACAGAACTTTTTCATTTTAGAAAAATGGTACATATGCCTAGTCTTAAACAAACTGACAGCTATTCAGTAACAAAAACAATGAAGATGGTTTGCAAAGAAGTAAGAAAGATTACAATGGGTGCAGAAAGTACTGTAACTTTTTTCAAATAAATCAAAAATTACTTCAACACGTAATCTTCTGCAAACTCCTTGTTTTAATACAGCAGAACCCGCATTTTATATCCCCAGATTTCCCTGGAATTTATATTGTTTTGACTTGGTCCTCTGGGAAATGTAACATATATGTCCTACTGTATTTACTCCATAAGGGGCAGATTTACTAAGGGACAAATTGTCGAGGACTTTTAGCCCTCGAATTCGACTGGCGAATATTTGGCAAATAAATATTTGCCAAAATCTAATGGACAATTTGCCAGTTGTAAGCGCATATTCGACTATTCACCAGAATCGTACGATACTGTGAATAGTCGCAGGAAAAACGCTTGAATATTCTAAAATCGTATGAAACGAACGTTCGAAGTGTTTGGTTGTACGACTTAGAAAAAAAGCCTATGAGGGCTTCCCATAGGCTTCTATTGCAATTCGGTAGGTTCAATCTGGCGAAGTAGGCAGTCGAATAAAAATTTAAAGGGCAAGTTCTTCGACTGGCGAATAGTTGCTCGCTTGAATATATATTTATTCGATCTATTCGATGCACCAAAATATTCTATATTCAATAGTTGAAAATACTTAATTTGCATATTTGAATAGTTGCACAATCAAATTGAGACTATTCTCGACTATTCGTGCGAATATTCAAATCCTTCACAAGAATTTAGTACAGTAAATCTGCCCCTAACACTTATTATTATTCTGTTCAGAGCATAACATACCCTTCAGACTGAAAATTTTTAGAAGCTGAAACCAAGAGCTTCCTATACCCACAAATATGCTTTATATAGACACACATAAGCTTTCTACATCTTTACTGCTCCAATTTCCCCATCTTTGTCTTTTCCCATCCACAGTTCTTTCCCTCCACAAGTCTTCAATGGGATTCAGATCTGATCATTTTTGGATACTTCTTAAACCATTTTTGGGTGCTTTTTGATGTGTGCTTTGGGTCACTGTCCTGCTGGAAGACCTATTATCTTATTATTTTAGTATCACTATAGCATTGGAAATGATGTTGGTCCAAGAAATCATCCAAGTCCCTCTTAACCATACTAGCAGAATGAGCCATCACAACATCACCCGGCAGTGCACTCCACAACCTCACTGTCCTCACTGTGAAGGACCCCCTGCATTGCTTCAAATGAAAGTCCTTTTCTTCTAGTCTGAAGAGGTAGTACAGTGATCCATTTTATAGAAAAATAGATTTCCCGCTAGTCCTCTAATGTAGTTATAAAGAGTAATCATGTCCCCTCACAAGACTCTTTTCTCCAGAGAGAGAATAACTCCAACCTTGATAATATACCCTCATAATTTAAATCTTCCATCCTCTTAAAGGGAAACTGTCATGGGAAAACATGTTTTTTTCAAAACACATCAGTTAATAGTGCTGCTCCAGTAGACTTCTGCACTGAAATCCATTTGTCAAAAGAGCAAACAGATTTTTTTATATTTAGTTTTGAAATCTGACATGGGACTAGTCATTTTGTCAAATTCCCAGCTGCCCCGGTCATGTGACTTGTGCCAGCACTTTAGGAGGGAACTGCTTTCTGGCAGACTGTTGTTTTTCCTTCTCAATGTAACTGAATAGTACACAGTGGGACATGGGTTTTACTATTGAGTGCTGTTCTTAGATCTACCAGGCAGCTGTTATCTGGTTACCATCCCATTGTTCTTTTGTTAGGCTGCTGGGTGGCCGAAAGGGAGGGGTGATATCACTCCAACTTGCAGTACAGCAGTAAAGAGTGACTGAAGTTTATCAGAGCACAAGTCACATGACTTGGGGCAGCTGGGAAATTGACAATATGTCTAGCCCCATGTCAGATTTCAAAATGAAATATAAAAAAATCTGTTTGCTCTTTTGAGAAATGGATTTCAATGCAGAATTCTTCTGGAACAGCACTATTAACAGATACACAACAAGCTGTGTGTAAGAGATGCAGGCAACCGAATTAGGAAGTTTATGGCTGAATCTGCACTATACATACTCTCTCTCCCTGCTTCATTTGGCTGAATCTTGCCAGCCACTGGAATTGAAGATATACAAATGAAGCAGGAGAGAGAGAGCGGCCTGCATCTCTTACACAGAGGGTATCGGTGATCCCATAACAGGAGAGAATGGAGAGAGTTTTTGCAGAGATAATCCATAGCTTCTGTGGTATATACCTTTGAAAGCAAACATTTTAGGTAATAAAGATAAATTACAAAAATGTTTTTTTATGACATGGGCTGTTTGGTTTGGCAATCACAGAGGTAAGCGTGTTTTGTACCCTAGGTTCACAGCTCTCTGCCTGCCCCTCTCTATGCTATCTGTGTATGAGCCATACCCTTACTGCCCTATTCTGCCTGCCTGTGCATAATCTGCCTAGTTACATTGCCTAGCTACGCCACTGTGAGTTTACATATTAATTAGACTACCCTCCTTGCAGGGTTTTACATTTGAGTTGTTTTATTAAATATATTTTTATACAGACCTACATTGTTTGGGGGTATAGTTTTCCTTTAAATAGGAATGTATAGGTTTTACATGTCTCTGGCTTTGGCATTGTTTAATATAACAACCAAACTGAAGGTGTATGTTAAAACATTCTGATGGTTCAGGGGCTGGCTAATATATTAACCAAATAAGAATGTGCAAGTTATACATTTCTCTGGTTAAAGTAACAAACTGAAGGTGTAGGCTTAAACAGCCCAATGTGTTTTAAAGTAATATCCAAGCAGTGTTCATTGTTATTCTGATTTGGATATATTTGCTTATACAGATTTTGGTTTGATTGCAACATGTACAGCATATGTTCCTGTTCCAGTGCCCTTTTGTCATGTTTGATTTATACAAACATTAAAATCAAATTAAAAGCATGGATTACTTTTGAGAACATGCTGTTTGTGTATTGAACGCTTGCTTAAGGCTGCAGCTTAATCTTACTTAACTGCAAGAGCAAAATTAGATACATACATATGTTTAAATACAGAGCAAAATTAGATACACACATATGTTTAAATACAGAGCAAAATTAGATACATACATATGTTTAAATGCAGCACCTATGCTGAGGGTAAGTATTGTACTGGTTCAAATGCAGCAGTCAATACTGGCTTTAGAGCACAACCAAGTAGTATGCATCGAACATGGGCCCAAATTCACTAAAGCGCGAAGCGTCTAACGCTATCGCTAATTCGCCAGTGTGAAGTCATTTCGTAACTTCAGAAATTCACTAACACCAGCTCTGGCGAATTTTCGCTAGCACAGTAGGTAGACTTGCGCAACTTCGCACCCTTAAGCCAGGCAAAGTTGCGCACTGACGAAGGATCGTAATTACGCAAATTCACTAAGATCATCATTGCAAATTCACTAAGATCATCATTTTCCTGAACGTTACCACTTACGTTAGACTTTACTTGGCCTGGTCAGACCAGGCGAAGTTCAATACAATAGATAGGAGTTTGAAATAAAAAAAGTCAAAATTTTTCTGTCCCAAAAAAACGCTGGCGTGTTTTACCATTGGAGGGTGATAGTGTGAAAAAGATTTGGTTTTTAGGCTTCGCTAGCGTAACTGCGCTCTGCCTAGCGAAGTAATACTAGCGCAACTACGCTACCATTCGCCGACCTGTGTAACTTCTCACTTTAGTGAATTTGCGATTATGCAAGAAATGCGTAGTGATGAGCGAATTTGTGGAAAAAAAGTCAATGGTCTCTGCTATGGAACTCTGCAACTCCTTCAGGGTTACCTTTGGTCTCTGTGCTGTCTCTCTGATTAATGCCCTCCTTGCACAGTCTGTTTGTTCTGGTGGGCAGGTTTGTTGTGGTACCATGTTCTTTCCATTTAATGATGATTGATTTGATGGTGCTCTGGGGGGATCATCAAAGATTTTGATTTTTTTATGTCCCAACTTCTCAACAACTTTATCCCTGACTCAGGGCCGCCATTAGAAATCACAGGGCCCAGTAAAACAAAATTGTTGGGGCTCCCATAATTACCATGATTTTCCTTTCCTGGAAACTCCATGTCATAGTTTCCCTTTTTCTGTAGTTTCAAGAAGCTTATCACTAGACACCAGACTGAGGATGGGATTGTGTTGCACTCCTTATTAATGAGATTCTGGGTTTTGCAACAGCAATTTATTTATTAAAATACAGTGCAGGAAAGAAGCATGGCTATGTGCTTTTTTTTTCGATGACAACTATATTAACAGGGCTATCCCATGAGTGTCCAGGAAAATAAAATCACGGTAAGTATGATACAATTTTCCCTTATGTGACTACCTAAGCATTGTTTTTCTTAACAATCTTGTGGCAGTGTGCAATTAATTGAAGATAAAACATTTGAAAGGTGGCGATACATTTCCACAGCTATGTGCAGAATACAGATGACAGTTACAAAAGCGAATATCCTCGGCGCACCCTGTAGCTGCACTGCTCTGTGATTCATAATGTTCGTTACAGTTACACAGTAACTGACTTAAATCTGCATATTTTAAAGATTCTGTTTGAATCCACCAAAAGACATAATTCCGAGTCCACTTAAGAGCCAGGGCAATTAGAGAGGTGTGTGGCTTTTGACATATTCTACATAATCTACAGAGTGCAATATGGGACATCAAGGATCAGCAATACAAAGCTCAAAAGGAAAATAGCTTTATTACTAGTATTCAGAGAAGTGGAAAAGCTGTGCATTCTTGGATTTACCTGTGTCTTAAATATTTTTGTAAAGGGCTTGGTAAGAGTTCACGATGATGATTGCATCTTGCAAAATGGAATCATGGGCAGTATTTGTCATGATTATATGATGGGTAAATACCATCAAACAAATGAACTGGCTTTTTATACTGTAGTGAAATGTGGACAATGGTGTTGCAGCAGAAATTAGCATGGAAAACAAGAGAACTACATCAGGTGGGGATCAAAGAAATTAAATATGTTTTAGTATCTTTTATATCGTTTTTTACTATGATACTAATGAAAATACTGCTGATACTAATGACACAACTAATAGTATTTTTCCATTCTGATGCAAATTCAGTGGCTTTACTACTCCCTGGTGGCCCCCTGTACAGGATGGGCACCTAGGCCCCCCTGTAGGACCCTTACCTCTATAAATCCCATATTGGAGTGTTGATAGCATGTGTGCTGTAAAATTTACCCCTAGATCACCACCTGACATAACCATTATCTTGGCTCCGATGGGCCCCAAGGGGGTGGGGACCCTGGTGCAATTGCACCCTCTGCACCCCTGGTAGTTACGCCACTGTGCATATTAAAGACAGCTTTATATGTTTTGATTCCCTTTCTGTAGATCAGGGTTGTTCATCTGGAGGACCATGAACTGGTTGTTTACAGACCCTTTGAGCTGTATGATGGCCCACAAACATGGAAATAACCTATGCTGTTGTATATAAGCTACAATTTAGAATTGTGTCTATTTTAACAAAGTTCCTGCCCAGGACACAGTGAAAGAAAAAAAGTTTTGTACAAATAACAACTCATATTTGAATTTCATAATGTAATATTCTTCATTAGAGCCTTCTTATACTGCAGATTTTAATTGCACTGAACTGAATGTTTCAAGTAAGCAGTTTTCTTATTTACACTACACACTAGTGCAAGCTATCAGATATGCAATCTTTCTTCCTCTTGCAGGTGGCGCACTAAATACAGTACTTTCCAGATGCACAAATGTTATACTATATTCAAGCAAACTAAACATTTTTCATACAATCTAATAATTTTTAGCATTATACGCATTTTACTATTAACCATTTTTGTTATATTATGGGACAGTGCCACATGTTTCCCACCACTGATGTTATGCATGTTATAAAACAGATCCTGCTGCTCATCTTTTCAGATGGGATGTCTAACCTGTGATTCTTTAGCTGCTGCTAAACTACAACACCCCCTAATTCTCAGCCATCCACATAATGTTAAGCGATGAGCACTATAAAAATATAATTTTGGTGACAGTCTTTTGTACTAAATAAGGAGAACAGGACAGACTTATCACAGCAGAGAGCTTCCATTTTTTGGCACCAATTGCTTTTCATTTCATTGGCGCATTCTGCCAGCTTCCCTCAGATACCCATGTACTTTCCATCCATTAGAAAAGAGCTTGTACAAATTCAGAGAAAATTGCCTGAAGTCCCACTGCTTTAAACTCCTTTTGGAAATCACTTACTGATGAATATTCTTTGACTTCAAATGTAGTAAGTCTGTAAGAGAATAAGAAAGTGTACATTCCGACTTTATATCAGACTAATGCTATGTCTTTATTAAACAGCAAAAGTAAATTACCTTTTCTGCTTCAGTTGTAATATGGTTTCACAGAGAACACTGATCATTTTCTCTTTGCATTTCTTTCCACTTGAATCCACATCTACTTTACAGGTTTTCTGGAGCACTAAATAATCCTGCAAAATAATCACAAGCTGTAAATAACCATATTACTTGGTCTTGGGGCATTTGCACAACGCATGGGCCCTGCTGGTTAATACCACATTCAACATTAGGAAACTTTTTAGGAAACGTTTTATTTAAACGATTACAAGCTACATCCATACACACTATGCAATGTATCCCTTTAATGTACCTTCTGTTATAAAACATTCAAAGCCATGTCATTATATAATGGCACAAGGCCAAAGGTGTATAATAAAGGTAACTTCCCTGTAAATTGTACTTTATATATGAATAACTTACCCTGGAAGGAAGCCTCTGGCAATACCTGTAGTCCACAAGAATGAATTTTCATCCAGAAGAATTTCACTAGGATCAGTTTGGCAAACTATCATTCTAAGGATAAAGCAGCCATATTTGCATCTCATTATCTACATCTCCTCCATGCTAATGTCCCACATACATCATTTCTTTGTGGTGTAAATACTGTGCTGGTGAATTTTTCCACAGAATTTACACCAGCAACATTTTTGGCTCATTACATTATCAGTGGTGGACTTCAGATTTGAATGAAATATGTGGTCTCGTGAAAATACGCCTGATGTATTGGCTAATCATAATAATGATAATATCAACCTCTCCAATGCCCTCTTGTTTAAGAATATATGAACTCTCAACATTATTTGCTTATTACTCATTCCCAATGAAGCAACACAATATACTACATGTGTATGAACCTGGGATTTTGATGAATGCCTTTTTGTCTTCTAATACAGAGAAAAGGTAGATTGGTAAAAAAATTAATTAATGTGTAGATTGTATTTGTATCAGAGTGTCTCCAGAAATCAAAGGAGGATATTTGTTTTCTTAATAAACAATAAAGCCATGTCAGTGTTACACTTGTATCTGTATTCTTCTCAAAAGAGTAGAAAGCTTCTCCTGGCTGCTTTAATCTCTGCCATTCGGTAATATACTTGAATTTGCACACAGTGGCGTAACTAGTGGTGGATGCAAAGTGTGCAACTGCACCATAGTCCATGGTCCTTGCACCACCAGTAGGGCCCCACCAGGAAAATACGTCTCCTGAATCCCCAGAATCGCCGCCTAAGGATGTACCATCTTGCTCTGAGGTCTGGGGGTAGTCATACATGGAATTTCCACCGTACCATCTTGCTCTGCGTTCTGGGGGTATTTATACATGGAATTGCCACCGTACCATCTTGCTCTGAGTTCTGGGGTAGTTATACATGGAATTTCCATTGTACCATTCTGTGGGTATTTATACATGGTATTGCCACCGTACCATCTTGCTCTGAGTTCTGGGGTAGTTATACATGGAATTTCCATTGTACCATTCTGTGGGTATTTATACATGGAATTGCCACCGTACCATCTTGCTCTGAGGTCTGGGGGTAGTCATACATGGAATTTCCACCGTACCATCTTGCTCTGCATTCTGGGGTTATTTATACATGGAATTGCCACCGTACCATCTTGCTCTGAGTTCTGGGGGTAGTTATACATGGAATTTCCATTGTACCATAGTGATGTGCGAATCTCCCGAGATTCGCTTCGGCGAAAAATTTCCAGAGAAATTCGCGAATTGGCGAAAAATTCACGAAACGAGTCACGGGACGCTTTTGACGCAAGTCGCGTCAACTTTGTCGCGTCGTTTTTGGTGCGCCGCGTAGTTTTCGGTGCACCGCGTCGTTTTCGGCGCGCGTCGCGTTGTTTTCGTCGCGTCAAAGAATGACGAGCGACTAGTTTTTCCATCGAAATTTCGCTGCCGATTCGCGAATCGCGGGAATTCGCCACGAATTCGCCCCTGGCGAATAAATTCGCACATCACTATTGTACCATTCTGGGGGTATTTATGCATGGAATTGCCACCGTACCATCTTGTTCTGAGTTCTGTGGGTATTTATACATGGAATTGCCACTGTACCATCTTGCTCTGAGTTCTGGGGGTATTTATACAAAGAATTGCACTGTGCCAGCTTCTCCTGGCTGCTTTAATCACTGCCGTTCTGTAATGCACTTAAATTTGAACACAATGGCATAACTACTGGGGGTGTAGAGTGTGCAACTGCACCAAAGACCATGGTTGAACTCCCAGTGGGGCCCCGCCAGGAAAATACAGCTCCTGAATCCCCAGAATCATCAGACTATTCTATGGCCGCCTAAGGAGGTCCAATTAAGGAGCTTTAAGCAGCAGCTCTGAGTTCTGGGGGTATTTATACATAGAATTTCCACCGTACCATCTTGCTCTTAGTTCTGGGGTATTTATACATGGAATTGCCACCTTACCATCTTGCTCTGCAGGGGCGATCCGTCGGCTGCTGCCTCCTGAGGCAGCAACCCCGATGCCGTCCACTTCTCCCACTCCCCGCTTAAAAGTTTAGCGACGGAGCGAGTCAAAAGGGGTTGCATCGCTAGCGCAAGAGCGCGTACTGCGCTTTCTGCACTAGAAGAGCCAAATTTCCAGTTTAAAAACTGCACATTCGGCTCTTAATGTTACAGGAGGCAGCTTTTTACCACCCCTTGTAACTGGCCGTTCACTGCCAACTTCGGCAAGGTGCTCACCTTGCTTCATGGCTGGAACGGCCTTGTTGCTCTGAGTTCTGGGGGTATTTATACATAGAATTGCCCTGTACCATCCTACTCTGATGTTCTGGGGGTAAATATACATGGAATTGCCACTGTACCATCTTGCTCTGAGTTCTGGGAGTATTTATACATAGAATTGCCCTGTGCCATCCTACTCTGAGTTCTGGGGTTTTTTATACATTGAATTGCTACCGTACCATCTTGCTCTGAGTTCTGGGGTATTTATACATAGAAATACACTGTGCCATCCTACTCTGAGTTCTGGGGTTATTTATACATGGAATTGCCACCGTACCATCTTGCTCTGAGTTCTAGGGTTATTTATACATGGAATTGACACATTTTACCACATGTGGTGGACCTGCGAGATAGTCAAAGAATTTTGGAGAATGGTAGCCCACACCTTGTCAGCTATTTTCAAGCTATCCATCAAGCCTGATCCATTATCATTTCTCTTGGGTCTCCCTCTCATATCACTGAAAACCTCAGGATCAAACAAATTAGCGACACATATTGTCACGGCGGCTAAAACGCAAAGAGCTACCAAATGGAAGAGCACTTCCCTACAAAACCAACAGGCCCTTATCACTAAAGTGAAATAGATTAGAAATATGTTACTGTTATGGCTCCCCTGGGCGGAATTTCAGACAGCCCAGACAGAATCAAATGAACCTATAGGTCTGGCTCCTCTGCCTCCACTCTCCGGTTTCCCCCCTTTACACTTCACCCTCTAGTTACTCACCAGTTATTTTCTTTTTTCTCTTCCCCACCTTGAATCATAAAAAGCCTTGCTAACAGATTGTCCAATTCCAATCTTGAATCACCTGTTCAATAAATGTAGGCAGTAATAATATGATTACAACAAATTTATATGTTACATATGAAGGTTTATTTGTAATACAGCAATATAAATACAGATGTGTTTATAGTTTTTCCCATAAGATACCAATATGTGATAATGTGAACGTAAGCATAATTGCATGTCCATACATGTGTCAATAATATGCCTGTAAGAATTCTACAAACAATAAAACATTTAAATAAAAAATAAAAATACATGGAATTGCCATCTTGCACAATGCCTTATAAGACTATATGTTTATTGCTACATTTTTTTTATTCAGGCTTGCTGCAATTCATATCCCAGTCTTTCATTCAAATCAATTTATTGTTGCTAGGGTAATGTGGTCCCTAGCAAAGAGACTGCTGAAATTGCAAACTGGAGAGCTGCTGAATTAAAAGCTAATTAATGCAAACCTCATAAAAAATTTAAAAAAACTATTGCAAAGTTTCTCAGAATATCCCTCTCTGCACCATATTAAAGTTAATGTAAAGGACCCCTTTAATGCTGCACTGATTAACCCTTGCCATTAACGCAGTAAAGATGTATTTTAGACTCTCATGCTTCGATCCTTTGAGAACAGGAATGGGACCTGTTATCCAGAATGCTCAGTACTTGGGGTCTCCGGATAATGGATATTTCAGTAATTTGGATTCATACTTTAAGTCTACTAAAAAATCATGGAAACATTAAATAAACCCAATAGGCTGGGTTTGCTTCCAATAAGGATTCATTCTATTTAGTTGGGATCAAGTACAAGCTACTGTTTTATTATTGCAGAGAAAAAGGAAATAATTTTTAAAAAGTTGGATTATTTGAGACAATATGAGACAATCTTTCCATAATTCACAGCTTTCTGGATAACAGGGTTCCAGATCCCATACTGGTACTAAAAGACTACTACAGGTATGAGACCTATTATCCAGAATAATCGGGACCTGGGGTTTGCCGGATAACAGGTCTTTCTGTAATTTGGATCTTCACACCTTAAGACTACTGGAAAATCATGTAAACATTAAATAAACCCAATAGGCTGGTTTTGGTTATACAGTGAAACCCTGATTTTAAGTCCCCTGATTTTAAGTTTTCCCGCATTTTACATTTTTTATTTGTGGTCCCATCAATTTATAATGCATTTCAATAGGGGCATTTCCCTGATTTTAAGTCATGTTTTCCCTGATTTTACATCCAAATTTTGTCCTGCTGTTCTGAAAAACGACTTTTGCTCCTCTATGAATGTTATTTGTGAAATAAAGAGGTTTAAAATACTAACCAGATTCTGCCTGTTCTACCTGTAAATGGTCAGTTCCAATGAATATGCCCCTTATACAGCCCTGCACCAATCATTTATTGCTTTAGGTTGTGTATGTGACTGACAATCTTACACATGCCCCCCATAGTGTAACATTAACAATGCAATGTTTAAGCCTTATTATTAACACAGTAAATATTGTATCTCAAAGTAAAACAGACTCCTGTGCTTTTATCCTTTCATTTCTTGAAGAAAAAGTTACTTTAACACATTTCCCTCATTTTACATTTTCCCTGATTTTACATCATTTTTACCTGGTCCCCTGAAAAACGTAAAATGGGGGTTCTACTTGTATCTTATTTGGGATCAAGTACAAGCAACTGTTTTATTATTACAAAGAAAAAGGAAACCATTTTTAAAATTTTGAATTATATCATTATCATGGAGTCTATGGGAAACGGCCTTTCCGTAATCCGAACTTTCTGGATAATGGGTTTCCGGATCCCATACCTGTAGTCTTTCTCAAATTGATTTTTTTTCTCTGTCCCTATAAATGAGCAGCATTATTCATATACATATATTTGTGTGTGTGTATAGGCAGAAATATTATCATTGTGGCATCCACGGGTGCCTCTGTTTACTGTCCAAAGCTGCTTTGTTTTCATAGGAGTAATGTTGCTGTGGCTGTGAACATAAATGAACTATTATTCTGAATTGCTATATATGTATGTGATGAGCAACCATATTGATCAAATTAATGTTCGCATTACTTGAACTGCTCCTATGTCATTAGGTCAGTAATGCTGTGTTCCTGCCCAATACACATGGGGGGTAGGGGGGTCCAGTTGTAAATTTATGTACCAGGGGTCTAGTTACACCACTGTTTGCACAGGAGAAAAGTGCTATATAAATATGCCCCTTACCTTTTATTTTATAAGAGATATTGTAAAACACAGCAGCACCTAAGAGAAAGATATATCCTACTCACGTAGTCAATACTACGTGGATTCGGAATATATGCAGCTCTGCAAATAGCATGAAACAGCTAAGAATATATATTTATGTCACAAGGAAACATCATGTACTTTAGTGGAAGCCTTCCTTGAACTCATTACTATTCATAAAAGCCCATATTTATGTTATCTTAAATGCTCTATGCACACCGGGTTTTTATTCTTTGTACCTTTGGACTAAAAGCACATTAAATAAGCCATTTGGTCCCAACACTCAGCAACACTACTTTCCATTACGCCCAGGAATGAAGTATATTTTATCTGCAAAATATTCTACACCCAAGAAGGGGGAGAAGTTGGGAAAAGATGCAGGATTGTTTTATATTGTTTTTTTCAGTATGAATGAAAACCAAAGGTATTTCTTACATGTAGTGAAGGAAGCTGTGATGAATAGAATAGCTTTGGAACACAAATAAGTTCTCCCCAAATTGTTTGCGAAAGTGCAGGGCTACCTCCAGAAAATGGGCCTATATACTCCACCTGGCACTGCCATGACCAACCCAAACCCTATCTCAAGAAAGCTTTTTGTGGCATCCCAGAGCTACCTCGTGGGACTGGGTGCCTGGTAGGACTTCTCACTTGATGGTGGCACTACTACTACCGTGTCACTAGTAAAATACAGCCAGTACATCTGTCAGTCCACAATTACAGCCCCCAACTCTTCACGGAGCACTAGAAGTAATGGAATTAAAAGCAGTAATGCAACTTCTATCAACAAAACAGTGATTAGAGACAAAAAAGGTGTCACCCTTGGGACCTGGGGATGATGTCAGTATGGAATGAGGACTAATGTCAATGATCCTTGTTTTTTAAGCTACTGAAATATGTAAACTCATTGTGTCTCTCTGTTTAGCGAACAGTCAAAATTTAAATTAAAGACATTTTGAATGGTAAATAAAATATAAAGAAGGAATGCAGAAAGTTGGATGAATTAAACATGCTAGAATTACTGTGTAAAGGTCATTGAAACATATACATGGAAATAATAAAATATTGCTTGGTTTGACAAATGTGGCATAATTTTGCCTTGCTCTTTTACTTCCTCTGCTCCGCTGGTTACATTCAATAATTTACAAGTGAATTTCAAATACAGTCCCAAAGGAAATCAACGCTAGATCCGATTTTTTTCATTCCAGCTACTCACCCTGATGCTTTGTCTGTCCCCTTGAAGAAGGATCAGTATTATCTTGCCCAAGAACATTAGTCTTCCGCACAACTTGAAGTCATTTGTCCATTTTTCCACAGTTTTGACATATTTGCTCTTAGCCCTCGTGTGATCTAAACGCAAAAGAATTGTCCATGTCGCCTCTTCCATTATTGTGTCTAATGAGAGGGGGGACTGTCCCTCCAAGATCGATGGTTCAGGTTGCGCAATGAGGTTGTTTAGATTCTGTTGTGTCCACACAACCAAGTCATGTATCATAGGATCCAATATAGGCTGCTTAGCTTGTTCAACCAATTTGTCCCTCAAGTATTTACACTGAGCTCTGCTAAGTTCTTCAGAGCTGACAGAAATATTGGGTAGGCTGGATGGATATTCCACTGGCAGGTCAAAAATAAGCTTTAGATGAATTTCTGATCCTGTTATCCCTTGCACGCTTGTCTGAATCATTACTGTTATTCCATTAACTGCAAAACATGGAAACAATTTTTCAGCCAGCTGCAATGCTACATACAAACCGAAATAAATCAGAGATTAGCTACATTTTCAAACAGCTCAAGACATTCCACTATTCATCCTGATGTACGACTGTCTCCTTCCTAAACCAAGATATTCATGGGCAGCTCGAAGCTTCAGCATTACAGTACTGTTGCCAATTTGATTTGCTCTGCATGCATGTTTGTACATTAAACTGCTCAAAGGAATAGAGGCTCTAGCAAACCCTGAGTGCTATTTCAGTACATTAACTACATACCTGTTCTGTTAAATGTCCACATTTCCTATAGGAGTTGTTCACCTTTAAATTAGCTTTTAGTATGATATTGATATTCTAAGACAATTTGCAACTGCTCTTCGTTTTTATGGTTTTTCAGTTACTTATCTCTTTTGATGAGCAGCTCTCCAGTTTTGTATTTTAGCAGTTATCTGGTTCCAAGGTTCATTTACCCAAGCAACCAGGCAGCAGTTTGAACAACAGACGGCAATATGAATAGGAGAGGGCCTGCATATAAAGGTAAGTAACAATTAAATTGTAGCCTCACAGAGCAACCGTTTTTGGCTGCCAGGGTCAGTGACCCCCTATTTGAAAGCTGGAATGAGACAGAAAAAGTAGGCAAATAATTCAAAAACTATGAACAAATAAAAAAAAACTATTGCAGAGTTGTTAGGAATAGGCTCCTTTGTAACATATTAAAAGTTAACCAAGCACAACCACCCCTTTGAGGTAAATTATTCCTCATATTTATGTAGGATTTATTATTTATGCATAAACATGGAAACTTACAATACCAATATTTGGAAAATTGTAAAGAACAGTAACAATAGTTTCCAACACATAGGGGCAAATTTACTATTATTCCCCAAAATTTGCTCGATCCTACTTGAAATTCAATAAGCATTTGACCATCGAATTGTTTTAGGCTATCATTTTGCGCGATATTTGATTTCTCGATTAATTTGTACGATCGGATACCGATCGTTCGATTACACGAAAAAAAAATTGTAAAATTTCCTTTGAGCATCCAAAAAAATTAGTACGATTTGAACGATCGAACACTCCGATCGTACGAATGGTATTGGAGAAGGACTTAGGGGCAAATTTACTATTATTCCTCCAAAAAAATTTGGATTCCCTCGATATTCAATTAGCATTCGATTTTCGAATGCTAATCGAATAGTTTTAGGCTACCCTTTTATTCGATCATCGATCATTCATGAGAATTTAGTAAATTGGCCCCTTAGTCTCAGTAGTCTATGGGGGGTTTCCCATAGGCTTCTATTACAATTCGGTAGGTTCTGTTAGGAACACCCGTGCTTACCTGCCGGCAGATCTACGTCGCATCCAAGATGGCGGCGCCCAGGGCAGACCACGTGGACGTCGGACGACAGCACAATGCTCCGCACAGCGTGATGACGCCAGCGCGTCGACTTTGACGCAGCGTATTGTATTCAAAACGTGCGTATTGGGCGTCAAAACGTGCGTGATAGCACGCAAATCGGCGCACAATTCATGACATCATTTTGGCGCACTTGTGTTCCTGGGTGCTCTTTGTGATTGACCTTTTGCCTGAAACTTGACTTTGAAACCTTGCCGCTTGAACTGACCCTTGCCTGGATTTGACGACTCTTTTGCCTAAACCCTTTCTGTACCGTGAACTGTGCT
Source organism: Xenopus borealis (assembly GCA_024363595.1). Taxonomy (NCBI): domain Eukaryota; kingdom Metazoa; phylum Chordata; class Amphibia; order Anura; family Pipidae; genus Xenopus; species Xenopus borealis. The sequence goes on along the minus strand of CM044438.1, from coordinate 81,678,093 downwards.
TTTACTTGCTTCCTCCTTGGTCCACACTCCAAACTGCGCCTTCGGCCCCTGACAGGTTCAATCTGGCAAAGTAGGCAGTCGAACAAATTTAAAATTTTGATTCTTTCAATCATCGAATGATCGAATTATCGAATATCCGATCATTCAATCTATTCGATAATTCGGTATTCGATGATCGAAGAGGCCAAATTAGAATATCCAAAACATTTTCAAATCAATAAAAAAGTGTTTATCTCTCATTGTGTCCATATGTATTAATATAATATGTAAAATATAAATAAAATGCCATAAAAATAAGATACAGCTAGGGTAGCCACATAGCTAGATAAAATTGTGGCGGAATGTCCCAATGTACTTCATATTTATAAAGACGTTTTCTATTGACCTGGTTATAGTTTAGTGTAAACATGAAGCCCCAGTGATGACAGCTTGTGCCACAAGTTTCAAAACCCTTTTATTCAAAATCTGAATAATGGAAACTACCCAAAAGGGTGATCTAGTGGAACGGTTTGTGGATCATGGTGGGCACTCTTGTTACGTTTTTAAAATTTTAAATCCTTCAATCATCGAATGATCAAATTATCAAATATCCCATCATTCGATCTATTCAATAATTCGGTATTCGATGATCGAAGAGGCCAAATTTGCATATTCGAATATCCGAAAAAATCGTACGATCAGTATTCAATCACATTCGATCGAACTTCGAATCCTTCACGTGAATTTTGTAAATCTTAGTCTTGGAATTCTCCCACAAACCCCCTTTTTTGTTATTTTATTACATGACTACAAACTTTCTTTTATTGAATGAATGCAATGAATCTAAATCAATTCCCCTGGGGCGTCAAACTGTATATGTTTTATGTTTATTTAGCTATTCATTAAAAAGAGGGAGTAGAACAGTTATGCTATTCCTGGTTGCAGTTTTGAGACTATAAGTCTGATTGATGAGAATGGCTGGTGTCCTAATTTAATTCCAGACTGTCCCATAGAACCAGTTGAAAAATGTATCTCACTTTATCACATAAAAACGCTATTGAAGTCTATGCAAGAATCTGAAGCTGAATTAGGAGAAACATTTTTTAACACAGCTGTGATGCGTTGGCCGGAGTTAAATTGACTTGCTACATTGTTTCAGCAGCTTGAATCAGTGGGTCAGAATGGATATACATTTTAAATGAATGTACATTGGAAGATTTCTTAGAATTATATTTTATATAACTACAACCCTCAAATGAAATCAGCCATCACAACATCACCCAGCAGGGCATTCCACAACCTCACTGTCCTCACTGTAAAGATCCACCTACGTGTTTCAAATGAAAGTTCTTTTCCTCTAGTCTCATAGGCCACACTACCGCCTCCCCCCGGCCTACCTCTCCCTCGGGCCAGTGGTGTAACTACCAGGGGAGCAGGGGGTGCAATTGCACCAGGGCCCGCTCCATCTAGGGGCCCAGTGGAGAGGCTACGAGAACTCCTATGTGCAATTCATAGGGGTAGAGCCCCATATGGGGGGGCCCAGGTGCCAATCCTGCACCAGGGCCCACCAGCGAGTAGTTACACCACTGCCTTGGGCTATTGCCCCAAGTCACTTCTTACCCCTCTGTGTAGGTCCCCTCCAGCAAAGTTCACGGGGGCCATCTTCTCTTGCAATGGCTAGCCCTATTTCAAATTTCAAAACTAAATATAAAATTCTGTTGAAAAATGGATTTCAGTGCAGACCTCAGATAAGTGACGTGTGCAAGTAGGCGTGCGTGCTTACATTCGCACATGCATGCTTATGCATGGGGGCGGAGCAGAGAAACGGAAGCCAGCCTATGGGCACTGGAAATAAAAATCCAGCCCTGGTCACATGACCAAGGGCTGCTGTGTAACGAATATGTCTAGCCCTATTTCAAATTTCAAAACTAAATATAAAATTCTGTTGAAAAATGGATTTCAGTACAGAATTCTGCTGGAATGGCACTATTAACTGTGACAGAATCCCTTTAACAAACAAGTTAAAAAGCAAAGGGGCAAGCACAGACCCCCATAGTACTCTATTCACAACACAACACTGGTCAAAATAGAAAATGTCCCATTAACCACTCTTTGTAAGCTATCTTTAAGCCAATTCTCTGACCAAGTACAAATACTATGTTTCACTATTCTTTCATTTAACCAGTAATTGTCTTTGTGACACTATATCAAATTCTTTAGCAAAGTTTAAATCACATCCACTGCCATCCCAGAGTCGAGGTTCCTGCTTACCTCATCATAAAAGGCAATTAAAGTTCTAACTACAAAAAATATTCTGTTTATTAGATTAACTTGTGTTTGAGTGTTTGTGCCCCTTAAAGCCGTACATCAGCGAAGTGGCGTTGGAAATAAACAAGTGAATTATTATTGTACCGGCTTTCATTGTGCTAATAAAGTCAGACCTCATAAAACTTTGATGTCATTTTGTTCTTAATGCGGCTTTCTCAGCACATTTACTACATATATTCAGAGAGGGAGATTTTGAAAAGATTAGCATAAAATGCAACGTGTCTAAAATTTCTATCTGCAAAAACATCAAGTCATAAAGAAAACACTTTACTATTATTGCCATGAACAAATGATATGGAACTCATTACTTATATTTGAAGTGCCAGCTAAGTTCCTTGAACATGGCTTTATGCAAAGAAATATACCCATTAAAGGAAAACTAGCATGTCCATTGATGGAAATTGCCTTAAACCAAAAAGGATCATATATTTCAATGATTTTTTTTTTTTCATAACTCACATTGAATTTGAAAATCCAAGCTAAATGATAAATATAAAGTCAAAATGTAACTAAATACCACTTTGGAATCAGAACACAATAGCCATAGGGATGTTTGTAGATGCAGGTATGGGATTCGTTATTAAGGAAATCCATTATGCAGAAAGCTTCGAATTACAGGAAGGCCAACGTCCATAGACTCAATTTTGATCATATAATTGACATATTTTTAAAAAATTCCTTTCTCTCTGTAATAATAAAATAGTAGCTTATTTTGGGTGTCTTAGCCACTCATAATACCCCCCCACACAAAAAGAAAATCACATTATGCCCCTGCTCTGTTTCTGAGGATTTTCAGGTAAGTATCAGTGCCTTTCAGTGGTGGGCATTAACTGAATGATTCTGAGTGGCAATAAGGCCTCTTACACATGAGTATTTCTTGTTGAATGCATCCAGGGCCAGAAGTAGGGGTAGCCAGAAGCTAGGGCACTGCAGCTAGGGGTCTGCTATTAGAAGAAAAGATACTACAGTAGAACCCCCATTTTACATCCCCGATTTTAAGTTTTCCCTCATTTTATATTGTTGTTTTGTGGTCCCACCTATATATTATGCATAATACATTGCCCTGATTTTACATTTTCCTGGATTTTACATAATTCTTTTCTGTTCTCCTGAAAAACGTAAAATGTGTATACTACTGTATATGGTTGCTCCCATCTGCCCAGTCTTGCTTTAAAGGAATTGTTCAGTGAATAATAGAATAATAATAATAATAATAATAATAATAATAATAATAAAAAACAGCTAAATACAGTAGCCCATGCAAAATAAAAAATGTTTCAAATATAGTTAGTTAGCCATAAATGTAATGTATAAAGGCTGGAGTGACTGTAAGTCTAACATAACAGAACACTACTTCCTGCTTTGTAGCTATCTTGGTTTCCACTGATTGGTTACTAGTCAGTAACCAATCATTGACTTGTTTGCTTTTGAATCTGAGCTGAATGCTGAGGATGAATTGCAAACACACTGAACAGTTATGTCCCATGTGGCCCCCCTTAAAGTTGCTGACTGACTCAGATTGCAGAGCTGAAAAGCAGCAATTTGGATTCTGGCTATTATATTAGACATCCAGTCACTGGATAGTTATACATTACATCTTTGGCTAACTAACTATATTAGAAACATGTTTTATTTTGCACAGCCTAAATATTTGCCCACTTTTTATTTTTACACTGAACTGTTCCTTTAAGTTCTGTGAAGCAGAACTGCAGCTTCTAGAAAGGGGGTTCCTGTGTTCCTGAGGGAACAGCAGTGGGCGACAACTTTTCCAGGTTCTGAAAATTTGAATACATTTCTGTGGTGTTTATGTGTTATAACAAATGTAATTATTAATTAATATTTAATAATTAATATTAAAAATAAGGTGAATTGTTCTTTAAAGGGCAAGGACAGTCTAAAATAGAATAAGGCTAGAAATGCTGTATTTTGTATACTAAACATAAACATGTACTTACTGCACCACAAGCCTAATCAAACAAATGATTTATGCTTTCAAAGTTGGCCACAGGGGGCTGTCATCTTGTAACTTTGTTATACATCTTTGTCTGACACTGGCACTGCACATGCTCAGTATGGTCTGTGCTGCTTAGGGGTCGTCATAAATATCAAAACACAGTTCAGTTCAGTTCAGTGCAGGAGATGAAAGAGAAATCAGACATTTCAGTAACAATCCGGGACTGCATGTTGATGTGTCAAAATCTGGATTGTCCCACGAAAAATGGGACAGTTGGGAGGTATGGGTATTTGCCTTGGGAGCATCTCTTCTGCATTTTAATGAGCTTCTTCCTGCATTGAAATGCAGAAGAGCTGCCTATTCTTCTGGACTGCTTTGAACTCCCTCAAATGCATGCAAGCAACAAAGTCTGAGGAAGTCAACCAGATCCAGAAGAATGGGCAGTGCTTCTTCCCGCACTCCCGTGCTTTGCAACAAAGGAGAAAATAACAACAGGTTTGGGTGGTGTCAGGGCTGACTACAGAAATATGCCAGTCAAATATGTCTGTTCCCCAAGTTATTTATGGTGGGTCTCATTTATTGCTACAAGAAACAATAGGAAGATATAAAATGGCAATGAAACCCATTTGTTCCTGCTGTGATTTATTGGTCCCAGTCACAATCTACCTTTTGAGCATGCCTGGGCTAAACCAACTGAACAAATAGGGGGCAGGCGGTTAGTTGCACTTCTCCAGCAGTTGACTTGAAGGCTGTGGTCTATTCCATTATATACCCATTCCTTTATCAGAACGGACTCTTTACAGAATAAAAATAGTGAAGCTCTGTTTATTAAAGAGGAGATAAGCCCCAAATCCGTTTTTCTTTAAGTAACTTCCCTTTATTAATTGCATAAGGGAATTAATTGTGAATATGTCTCATATTGAAAGCAGCCGTTTATCTCTGCTAGGGGGGGTCTGACATTTGACACAATGTAGCAGTTCAGCGGATTACCAAACCTGTAAAGAAAGTATGAAGAGGCAACTTCTGCTACATTGGGACAAAAGTCAGAATCTGCAGTGCAGACAGGGACAGGCATCCATGACTTGAAAAAACACTGAGAGTGTGTAATAAATGAATACTGAAAAGTTGCTTAGTAATGCATTCACTTTTACCATGCAACATCTTTATTTGTGGTTTTATATCCCCCTTTAGGCTGTGGCTTACTGAGCAGAGACAAGCCAAGAGATCTGAATCTGTGACGATGCACTTTGCAGATAATCACCTGAACTCGATAGCATTTCACAGTCCCCATCCCTGCAGTATATTGCAGACAACACAGCAACCTCCCTAACATTGATACAGACGTGTCCAACAACACCACAAAATGCAAGACTTCCTTGTCTCCTCTATCAATGACTATGCAGTTTCTATCCACCAGGTGCACCCTTACACTACAATATAAAAAAAGTGTTTTAAAGTGAACCCCTTAAAAAATAGGACAAAGTCTAAATTGATCAGTTACTGTCTCTGGACTCAGACACCCTGCTCCACAGTGAGCAGACTTACACCGTTTCCATACAGTTAACATTACAGCAGACACACACCAGCATTAGTATTATTTGGCCAAAACCATTAAAGGGGACCTGTCACCCTAAGAAATAATTGAAAATTATTTTCTGTTAAAACAGTTGCGGAAAATAAAATTTACACAGCAAGCAGTTAGGAGCCATTTTGTGGAAACTATTACTGAGACAAATGTATCACCCCAAAATCGTGTCTATGGACAAGAATGGGGGGACCTATTGCCCATATGCAACGCCCTGCATAACTATAGAGAGTTAGGCAAAATGTGGGGAGTTCAGTAACATCTAGGAAGTGCTGAATGGAAAGTGAAAGCAATTGACTGCCCCACTCAGGCATAGAGGTAGGACAGGCAATATATGATTGACAATTCAGATTTTAAACACCTTTATAATAGGAGTAGATGCTTTAATGACAAAAAGAATTTGGGTTCCATGTTTCATTTGCAAACAACTTTTATTATACTGTTTTAATGTGTAGGTGATGGGGTCACTTTTAAGTTACACATGAGCAATGCACAGGGGATGCCATGAGATGACCTTCTTGTTTGTCACATGTGATTGTTTGTTCTTCCCTGCGATGTAATTGGTGAATATTCCTTGGTATGTGTATTGTGTGTGTATTGTATTTAGCCCATGACCAAGTGTCCCTACAAGACATAAATGAGCAAGGCTTTATATTAAGAATTGTATAATGGTGTAAATAAACTAGTGTCAGCATGTTTTGTTTTTTTTTTTGTTCACCTCCAAAGGTGTCATCACTCTACAGGAAAGATTAGATACATACCAATGTAGCACATAAACATTTTAACAGAAACTATGGTGAAAATTAAAATTTAATATGAGCTTTGTCTCATGAAAATCAGAAAATTTCTAAATATAATACATTTTGGACTAAACTAAACTTCCAACATTTCTCCAGCACTTTGAAACAATGCAGGGTGCAAATCATGTGTAATGAGTGCTTGCACTCTTCTGTTACCTGCATTGAAATACGCTTCTAAGCAGCACGATAACACACCCAAGCACCTGTGTGAGTACGGGCTTATCGAAAAGAATAGAAGGTTTCTTGTTTCACCCCCTGTGGTCAAATACATGAAAACTGACTGCAGGGGAATGAAGCAGGAAACACTTGTATGGAAGAACCCTAAGGGTAGGGACAGACAGGGAGATTCGGGGAGATTTTGTCGCCTGCTAAAAAAACGCCAGGCGACAGAATCTCCCCGAATCTCCCCGAATCTCCCTGTCTGTCCCCAGCCTAACAGTTTCAGTCACTAATCTCACCCAAGAGCAACACAAATCTTTAAGTAAAAACACACATGTATATATTGCACTTATAAAAGTCCACAATTTTGCAGTTGTCGGATCATGTATTGATATAAAGCAGCTTCAAAGTTTATAACAGGCTTTCAGATGAATTTGAGGCAAACAGGCTATGATGTCCAACGCCACCAAGCCACTTTCATTCTGTCCCAGATGGCACTCATACTGTCAAACGCAGGACGGACATCTAAAATAGTGAACTGATAGTTCTTATCAACTTCGCCTCCATCGTAATAGTCAATAACATAACGAACTTCTCTTCCACAGCGGTCAACAATCCAATCATGACGATCAAACGGAAGCTCATACCTGAAGACAAATTAGAAAAATAAACTTTTAGAAGTACATTAAGTCGTCCAATAAAACTTGTATAGATTCAAAGGAATCAGATCTAATTGCAGACTAAAAAAAGCTGTGTGTCACGAGTTGCGGTTTGAAAGATGTATACTGAAGCCAAGACCAAAGCAGTGGAAGGATGGAGGACAACTGAAATGAATTATTTACAATTGCAGATACTGCTGGAAATATAAAAAGCCGATTATTATGAGCGAACCAATTCCTGACCAGAAGATGAAATGCAAATAGTGGCACCAAGTCTGAAATCAAAAGCCCTAATTAACTTCTGGGTGCCAGTAGCTAACTGGGGTTGCCTTGTGTATTGCTTCAGTAAAAGAAACACTAATCCCATGGCCAGATAGGCATATTGGGTAGCCATACAATTCCATATAGCAGACCTGTCTTCAACATCCCAATGTTTTTCCTGAGGTTTGAAGAATAATAGTGCAGCTTGGCAGTCCACCTAAGCAGCCAAATGGCCCAACATACAGTTGTTTGTACCTTGATAAATTGTTCTACTCTTTGCAGCATTTGTCTATGTGTAGCAGACAACTCTACATTATTAAAAGCAATATTCATTGTACATTGCAGTATTTTAAGATTTTGCCTTCACTGTTCTTTAAATCGTTTTTTGTTCACAAAATAAAATGTAAAAATCATACCCCATCCATGAGCGCATCCGTGCTCTTGGAGAAAACTCCTTTGCTTTTCCGCCAAACCGAATCAATGAAGGGCCACATGGGCATTCTCTAAAATATAAAAAAAAAAAAAAAAAGCACAACTGAGAGACCGCTTATTTGAAAGTGAAACATTTGCCCTTTAAAATAACTGAAAATGATGATTCACAAAATACATTGGACACACAGAGTATCAAAAACTAATGGGAAGGATGGATTCTTTAGACAAATGTTAACCATCATACCCTTCTACTATGTCGTATCCTGCAGTGGTTTGGGCACTAAAGGAAAATCTCTCTCACTGCTTCTATAAGCCACAGATAGAAGCAATTCTTCTGAAGTCATAGCTACAAAGTGCTTCTATAAATATTGCACTCCCTATGGGTTCAGCACACTTTGTATCAACTGTTTTATCTTGGAGCAGGTTTTGTATATGCCTCCTGTCAAAATACAAAGTTAATGTTTGTAAAGGTGCCCTTCAGAGAATGATCACTGGACCAAAATGAAGAATAACTTCACTATATCATAAACGGTGCAAAACAAAGGAGTTTATTAAAGCACTGAACAAAATGACTCTGCAAGGATTGCTGAAATGTGCATGCTCCTAGCTGCCAGAGAGCTAGGGAAATAACATCAAGTGTCCAGAGATGTGAATGCCAACCCCACTGCACTGTTTTATATTTTATTTACAGGTTGACCAAACGTGAAAGTACTGGGACTTGTGTTTAGTAGTTCAGGGTACGGGGGTAAATCTGCGTCAAACTCCATTTTTAATTGTTATAGTTAATACTTTTTTCTTTAAAGAACCTCTCCTATTCATATTTAAGCATACAATTCAAGGTACTACTTGGGTTAGTATACCATTGTCTACATCACACTAAATGATCATTTTAAACCTATCAAAAGGTGGAACTGTTGCAATTATTAAAATCTTGTAAAATGCAGTGGATTTTCAATAAACCTGTTTTACAATGTTTTTAAAGTCTCATATTTATATCTTTATATCTATCTCTTCAATCTAGTATCTTTTTCTGGTTTTGAAACTAAGGCTGCACCGAGTTCAGGATTCCGTTTAGGATTCAGCCAGGATTCTGCCTTTTTCATCAGGATTCGGCGGAATCCTTGTGCCTGGTCAAACCGAATCCTAATTGGCATATGCAAATAAGGGACGGAAAGAAAAAAAAATGTTTTTCCTACTTATTTTCCTTTCCATTCCTAATTTGCATATGCAAATTCTGTCGAATCTTTCACAAAGGATTCAGGGATTCAGCCAAATCCCAATAGTGGTTTTGGTGCATCCCTATTTTAAATAGACAGCTTGTTTTTATCAAAGCTATTGGATTCAAAACTGCTGTAGAGGTTTCACTAAGTTTCCCTATAGTTTTATCTAATCCCAGCCCATAATAAAATAAACCTAAATGTGAAAAATAAATATTTCTATGACAAAGCATTGCTAAAATCACTGCCAATTAGTTAGGCAACCCTTAGTCAATATAATAGCATGCCTTTTCGATAAAAAAAATGCACCTGCCCATACTACTATTCTAGAGAGTGCCAACATCTTGTTAGTTGCAGGATTTTTTGCAGCCCTGAACTTGATTCGTGCGCAACAGAGTTTGTCTTTTTGCATCTAAAATTCAAATTTTCTCTGCTGCACATGAGCACAACCCAGGGCAGCCACAAGGATCCCTGCAACAGGAGAGACAACAGTGACACTTAAAGTTAAATGATTATAACAATGGAAGGGGTAACAAACAAATTGGCAAGCCAAATGAATCAGCTTTTCCAAAGATCCACTTTAGTGGATTCATTTGTACATCAATCTGAATCATTTTTAATAAACATTTACTTTAATATATGAAATACATATATAGGAACTAGAATAGTTGACATTTAACACTGTTCAACTCACTTGGCGTGGAGGGCTTCCCACTTCAGAATTTCAGACCAGGCCTGCTCATTGTTCTTGTTGTGAATTTTGATAATGTTTGTCATATCATCACATTTAAGATCATCCTCTTTCCACCTCCATCTGAAGACCAACACAGTAGTTAAAATTGCCAAATACAAGATGGTGCCTACATGCATGTAATTTTCTAGTAGTTTTCATTATTTCTTTCAATTTAGCTCTCACATGGGTAGCATTATTAGTACTTTACTTCGTACATAAAAATAGATTTGTATATAAAATAATATAGTTCAAACAACATTAATAGATAAACACTCAATTTATAACAGTTATATGATGTGGATGGTTGTAGAACTTACAGTAAAGAATATGGATTATGTGTTATGAGAATGAGAGTGAACTCATAGAAAGAGAGTAAACTAAAGCTTACCCCTTCCTTAGCATAGCATTCCAAAACATCTGTTCAGATGGGTACACCCAGTTTTTTTCAGTGTTGGATCGTGGAATGGTGGATTCTTCTCTGTCCAGAGACAAACCAAACGGCTGGTCAGGAGCTGGAGTCTGATTCGGAGGTGGCATCTATTGTAAAAAAAAAAAAGGAAATTTTAATAATGGGACTATTGACATGCAGAGCAGAAAGGGGCGTATTAACATTGTAAATGTTATAAAAGTAAAAGGGCGATATAAAGCAGCAGAGAATCTAATCTCAAAAAATATTAGGAACATATTTTAATACATTTACTGTGATAACACAGCAATAACTGCATATATGACATCACAAATATCAAAGAAAATGATAACCGGGAATTGTATGAATGATGAAGCATCTTAGAAAATAGCACTATTGCATCAGAAAATAATAATCAGCCCTGTAGCATCAGCTTCTATGACAAATCCTGATGATTTATGACAACCCCTAAGCTTAAAGTTGCCCTGAGAACATTAAGCATGTGCATTGTCACTGATGCATTACAAAATTTGAGATGGTGAACCCCAAATTTGAAGGCCTGGATAAAAAAGCATTGCTGAGGCTTTATGCTGACACAGTAAATTCAATATATAAATTATAGCATTTCTACACATTTGTTTTTAGTGTTTAGTTCCACTTAAAAAAACTGATTGAGCAATTCAGAGTTTTTCACTTTTGCTATATTTCAAGATACTGAATCAATGTTTGAGTTGAGCTACCATAATAATTAACACTTCAAAACAACTGTATTTATTTGGAAAAGAACATGATAAAGCCAGAATCCACTTACAAATGTTCCACTAACTATAATGGAGATTTGTTTATACTGAAGGGTGGATCACATGTTTCCCACAATAACACCATACCATATTGCTGGGATCAATGTCATCCTTTGTTCCTGATCTCATTGGACACTGAACATATGCATAAGCCCCTTCTTGATGTACAGGTCCAGAACAGTTTTCAGTTTTTTGCTTAGATTCGTTGTGCATTGGACAGCCTAGAAAAAACAACATTTGAAAAGTAAAACCCACGAATTTCCAATCACTTTACACCTAACAAAAAATAAAATGATAGCAAAGACAGGCTTAGAAAACAGGCAATGCCTCAGTAGTTGATCGGTCCTAAATCATGCCACATTTTCTCACTCCACTATAACACTGGAAGCATCAGTCTGCATACTCAATAGAAAGGCAGCTATCCAAAATCAGAAGATTTGAAGTAAGCATTGAAGGTGTAGAAACCCCAATACCTTCCATCTTTTTCTGTTGCATTGGACATTCTGCTGGGTGGGTCTTTGCGGAGTCAGTAGATGCCTGTAAATGAGCACTTGATGGTGTTAAAGGTGAAGTTTCCATGCCTTCCATCTTTTTCTGATGCATTGGACATGCTGGGGGAGGAGATTCCGTTGAGTGTGTCCTTATAGATTCAGTAGAGGACTGTGACTGTGGAGTAGAACTTGAAGGGGTTGATGCTGAAGCTCCCATTTCAGCTGTTTAGCAGAAAGTGAAACACACATCATAGGCTCGAACAGCTTAGAAATATACATATACCATAAATTAGGCAATGTTTTTTCCCATTTCTAATATTTTCTGTGTGATGGGGCCGTTTTTTTTTTTCATAAAAATTTTCAAGGAAGGGAATACAGACAGCAAGAAGGATAATACAAGATAAAAAAAGATACATTCTCTTGTGTGTGTGTGCCAGTATTTACAGCAACCATCTAAATATTAAATCCTTAGAAACTTAGGGGCAGATTTACTATGGGTCGAATTTGAAGGTTAAAAAAACATCGAATTTGACCATGGAAATAGTTGGGAATAGCTGGGGAAGTAAATTTTACCGCAGGTCGAACGATTAAATAGAAAATATTCGATCGATTGATAAAATCGTTCTTATCGAACAATTTTAACCATTCGATTTTTATTCGAATCATTCGTTTCGCTCGAATTTTCTAAATTCACTGGTCGATGTGGTCTTCAAAAACATTCCGAAAATTCAAATCTCGAATCTTTTTGAAAATTCGATGCAAATTCATGTGAATTTAGTAAATCTTCCCTTTAGCATTATTCTCTTTTCTTAACACTATTTCTTTAATACTTCCTTAGGTATACTTTAGTTGCCCTATTATTGCTAATTAATTATATCTGGTTTTATTAGGAATAATTTTGTCATCTCATCATTGTCTTATTTATTTAAGAAAAGATAGCCACGGTTCCCATATTACCCAATACATGATGGGGCTGCTGTTTTAATTGTACCACAAACCTCAATCCACTGTGCAAATGAGTCTTTCAGATAAAGGACAACTGATCAACAAATACTCATATTCTGATACTTGCTTTTGAATTCTAGCCACAGAACAAGGTAATGATTTATATTAATATATGGGCCTATTACTACACTACTTGCCATGCTCCATAGCTTTACAGGCAGATGGAACAAAACTTTTAATTTGCCTGCTACAATCTTTTCTACATTCTCCGAGACAGCAGCCCACCAGGGGTTACTAAATGCCAGCTGCCAGTTACCTTCCCACGTGAAGTCTTAGGTTTGACAGCACCTTAGAGAGATCACCTCCTAGACATGTTCCTTGCACGGTGCACCACTAGAACACATAGAGGTCACCATCTCGAGCTCCTATCAATTCATTTTTTCATAACAGGAACATAAATAATCACAGCAAAATGAGCACAACCTTAAGAATCCACGACACAAATGTAGCTTCTTTCAATGCAAAATGAATTACCTGCCCTTTACCGGCTCGAAGCACTGGCAACCAGCAACCTCTAAATGATGACGCGCACGGTTATGACGTCACAAACTTCGCTCGCGTGCCAAGACTCGATTTGGATGTTCTCCGCCTCAAATTATTACAGCGAGAATTTGTTGCTGTGGCGTAGCCCATTCGTATGGATTAATTTTACGCTTGTTTATGTAACGGTTGCGAAAAACCTTTACTGTAGGCAGAGCCTCCATCAGCGAGGAAACAAACAGGACCAGCGACCACGTGCATATCTCCCAACATTTTGGAAGTGAAAAGAGGGACAAATGTTTTTTTCTTGTTGCGTGGCTTAATGTTGTGACCACACCCCCTAATTACCATGTCATTATACAAAATTTGGCAGGTTATGAAAGTGAAAATATTTCTCCTTATCTAAACTGTTACAATTACTTATTTCTGATCTCAAATTTGTTACAGAGCATATTATTTGCAGCTGTTAGCTGTTCTGGGCTCTCTGCCAAAAGCCAATTAAATGAGAAACTTTGTTTCTTTTGCTGGTTGTTCAGTACAGCGAAAAGAGGGACTTTCCAGTACAAATGAGGGACTGCGGGTTGCGCTCTCAAAAGAGGGACTGTCCCTCCAAAAAAGGGACAGTTGGGAGGTGTGTGTTAATGGCAACCCTGTGTCCTCTGCATCATGTTGTACCGAACAGCCCCCAACACCCTCAGCTTCCATTGCTTTTCCTGTTTCTGCAGTCATGTAGCACGGCCAGCTGGCTACAGTGGACGCTGAACTTATAGAAGAACCTGTTATGCAGAATGCTCGGGACCTGGGGTTTATCCGGATAACAGATATTTCTATAATTTGGATCTTCATACCTTAAGTCTACTAGATAATCATGTAAACATTAAATAAACCC
>CM044438.1:81647731-81663633 GCA_024363595.1 Xenopus borealis | reverse complement strand
ATCAACCATCAAAAATACCGGCCAGGCTGGTAAAATACCGGCCAGGTGGCAACCCTACCCTCAGCGCAGGTCCTGACCGTGGAGTTTGCACAGCTGTCTTCTTCCTGGATTCTTTGTCACTCGGCGGCGCCAAAAGTCATAAAGTTTTCCGATTGAAACTTTGTGACTTCCGGTGAATGCGCAGTAGAGCCAGGGCCGGATTTGTGTTGCTGGTGCTAGGGTTGCTAGGGGGCGGGAAGAAAGGGGCGTGTTTTGATGCAAACTCCATGGTCAGGCCCTAGCTGAGGGGGTAATTAGCAACTTAGGGGCATTTGCCCGGGGGGGGAGGAAATAGGCCGGGGGAGGAGGACATGGCATTTGCCCCGTTATAGTTGACTTCTCCTTTAAAAATATGGATTTTTTGGATAAAATGGAGTCTATGGGAGAGCGCCTTTCCATAATTCTGAGCTTTCTGGATAATGGGTTTCCAAGGAAAGCCTTGGTTTGACTATTTGCCCATATGGTAGACATCCTTTTGCTGAAGTGAGTGGCTAAATTATTTTGTCTAAATAATGCTCTCTTCACTTAACTTTCACTTTATAAAGTTGATGCATTAGTGATTGCCGCTGCCATGATTCTTTCTCCTTCATGATACTTCCTTATTTAGAAAACTGTGTTGCAATAGCAACTGGTCACTGTAAACAGGCCCAGACTGGCAATCTATGGGTTCTGGCAAATGCCAGAGGGGCTGCTATAATGAGGCATAGAAATTCAGTATTTAGTTGGCTGGTGAGGACTATTTGGGCCTCTGTTTGGGCTGATTGGGCTTCTGTGTACCTGAAATGCCAGAGCCTATTTTGACACTTAGTCTAGGCCTGACTGTGAGCGATTTGAATTACTTCTGAAGGAGTGCAATAGTGGCTTTGAAAGCAGAGTTCTGTGCATGCAACTCCGCTGCTAGCGTTGTATGCACAGAATCACGGTCTTGATCTTGCTACAGAGCATTGCTTTATGGGTAATTGCACTTCAGCTAGTCAGCTCTAATGTTGGAAACAAGCTTCTGCAACGGATGCAATCTTAGGTACTTCATCAGCGCTACGTAACTTATTTTATTAAAGGGCATGTAAAGGCAAAAAAAATAAAATTCCATCTTTACTCTATTTAATGAAAAAGAAATCTATCTCCAATGTACTTTAATTAAAATGTGTACTGTTTTTAAAAGAAACCTGACTGTATGCAGTGAAATTCTCCCTTCATTTACTGCTATGACACAAAACTGTTACAAACTTCGTGTTTTGCACCCTTTGGCCAGGTGAATTAGCGTAGTGGTAGTGAATTTGCACCTGACAACATGACAATGTGGCAGAGCCTTCCCTTTAGGGCTCCTACACACGGGCGTTTTTACCTGCGCTCCCCTGCGTTGCGTTTTGCTGCGTTCAAACGCAGGGGAGCGCAGGTATAGACGCACTCAATTATTTTCAATGGAGCTGTACTCACACGACCGCATGTGAGCGCCGAACGCAGGAAAAATGCAGCATGTTTGGCGTCTGAATCTGCGTTCGGCGCTTACACGCGTCTCGTGGGTACAACCTCATTGAACAAAATGAGGTGCGTCTCGACCTGCACTCCCCTGCGGCTGAACGCAGCCAAACGCAACGCAGGGGAGTGCAGGTCAAAAACGCCCGTGTGTAGGAGCCCTTAGTGAGTTTTCCCCATGGTCTTTTTTGTCAGCAATAAAAATATAGAAAACCCCTCAATATAATCATTATGTGGCCCTTACCTTCCACATCAATCAACTGGATTGGCACCCTCCCCCTGTCTATCTACTGAGCTATCCAGGTGCAGGGCCGCTGTTAGAAATCATGGGGCCCCGTAAAACACCATTTTGGAAAAACAACAAAATTCGAAAATTTGAATATCGAAATTTATCATGTACTGTCTCTTTAAAAATTCAACTTCGACTATTCACCATATAAAACCTGCTAAATTGCTGTTTTAGCCTATAGGGGACCTCCTAAAAGCTATTTGGAGTGTTTTTTTTTTTTTTTTTTTAAATCCTTCTAATCCAATATGTTTAAAATTCGATTTGAATACAGCCTATTTAAAAACTAAATAAATTTAGATTGGTCTTTTTTTATTCAAATTTCAAAGTTATGGGAGTTAAAAAAAAAAAAAAAAACTCCCATTACTTCAAAATTCGACTCATGATAAATCTGCCCCATAGTGTTACTTGCGATCCAGAAAACATTTCTGTATTACAGCTTGTAGCAATTGTAACTAAATTGGCAGAGCGATACTAGGAAATATACTGTAGCTCTGCAAATGCTAAATCACCTGATGCCTATTTCTGCAATGTGGAAATTGATAGACAAAAAAGTACAGTGAATAATGGGATTACTATGAACAATAGGAAACAGGGGCCAGCTCCATATTATTTTACTTTCCCCACTGCACAGCAGGTTATATTTCATATATATGTTTCTTGTTAATAGAATAAGTGTATAGAACGGAATTGTGACACCTACCAGATTGATATTTAGGATTTAACTGTAGTTATTTGCCACTAGGTGGTACTACATTACTACAGCTGGTTTGAATGCAATTTTTTTTATCACTCCTAAACGCTATCTGCCATGTTTCAAAGCGTTTGTCATTTTCCTGATTAATGTCCATATACAGGGGATCTCATCACTCGAGAGCGCACGCACACGGCCCCCATATGTTTGTTTTTTTTTTTTTAAATTGGTGGTCAGGGCCACCTTACAAGTTAAAACAAATAATTGGTGGCCAGGGCCCCTGTTTAGATTAATGAGAAATTGGCCCCCCTTACAAGATAAAAAAATTTGGGCCCCAGAGAATATTATTTTCAAAAAGACATTGGTGGCAGGGACCTATTGAGTATTGCCATAATTGATAGGTGGCCAGAGGATTAAAAAAATTGGTTTTCAGAAGAACTGAATTTATGGATTCAGGACTTCAACTTCGCCTCCTTTTGTGACTTTGGGTCTTTTCGGGACTTCGGCTTTTTTCAGGGCGGAAGAGTCGGCCCGGCTATTTCGAAAAGTGCAGCACAGCTGGGCCCCCCTTCAGGCATGGGCCCGGTACATTAGTACCCCCTGTGCCCCTCTGATATATATATATATATATATGTCTAAGGTAATTTTAAGGTAACACAAGGCATTTTTTGCCAGAATAGTATAAGTTATTTTCTGGTGTCAGTATCTCTTTAAACCACTGTGTTGCTATCATGTGTCAGATAATTGTTTGCATTTCTGCTTGTCATATTAACTGCAGTGGTGGCAAAGTGCATCCCTCCCCTTAGGTGGCATGTCTGAAGCTGCTTGTATCTCCTGCCACTTTATACCACAATACTATTGATGTTAGTGTCACTTTAATAGTGCTTAGCCCATTAGCTGAACAGACAGTTTTAGTTTCACCCTAAAGTCCCTGCAGCATGATTGTATGCAGACTCATCATATCCTTATGGCAAAGCTATCAATGGAGATAAGATTAACAGGATGGCACATATATTTTTCCAAAAAAGGTGGCATAGTTTACATACAAAAGTTGTGTTAAGGAGATGAGTGACAGTAATCAGGAAGCAGACCCTGCGGCTGCAGGCCCACATGAGGCCTAATTAATGAGCAGTTTCAAGATAAAATTCATTTGCTTTGGGGCCCAGTATCATCTAGTTACGCAACTGACAATACTAGTGAAAAATGTATGACTATTAAAGTAAGCATATAGATAATAGTCAAACAGCTTTTAATATATGGAAATGTATTTTACAGTTTTTGGAATACAGGCATAAGATCCCTTCTCCAGAAAGCTCAAAATAATGAGAAGACCATCTTACATGGAGTTGATTTAAAGCAAATTATTTTAACTCTTAAACATGTTTAGCTGACAATGCACCCATCACACGTTTTCACAACTGGTATCATTTTGCCACGTTCAAAAATAAGTTTTCAGAAATGAACCAGACGGTTGATTTATGAAATGAAATCAACACTTAACTGAATTTATACACAATGACCGTAAGTTCTATTCCAAGCTAACACAACGTCTGATGTGTGCAGGAACATCAAAGAAGCACTAAGGGTATACAGGAACATGACACATGTAAGTATCAATGACATTGCTAATATCATTTATTTTATGCTACCTTTTCATAATGCCACGGATATTGGCAGCAAAACAGATTTGTGACTTCATTCCACATTTACATTACATACCAGTCTGTTTCACGGCATTCCATTCTTTTGCTTATGTGGTAGCACATGTTTTTTCCCATGTACATCAGTGTGAAATCAATATTTCAAATCAATATTTACTCTGTGACCCTGAATCAGCCTGCTTGCCCATCATTTGGCTGCACTTACCAAGCAGTCTGACTCTCCCAACAGGCTATGCAGAAATACAGCCTTGTATCTCAGGCAATATGAAATACTTTGAGCCTTCATCAATAGCTGGTGTCTCATTTGCACCTTAAATTCCCATGCGTATGCTACTAAGCAAGTCAATGTGGCATAGATTGTTTCCCTGTTGTCTGGTGATCATCAGTCTTGAGCTCAGTTCCTTTAAAGGGAAATTCAACCCCTCTACCACTAAATATCTGGATATCGCCCTAGTCAAATTTGAAAGATTTGACCATAAAAAATATCTTTTGAAAATTAGAATTTTCTATTTGAAATCTGCAACCAAACTGTACTGTTGTGCTGCACTGGTAAAACTGGTGTGTTTATTTTAGAAAAGAAACTATAGTTTATATAAACAAGCTACTATGTAGCCATGGGGCAGCCATTTACAGCTGATAAAGGAGAAAACAGCAGATAACAGATAAGCTCTGTAGTATACAATGGGATTATGTATTTTTAATTAAAAAAAAAAAAAACTCCAAGACAAATTAAACTTTAAAATCACAAAGCCTTTATTAAAAAAATAACCAAAACACTGCTTCTGCTCTTCTTCAGAAAAGGCGACAGGGTAACGATCCATCATGCAGTGCTCGATTTCTCCTCCCTGGCCATCAACTATAAGGAAGGCAGTGAGGAGAAATCAAGTGCTGCATGATGGATTGCCTTATCACCTTTTCTGAAGAGGAGCGCAAGCAGAGTTTCAGTAATTTTAAAGTTTAATTTGTCTTGATGGGTTTTTTTTTCAATGTATACTAACAAATATTTTTTTTTTAATTATTGTTACTGGTCCTTTAAAGCTTGGAGCCTGTACTTCATGGGTTTTACCTAAAACGACTCTGAAACCCGCCTCTGTTTCAACTACTACTTCTTCTAAGTAAGCCAATGCAGCTTGGGGTCATCAGGTCTACTATTTCTCATGAGGAACAAACCTGTCTGAGACATCTCAACTGTTAGGTTCCGTGTCTAGTTCAGACATCTTTCCACAGTTGCCCAATCAGACCTTCTAGTAAACATCCAGAGACTAGTTTCTTAGCATAATGCAGAGTCTTGACTGTCACACATTATGTTCTCTCTCTTTAATTAGAGGTCCAGAGGGAAATCTCCATCTTCAGAAACTAATCTATTCCAGAGTCTATGACTGATTTATGGACTCATGGTATTTACAGCAAGGCACCACATCCCTTTTAAAGGAGAAGAACCTGTTCCAGAAAAAAACCCTCCCCTGTGCCGACCCCCAGATTTGTCAAAACTTCCTGAAGGAATTCTCTTTCTGGCTGGAACTGAAAGCTTTTAAAAGAGTACATTAATGAAAACCCCAAGGAGGGCTTTATAAGGTCTTTTCTACATCACAGGGATGCTCTTTGTTGAAAAGAAGTTTTTACTCTGCTATATGGTAATTAGATGGTATGAAATAAAATCACAAACAAGAACAATTACACTTTCCCATTAGTCCCTAAATGTTTTCAAAGGCTTTGTTCAGCTAAAGCTTATAAATAAATGCTTAACATTATCTACCTTTCATTAAAGGCTTTGTTCACTTTCCAAACACTTTTTTTTCCGTTCACCATAAAGAAACATATTTTTAATGGACTCAAGTTTCCCAAAATTTAAGTAAAAAGTTTTATTTTCCTGTGTTTCAGTCTGGCAGCTCAGTGATCCAGGAGCATTCTGAACTTTACAGTTATCAACATTCAGTTGATTCATTTCTCAGCACCATCTATGGAATATTAGCAACTATTCTAACAGATGCCTTTAATGAAACTAAGGGATTCTGCTCAGCAGAGACAAAGATAACAAATGTATTGATCATTCCCAGAGCTGATTCAGAAGGTGAAAAATTAAACTCTAAACTTCAATATTAGAAAAATTGTCACAAATAGAAAATGTTTTGGAAAAAATCTTTATTTCTGGTGAACAATCTGAAACCAACTGAAAAAAAAGTGTCTGAGGGGGAACAACCCCTTTAAAGGAATTGTTCAGTATAAAAGGAAAAACTTGGTAAATAGGCTGTGCAAAATAAAAAAAAGTTTCTAATATAGTTAGTTATACAAAAATGTAATGCATAAAGGCTGGAGTGACTGTAAGTATAACAGAACAGAACACTACTTCTTGCTTTTTTAGCTCTCTTTTGTTTACACTGACTGGTTACCCTGGTTAACAGGCAGTAACCAATCAGTGACTTGAGGGAGGGCCATATTGGTCATAACTGTTGCTTTTGAATCTGAGCTGAATGCTGAGGATCAATTGCAAACTCACTGAACAGTTATGTCCCATGTGGCCCCCCTTATAGTCCCTGATTAACTCAGATTTAGAGAGCTGAAAAGCAGGAAGTTGTGTTGTATTCTGTTATGTCAGACATCCAGTCACTCCAGCCTTTATACATTACATTTTTGGCTAACTAACTATATTAGAAACATTTTTTTATTTTGCACAGCCTATCTATTTACCCAGTTTTTATTTGTACCCTGAACTGTTCCTTTAAGCCAAGCTGATTTCCACTACTGTAATTTTTTACATCATCATCTTGAAAACTGTTCCCTTAACAAATAGTTCTCACTACAGATGTCAAAATTATCAGCCAATAATATCAGGATTTGACCATAAAGCCCTTTAAAGGAGAATCCAACCCCCCGGTGCTAACCCCTCCCCCACACACCCCTGTAGGCCCCCCTCCCTCCTCCCCCCCAGCCTACCTCTCCCCCTGGGCTATTGCCCCTAAGTTGCTACTTACCCCTCTGTGTTAAGATATTGATGTTGCATCAGCTTCCCTTCAACCACTTGGTACCTTAACAGAAGTCTGAGAAAATAGCAGCCTAGCTAAACTGAACCTGCAGTCTTCTAAGCACCTATGAGTAAACAGTGAATAATATAACAAAAATCATACTGGTTTCAGAGAAAATTTTATTGCATTCATATTCAAAATAGCATAAGAAATCTTAAAAGGGCTTAACTCAAATACAGACCCTGGAGCAGCCCTGTTGTGAAGCAACTTTGACAAAAATAAGATTTAATCCTTCAAAATGTCCCAGTCAATTGCTTTCAAGCAACACTGTTTTCAGACATTGGTAGGTTAAGAAAATAAGATCTCTGATGCGCATTTATTGCCCTCCTATATAGGTATAAAGGAAAAAAATAAATCACTCTTTTGTGTTTTGACACAAAAATATTTATCGGTGCATTTTTCTGAAAACAAACAGCCCTGTGGGTAAAGTGTATTTTGAATTCAAGGCTGAATATATATGAAGGGTTTTTCTCATCAGATCAGAACTGAAACACTTGCCCATGCAAGAGGCAATGCAATAATTTCTAAGTAGAGGATGGAAAGTGTTTTTACGGATTCACCAGTGTAACTAAACCCAAGGAGAAATTCATTAAAAATGCAAAGCAGCATAAATTATTTAGGTCAGTAGAATGCAATGGCTGAGCATGTCAGGATTAGCTTCACTGCAACTGTACAGATTCCTGAATTGTAGACGAAAAAAGAGACTGTAAAAAAAAAAAAAACCTGAGAGAAGAAAATAGGTATTTTCAGTTTTTCAGAGGCTGTACCAGTGCCAAATAAATGATTCATTATACAATAATATATTCACCTAATTATTATTACCTTTCAGACATGTTTCAGTCATGGTGATGGGGCAAAGTATAGAATCAATTCTTCATTATAACTGAATAAATCTACTGGAAAGGCGTGTGCCCTTAAATAGGGTAAATATTAGGTTTTAGTCTTAGTCACTTAATCCAAAGTCCAAATTCCAGCAACCTTCAGTTTTGGATACAAAAGACTTGTGATTTAATGTTTTATCTGTGCTGGTCTAGTCTCACCCCAATTATGTCTTCCAAAATCGTAATAAAAACTTATTTACAACATTATTATTTTTATTTTTTTTACCGGCTCCTGGAAATAAAATTATGGTGAAATATGCTACATCATGTAACGGATAGCTCTGGTTTCAGATAAGCAACTGCTGCCTGAATGTTCAGACCTGTATTAGCCACCAACAGTGAGTCCATAATTAGAAATATTCATTAACAGGAGCAAAACCTTCCTTCTTTATACTTCTGTGTGTACATGGATAAAATCACTACATGAAACAAATACATTAAAACAATTTATAAGACTACAACCCATCATTAGACTTTTGTATACACAGAAGCTCAAACTCCTGTGTTGTACATGGATACATTTAAAAATTTGCACGACAAATTACAAAATTAAAAGATTACAGCTGCTACAAAACCATTGTGGTGAGCTGTGATCACCTTCAATATACGACAAACGGTAAATCCAAAAGGGGTTTTAGAGCTGCTGTAGGAATGACTGGGCCTGTATTTAAATACCCATCAACCAGTCAGTTCATCATTCAGATTTGCATACCCAGAAGCACAAGGCTACTTTTTCATGTTTTCTTTGCAGGGCGCCAGGGTTTCAGAAAAATGATCCCGCTTAAACAGTTGCTGTTTGAGAAAAGGAAAAAGTATAGAAGAGAATATGTTGCTTCTTCTTTGGAATACTGTTATTGTGGAAGTGCTGAAGGGGTGGAAATAGCACTTACAAAAAAAAAAAAAAAAAGGTAATAATTGTGGTCTCTTTTGTTTATGGCAGAAAAAGAACATGCAGGTCCTTGGTGGGGGTTCCCAAACAAATTCTGGTTGGAAGACAAAATACATATATTTTTGTTTTCTACTCAAGTTTTCCATTATTCTGTGTTTTGGTCAGTTTCCCATCTCTGTGGTAGAGGACTTTGTAGCACCCTTTTGCAATTTTTATCATCCACATTACATTCATAATATCCAGTGATACACTTGAGATGATCCATGCGCACTGGGCACCAAGCCCCAGTCTGTGAAACGCCTCCGTTCCAAAGGTGGAAAAGACGCGCCCATAATAGATTGGTATCACTGCTATTCTCACAATGAAGAAGGAGATAGTCATGAGAACACCGTTTATCATGTTTGGGAGAGCATATTTGGAATATCCCAAAACTTCGAAAAACCACCTGCAAAATTCAGAATAAAAAATAATATATATATTTGGAACAGCCAAAATAGGCAATCTTGCTCACCAATGCTTTTTTTTTTTTTTTACTCCTATGGGGTGTTCAATATACACAATGTTCCTGGCTCCCTAAACAGACAGTATGGGGCAGATTTACTATTGGTTGAATCGAATTTTGGTCGAATTTTAACCCTTCAAATTCGAATATCGAATTTGAAGGGTTTAACGCAATTCGATTGAACGATTTTAACCATTCGATCGAATTTCTTTTATTCGATCTAAAAATGCAGAAATAACCCTATGGGAGCTTCCCTATGATCGAATGGATTTGTAATCGAATTGATCAAATTTTTTTATTTCGATTGTCGAAGTGCCCAAGAAAGTTATTTGAAAATTCGAACTCGAATCTGTTTGAAAATTTCGAATCCTTCACACGAATTAGAGCTCACCACAAAAAAACTCACACCCAGGGGCATAACTACAGAGGAAGCAGACCATGCGGCTACAGGGGGGCCCATGAGCTATAGGGCCCCATAAGGCCCTAATTCATTTACAATTACAATAAATATTGGTAAAACAGGTCAACCACTGGCCATTTTGGGGGCCTGAAAAATAATTTGCTGTGGGGCCCAATAAGATCTAGTTATGCCAATGCTCACACCATTTTTTCCTTATGGGATCTGCCATTCTTTCTTACGGGATTTTAGAAGTGTATTGATAAAATGGTGAACTTCAACTTCAACACCCACTGAAGTTCTCTTTATTCCTCTTGGAATAAATAAAAAGTGGGTCAGGAGAAACTCCGGCAGGAAGTGATGTCACACCAAGCTAATACTGCAGCTGCTATCCTAAACAAACAGAGAGCTTCTGGAGCTTTTTACTCAGGTATGGTAAAGCATTCTACAGAATAAATATAGCATTCTAGCTTGCACTATTTCAGCTAATTTGTTGGCAATAAAACGCCTCAGTTGCTTTCCTGCTCCTTTATGTCAATCATTAGTTACTGGTAGCCTATCTGTGGAAACCAAGAGAGCTGCAAAGCGGGAAGTAGAGTTCTGGCTGTAATGTTAGAAATCCGGTCACACCAGCCTTTATACATTACATTGTTGGATAACTAACTATATTAGAAACATTATTTATTTTCACAGCCTATCTATTTATACAGTTTTTATTTTTATACTGAACAATTCATTTAAGCAAGAGTAATCATTCACAAAATTAATTTACACATAATTTCCTACCTTTTACATATTGTTTAATGATTAACAGCATTTACGGCGGTGAGGTGAGAACGCTAGCATATGCATGCAGGTATATATCCAAAATCAGACAGATACCTACCGTTGATTAACAAAAGGTGTAGAAAATTCAGCAATTAGTCGGAAATTACCAAAATATGGCAACATTCCTTCACCCTGTAATATGAAGTAAGGGTTACAAGACAGTTAATAACCATTTCTTGTAGAATATAGGAAGTTTTAAAAAGAACACTTTGTAATAAGCATTCCATTGTTACAATTTGTTTTCATATAGTTTGTCTTCCGCATTACTTTAAATACAAAGACCTGAAAGCCACATGCGGCATGTTTGATTGCTACCCAGTTAATGGGGCATTGGAGGGAAGTTTTCATTAGAGCCTGAAGTACAAATCAGATTTAGTACGGTTGCCTGATATCAAACTAGTATTTTAGCAGTCCTTGCCTATTTAATAATACTGAATAGTTGTAACATAGATAGGAAGGCTAGTATGTTATTTAAAGAAATAGTACAAACCATATTTAACCCTAATCATGATAGTGGCTCCTCTATCAGAACATGTGTTGTACCTATACGCAAAGATCCACAATTTGTTGTTTTTGCTGTTAAAGGGGTTGTTTACCTTAGAGTTAAGTTTTATTATGGTGTAGGGTGTGAAATTCCGAGGCGACTTGCAATTGGTTTTCATTTTTTACTATTCGTGGTTTTTGAGTTATTTAGCTTTTTATACTGCAGCTTTCCAGTTTGCATCTGGTTGCTAGGGTCTAAATTATCCTAGCAACCATTTGACTTGAAGTGACTGGACTATGAATAGGAGAGAGCCTAAATAGAAAGATGAGCAATACAATGTAGCAATAAAAATACATTTGTAGCCTTACAGAGCATTTGTTTTTAAATGGGATCGATGACCACTATTTGATAGCTGGAAAACGGCAAATAATTAAAAAAACTACAGTATAAAAAATAAATAATGAAGACCAATTGGACAGTTGCTAAGAATGGACCATTATATAATAATACTAAAAGTAACTTTTAACAACAAAACATGCACCTCAATAGTACTAGAAGTCTTTGCTAGGACCAATTTTATTGGGCATACTCAGTTAAAGGACCAGTAACATCAAAAAATGAAATTGTTTTAAAGTAATAAAAATATAAAGCAGTGTTGCCCTGCACTGGTAAAACTGCAGTGTTTGCTTTAGAAGCACTACTATTGTTTATATAAATAAGCTGTTGTGTAGCCATGGGGGCAGCTATTCAAAGGAGAAAAGGCTCAAGTTACACAGCAGATAGCAGATAAGCTCTGTAGAACATAATGTTATCTGTTATCCATTACTTATCTTGTGCCATATAGCCGTTTTTAAATTTCCGCCATTGCTACTTAGAAGCTTGTTTATATAAACTATAGTAGTGTTTCTGAAGCAAACAGATCCTTTTTAACAGCGCAGGGCAGCACTATATACTATGTTCTTTACTAGTTTAAAACACTAATTTTTTGGTGTTACTGTTCCTTTAATAGAACAGATTTAAAGGCAACCTTAAACTCAAATCTAGGACATTTTATTATTTTGTAAATAATAGATATGGTTAATTGGCTATGTTAATTATTGTTACCTTTTGTTGGTATCTTCTACAATGAATGATCAAGCCTGTCAGCTATACATACCACTTATTCTTAGTCTTACCAGTGTGTAATAATCTTTATAATTTAATACTGAAACCATCCAAGAGTCCAGAGTCCTGTCTCAGGGACTGAGTAGAATAAAGTTTTGTTAATCATTTCACTGTTAGAAGGGACAACAATACAATATTAGATTAACACCTCATTTGTTCTCAGAGTTCCTCAATAATGGCCCATGTCTATTTTATTACCAACCAGCATGCTGCAAAATGTGCCACTAGAATCAGAATAGACATAAAGGGACCAATTCGCGAAGCGTCTAACCCTAGCAATAATTCGCCAGCGTGACGTCATTTTGCAACTTCGCAAATTTACTAAGTTAGACTCTTGCGAAAATTCGCTAGCAAAGTAGATAGACTAGCACAACTTCGCATCCTTATGCCAGGCAAAATTGCGCACGGACGCAGGCATGTAGCTACGCTCATTCACTAAGATGAACATTTTACTTAACGTTACCTTTTGCTGTAGACTTTACTTCGCCAGGTCAGACCTGGCGAAGTTCAATACGAGGATAGGATTTTGAAAAAAAAACGCTGGCATCTTTTACCTTGTGTAGGGTGATAGTCTGAAAAATAGCGAAATTTTTTTTGGGGGGTTACCCTCCTTCCCCCCCCTACATTTCCTAACATATGGCAACTCAACTATACAGTGGGCATGTTTTGGGCAATAGGACAACTTTATTTTATTTATTAAAGGTTTCCTGGGCTTGTATAGTATAATGTAGTGTCTGTAACAAATACTTCTATTATATGTTTAACGTTGTGCCGTATGCAAATTAGGCATCTCTAGCGTAAATGTGCTTTGACTGGAGAAGTAACAGTATCGCAACTTTGCTAACATTCGGCGCCCTGAGCACAAATTCGCATTTTAGTGAATTTAGCGGTGGGCTGGCGAAAATTTGCTTGCCGAAGTGCCTGTGAAGCGGTCGCTAGTGCATTTTAGCACTTTAGTGAATTTGCCCCAAAGAGAGACAAAGCTGAGAAAATTCTAAAACAACTGGAGTGAGGGGAGGAGTAGATATTTGGAGCAACGCTCCTTTAACTTCAGAAGACTAGTCTATTATTTTTGCCTATAAAACAAATACTTACAGTCCAAACAGTGTAAACACAACATAAACCCGCAGACCAATATACTCGTACTCTTACACACTGGTGAATCCATATATAGCCAAGCAAGTCATTGCCTAGTTTATACCTTTAGCATTACACACAGACAAGACTGAAGCTATTATATTTGTTACTTCATGGAAGCTTGTAGAAAATGTGAGCACCACAGTTGTGTTAATGTATGTGTTAATCATAGAAATGATTTGGTTAATTAGACAGAAAGCATCACACACCCAAGAAAGCTCATCAAGGTCACCAAAGAAAGAGGAAGCTGAGAGGGCTGATCCCAAAGTTTTGCTTTGTCATTATTTTCTGAACTCTTCACATTTTTTGTGGTTTGCCTAAAGCCCATTCTACTCTCAAGATCTCCAAACTGTTTTGTAACTGCTTCTGACCTTATAAAATGAAAATGTCTTTTAAACTATTGAGACTTGAAGTAAAAAGGAACAGGCATTCCGTAACATACAGGAACCATGTATTCCACCACTGTATCCCATAATTTTTTCAAGCATGGTTCGGTGTCCAATCTTTACACCACCCACATTATTGTGCCACCCCTTCCCGTACTGTCACACAAATCCCCTTCACAAATGTATATCAAATGATCTAGTTATTGGTTAGCAAATTGTGAGATGTATAGAAATACGATCTTTAAAGGTAACATGCAAACGTCATTAGCCTTACAATCTAAATTTGAAAATCTATTTGAAACAAGTTTTCACTCTCTTTATATAAGACAAATTTGTTTCATGAACTATTTTCTTTTCCATGCTTGATTCCTTCTCTGCCCTGTAGTCATCTTCACCCACACAATACTAAACGTTAGCTTTACAGAGAATGAATATGGAAGGTTGTGTAGGCTTATGTATTGTTCATTTTATTTGGCTTAATAAACAACACAAAAAAATCTAGTTAATTGCCTACATCTTTATAACGGCAACTTTGGTCTGTGTTTCATGCCAATGGTAGAATGAGGTAGCAGTATAATATATGTTTTAATGAACAGGAAGTTTGGCTAGGTTTAAAGGAATAGTTCAGTATAAAAATAAAAACTGGGTAAATAGATAGGCTGTGCAAAATATAAAAAAAAATGTTTCTGATATAGTTAGTCACAAATGTAATGTATAAGGCTAAGGCCAGACGGGGAGATTCGGGGGCATTTTGTCGCCTGGCGACTTGTAGCCGCGACTTGTAGCCCCCGAACCTCCCCGAATAGCCAAGTCCTGAGGCGCACCGGTGTTACTTGAAAACGCCGGCGCCTATTCACACGCAGCGGCGCGATTTTTGAAATCGCTCCAAATTGACTCGCGAGGCAATTTGGAGCGATTTCAAAAAGCGCGCCGCTCCGTGTGAATAGGCGCCGGCGTTGTCGCCAGGCGACAAATTGCCCCCGAATCTCCCCGTCTGCCCTAGCCCTAAAGGCTGGAGTGATTGGGTGTCTAACAAAACAGAACACTACTTCCTGCTTTGCAGCTCTCTTGGTTTCCACTGATTGGTTACCATTCAGTAACAAATCAGAGACTTGAGGGAGGGCCACATTGGTCATAACTGTTGCTTTTGAATCTGAGCTGAATGCTGAGGATCAATTGCAAACTCACTGAACAGTTATGTCTCATGTGGCCCCCCCTTCAAGTCGCTGACTAACTCAGAGCTGAAAAGCAGAAAGTAGTATTCTGTTCTGTTCAGACATCCAGTCACTCCAACATTTATACATTACATTTTTGGAAACATATTAAAAACATTTTTAATTTGCACCTCTATTTACCCAGTTTTTATTTTTATACTGAACTGTTCCTTTAAGGACCCACAGCAATCATTGTCCCCTTTCAATACTCTAGCTGTTTTCGTTTAATAAAAGAATAATGGTTACGGTTTGCAAAGGTAACAGGTAAACGGATGACTTCACCAAAGTTACTAAATACATGGGGCAGATTTATCAAAATGTGAGAATTAAGTTCACAACAGAACCATTTACTCACTTTCTATTCATTCCTATCGAATTTTTAAAAGCGCATGTCAAACTAACTTTAACCCATTGAATGCACGATAGAAAGTGGGTGAGTTTTCCTGTGGTAAACTAATCTCACGCATAGCTAAACCTGCCCAAAGTGTAAACATACTAGCATACACAATAACGCCTCACTTTAATTTAGAGTATCCATCACTCTTACAGTTGTACTGATGTATGCATGAAACAATATCACAGAATTGAAAAAAAAAACAGACTGTGCCTATGAGTTGAAAGAATTTATTTGAACTCAACGTTTCGTCCCCTAACTGGGATCTTGTTTTGTACTCTCCAGATCCCAGTTAGGGTTCGATATTTTGAGTTCAAACATATACTTGTATAAAAACAGTCCTGTAAACCAGCTATCTTGTCTACTATTGCTGATTCCTTGGTGTGCTGCCGTTTTTGTATGTATGTATGTATATATATATATATATATATATATATATATATATAT
>CM044438.1:81617796-81636657 GCA_024363595.1 Xenopus borealis | reverse complement strand
TTTTTTTTTTTTTTTTTTTTTTTTGAGTTTTAGACAGATTTTTAATGCTAATGCCCAACTTTGAAGGCCCAGAGTGTAAACAACCCTACCAATCTATGTATTTTTTGTATTTAGTTAGCCCTCCAGTTACTGCACAGTCTCATAGGGAGAACACTATGTAAGTAAAAACCCATCAAAACACCATATTTTTTGTTAACCTGGAAAATATTGTTAAATATGTTAGATATTGTCTGATTTTTAACTGAAACTGTAGAGAAAATGTACTTACCAAACAGGGTCAGCATTAACAGCATCATCGTACACCAAAATATACAAGCAGAAACATCCAACCACCAAAGCATGGAATGAAGACACCGTCCTATAAAAGAAACACATTTAAGGGAAACATATACCACCTTTAACATTGCGGCAGGAGCAGGCCCGGACTGGCAATCTGTGGGTTAGGGCAAATGCCAGATGGGCTGCTATAAGGTGCCATAGAAAGTCAGTATTTAGTGGGCTGGTGGGGACTGTTTGGGCCTCTATGTGGGCTGATTGGGCCTCTGTGTACCTGAAATGCCAGGGCCTATTTCGATTCTCAGTCCAGTCCTGGGCAGGAGTATGAAACCACATGGTAAATGGATGATGGAGCAAATCATCCTGCATCACCAACTGCTTGATAGACAAATTCCAGGAAAGGGAAGTGTTTCCCACATAAACCACAAGAACTCTAGGATACATCCTTAACTCCCTTAATTTATATTGTAGTGACCATCACACTTCTTTTAACAGTGGGGTCACAGTAGGGAGTATAGGGGTTACAGTTATTAAATAACATGATGCCAATGCATCCCTTAAACCCTACTCTGTGCAAATGTTATATTGGTAGTCAGAAACAGCATTAGATAAGAAAAATTATTTTGTTAATTATCTGTGATACAAGCTATAAGTGCTTTATAAACATCCTAAGAAATATGCATATGAAGAAAAAGGGTTGCTGCAACTTATGCTTCCACCATGATACAAGGC
Source organism: Xenopus borealis (assembly GCA_024363595.1). Taxonomy (NCBI): domain Eukaryota; kingdom Metazoa; phylum Chordata; class Amphibia; order Anura; family Pipidae; genus Xenopus; species Xenopus borealis. Next base: position 81,635,649 of record CM044438.1, on the reverse strand, counting down.
CCATACAAAAGCTTTTGCCATGGCTTTCTCCTATGAGATTAGTCAGCTTTCTTACTTGCTAGAATACGATATTATTTTCTATAACAACCCTTGTTATAGTAAGCCATTTGGCAGCAAATTATACAAATAAAGTTGATACAACTCAGGTACTTATGAGATAAGAATCAATAAAAGTATACATTTTCTTCTTCACTATCTCAGTATGCCCCTATTCTAAGAAAATGGCAAACGCTACTTCACATTCCCCAAAGATGCCTCAAATTTCATCTAGAAACTCCAGTCAGTGAAATTTAATACCAAAATACATTTCAGTGCTGTAGCAGAAGTTGGGCCAAGAACTGTTTCATTACAAAGCTCAGAAGTGTACATAGAATAAAAAAAATCAGAATACCAGAAGGTACGTAGTTTAATCAAAAAAAATTTAACAGTAGCAATCCAAATTTCCTGGGTTAAATTGGTTTAAAAACCTTGATTAAAAATAGAAAAAAATACTTTTTTTTTACATTTCAATACTTGCAATTTATCTTAAATAAATGAATGAAATAGTAGCTGATCTCTACTCATTATTCCTAACGAGGAATGTGTGTGTTAGGGCACAGGGTTACATATTAGACCCAGTATAAACTACAGCAATTCAAGAAATTTTTCTTGCTCCAATGCACAATGAATAACTACATCACTACATTCACCTACTTTTTTTTTTTTTTTTTAGAGTATATTGCACTTCTGAAATTAAAGTGAATGGTAACCTTAAAAAATACTTTTAGTATGCTTACAAAGTGATTTTGTATGTGTAAGGGCAATGGCACACAAATAGATACATTTTTGCTACTATGGGTGACTAATCCCTTGCAAATGCTTTCCCATCAGCAATAATGTAAATTAACGATAGGAAAACTGGTGCCTTAATTTTTGCAAGGTCGCCCCTAAATTTCCTTGTGAGGCCTTGCCCTAAGAGTTAAGAAAAGATCCCTATGCGGATAGTTATGTAAGCAAGATGGAAGACTAGGAAGTCAACAGCAGTAGAAATAATCCTACCAAAAGCTGGAGAACTAGCAAACACATAAGCTCATTTAGTTCTTTGTAGAGACACAGCTGGATGAGACTGGCAGCACAGAAAAGAGAATGTATTCTGAGCATTAACCCAGGAAGAGATTCCAGAAAATATATTGGAAATAAACTGGATCAGAGCCAGAAACACAAACTAGAGCTAAGAAGATATCAGAAGCAGTGTCGATAACAGGGCCAGGTTCAGAACTGATTATTTGTTGAGGAGTCAATGACCCACTCACAATAACTGAGCACTGTATGGTCAGGCGGAGAATATTTAACTGTTTGACTTCATCTCAGCGGCAAGACTGCAATTTTTGAGAGAGCCAGACAAAGAATGAAAAGCAACAAATAAAAAATCTAGGTTCAGTCAAGGTGGCAGTACATGTAGAGATCTTTGGCAATATGCCCACATTGAGATCAGGCTGATCCGATCGTGGGCCTTGGGGCCCAACGATCAGATCAGAATGGAGGCAATAAGGACGGTCAGATGACGGGACCGCATCAACTAACAGGACGCCACACACGGGCGCAACACACGGGTGAATAAACTGACTGACTCGATCTGTCAGCAGCTTTTATCAGCCCAGTGTATGGGGGCCTTTACTTGGAAGTAAAAAATATCTATATTTCTATATCATACTAACAGGAAATTGTAACATTAACTTCCCCTTTAAAAGTAAGACATGATTCAGGTTGTGGTGGGCTGCCAAATGAGAGGTGTGTATTGGTTTGCCTGAGGAGCCACTGCTGTGTAGATTGGGATGAAAAATGCAAAAAAAAATATTTTTACAGTGAACCAACAAGAGACTTGTTTATATTACCTGGAATTCCATTCAATCTTCTGCCTTGCGCTCAGCTTCCGGAAACCACCGGTTAAATATGTGGAGAGCCAAGAGCTTCCAACATGAAACAGGAACTGAAATACTGCTAAGCTTGTCACTGAGATAAAGACAGTCAGAGGGCTGAAGCTAGCCATGGTAACCTGGAAAAAAAGCAAAATTGGTTGGTGATATCTTACCTCCCAACATTATGAAAATAGAAAGAGGGACAAAAATATTTGACCACGCCCATGTTTGTGGCCACACCCCCTAATTACCATGTCCATGTCTGGTTTTTATGTGTTATTACAGTTTTGCCAATGAAGGTGAATTGCCCTGTAAGCTGTGAGTCACAGTTTCCCCAAGAGACCAGCTTATCTTAAATGAATACAATTGCCTCTTTGCTTATCTTAAATTGCTACAAAAGTATCTAAGTACCTATTCTTGGCTAAAAGCCAATTAAGTTAGAAACTTTGTATCTTTTTCTGGCTGTTCAGTGCAGGAGATCAAAGAGAAAGTTGGGACATTTCAGTAACAAACCCAGGACTGCAGGTTGAGCTGTCAAAATCGGGACTGTCCCGTGAAAAACTGGTCATTTGAGAGTTATGGGTTATACTGAAATGTATATTGTGACTTTTCAGACCTATTATAGATCCTACAAAGCACCATGGGAAATGGAATCTTGGATAGTGGAGAGCTGTCTAATGTTGCAAAAGTTCAGTGGAAGGGTTGTAGTCAGGATAAGTAGTGGAAAGAATGGTAAAAAACAGAGGAATATTGTTTTCAGTAGCAATAACATTTACAAATAGGAGAAGGTAAGGTTAAGTGAGCTTTGCCAGAAAGGTCTATATAAATACACCAGCAAAGCCTCAAAGTAACATTGATTTGAGTCCTCTGTAAAAAGAAACACAGCATTTTATTCCATCTATTGTGTACACATGAACTTCTATATCAGACTTCCTTCTTTCAATTAAAACTCCAGGGCAGGACTTGAGCATGCTCAGTTTGCTTAGTTTTATGGCCTTTGTTGCAAACAAAAAAATTGGTTCCCTGGCTAACAAACCCTGATCAGGGGAAAAATATAAAATTGCATTACAAAACAGTTTTAAAAAAATAATTCAAATGAATGTTGGGAAATAATTACAGGACAATGTGAATTCAGCTATAGGGTTTTGTGCAACCTGGTTGCACCTTGTGCCGTCTTATTGACAAGGTGTAGTAATGGCGGGAAAGAAATAGATCAGGTTCTGCTCTGATCATCAGGTTTAGCCAGTTTTGTGTATTATTGAACAGTAAGTTTTCTTTGAATGCCTCCGTAAACCTCAGGAAGGGACACCAAGGTTTACAAATATACATATTTGCTTTCCTACAGTGGGCTGAACAAAGTTCAGATAGGCCAAAATGAAAAACCTGTCTGACCAGCAACTTTGTGCATGTCAACTGTGACACACAAATCCATGGTCTGATCCGCTGCATCATTGCAATTTGTTTATCAATATGTCTTCAAATACGCTACCATTTGACCCATCGATATCCCAAAACTCTGCCCAAGTGTGTGTGTGCTATAACAACATTTCTTTTGTCTACCGTGTAAATCATGAAAAATATTTGCTTCCCCGTAAAACAGGTTAAAATGACAAATCAATGTAAAGTTTTTGCCTGCAATAGCTTTGTAACAAAGCATTGTTCTAAATTGACAGACTCCTTGTTTTGCTCAACTTGAATACTATATAACAAGCCTGAAAAAGCATGAATGTTAGAACTAGACAACAAATTTCTCTAGGGAAAAAAAAAATCACACTGTGTTCCTTTATGGCATAGACTACTTTCCCTTAGAAGTCCACAGAAAAACATGAATAGACAACTTCAAATAGACTGAACTGTTCCTACCTTTGAAACCTGAGAACCATTTGTTGTTGTGACTGGTTCCATAAATCTCAAGCATGAAATGCAATTGCTAGGCTTTCCACTATACCATATGGAACTTCCATTAGTTTACCTCTGGAAAACTTTAGATATTCCTGTCTAATTAGGAGCCTGATGAAAAGGTCTAAGGCTGGGTGCAGACAGGGAGATTTGGGGAGATTCTGTCGCCTGGCGATTAATCGAGGCGACTATCTCTCCGAACTGCCTTCTCCCTGTCCGCCGCCTGTTTAAATTTAAAAAGCGCCAATGCACACGCGGCGCGGCGATTTCCGGAATCGCACGAAGTTGCTTCATGAGGCAACTTCGGGCGACTCCAGAAATCGCCACACCGCGTGTGTATTGGCGCTGGCACTTTTTGATTCAAACAGGCGGCGAACAGGGAGAAGGCAGTTTGGGGAGATTGTCGCCAGCGATAAATCACCAGGCAACAGAATCTCCCCGAATCTCCCTGTCTGCCCCAGCCCTAATTGCATCACACAAACTAGATCATCGCACTAAATTGCATGTTGCAAAACAATTTCTATACAATTCAGTTTTAAAATGAATAAGGTTTGAACTTTAAACTGTTAAAAGGAAAGGCTAATATTAAGTTAGCTGTATCTATATAAATATACCACTAAACCCTCAAAGTAATGATGCTCTAAGTCGGTGATCCCCAACCAGTAGCTCGCGAGAAACATGTTGCTCTCCAACCCCTTGGATGTTGCTCCCAGTGGCCTCAAAGCAGGTGCTTATTTTTTAATAAATGGCTTAGAGGCAAATTTTGGTTGCATAAAAAACAGATGGCCTGCCAAACATTCTCTCCTGTAGGCTGCCAGTCCATATAGGGGCTACCAAAAAGCCAATCAGAGCTCTTATTTGACATCCCCATGGACTATTTTATGCTTGTGTTGCTCTCCAACTCTTTTTTAAATTTAAATTGGCTCACGATCAAAAAAGGTTGGGGACCCCTGCTCTAAGTCCTCTGTCAAAAGACTTCATGTTATCAGCTTAAACCTCCAGGCCTAGGGCTTCAGCAAGCTCAGTTTGCTTCTCTCCCCACCCTACTGTAATCTGAGCCCTGTGCAATGAGTGAGCAGGGAGAAACTCAAGCAGGAAGTGATGTCACACAAACGCTAATATGGTAGCTGCTAAAGCAACAGAGAGAGTTTCTAGAGCGGTTTACTAGGGAGGCATCGAATCCAGGATTCGGTTCGGGATTCGGCCTTTTTCAGCAGGATTCAGATTCGGCCCAATCCTTCTGCCCAGCCGAATCCAACCCCTAATTTGCATATACAAATTAGGGGCAGGGAGGGAAATTGCATGACTTTTTGTCACAAAACAAGGAAGTAAAAAATATTTCCCCCTTCCCTTTCGGTTCAGTATTCAGCCAAATCCAAAATAGTGGATTCGGTGCATCCTACTATTAGGTATGATAAAGCATTCTGCAGAATAAAAGAATTGTGTCATATTATGGCTGATCTATTGGCAATAAACTGCTTTTTTACCTTTCTTTTTACTTTAAAGAGATATTTGATATAACTAGCTGTCTCGGAATGTGGCTTGCTCAGTGTTGCACAAACTGGACAATAAATGCAATCTAAACACACGGGACAGATTTATCAAAATTTGAGCTTTGAGCTCACTTCACAAAAACTCACACACTTTCTATTCATTCCTATGAGATTTTTAAAATCCCATATTTATCAAATGGTGAACTCTAACATTCATGCATTTATAAACACAAATCTAAAAATCCCATAAGAATGAAGAGAAAGTGTGAGGATTTTTTATCAATGAACTCAAATCTCACATTTTCATCCATCTGACGCACAGTGTAAACAGCCATATTTAAAGGGTTAAAGTCATTTGTAGATGCATTTGCTGTTAAAGGAACAGTAACATCAAAACATGAAATGAGATATGTTCATTAATTATTTTTTCATAATATTATATTACAAAATTTATTATATTTTATACAAAAAAAACTACATTCTCATCAAGGTGATATCAATGTATATATAAATGGAAACCCCCTTAGTAATCTTTAGCAAATTTGATTTTTTTTTTCTATTTTCCAACATAACCTAAAGACAGAACAGTGGTCTGCATGAACCCATAAACAGGCCGGATTTTTGGCGAGGCCACGTAGGTCCAGGCCTAGGGTGGCAAAATGTTTGGGGCGGCATGTCGCCCATCCGCATCATTAACTCACTGGGGACTTAAAGGACAAGAAAAGTTAAACTAAAGAAGTAGGGTAGAAATGTTGTACATTATGTTTTGTGCTTCTGTACCAGCCCAAGGTAACCCCAGCCCTTTAGCAGTAAAGATCTGTGTCTCCAAAGATGTCCCAGTAGTTCCCCATATTCTTTTCTGCTGATTCACTGATTCACATGCTCTGGCTTCTGTCACTTACTGAGCTTAGGGACCCACTCACAATATACAGTACACATAGAATAGAAAGGTCATAGTATAAGACTGATTAATAATTAATACAGATAATTACTACATGAATCCTTGTTAGATTATGGTGTGCCCTCACTCAAAAAGTAGATGGTTTCTCAAACAGAGTTGTAGCACCGTCCAGCCACACCTCTTCCAAATCAGCATACAAATAAACTCTGGAGAACCATATTATGTATCATGTGTCTTTTCTTTATTCGCACAACATGTTTCGGAGAGAAATCTCCTTCATCAGGTGCTTGTTACAAAGTATTATTACATGGCAGCACAGAAACCAGTGCAACTAGCGCCAGAATTTAATAATCAGCCCTGTAGCATCAGCTTATATGACATTTGTGAGGACCCCTAAGCTTAGCTTCTCAACAGCTGCTCAGAGCCCACTGAGAATGTGAGTGTCACAGACACTTTCCAAGATGGTGACCCCCCTGTGGCACGTTTGAAGTCCTGGATCATTGCTGCTATTGAGAAGCTGAAACTTTAGACTAGAACAGTAAGCTCAGTATTTAAAACATGGCATTTTAAGTCCTATTCATTTTTAGGCTTTCCTTGAGCTCCCCAGTGCTCCTGTGTTAGAGAGCGCCGTGGCTGGCGCTAGGACCCTCCGACAACGGGGGTGGCGCAACAGGAAGCAGCTGGTGAAGGGACCAAGCGCCGCTTGGTTAAATCCGGCCCTGCCCATAAACATAATTTACATCGATTTTTGTTATTAAAAAAAATTTAAAACTATGTAGGAATGCAAATCAAAATGGCCAAGTTGCGGGTAACGTTACTACCTAGAATCTGGCGTTCAGACAAAAACATAATTGCACAGACAAGTCACTGTGTGACACAGCCCAAATGCTGTAAATAGGGTTGCCCCCTGGCAGGTATTTTACTGGCCTGGCCAGTAAAAATGATGGTTGATCACAATGTTATTAATAGGGAAAAAAGATAAATATATAGGAAGGCCGGCATTTTTCTTTACCAGAAAAGGTAGCAACCCTAGGTGTAAGGTGTCTGTGGCTTGTTTGTTACAAACTCATCTCTCAAAGGAAACATTCACAACTGGGAGTTCTCATATTTCCAGAGATACACAAACTTGCCATTGCTGAGAATGCTTTCTTTGTTCTTAATCCATGTACAGATGTCCCTGCTCTCATGGGAGTGCATTACTCTATGTTTAATACTTCATTCTGATTAAAAAAAAAAATGCAACTTTAAGCCCACACAACAGCAACCCCTTCATTGTGACATTAAAGGGAAACATGAGACATGGCTAACTGATATTTAATACATTCATAGAAATAGAGAGAGGAGGTTTCTTGGGAAAACAGGATAAACAAAGGTGTGTAAACATTTCCAGTCAGCAGTCCCCGTAGTTCCTAGTAACCTACAATCACCCTTTAGCTGTCAAGGGATGCTGGGAATTATAGTCACGGGGGGGGGGGGGGGGGGGGGGGGTGCAGGAGACTAAAAATAAATATTTTTATGGGGGCCTATAAGGGATATACGTGTTTACCTGCACCAAGGGCTCCTACATGCAGGCCTGTGAGCGGCTAAGTGGGCTCATTCATTGTGTCTAGCTGCCGATATCCATGATAAACGCAGTCCGTACTAGCCCGGGAAGGTGGCTCTGAAAAGGGCAGAAGCCCAGACGGACGTTGCTACCGGGATCCTCTGAGAGCCTCACAGAGATGGTGGCGTGGCAACTGGAGCTGGACTGGAGATGCTGTGAGGAGAGCCTTGGTCAGTCGCTATAGCTGTAGAGCCTGTGCAGCAGCGACCGGATGGAGTTACAGCACGCCTTAACCCTCAGTGTGCCGGCCAGCCCCGCGCTGCAGTGAATGACGAGAGGCAGCGCTTGAGAATTGGCATGTGTGGTTATACTGGGACGGGGAGAAGGTTGATTGCTGTCAGTCCGGTTATAAGGGGTGATTACCCGCGGGCTCCTGTGTGATGCTAGCAAAGTGATTGTGCGGCACGACTAGGAATCCCTCCTGTGCTTAATACTCTGAAAGGCAACAGTGCGGATGAGTCACACACAATGGAGGCTTGAGGGAGGTCTCGCGGGGCAATGTGGTTGGGTGGAATTTGGAAAAAGCGCCTTCTCATGTCTCATTCACCGAAAATGTCTTTCGGGGAAAGAAATCTAAATAATTGGATAACAGGGATTGCATTAGCTATACCAAACCCCTATTGTACTATTTGCAAGGAATTTCTAAGTTCTGTCCATGGATTTCAAAATCATACAGGCAGTTTAATTTGGCTCCTCCTCACCCCAATGATTATTAATAGGAAAAAAAGATAAATATATAGGAAGGCTGGTATTTTTTTCAAGAAAAGGTGGCAACCCTAGCCCCTCGAACCTTATGGACCCCCTCTGCCGATATTCGTATTCTACAAAGAATGTTGGCACCACACAGGGCGACTGTGCATGTGTGCAAAGTGACGCTGTTCGCACAGGCGTGTCACAGTAGGGGGGTGGGGGCCCAGGACAGCATTCCCAATTGGCCCCGGACCCCCCAGTCCAACCTGCCAGTCAAAAACTAGTCAAAAATCATTTTAAAACTAGCCCAATTTGTACATTAAAAAATACAGTAAAAGTATCAAATCAATTAAGTGTCTGGAATTTTCCTACATTAAAAAAGGACAGTTGTGCAAATTCCATGTAAACTGGGACATATTTCTATATAATACACAAAAGCCGTAAATATCTTGCAAATTATATCCTTATAAACGGTGAGTTCTGATGTCATCAGTTATAAATGGTGAGTTCTGATGTAATTTCTGTCACATGACTCACTGAAACTTGTGTATTATAATAAATAAAGTACCCCCGTTTGCAAAATATGAGGATATTCGGGCTCGTGTTTTTATATGGTCATGAAACTCCTCGGTAACTTATAATATCCTTATATTTTACAAGAGGGGGTACTTTATTCACTATATATATGTGTGTGTGTGTGTGTGTGTGTGTGTGTGTATATATATATATATATATATATATATACACAAACTATATCCAGTGTATGCACTCTTACCGGGCTTCAGTCGACGCGGGTGCGTAGGTCAATATCTTAGATACATCAGTAAAAGGACTCGCACTCCAAATTCTTGTGAATAATAGTGTTATTTATTCTTCAATGCATATCCAATGTTTCAGCCCATACTGGAGCCTTTCTCCTTGATATTTTCCATGGAACAGAATGCTAACAATGCTTTTATGGATGTAGATCATAATGGGACAACATCACTAAAAGTAGACGTCACATTAGTAAAGTATGGGCACTCCCGTTGTAAATTATATCCTTATAAACGGTGAGTTCTGATGTCATTTCTGTCACATGACTCAACTGAAACTTGTGTATTATAATGAATAAAGTACCCCCAGTTGCAAAATATGAGGATATTTGAAGTTACCTCGGAGTTCCATGACATGTATACAAATACTCTGCCTTTGGCCTCGTGTTTTTATATGGTCATGAAACTCCTCGGTAACTTATTCACAATATACATTTACATACCCAACATGGTAGGAAGAAGACATCCACACAGATAATAGGAGCAATCACTCCCCGTAGAGTCCTGCAGCGGGTCAGGTACCCGCATAAACCTGCGTTACCCTGCGGGGTAAAAGAAGAAGAAGGGTATTTTGAACCTGCCTGTAAAGAATCCAGAATGTTAAAATACTGCTTAATTGTAACTTTTTTAGCCAGCTCAAAAACACATTCTATGTTTTTTTATGATTTATTTGTAGACCTGCTCCTTAAATTTAATATTGCGTTCATGGCTGTGTAGGCAGATCATCTTGGGTTAAACTTTCCCTTCCAAATGCTAAGCCCAGTCCCTGTATAAAGAGATGAGGAATTAGAGGCAACACAATTAGCCCCAGTAGTGGGTACCAAGGCCTTCTTATCCTTTATTTAAAAATAGCTATGAATTCTGTCTTATCATGTTTTATTTTCCCTTTACATATTTTATATTTTTACAAAGATGAAAGAAAAATATATACAGGTAGGGATCCATTATCCAGAAAGCTCCATATGAAAATGCCATCTCCCATAGACTCAATTTTATCCAAATAATTAACATTTTAATTGAACTTGATCCCAACTAAGATATAATAAATCCTTACTGAAGGCAAAACAAGCCTATTGGATTATATATGAAAATCCAAATTATAGAAAGATCCATTATCTGGAAAACCCCAGAGCCTGAGCAGATACCTGTGTATCATTTTACTTACTTGCTTCTTTGTGTTGCTGTTTATTACTGGTTGCCCCTGATTTTTCACTATCTTTAGATTTATTTCACATTCACGTCTGTTTGCTGGATTTTTGCTTAAAGGAGTTGTGGTATTCTGATACAATTTGCAATTGGTTTTCATTTTTAATTATTTGTGGTTTTTGAGTTTTTCCCTTTTGATTCAGCAGCTCTTCAGCAATTTCAGCATCTGGCTGCTAAATTACCCTAGCAGCCATGCACAATGTTTTGAGTAAGAGACTGCAATATGAATGGGAGAGGGTCTGAATAGAAAGATGACTAATAAAAAGTATTGAGATGTAGTACTGTGTTAGCCATTCGCAAAAATGTATAAAATATGAAGTTTGGTGATACCTTTTATTGGCTACCTGAAAAAGTAACAATTGCAAGCTTTCGGAGCACACAGGCCCCTTCTTCAGGCAATTAGATGTTTAAAGGGCACCAATCATAACTAAAAACATTTACTAAGTGAATACACTATGTGAAATTTCAAGAAATCAGATTTTTAAAACATAATTGTTTGTATAATGTAAATCATTAGCTCACTATACCTTCTGCAAAATCTCTCCTGTCTTCCCTGCAGTTCTAGCTGAGGCAGGCCTCTTGGATTTCACTGGCTCCTCCTACCTATATCTTCACAGCCAACTGTAGCTCTGAAATCTCACATATGCTCAGTTGAAATGTTTTGCTTGGCAAATAAACCTTCAAAGCTATTTTGAAATCTGCCAAACTTCTGTGTTAGTGCTGCCACCTTTAGGAAGTTGGGGTGTGCCCTTCTCGTGATACTTCTAGAGCAGGGGTCCCCAACCTTTTTTCACCATGAGCCACATTTAAATTTAAAAAAGAGTTGGGAGAGCAACAGAAGCATGAAAAAGTCCATGTGGATGTCAAATAAGATGTCACGAACGGCACCCAATACCAGAACAATTGCCAAACACCTTTGTCTCAGCTCGGCTTCACCAGTTAAGTGACCGCCTTTGGCCTCGGGAGGAGCCCTCGGCTTACTCAGATGCCACCTGGACTTAACGAGAGGTGTAAAGCAAAGGTTCTGGCTAGCACAGGGGCACGATCATCTCACCAAGGAATTGGATTGAAGAATACCACCAAGCAGAGTAGACAGGCCGGAACAGCACAAGCTGCGTAGAATAGTCAGACAGGCCAGGATCAGGATTAGAGAGTGTAGAGTAGTCAGGGGACAGGCAAAAGGTCAGGATACCAGAGGACAGAAATAATCAGACAAGCCAAAGGTCAGGATTAGAGAATAGCAGGATAGTCAGGCAAAGCAAGGGTCAAATACCAGTAGATCAATCAGGAATCAGTTAGGCAACACACCCAGGAACTAACAAATAGAACCTAACAATGGGCAATGCTCTGAACACTAAGATCCCTTTAAATAGTATTTGAATTTTGCGCCATTGCGCGTGACGTAATCACGCCGTCGCGCATGCGCCTACAAAACCCGGAAGTGCGCTGCGGCGCGCACTAAGGAGCCGGCACAGGGAGGAGAAGGATGCACGCGGCGAGCGTCCCCGCCAAAGGCACGGCGGGCGCTCCCGCGTGCTCGGGGGGCAACCGCTAGACCACCAGGGTAAGCACTGATCATCACATAAGAGCTCTGATTGGCTTTTTGGTAACCCCTACATGGACTGGCAGCCTACAGGAGAGAATGTTTGGCAGGACATCTGTTTTTTATGCAACCAAAACTTGCCTCTAGGCCAGTAATTCAAAAATAAGCACCTGCTTTGAGGCCACTGGGAGCAACATCCAAGGGGTTGGAGAGCAACATGTTGCTCGCGAGCTACTGGTTGGGGATCACTGTTCTAGAGTTTACTAAAGTTAGGCATTCTAGGTAGAATACTCGGAGCCGTGCTACAATCTGAGCATGCTTGTGAACTCATTTGCATGTTGTAGTCACAGTATGGACTCCCTCAGTGAAAGAACCCATTTGACAAATTATGGGATTTTTTAACAACTGCTGTTTTTTTTTTTTTCTTCAAAAAACTGTGTATGTAGTTTAATTAAACATGTTTAGGTTGTACTGGTCAGGTTGGTAATACTGTATGTGTTTGATTTTGGCTGTGATTGGTGCCCTTTAATGTTCCTGTCTCTAGTGTTTCAGAATGGAAGCTGTCATCCAGGAGCATTCTGAACTGTTACAATTTGCTACATTTAGTTGATACAATTAGTTGATACATTTTCTCAGCAGCATCTGTGGAATATTAGCAACTAATGTATCAACTCTAACAGCTGCCTTTAATCAAACTCAGGGATTCTGCTCAGCAGGGACAATGCAAAAAAATCAACTACATGCATCAGTTTAGAACAGTTTAAAGAGGACCTGTCACCTTGAGACATGAGTAAAATATTTCTTTTCCATCCTTAGTTAAACCCTTTAGTCAGCTGTTTTTGTCTATATCTGAAACGGATTAGATATATATATATGAATATCCTTCATGTAAAAAGGGCTTCATAGGCGCTGCCATGTTTAAACACCCCTGTGTTTTCCATGTGTGGGCTGTGCCAAACTGCCAAATCTCATTCATGCTTAGTCAGAGTATACTCTATGATAGACAAGCTCTGTATAACTCATGTCACACCAGGACTTGATATTCTATGGGAATTATTTGAAACACCTTCTATTGTTCTATTCAGATTGTGTGGGCTACTCCAGCCACTAACAACTGCACAAACTGGTGATATCATGAGAGGAGTCTGCAGTACTGATTCTACCCATGATGCTTTGCTCTCCTGACTTTCTGGAAAGTCAGGGCTTCAGTTAGTGTCTCATGGACATTTGAAAAGTAGTTATAAATTGAGATTTAGTGAGATTTGAGCATAATAAATAGGGGTATGTGGTTTGTTTTAAAAGTTTTATTTCCTTCCTAGTGTTAACTCAATCATGACAGGTTTCCTTTAAGAGTTGGCGACCCCCCCCCCTCACAGAGCTGCTTTAAAAGGTTAAAATAGACCCACCTCCCTCCAGCCTATAACTGCCTCCCTGGTAGGGTTGCCACCTGGCTGTTTTTTTACCAGCCTGACCGGTAATTTTGAAGGTTGATCCCAAATTTATTAATAGGGAAAATAGATACATATATAGGAAGGCCGGTATTTTTTTTAAGAAAAGGTGGCAACGCTACTCCCCGGGGAAATGCCCCATACTTTATACTTACCCTTAGCGCAGATTCAGGCAGTAGAGTTGCATGCAGCCATCTTGCGGGTCTTCAGTAAGATGACTGGGAGATCGTAAATTTCTGTCCATTTCGGTGCATGCACAGTTGTCGCGAAACAGCAAATTGCTCCAACTGCGCATGTGCGGGGTAGATTTATCATAGTGTGAATTTAAATCTTAGTAAACATGCACCTTAGAACTCACCACAATAAAACTCACTCAATTTCAATTCACTCCTTTGGGATTTTTAGTATGTATTTATCAATGGAGTTTGATGGATATGCTTTTAAAAATCCCATAGGAATGAATTGAAAGTGAGTGAGTTTTACTGTGGTGAGTTCTAAATTCACACTTTGATAAATCTGCCCCTAAAAGGCTTGTGTTCCATCAAATTCATGGGATCATTGGAGTTGCAATAGATCTATTTTTCCCACAGAAATGGCTTTCTGAATAGATTTGTGTTTTTTTTTTCTCCTACGTAAGCGTTACAAGTGCTAAATCCATCTGGAATCTTGCTCTCAAAAACACATAATCTTGTGTTGGACTTTTATTACCCAGCCATTATTTTGTAGATAAGAGATTAATTAAAGAGGATCTGTGGATCTGGAGCTAGAAGTAAATGTGGCCTGGTATTGATTATCTAGGTAATCTGGGCCCAGGAAGAAGCAGTTGGAAGAGAAGATGGCTCCTGTGAACTTCGCTGGAGGGGTCTTGCACAGAGGGGTAAATAGTAACTATGGGGCAATAGCTCGGTGGGAGGCCTACAGGGGGGGGGATTGAATTCCCATTTAATTCAGCGAAAAACAGCCTGTGTGTCCATAGCATAATAGGGAGAATTGCAATAACCGATGTGCCTACTAGCATATTGCTCACCTGGGGGCCGGGGCTTCAGCATACCTCCCAAAATTTTGGAAGTAAAAAGAGGGACAAAAATTTATTTTGCCCACAGCACGGCAAAATTTGTGTGTCCATGCCCATTTCTGTGTCCACACCCCCTAATTACCATGTTTATTTTACTAAATTTGACAGGTTATGAAAGTTTGAAAATATTTCTCCTTATCTAAACTGTTACAATTACTTATTTTCTTATCTCAAAAGTGTTACAAAGCATCTTATTTGCACTTGTTAGCTGTTCTGGGCTCTCTGCCAAAAGCCAATTAAGTTAAAATCTTTGTTTCGTTTTCTGGCTGTTCAGTGCAGAGAAAAGAGGGACTTTCCAGTACAAATGAGGGACAGCGGGTTGAGCTCTCAAGTCTCAAAAGCATACCTCCCAACATTTTGGAAGTAAAAAGAGGGACAAAAATTTATTTTGCCCACAGCACGGCAAAATTTTTGTGTCCACGCCCATTTTTGTGGCCACACCCCCTAATTATCATGTTTATTTTACTATATTTGACAGGTTATGAAAGTTTGAAAATATTTCTGCTTATCTAAACTGTTACAATTACTTATTTTCTTATCTCAAAAGTGTTAAAGAGCATCTTATTTGCACCTGTTAGCTGTGCTGGGCTCTCTGCCAAAAGCCAATTAAGTTAAAATCTTTGTTTCTTTTGCTGGTTGTTCAGTGCAGAGAAAAGAGGGACTTTCCAGTACAAATGAGGGACAGCGGGTTGAGCTCTCAAAAGAGGGACTGTCCCTCCAAAAAAGGGACAGTTGGGAGGTATGTCAAAAGAGGGACTGTCCCTCCAAAAAAGGGACAGTTGGGAGGTATGCCTTCAGCAGATGGCCCTGCCAACATAATGTGGCCCAAATGTAAATAAAAATGGCCAGCAGACACATCAAAGGCCATTAAATAAACCCCACTCCGTGTACCACCCGCCCAGCCAGGCTCCCTCTGCCAGACTTCTATATCCACTTGTGCAAAACTCATCCCCTCTCCAAAGGTTTTGTGTAGGGCACCGGATAAAAGGATTTTTATGTAATATGAGTATGTTATAACTTCATTCATGAAAAAGGCGTTGCTGCAATTATTTAGTACATTTAATATACCACTTCCAAAAAAAACATCCGAGCAGTAATGACAGCGTGCGCCATTACATTGAATTCATATCGTCTCTAGTTTTAGAATGGCGCCATAAAAAGTAATTTCTAGTCACGTGGTCAAAGCTGCGAAATTCTGACGTCCCAGCCAATAAGAAGGCTGCGACGTTGCTATAGTGAGACGCTGTGACGTGACGTGGCGGAAGTGAGGCTGGGAAGAGAACCTTTATTGGGAACTGAATGTAACTTACTTTGCTCGTATGGATGGAGTATTTGTGGTTGGTGGTTGCGTTGCTCTTTTTGGTAGCCCTGCTTTTGGCACTGCGGGTATGGCTGGTTTTGCGGCAGGGTCTTGAGTGCAGACCTGGGAGGAAAGGTTGTGTCAGCATGATGGTAATTGCTGGTTCAGGTGAGTGCTAATGTAATTCACACTTGTTTGGAGTGGCTGTCTGAATATTGTTTGTTTCACGCACCTCAGACTGAGCAGCCCTTATGTCAAAGACCCAAAACGTTTATTATTAGTATGAAGTAAGGAACGAGGATTGTGAAAGTGGATGTTTAAAGTGGTAGTTAACGTTAAAAATTTACGTGTATGGTATGGAATAGAGTTTTGATTTATTTACATGTTTGAAGCTGTCAGACTTGGAATTTAAACTTTCTGGTTGCTAGGGTTTGATTACCCTAGCAACAGGTCAATTGTTTTGAAATCAAAATAGAAGATCGAAAGAACAATAAGCAGTGTCTTGGTCCAGTTTTTAAAGGGGAAAAAGTCCACTTTTTAGAGAGAAAATAATAACTCAATTTTTTTTTCATTTATTATGCTCTGAAGCTTCTAAAAATTCTAATCCGACTTTCCAGCTAAAACCCGTCAAAGTAATGTAAAAGTCGATGGCAGATGGTCTCTTGAACAAATTTTTGCCTTCACGGTTGTTGAATGTTTTGAGCTGTTAACACTAGTTTTTATCCAATAATCCAACTTTGATTTTAAATTCAAAATGATGCAACTTATTCTACACTGATTTTTTTTTTAATTTGATATTTTGATGAATTAGGTAAATTTGTGGAATGGAGGTAGGTCCGCTTTGTTTTAATAGGAAAAATTTGAGTCTGCAAAAAAAACAAAAAAAAAACCTTAAAGGACCAGTAACCAACAATTTTTACAAAAAAAATTGTTAAAATGCAATGGAAAACACCAAGACAAATTTAAATTTAAAATAGCAACGCCGTTATTAATAAATAACTTACAGAAACTCCGCTTCCACTCCTCTTCAGCAGAAGGCGACAGGGTGACCATCCATCCTGCAGTGCTCATTTACTCCTCCTTGGCTATTCACTGACAGCATGTCCTCTGCCCTATCTACTTCTTCAGCTCTTCTTCATCCTCCTCCCAGGAGCAGCAGTAGGAAGGCCATGTCGAAGGGCTCTATGGGAAGCTGCAGGTGAGAGGAGACGGGTCAAGCAACAGCTGTCAGGGAGGTCAGTCCCGAGGGCGCCCGCATGTTCCTACTGCTTCTACTGGAGAGCCACAAACCGCACCCACATCCTGCTGTCCCATCTGCACTCCCTTACAACCACCTGTACTTTTACCCCAGCCCCATAGCCAAGGTGCTGACTCCTCCTGGAATGCAGGCCCCAGGGGTCAACCCCGCAGCTTCTCCACTTCCTGGTAATGTGCCTCCAGTCACATGGCCTGCAGCTTCCTGTGGAGCCCTCCAACTTGGCCTTCCTACTGCTGCTCCTGGGAGGAGGATGAAGAAGAGCTGGAGAAGGAGATAGGGCAGAGGACATGCTGTCAGTGAATAGCCAAGGAGTAGAACTTGGGCGCTGCAGGATGGATGGTCAATCTGTTGTCTTTTCTGAAGAGGAGCAGAAGCAGACTTTCTTATTTCAGGCTTTGCTATTTTAATTTGTCTGTGTTTTTTTGTTTTGTTGTATTCCAAAGAATTTTTTTGTAAAAATTTTTGTGGTTACTTGTCCTTTAAAGTGCATAGCATCTTCTCATCATAGGTCGATGTATTCTGTGATGCATAGCAGAGAAAATGGAAACTAAGGAAAAACAAATAATGCTGATAAATAATCATTTATATTTCATGGACTACATTACTACCTACTAACATTTCTGGATGTCATTTTTTTTCAAGGTTCCCCAACTGGGATATTCGAGTCCTGCTCTTCACTTAGGCACCATAAAATAGTCTATTTTTCTTTTTTTTTTTTTTTTTT
>CM044438.1:81539066-81605401 GCA_024363595.1 Xenopus borealis | reverse complement strand
GTGACCTTTGGCTTTGGCAACCTGGAGATCGTTTGTAACTCTGCACAAGGCAGTCTCGGTGGAGTGAGCAGGCCGGAAGTTTGGAAGTTTGCTTTGTAGACCCAATCAATCCTGCTTTAAATTTTGGGTAAGAGAGAGGGGGGGGGAAATGGACAATATAATGGACAGTCCTAGTAAAGTACAGCATGTAAATTGTAACAACCAAAGATGAAAAAATGGTTTCACTTTTAGATGAGATGGATATGGTAATATAGACAGTACTGTATTGGCAAATTCATATACTGTGTATTCAAGTAGAATGCATATGTATGAACCTCCATAGAATGTTTGTTTACAAACTTTATTTGCTCTATCTTAACGAATCCAGTATTTTATAGTAGAACTTAAAGGAACAGTAACACCAAAAAAAGTGTTAAAGTGTAAAGAAAATATCATGTAGTGTTGCCCTTCACTGTTAAAACTGTCTGCTTCAGAAACACTACTATAGTTCATATAAACAAGCTGCTAAGTAGCAATGGCAGAAATTGAAAAACGGCTATATGACACAGGATAAGTAATGGATAACAGATAACATTATGTTCTACAGAGCTTATCTGCTATCTGCTGTGTAACTTGAGCATTTTCTCCTTTGAATATCTGCCCCCATGGCTACACAACAGCTTATTTATATAAACAATAGTAGTGTTTCTGAAGCAAACACTGCAGTTTTACCAGTGCAGTATATATTTTATTACTTTAAAACAATTAATTTTTTTTGATGTTACTGGTCCTATAAGCATTTTCCTATAGGTGCACAGGAAACTGCACCTAACTACTATATGGGGGAGGTTTGAATCATGGGCATTCAAATGGTCTGGAAATTCCAAAGTGAGGAGGATTAAAAGCCATTTGCTGGTTCTACAAATCTAAATTCCACATGGGCACTGCAGTTAAAGCATTTGAAAATAGCACATCTTGCTACAAAATAAAAGAATTTATAATACAAATGGATGGGAGATTTATATTAAAGGGCAAGTAAAGGCAAAAAGAATCTAATTTTTTACTTTCTTTAAAGGAAAACTATACCCTGAAAATTAATTTTTGAGCAACAGATATTTTATATCAAATCAAGTGACATATTAAAGTATCTTACCTACCTGGTATATATATTTAAGTAAATATTGCCCTTTTACATCTCTTGCCTTGAACCACCATTTCATGATGGTGTGTGTGCTGCCTCAGAGATCACCTGACCAGAAATATTTCAACTCTATCTGTAAAGGGAAGAAGTGTTGAAGCAAAAGACACAACTCTGTCTGTTAATTGGCTTTTGTGACCTAACTTGATGTTTGTGTGCACCGTTGGATCCCAGGAGGCCGTCCTTATTTTTTAAAATGGCTATTTTCTATTTATGATTACCCAATGGCACATACTACTAGAAAAGTGTATTATTATGAAAATGGTTTATTTACATGAAGCAGGGTTTTACATATGAGTTGTTTTATGCAATATCTGTTTATAGAAACCTACATTGTTCGGGGGGCATAGTTTTCCTTTAATGAAAAAGAAACCTATCTCCAATATACTTTAAATAAAAAAATGTCTACTATTTTTTATAAGAAATCTGTCTGTATGCAGTGAAATTCTCCCTTTGTTTACTGTTGTGGATAGGAATTGTCAGTTGGTCCCTCACTGCTCTGCAGGGAAACAATCATACTTATGAACAGCAGGGGGAGCTACTGCCTTCCCAGCCTTTCAGAACTCCAGCAGCTTTGTTTCCCTGTAGAGCAGTCGCTGACTATGTAGAGCCAGATTTAAACGGAGAAACTAGGATTCTATTTGGACTATTTTGCTACAGCCACTGGTTTTGCAGAGTTGGTGAAAGTTTGTATTAAACAATACAAAAGCTATAAAATCCACATTCGATTACATGACAACCCAGGACCCAGTGCAGTCTGCATATTCTGATTATTAATCAGTCTTTCTGTATCGGCTTATGGCAGATATTATTCGGCTGTTTTGATAAGTTATGACTTGCCCCTAAGCAGCCCAGCATGTCCACAGTCTTGGTCTTGCAAAGATGTATAACAAAGTTACAAGATGACAGCCCAACTTTGAAAGCATAAATCATGATCAATGATTAGGCTTGTGATGCAGTAAGTTTTTAGTATAAAAAGTACAGCATTTTTAGTCTTTCCTTGTTCATTAAATCAGATATGTGGCATCACCCAAGTCAATAGGATAAAATCAAAATCCTGGTATTTAAAGATTGCCAGAGATTTACCCAACCACACATCAAGCAAATACATTACACTGCTCTAGAACAATCCATGAAATGACAGTCTACTTTGTTTATGTTGCAGTGTGTACTTCAACTCTGTGTTTTTAGGGATGCACCAAATACACTAATTTGGGGTTCGGCTGAATACTTTTTGAAAGAGTAGGGACAAGAAGGGTTAAAGAGAACCATGATGCACACACGGCTAAAATTCTTTATTCCTTGTTTATGTAACAGTCATAATTTGAGGATTTGGTTCAGGTAGGCACTTGGATTTGGCCAAATCCTTTTGAAAAAGGCAGAATACTGGCCCAATCCTGGATTAGGAGCATCCCTAGTATTTTTGCACACTTCTGTAAATATACAATTCCTATGGATGGGGTCATAAAATGTTGTGCTTATTTAGCCTTTTTATTTATATGTCTCTTTCTCTGTTTTAGATCTTATGTAACGGTCCTGGGACATGTGTTCCTGCATGTTTCTCTGCATTTCTTCTCGGGGTCTTTGGCATAAAGAAAATAATCATTGTCTATGTAGAAAGCATTTGTCGTGTGGAAACTCTGTCCCTCTCTGGAAGACTTCTCTATTACTTTGCTGACTATTTTATTGTACAATGGCCTCAGCTACAGAACAAATACTCCAAATCTATATATCTAGGACGAATAGTTTAATTAAAAAAAATATATATATACTGCTTCATGTCTGCGTATGTTTATTTAATAATATCTGCACTTATGAACATATAAATGGAAATATCATCATGGTTAGGGTGAAAAGGGCTTAAAGAAGCAAAAGATCCCTTCACAAAGCAAGAACTACAGTAACAGAAGGTATTTACATGTCGTGCTACACGCTCTCATGAATTCCACATTGCTTTGTCAATAATGTCTGATTCATTTCAGTAGGCGGTTAAACAATACCTAGTTTTTTTTTTTTTTATGTATATAATATTTCTGTATATATTACAAATCTAGACATATTGTTATATGTAGATATACAGTAGTACAGTAAAAAAGGTTAAAAATTCAGCAAATGTAAAAACAGGTTAATGTATTCTTGGTTAATGTGTATGTATGTATGTATGTATATATAAAAACCGTGGGGGGAAAAATCCAGAAATACTGCACATTCTATTCCAGATCAAAACATAATGAAAAATGTATATATCTGTTATTCCTTTACAGAAATTGAAGAAAGGGAAATATTAGGCTGTTAGCAGTGACTGCATTCCAAGGGGAACATACAGACGCATTTAAGATTGCGCCAAAGCCAAAACTCTGCCAAAAAAGCAGAAGTGCTACCCTCTAAACTACAATGTCTCTAACAATCTAGCATTCATCACACATAGACAGTACACACAGAAACTGCTATATATTAATTTTACAGCTATTTACAAGCTATTTTTGTAAGAAAAAAAACTTTTTCTTTACCTTTTTGTATCGGTATGCCCCCATTTATTGTACAGCTCTGCAGAATACAATGGTGCTTTTGTACCCATGCCCATTTGGATTCATTTCACCCATGCCCTGAATGTTAAAGCATCATGCAGCAATCTAAACTAACATGTTCAAGGCAGTTGAGTGTCGATGGAAGAACAGCTGATATATTTCATAAAAGTAGGATAAAAACTGAACAGATCAATTTTAATTCAGCTGCTTCATAATATAGTGCAAAATTGGACACACAAGTGCAGGCTAAGAAACAGCCCTGCTTGCATCAACTCGTGCATGTCTCTGAATTGGTGGCCACTGCTTAGTCTGAGTGCAGACATGCAGAGCAGATTTCAGTGCAGAAAACATGAGTATCTATCCATTTTCATGTCGAAATTTACTCCGTTCATCTGTACCCAGGCTGATGCATTGCCCACTAGTGCAGAGACATGCATAAGAGGAGGGGCTATATTTTCAGCCTAACTTTATACACCAGTAGAGAGACAGCCCAGTGTGACACCAACTTAAAAGTATTAAGACAACTGACCACATTTTCCAATTTTACAGAATAACAAATCCTAAAATGTATTTAAATGTGTTAAAATTCAATTATTCTCAGACATTGTTTTGTTATAAACCAGAAACCGAAATATGCTTTTGGCATAAGTATTTACTCTCCACACTTTAATATTCTATGGAGCAGGGGCCACCAAACTTTTATACCAGTTGGAGAGCAACACCTGTTCCTGGGTGGTAGAAAACAAGTGTTGTGATTGGCTGTTTGGGAGTCCCTATGAGGACTAGCAGCCTACAGTAGGCTCTGGTTTTTATACAAGCAAAACTTGCCTCCAAAGCAGGAATTCAAAAATTAGCTCTGGCTAAGAGCAACATGTTGATCAGTGGCTTATATGCTATGGAGCCACATTCTGCAACAGTAACAGCTTAAAGGGGAATTCAATTCCTCGGGCACTAACCTCCTCCCCCCGACCTACCTCTCCCCGCGGGCAAATGCCCTAAGTGGCTTCAGCGCTACGCAACAAGTTGGCGCTATAGAAATACATGTTAATAATAATAATAATAATACTTACCCCTCTGTGCAGGTTCCCGGGCACCATCTTCTTCAGCAACGTCTTCTTCCTGGATCCGTCGGCGCTTGGCGTCGCATGCGCAGTAGGACACATTTGCCGGTTTGTACTACTGTGCCTGTGCCGAAAGTTCACCAAGTTCAATCAGTGAACTTTCGGCAATATTTATTTTGGGCAAGTGCAAAGGGAACCTGAATCTACCACATGGTCAGCAACACGGAGTACAACTATAGGGAAGTGTGAAGAGTGTATTTTGGTGCAAGTACCTTTAAAGAAAGTGCAAGTGCAACTCATGGGGGGAGGTGCAAATTACCCACTGCACATGTGCACGTCCTTGTATTTTACCATCTGCCTAGTCTCAGTTTATGGAAAGCAGCCCCACAGCCTGAAATTACCCCTGCAATGTACTGCCCATCTCCCCTCCCCTTTTTTGTATTCATGTCTTTTTTTTTTTTAATTTTAACAGCAGTTTCTGGACATAAAGTATGTCTGATCATTATCTCATAAACATTTTTGAGAATATGAAAATAAAAGAAAAAGGAGAGAAAAATAAAACAACAATTTTTACATTACTTCATATATTAATATAAAGGATTTCTGAGAGTTTGTACTGAGACTCTCAGATTAAATTTGGTTTACCGTGTGTAAAATGCCAAAAGCCTTTTAATGCCGTGACTCCTGGGGGGGACTTTGTGACATCACTAGCTTCCTTGAGTGTGGCTTGAATGAACTGGTTGGGAGTCTCCCCTCCGTTTTTTTTATTGTTCCTCATCAGGAGCATACAGTTTCTTTTGTTTTTCTGTCTTCAACTTATCCCTGTACTTACTGTCCTTTAGGCCTCCCATTTGTCTTTTATAATTACAGTTATCAGTTGACAAATGACATGACAATCTGTAGATGGGTTTCCATCGAAGCTGCTGTTCTGTCACACAGGGTCTTTATCAAACGGTGTTTGTATCTCGTATAGGGATGTACCGAATCCAGTATTTGGTTTGGGATTTGGCCTTTTTCAGCAGGATTTGGATTCGGCCGAAGGCTTTTCACAGAGATTAGTCGTCCGCAGACGAGGTGATTTGTTGCTGGGCGAATCTTCGTGTGTCTCTGCCCTTAGATAGCTTTAGAACCTTAATACAATAAAAGGATAAATAAAACCTGATTATTGCTATTGAATTATTTCCCTGTAGACAAAGAGATCATCTTTCAAGTTAATGGGAACATTAACTTGAAAAAAAAGCAATATAAATAAATCTTTTACTGTAAATGCTTATAAAATTGGGAATGTATTGCCTAAAGACAGGGACCCAAGCAGATAGTATTGCAGTTGTTATAGTCCATTGTTCAAGGGCAGCATGTGTGTTTGTTGTAAGGTAGACTTTCTGCAAGGTAGAAAAAATGATATACAAAGGGAATAAAGGCAGTGTTTATACAGTTGTGCTCATGAGTTCACATAACCTGGCAGCATTTATTATTTCTTAACCATTTTTCAGAGAATATGAATAGCACAAAAACTTTTCTTTCACTCATGGTTAGTAGTTGGCTGAAGCCATTTATTGTCAAACGACTGTGTTTACTCTTTTTAAATCCTAATCACTACTCAAACTACCCAAATTACCCTGGTATTGCCCCCTTTAACATCAATGACAGCTTGAAGTCTTTTGTGGTAGTTGTGGATGAGGCTATTTATCTTCTCAGACGGTAAAGCTGCCCATTCTTCCTGGCAAAAAGCCTCCAGTTCCTGTAAATTCTTGGGCTGTCTTGCATGAACTGCACGTTTGAGGTCTCCCCAGAGTGGCTCAATGATATTGAGGTCAGGAGACTGAGATGGCCCCTCCAGAACCTTCACTTTAGTTTGCTGTAGCCAATGACAGGTCAACTTGGCCTTGTGTTTTGGATCATTCTCATGTTGGAATGTCCAAGTACGTCCCATACGCAGCTTCCTGGCTGATGAGTGCAAATGTTCCTCCAGTATTTTTTGTATTTCACCTGAAGTTGAGGGGTTTTCTTTGCATCCTGAAAATTTTTTGGCAGTTGTGGCTGAAATTTGTTTTATTTGGTTTGGTTTCAACAGAAGCCCTAATTTTCCACTTCTTTATTAGTTTGGACACTGCTGATTGGCATTCTCAATTCCTTTGATATTTTCTTATATCCCTTTCCTATTATATAGAGTTCAACTACCTTTTCTTGCAGATCCTTTGACAATTCTTTTGCTTTCCCCATGACTTAGAATCCAAAAAACTTCAGTGAAGCACTGGATGAAAGATGCAAGGGTCTGTCAGGAGTCCAGAAAGTCAGTGACCTTTTATACACACCCACTAATTACAAGCAAGCAGATGTTATCAGGCCAAATCACCAGGGTATGTAAACTTTTGATCAGGGTCATTTGGATAGTTTGTGTAGTGATTATGATTTAAAAAGAGAAAACACAGTTGTTTGACAATAAATGGCTTCAGACAACCACTAACCATGAGTGAAATAAAAGTCTTTGTGTTATCATTCATATTCTCTGAAAAATGGTTAAGAAATCATAAATTCTGCCAGGGTATGTAAACTTATGAGCACAACTGTATATGTACCGTAGGTGTATACTGCAAAGAAAAGGTATGCCTGTAGTAGCCTAGAGTATAGAAATTGTTCTAAGCTGAACGTTACTGAATTTAAATCTTTACAAAGCACTTGATATGATTGCCTTGGGCCCTTAAAGTGCATGTAAAGGCAAAAAAATTAAATCCCATTTTTACTTTCTTTAATTAAAGAAATCTATCTCCAATATACTTTAATTAAAAAATGTGTACTGTTTTTATAAGAAATCTGACTGTATGCAGTGAAATTCTCCCTTCATTTACTACTGTGGATAGGAATTGTCAGATGGACCCTAAATGCAGTGCAAGGAAACAATCATACTTATGAACAGCAGGGGGAGCAGCTTTGTTTCCCTGTAGAGCAGTCAGTGACTGTGTACATATTTGTATTGGATTTTATTTTTGCCTTTACATACCCTTTAATGTTTAATGTCCAGCTGCAGGGACAAAGATCATGGAGCCAAATTTAAACAGATAAACTGGGATTCTATTTGGAGGATTATTTTGCTGCAGCCACTGGTTGTGCAGAGTTGGAGAAAGTTTGTATTAAACAATACAAAAACTATAAAATCCATATTAGATTACATGACAACACAGGACCCAGTGGAGTCTGCATATTCTGATTATTAATCAGTCTTGCTGTATTGGCTTCTGGTAGATATCATTTGACTTGTGCTGTTTTGATCATTTACGATGATTCCAAAGCAGCCCAGAACACACTGAGCACATGCACAGTCTTGGTCTTGCAAAGATGTATAACAAAGTTACAAGATGAGA
Source organism: Xenopus borealis (assembly GCA_024363595.1). NCBI lineage: Eukaryota > Metazoa > Chordata > Amphibia > Anura > Pipidae > Xenopus > Xenopus borealis. The sequence continues at coordinate 81,597,273 of CM044438.1, read as the reverse complement.
GTCCCCTGTGCCCAAAGTGTAAAGCATAACTCATTTGTTTGATTAGGCATGTGTTGCAGTAAGTTTATGTTTAGTATATAAAACACAGTATTGCTAGCATTATTCTATTTTAGACTTTCCTTGTCCTTTAAAGGTCACCTGTTGCTATATTATCCCCAACCAAAGGGGGGAAGGGTGTAATAGAGCCCCCACTCCAGTAGGGGGGTAACAGTAGTTTTTTTTTTTTTAATGTCCCCACCAGAGCTTCTGGTCAGAGATCAGAGAATATGAATGATAACCCAAAAACTTTTCTTTCACTCATGGTTAGTGGTTGGCTGAAGCCATTTATTTTCAAACAACTGTGTTTACTCTTTTTAAATCATAATCACTACACAAACTACCCAAATGGCCACCAGCTCCAGGAGGGAGCTCCCAGTTCGATCGGCCATGTTTGGGCACATGCTTGGACACAGTGCCATAACTTTTTCATTATGCTTGTGACACCAGGAGCGATATATGTGCATGCACTTTGAACTGCATAGTTGCGTACACCAGGAGTTCCCTCCCAGTGCAAATATCCTACTGCTGGTAAATAGTTACCCCACCCCCCCAACTGGAGTGCCTGCATATTTGGTTGGGAATAATATATTTTGCCAACAGGTGCCCTTTAATACAAAATAACATTCAGTGTTTCTTGACAAAGCAACTACAGAGCAGAATTCTGTTGAGATGTAGTGGATATTCACCCCTTACCTCTGTATTAGGTTCCTATACTGAGCATGATCTAGAATCTCTCTATCAAGATAATATTCATCTGGGGAACAAGAGTTTGAGTACTAAACCCATGGTACGCTCCACAAGCTGAACTAAACCCATGCAGCCTGGGCAATTGTTGCTTTGCATTGTATTCTGCAGGAGTTATTCAGGAAGCTGGATTTATGCAGTAATCTGTGGCAGTGGCTGGGGAGTTTTCTTCAATTTTTCTATAATTCTGTAGTAATTATCTAAGCACCTGAGGGCTGCCCCCTTAAAGTTGTCACCCAAGGCACAGGCTCTGAGTTGCCTCTATATATATATATATATATATATATATATAAAGGGGCCTATTCATGGGTCAGGCAGATATTGCTCAGAGTTAAGATGCGGGCAAAATCCAATGGGATTTTCAGTCCCGTCCGATCGACAATAAGCTGCTGACTCGTTCTGTCAGCAGCTTTTATTGGCCCGTGTATGGCCACCTATACTCACTTTCAGGGCTGGGACAGACAGGGAGATTCTGTCGCCTGGCGTTTAATCGCAGGCGACAGAATCTCCATGTCTGTCCCAGCCCTTACATTGCTAGAGATTATCACTCAATCACGAGTGCATCAGCAGGGTCCAGGGTCTATCCCTCCCACTGAACTGGAAATCACCCTTTATGTCAGTGATCCTCAAACTTGGCCCTCCAGCTGTTAAGGAACTACAAGTCCCACAATGCAATGAAGGAGTCTGACAGCCACAGTCAGGCAAATGCATTGTGGGACTTGTAGTTCCTTAACAGCTGGAGGGCCAAGTTTGAGGATCACTGCTTTATGTCAATCCTCTTATACTGACTTTGTAGGGGTTTGCCCTGGAAATGCTTTTGCTGGAATCAGAGTGTAAGTATTTTAATCTAGAACTGTTGGGTTCATATTAAATCTGTCTTGTCTTTATGAAATCTACTGTTGAGACTTGTCTCTTTCTTGCCTAGTAAATTGATCAGTAGATCACATTTCTGTGATTTAGCACACTGGATAGTGAACACCATTCTCCAGTACATGCTCATATGTATGGGTGGAATCAGCAGTGATCTATCTTAATCCATTTTTGCTTTGGGTCTGCACTCCTGATTGGCGGCTAGCTGCAAGGGCTTCTGCATATTTATATTGTTTCAGCACTGCAGGAATAATGTACTGGGAATTAACTATTTTAACAAACTCCACTAAATTCCAAAGCAGATGGGAATGGATAGGTTGCTATTAGGCTTTTAAGTAGTTAGCTGGAATATTTAGATGAACGATAATTGTGAGATTTATTCAGGCAGCTGAAAATGTTGGGTTCTGTTGAAGTGCTGCCCCGAAACAATGGGCTTGCTGTTTTATTAGCAAAGCAGCAATTCCACAGAGCTGGCAGAGTTTCTGGTTGACCTGGTGTTTCTTCGGTTACACCCCCCTACCCCCGTGCTTAGTTTTTTCCAAATGCAGAGATGAAAAAAATTGGCTCAGAACTCCAGAAGCAATTCAGAAGCTTTAATATGCCAACATTCTGTGACTCTGAAACATTACTGAATTGTTTAGCTCATGTCTAATTGCAGTAACAGTTGTTGGGAACACTGAGGATGCTCTAATATCCTTTTCTTGTGCAAGTGGTATTTATGCATGCATTATAAAGCAAAACAGGCAAATTAAAGGGAATATCAACTCAAAAAAAAAATTTTTTGTCTAATAAAAGAAAACCTTAATTCTGCATTGCAATATGCATTCATTACAAATGTATGTTTTTTAGTTATTTGTCTATGTATTGCTATTGAAAGCAGTGTTTGTCTATCCCTTTCTATTCTCTGCAATGATGTCTCAGACTGTTTATATTATGTAAAAAAAATTTGCAGCGGCAACAAAGTTGCAGAGAAAAACACCCATTGACATTTGCATTTGGACAAAAAAGTCACCATAAGAAAAAATTACCCATTGACTTTAAGGGTAGGGGCAAACTGGCAGATTTGGGGAGATTTAGTTGACTGGTGACTAATCACCTCTTCTTCTGGGCGACAATCTCCCCAATCTGCCTTCCTGTGCTTTCCTGCTTGCTTGAATGAAAAGTCGCTGGCAGTATGGCACTCGCGGTGCTTTATTTTCTGAAGTTGCCCGAAGTTTCCTTGTGAGGCAACTTTGGGCGTCTTAAGAAAATGAAGTGCTGTGACTGCAATGCCGCCAGCGACTTCTCATTCAAGGCAGTTCGTGGAAACTGTCACCCAGAAGAAGAGGCGATTAGTCGCCAGGTGGCTAAATCTCCCTGAATCTGCCCGTGTGCCACAAGCCTAATGCGTTGGACAAAAAAGTCTCCGTAAGAAAAAACACATTGCCTTTAAAGGAGAAGGACAAATGTAGGTGCTCCTATCAGGCGAAATCTGCACTGGCCCCAGGTTATAGAAGCGAGCACCATGGAGATCACTACTTCCTTCTGCGTTCTGATGCACATTTCCCCCATCTCCGTGGTGCTCGCTTCTATAATCCGGGGCCGATGCAGATTTTGCCTGATAGGAGCAAAGGCACCAGGTTTGAGGTACATCAGTATAATCACTATTCTGCCTTTCCTTCTCCTTTAACGTGTTTGGACAAAAAAGTCTCCATAAGAAAAAACGCCCTTTGACTTTAACACCCGAGGGCCTGTGCCTAGGGCGGCACGTTTTGGGGGGCGGCCCTCGGGTGCCTATAGCTTTGTTTTTAATTTTTTTTTCCTTAGGAAATGCATTAAGTTGATACGTTTGTTATTGTTACGTTAAAGGCAGCTGTTGGAACTGATACAATAGTTGTAATATTCCACACAGTGGCGTAACTAGCAGGGGGAGATGGGGGTGCAATTGCACTAGGGTCCACTCCCCCTCGAGGTCTTCCGGGGGTTGAGCCACAGCGCATCAGTAAGGAAACCTCACGTCTAGAGGGGGGGCCGGATGCACATCCTGCGCCCGTGCCTGCAAGTGATTAGTTCCGTTACTGAAGTATCAACTAATTATATCAACTAATCGTAGCAAATGCTAACATTACAGAATGCTCCTGGATCACTGAGCTGCCAAACTGAAACACTAGATACACGAAGATTAAACCTTAAACTTAATGGTTAATGTATACCACTACCCTGCTCCATCTTTTTTTAAAGTATTTGTTTTTTAAAGTATGGGTTTGGTTCTCCTTTAATTTTTCAAATGCTAACATTGTATAACACCTTACTACCATTCATTTTTCTCTGTAATACTAAAACACTAGCTTGTACTTGATCCAAACTAAGATATAGTTAATCCTTATTGGAGGCAAAACAACCCTATTGGATTTATTTAATGTTTAAATTGATTTTTATATTAGACATACAGTAAGATATGGAGCTCCAAACTACACCTGAACACATCAGGTCCCGAGCATTCTGTATAACAGGTCCCATACCTTTACATGATTTAAATGTGTACTGCATACCTTGCTTTAGAGTACTGCGCGGGTCCATTTTTTGGAACCCATACCCGACCCGTACCCACAACCTGCACTCTGCAACCCGGACCCACAACTAGGATTGCCTTCCTATATATTTATCTTTTTTCCCTATTAACAACATTGGGATAAAACAGAATTTTTACCGGCCAGGCCAGTAAAATTGTGGTCAGGTGGCAACCCTAACCACAACCTGCATTCTTACCCACTTGGACACGCTACCTGACCCACAAATCCCTTCTCCACAAATCCCTTCTCCACAAATCCCTTCTCCACAAATCCCTTCTCAGGCAGATCCCTTCCCAAGAATGCTGTCATTGTAAACCGGAAGTGACAATATCAGAAGTAGGCGGGATCAGAAAAAAAGGAGTTAGAACCAGGAAGTGCTATCATTGTAAACCGGCATTGACATCATCGGAAGTAGGCGTGATCAGAAAAAAGGAGTCCCGCGCCCAACCTGCAAACCCGCCGAACCGCCAACCCGTGTCTATACCTGCATCCGGAGGTTCTACCCACAGGGTACCACAGGATTTGGACTTAACTTTGCTTATCAGTGTTGCTTAATGTATCAGGAGTATGGAGTAAGGAGTAAAAGAATGAAGGACAAATTACAAATATTAAGACATACAAATCCAATACACTTTGTTCTGCATTGTTTCTAAGCAGTATCAGACAGTCCTTTTTTTAGGCATTAACCCGAACTTGCAGAGTGCCTTTAAACTAAAAATATTGAGCTTTTGTCTTAAATAAAATAAACACAGGAGCACACTGCCCCGGAGTACAATGATGTTTATTTCCTTTATACTTGCTTAAATCTTTTTTTTTTGTTCATGAAACAGATCTGTCAACAAACATTAAGGATAACTGAGCATTGTTCCTGTGTCCGCAAGAAACAATAGGAAGTCGCACAGAAACTAAGCAAGGTGTTGTATAAATTTTCAGTCCTAGATCTGCCTTTTCTCCATAAAGAACCCACAACCCTTTTTTAGTGTGGCTTCATTGTCTGACAGTTATAGCCTGTGTTAGGCTATTCTGCTTTCAAGGATCAGTCAACAATCTGTTCTATAATTATTTTATGTCCTCTCTGCTAAACAGAGGTGATTTCTATAAGGCAATAGGAAGATTAAGTAACTTTCCTAAGGCCATAAATTGTTGACACATGGACCATTATAAAGAGCCAACTTGTTTCCCATATCAACCCAGAATCATTTGCTGCATTTTGTAGTTGTGTTGTACCTTTTATATAAAGGTGTAACTATTTTTGTCTACTTACATACATTTGGGGTCAGTTGCCACTTCTGCTTTGGCCTTTTGTGCAAAGGCCTCTAAAATAATATCATGATAGGCTTCATCAGAACATATGGGGTTTGGAGCTGTAGGAAGAAACTCCTGTAAACATAGGAAGTATATACCGAATCCATGTATGCAGTGCCCAAGACAATTAGTTGTGAATATCCATTAGAAAAGGGTGCAGGAACTGAATCTGATTGGGGAGTGGGTGGATGGGAGGCGGGGAGTTGGTGGACGAGAGGTTGGGAGTGATGGATGGATGGGAGGCAGGGAGTGGATGCATTGGATGTGGGGAGTGGGCAGGTAGGGAAATCTATGTGTCAGGCCCCTTCAAAGATTTTTTCAGGGAGTCCGAGTGCATACTACTTAAGCTGCATGCTCTGTACTATAGTTGTGCATAAAGTGGCCAATCTTGCATTTTCCTATACATAATTATATGCAACTCTTTACAGAGAGCTCTCCTGCATAACACAAGCAAGAAGATACCTTGTTACTCTGTAGAATTGTCCCTTTCAGGCTGGGCAGCTGCCATCTGTCTTCTCATTTGATATTTCATGTATCTTTATGATATTTATCCAGGTTTTAACAAGTATTTAATGTCCCAACATCTGAGCAGTTGATCTGGTTCGCTGGACAAACCAGTAACTTCTAGTATCAATGCTACAGAGAACTTAGAGCAAACATTAACTATGTTAAGCACCATATGTCCGGTTTATCCTTTTTTCCCTACAAAAGGGCAACAGATGTCAATTTTAGGAGGGAAAAACTAGAAGAGAAAATGTTTGCCATGATGAAAAAGAACTGCGAATCCCTGGAGAGCTCTGAGGGTGGTTTCTGACTGTTCACTGTTAGAATCCAGATTTCATGCTGTTTATTTAATTAGATTTATGAGTTAGTGCATGTGACATGTGGTTCTACAAGCTCAGCAGTAAGTGGGATCTTTAGGTACTTCACACAGACTATTGAAAAAAATATCATGTCTTTGGAATCCATCATAAATCAACATGAAGAGACTAGCATTTTACAGCTTGTTGTTACTTTGTGACAGTCTAGTCTTTTTAGTAACAGCTGGTGAATTTAAAGGGATTCTCCACCCAAAACTATTTTTATTTTCATAATAAACGACATTATAATTCTAAGCAACTTTCCAGTGTAGAGTACATCCATTCAAAAATGTCAGTGGCTTTAAAGTTTCTTGTAAATGCAACTGAAAGCAGTATTTGTGTTTCCCTTTCTGTTCTTTGGTTCAGACTCTTGAAACAATGTAACAGAAGTGTGTGTCTCTACACCTGTGATCCCCAACCAGTAGCTCGCAAGCAACATATTGCTCACCAACCCCTGGGATGTTGCTCCCAGTGGCCTCAAGTCAGGTGCTAATTTTATATTCTCAGACAAGTTTTAATTGACAGTTTGTCACGGTCGGCACCCAAACCAGAACAAGTGCCAAGCACCCTGATCTCGGCTCGTGCTTCACCAGTATTGTGACCGCCTTTGGCTTCGGGAGGAGCCCTCAGCTTACTCAGATGCCACCTGGACTTATACGAGAGGTGCAGGGCAGGAGTTCTGGCTAGCAATGGGGCACGACTGTAGTCAGAGTCTGGAAAGGCTGAAGGTCACGGTACAGGCAGGAATAGGCAGGTTCGTGGTCAGACAGGCCGGGTCGAGGCGGGCGAATAACAACGGAACGTCAGGCAGGCAAAGGGTCAAACCAGGTGATGAAAGCAGATAAGGATGAGACAGGATCAGCATCAATAACAGGCAGGAGTCAAACCAGGAAGACAAACGAAGGGTTAAGCAGAATCGCAGTCGGATACAGGCAAGGGTCAGGTCCCAGAGGTCAGAATAGTCAAAACAGCCAGGCAGGGTCAAACACAGGTAGTCAGGAACAGATAAGTAGCTAAGCAGCACAGTACTAGGCACCAGGAAATAAACCTATAATGGGCAGCGCATAGCAGAGCAAAAATCCTTTAAATACTTTTGAATTTGGCGCCATTGCGCGCTGACGTCATCACGTCAACGTGCCTGCGCCTTTAAATAAATGCGGAAGTGCGCCGCGCGCGCCTAGAGGAAGCCGGCGCCAGAGGGGAAAAGATGCGGCGGGCGTCCCCGCCGTCCCCCCACTAGACCACCAGGGTAAATCCTTACACAGTTTTAAAACAGCCACTGAGAGCCTCCTGCAGGCTGCCAGTCCACATAGGGGATACCAAATAGCCAATCACAGCTCTTATTTGGCATCCCAGGGACTATTTTGTCATGTGTTGCTCTCTGACTCTTGGATCAAAGGTAAAAACAGCTGGTTTCTGCAACAATGGTTAATAGCTAGCTTGCAAAGAATGTAAACAGCCAGAGAGATAGAGAGTGTTTTTAATAATGATCATGGATGTCCAAAGAAAATTTTCCAGGGAAGGCAAGATTCTCTGTGGATGAAGTATGGCATGTTTGATATATATGATATAGAATTCCACAAGTTTTTGAAATAACTCTAGATGATAAACTGATGCTGAGCAACTAAAGTTCCCCTAGTACACATGGAAGCTGCTCAGGCAGTATATTAACTTTGCTAACGTACTTCCACTTACGTCCATTTAAATATGGCGGCTATATAAAGGTATAGGTCATATGTATGTATTTATTAGTGATGTTGGTGATATTGCTGGAAGAGCCCACCCTAAAACAAATGTGGCATGAGCTTCAAATGTTTAAAAAAAAAAAGTGTAAATAGCATATGTTTAACAGTAACAGTAACAACTCTTAAACATAATCCATGCCAGTGTTTTTTCTTTTTTTATGAATTTTTTTTGAATACTGGATATGATGTCACTGAAATAGTAATGCAATTTAACAATTAGTAGGTAGAACCAGGTGAAGTAGACTTTGGCGAAAAGTGCAATGTATTGCAAAGTTTAAACTTTGATCAATTTGTGGATTAAGTGGCAAAATGGTGCAAAGATCCTCCAGCGCTGAGGTTTTTCGCTAGCGAATTGTCTTCTTTGTCTTTTAGTAAACAGGCAATGTTGTTGCGAAATGTCAGTTTGGCAATTTTTCACCAAAAACACACAATTCACCCTTTAGTAAATGTGTCCCACTGTGAGAAAGATAATGACCAATGACTTAAACTGGCCATACACCAAAAGATCTTGTGTTTGACGAGGTCACTAAAATGAATGAATCTTTGTCTGGTATGGCCACCTTGTGCTGGCTGATATTTGGCTTATCCAGTAAATTTTCACTATATGATATTTGGCTAATTTTCAACCAGATACCTATCAGAAAGGCCATCCTTGAGTGCCCAAACAGGGGGCAGATAAGCTGCTGACTTGGTCTTGGTCTTAAGCTGGCCATCGCAAAGATACGATCGTCCAAATTATCGTACGATTGGACATCCCCATCTCCCAAACTGCCACTAACCTTCAGATTAAATAAAGTAGTAAAAGCACAGGTCAGCCGATGTTCTGCCCCTACAGGGATCATACGAAAGTTGTGTCCGACAAAACCTAGTGACAGTGTCCCACTGAAAATTCGGCTATGCTAGGGATGCACCAAATCCACTATTTTGGATTCGGCCGAACCCCTGAATCCTTCCCGAAAGATTTGTCCGAATACCGAACTGAATCCAAACCTAATTTGCATATGCAAATTATGGGTGGGAAGGAGAAAACATTTTTTACTTCCTTGGTTTGTGCCAAAAAGTCACGTGATGTCCCTCCCTGTCCCTAATTTGCATATGCAAATTAGGATTCGGTTCGGCCAGGCAGAAGGATTCGGCCGAATCCTGCTGAAAAAGGCCGAATCCAGAACCGAATCCTGTATTTGGTGCATCCCTACTTTCGGCAATACACGCAGAGATATTATCGGCAGCCAACAGAAATTTTCTAACCTGTCTGAATGACTGATCGGCATGGCTCGACAAATGTGGGGACACTCCACACACGATCCAAAAATCGTACAAATTCAGGATTCATGCGATTGGATCTTTACGTTTATGGCCAGCTTTAATCTTGGGCATTATAGAATATGATGGGGTTATGCTATGTTATGACACACAATACACAGAAAAAGTGCTCTGTTGGATTGTCAGCCAAGAAAAATCATATGCACAATTTTCATTTTGGGGTCCCTACAGGTCACATACATGAATCTATGCATTCTGGGCATCAAACTGTGCATTAGAAGGAAATAACAAAAATGGAAATAGCAAAATGGCTTTGCTTTAAAGTGGGTGAAACCAGAAGGTATTGGTGTGGCTTGTAGTTGTGGGAAGGGCTTGTTTTAGCACGTGCGCCACATAGAGTATCCCTCTACTTCTTTCACTCCAATTCAAGCACTGGTCTGGCCCTTGGGTCTAATTTAATTTTATGCCACCTTCTTCCAATTTTCCAAATGCCAAGGGAAATTACATCTGATCTGCAGTTGCTATGCTTTACCCACGCACCTAAAGGTGGCCATAGACGCACAGATAATATCGTACAAAACCAATTTTCATACGATATTCTGCGCATATATGGTGGGAAATGAGCCGACCGATAGCGTCAGAAGATTAAGATATCGGTTGGCTGGTTGATCGGACTGGATGGAAAATTTTGATCAGATGCCTTTGAAAGCACCCTGAACAACGGCCATTGTTAGTGCTGAATCGTCAGATACAAGTAGAATTCTCCTCCCCCTGTTTGTAAAATTCTCCAAGACAGACAAGCGACTGTTTGCCAATTACCTCAAAAAGAAAGTTTTCAAAGGGAAAAACAGAACAAAAAACTCTTATAGTGTAGTATTTTTGAACACCATTTCTTATAACACGATTATGTGTTTAATTACACATTAAATCTAGTGATTTAAAACCGATTTTAATTGCTGTTTTAATGAGCAGCAATTTAGCACACACCTTTATGTGGTTACCACCTTGATTATTCAGTGATATAAAACCAAAGTGAGAAAGCCAAAATAAATTTATAAAATTAAAATAAAATAAAACGAAAAAGTGTTTTTTGGAGAAAGAAAATAATAGAGCAAAGATCCACACCGGCAAATCCCCCAGACAACGCCACACAGATTCCTAGTGGCTTTAGAGGTATATTCAACTCACCAGACGTGAGCTGAATCGAGCATTTAGCCAAAAAACGTTGCTTGAGTATTTCAAGATGCACTTTTCTTTTAGAAACAGATTCCCTCCGTATCCCTTTAGAAAAAGTCTCCGCGATGCGTCTCCCACTGTGATATTAGGCTCCGTGGCGTCCCTCCAGAGTCCTAGTCTTTATCCTTTCAGCAGTGTGACGGTCCCGCAGGTGCTTGGTTGTCGTGCTATACCGCTTACGCGTTTCGCCTTTCCGGCTTCTTCCTTGAGGTGTGTGCTAAATTGCTGCTCATTAAAACAGCAATTAAAATCGGTTTTAAATCACTAGATTTAATGTGTAATTAAACACATAATCGTGTTATAAGAAATGGTGTTCAAAAATACTACACTATAAGAGTTTTTTGTTCTGTTTTTCCCTTTGAAAACTTTCTTTTTGAGGTAATTGGCAAACAGTCGCTTGTCTGTCTTGGAGAATTTTGCAATTGCATTCACAGTTTAGCCCATTTACTGTTCTACTAATTTCTTCTACACATCTCCAATTTAATAACCTGTGGGGCATAGCCACACCTTACAAGGTAGAGTGGGGACATGCCACTTTCAATATCACAAAAAGATATGCAACATACCACAATCATGCAAAGCCATTAATTGCATCTAGTTTATGAGTGCCCTGTAATTCACCAGTTACTTCACTCTGTTATAAATCATATGCACATGCCAGACTTATTTCTTGAATTTTGTAGCCTTTTGTTTAGCATCTATCCAGTTCGGAATTCTACTTTTCATCACTACTACGGTGCAGTTTACCTTAGCAGCTATTGGTTTGAACAAAAGACCCAAAGGTAAATAGTCAAGGGCCTTGAACAGAAAGATATTGAAAGCTGTAGCCTCAAACAACAATAGATTATTGGTTGCAGGTGGCACTGAAAAGAGGCAAAAGAGGAAGGTCAGCAGATGCCACAGGTGTGAGGTTTGATGAATAACGGAAGCCATGTATTGAGTAACAAGGTGGTTTACTGATAGCAGTGATAAATAAATGGCAATACAGAACAAGATGTAATGAAAGAATCAAGTCCAGTTCAAACCTGTGGTTAGGCAGGTGAGAAAGAGCAGGTCCTTAGGCAGCAAGAGGTCTGGGGACCGGCTGAGGTCACAAACTGCATTGGGGGTTAAAGAACGTGGCAATTGTGTCTGATATTTGCACTTCACGGCATTCCTGTAGGGAGGGTTTCAGTGTCGATTATCACATGCATTTACTACTTACAATTCATAAGCCTCAGTGGTTCTTAAACACACAGGTAATTGCTTTGTTGTTGGAACCTTACAACAGACATTCATCAACACGTTACACCGGCTCTTTGGCTGAAATGAAACACCCTCGGGTGCCTATTAATGATGTGTGGGCCAGGCCACAAGCCATGGGTTTTCTGGAGCTTCTATCTACTCAACTAGATACAATACTCTACTAAGTCTCCCAGCGTGAACTCCAGTAGCTCAGTTAGCTCAATTTCCCTGACATCACTGAATAGTCTCCATAAATCAGGATGTAACCAGATGGGATGTGTTTTATGGGTACAACCAGACAAATGGCTGTTAGCTGAGACATTCGCTCCTGCATGCTATTGCTAGCATATCATTAGTCATACTGGTCTGTAGCCACATTCCTATTCTGCATTGCTGACTAATGTACAGTGCTTCAGACTGGATAGGTGGATGATAAATTCCATACAGACATTCTTGTTTGCAGCCTATCAGCAGTTATAGCCAGGCCTGAACTGTCAATATGGAAATGCTGGCAAATGCCCTGTGTAAAAAAACAATCTGATGTTTGACCCTTGAGTATGGCCAAGTGTGGGGCCCTCAGATGCCTTCCTTAAAGGCACAGTATGCTTTTCAACTTGTTCAACTTGAATTAACTTGAGCTAGACAGGGCAAGCAGGGAAATCATTGGTACTTCATGTTTAGTAAATGTATTGGTATACAACCTCCAGTGAAATACCTGCAATCCCCTACTGACTTAATGTATTTAAAAGGATACTGTCATGGGAATTTTTTTTTTTCAAATTGCATCAGTTAATAGTGCTGCTCCAGCAGACTTCTGCACTGAAATCCATTTCTCAAAAGAGCAAAACAGACTTTTTTTTTATATTTCATTTTGAAATCTGACATTGGGCTGGACATATTGTAGATTTCCCAGCTACCCCAAGTCATGTGGCTTGTACTCTGATAAACTTCAGTCACTCTTTAAGTTGGAGTGATATCATGCCCTCTTTCCCCGCCCCAACAGAACAATGTAATCAGATAGCTTCCTAACACAAGATAATCTGCCTGGTAGATCTAAGAACAGCACTCAATAGTAAAAACCCATGTCCCACTGTGACTCCTTCAGTTACTGCCAGAAAGCAGTTCCCTCCAAAAGTGCTGGCACAAGTCACATGACAAAATGTCTAGCCCCATGTCAGAAACTGAATATAAAAAAATCTGTTTGTTCTTTTGAGAAATGGATTTCAGTGTAGAAGTCTACTGGAACAGCACTATTAACTGATTAGTTACGCCACATGTGGTGACATCGTTCATCCTGGAAGCGCCTGCACATGGAAGCAGCAGAGTCAGGGAGGAGAAATCGAACGCTGCTCCATCGATGGTCGCCTGTTCGCCGTTGCAGTAGAAGACAGGAAGCAGAATTTATGTAAGTTATTTCTTAATAAAGACTTTTTGATTTTAAACTATAATATGTGTTGGTGTTTTTTTTTTCGTTATGTTCTAACAAATTTTTTAATAAAAAATTTTGATGTTACTGTTCCTTTAATGCTTTCACATTTATTTCTTAAAATAACAGTAACACCATACACCAGAAATGACCATATAATGTTATGTTCCCCTACACTGGTAAAATGTAATTATTTGGTGTTCCTGTTCCTTTAAGGAAATACATTTAGAAGACTAATAATATCATATAAGGAAAAAAGAAGTCAAAAGACAACCATTTCTGTTCTGTGTACCTGTTCTTAAGGTGCTGAAGTATGCTTTCCTGCTTTGTTGACTCAGTGAATATTTGCTTTATGCAACAAACATTAAATGAGATAATATTACGGTGACTATTACATAGTAGTTGGAGGGGGGGAGATATACAAAAAAAAAAAAAAAAAAAAAAAAAAAATGCAAAACCAACCTGACATATTTCAATCTGTAACTAATTAAAAAGAAAGCTGGAAATATTAAAGAATGAATAACCAAATGCAGAAATGATGGTTTCAGAAAAATCATATCATTTATGTAACAGAAGATATCACGGGAATATATCAGGGTATACTATTTTTCAACAGAAAGGATTTTCTATCATTTCATCCATGACAGAAGGTCAATAGAGTCAGAGACTAGGGGACTATTCAGCTTCCCAGTTGTAGAAAATCTCTTTGACCATTCCTGATAGAAGGCTTCCATCCTCACCTTGTTTTTTGGAGCTTGTTTATTTTATTACTGGGACAATGGAGAGACTACTGCTGCTTTGTCCTGTCATTATGATTGCAAGTGCTCTCCTGGTTCAGCCCTGTTTACTGCTTGTTATCCATTGTTTTATGCCCTGCACAAACAATGCCGTTACCATACAGTTTAAAAAAAATCAAATGCAATTCTTATTGTATATGCTAAAACGAGCCCTGCTTAAAAGGGGGGGGGGGGTTGAAATCAAAAAATAAAATTTTGCCGTATGAGAGATACCAAAAAGTAATACTAATCAATTTTACGACTGAACCATTGGCGTAGAAAGAGGCAGGCGAATACTGCTTTCAGTTGCAGTTACATTTACAAATTACTTTCAGGCCACTGAATATATGTGTCTCTAATGCAGTTCATTATTTATCACTGTATGTCATGACTTTGTAGCAGAATTGTTCCTGTTGGCTAAGGTGAAAGGTGTGTAACAATTACAGAAGGAAATTTCACATTAACATCAGCTATAGCCTATAGGCAGACTTGAGCTGTCGTTTACATCAGTCATTTAACATCCTATAGGAAAGTAAAGATATTTGCTAACTGTTTTTTAAAATATATGTTTGCCCCGTTGGTGTAGTCTCCCCTAAACTGAACTAATAATATTCTAAAGGTAAATTGAAAAACATGATACACATTTATAGATATTATCTATTGCCAGTAAGTGTTCTGTATCTGTAGTTTTTTTCTACAGCTGAAGAGCCATGTTTACCTATTACAGGTATGGGACCTGTTATCAAGAATGCTCGGGACTTCGTGTTTTCCAGAAAAAGGATCTTTCTGTAATTTGGATCTTCATTCCTGAAGTCTGGTGGAAAATCATGTAAAGGTTAAACAAACCCAATAGGCTGGAGTTGCTTCCAATAAGGATTCATTATATCTTCGTGGGGATCAACTGTACTGTTTTATTATTACAGAGAGAAAGGAAATCAATTTAAAAAATTTGGATTATTTAGATAAAATGGAATCTATGGGAGATGGCCTTTCCATAATTTGGAGCTTTCTGTATATTGGGTTTCTGGATAATGGGTCCCATACCTGTACCTATTTACCTGTTTATCATCAGCTAGGGTTTCCACCTGACTGTTATTTCACTGGACCAGACAGCCTTTACCAGCAACCTCCCCCCCACTTCATCATTCAGCCCCTTTCCATAATTACCTGCCCCCACCTGTATTCAGCTCCATTTACTGTCATCATATGATTTAAGGAAAAGTGATAATAAAATGATAATATCATTTAACGCTCTACACCTATTTTAATATTGATATGTCTTTTGCTAGAGCTTTATATTAGAGATAGGGTATCTTTCTGTCATTTGGATCGTCCTACCTAAAGTCTACTAAATATTATTTCAACATTACATAAACCCAAAAGGCTGGTTTTGCTTCTAATAAGAATATATACTAATAGATCACTGAAGAAAGGGTTTATGGGCAATGAATTAGAAAGTTACAGATAGACAGAGATAACATGTAGAAGTTAATAAAAGTAATTAGCGTGGGTTATAAATAGTTCAGGGGTCTGGATTCAGTCGGGTCACATAGTTTGAAGTAGACCAAGACAGAATGATTTAAGGTTAACACAACAGTGCATAATTAGGAATTGGAAAAGGAAAAAGTGAACATACAGATAAGGGTACCACTGGGTTGGATAGCATATGGAATCAGAACTTATCCACTTCACACTCCTTAACCAGACTGTAATAAATTAACTGCAAATGGGAATAGTGACCTGTAGAGAAAAGAATATTTCAGCCCAGATATTGATTAGCCCCAAGGGTGAGCACTTTAGGTTTAGTCAAGGAAGCAAACACTAGTTCAGCACCTTCAAGAAAATGTCTTTTAAGATGTAGATTGTCCTTAGCTGTGTTTTCCTCTAGGTGTCATATCCCTTACTTAAAGGGGTTGTTCACCTTTGAGTTAACTTTTAGTATAATGTAGAGAGTGATATTCTGAGACAATTTGCAATTGGTTTAGATTTTTTATTCTTTGTGGTTTTATAGATATTTAGCTTTTTATTCAGCAGCTCTCTAGTCTGCAGTGTCAGCAATTTGGTTTCTAGGGTACAAATTACCCTAGCAACCCTGCATTGATTTGAATAAGAGACTGGAATAAGAATAGGAGAGGGACTGAATAGAATAAGTAATAACAATACATTTGTAGCCTTACAGAGCATTTGTTTTTAGATGGTGTCAGTGACCCCCATTTGAAAGCTGCAAAGAAACAGAAGAAAATTGCAAATCATTAAAAAACTAGGAAAAATAAATAATGAAGACCAATTGAAAAGTTTCTTAGAATTGGCCCTTCTACAATATACTAAAAGTTAACTTGAAGGTGAACCACCCCTTTAAAGTCATATCTAGACATAAAACACCTGTCTCTGTTCAGGCCACATTCTAGGGAGTTAAACTTCATCATGAGTTTGAATTCCCACTCCTTCCGCTCCTGTTGTGTCTTTGAAATTGAATGTAAGTTTGCTTAGTATGAAAGGAAAATATTTTTATTCTAGACTTTTCTTTATGTTTGTGTATGTTTTATAAATGCATGTTAATCATTTATGCCCTGAAACCTAGTGACATAGTTATTGCTTGTATACGTATGTTAATTATTTATCAATTCACTTCTGCCCGTAAACCATTCACTGAAGTTTTTAAAAAAAAAATGTTCCTCAGGTTCAGCCTTTCCCCAAAGCATTTCCAATGTATAGAAAGTAAAAAAGCAGTACTATAGATGAACTTGCTAAAGTCCCTTTGTGTTCTGTAATGCTGAAAAACCATGTAACTTTGGCTTGTCATTGGACCTGTTGGTAGGAATAGTCCTATTTACATCCATAAGTGTGATGAATGCAAATATTGTATTGAAGATATTCCTTAGAGGTGCATGTTTCCAGACAAACTCCTTGCACTTCTTAATGTTGCTTTACAACACTTGTCGGTGTACTTGTATGCTTTAAAAGAAGTGTCTGTCCCCTCTGACTTGTAGGGTTGCCACCTTTTCAATCAAAGAATACCGTCCATGGACGTCAATGACATCAATAAGCAGTCTGCAGGGTAGATTCGGAGGGATCAGAATGAAAAAGGTAAGATTTTAGAAGGCACCGGGATGGATTAGGATTGGATCAGGGGCATAACAAGAGGGTATGTATTAAAGGGATTGTTCACCTTTGAGTTAACTTTTAGTATAATGTAGAGAGTGATATTCTGAGACAATGTGCAGTTGGTTTACATTTTTTATTTTTTGTGGTTTTATAGTTATTTATATTATTATTCAGCAGCTCTATAGTTTGCAGTGTCAGCAATTTGGTTTCTAGGGTACAAATTACCCTAGCAACCCTGCATCGATTAGAATAAGAGACTGGAATATGAATAGGAGATGGACTGAATAGAATGATAAGTAATAAAAAGTGGCAATAACAATACATTTGTAGCCTTACAGAGCATTTGTTTTTAGATGGTGTCAGTGACCCCCATTTGAAAGCTGCAAAGAAACAGAAGAAAATTGCAAATCATTAAAAAACTATGAAAAATAAATAATGTAGACCAATTGAAAACCTTCTTAGAATTGGCCCTTCTACAATATACTAAAAGTTAACTTGAAGGTGAACCACCCCTTTAAAGCTATTCCTTAAAAGTACATGTGTCTAAACAAGCTCCTTGCACGTTCACATATTTGCACTGAGCCTCATTGTGATCATACTTTCACTTCTGGTTACATAGTTACATAGTTAAATTGAGTTGAAAAAAGAAAATGTCCATCAAGTTCAACCCCTCCAAATTAAAAACCCATCATACATACACACACACACCCCTCCACTCTTGTACACACAATCCATATATGCCCATAGCTATACTAACTGTAGAGTTTAGTATCAAAATAGCCTTTGATATTATGTCTGTCCAAGAAATCATCCAAACCCCTCTTAAAAGCATCAACAGAATCAGCCATCACAACATCACCTGGCAGTGCATTCCACAACCTCACTGTCCTCACTGTGAATCAGAAGGCCAATTAATAGATACTCTGGCCAACGTTGGACTAGGGGTCCAGGGCCCATCAGATTGCCACCTCAGGGGCACCCACACCCCCCTGCCTCAGGCACAGTCCCCCTCCACCAGCCCCCCCAGCCACAACACCCCTATGCCAGACCCCCACATGCACTTTCTTCTTGCTGCCACAATCAGCGAGCTGGGGTAGGGGCGAAATGGGAGCAGCATCCAGGGTCTAAGGCAGGGAGTGGCTCTGGATCAGCAGGGCCTATTCGTTTTTTTCCCAGAGTCTCACTTGCCTAGTCTGACCCTGACTCTGGCTAACAAGGCTACAGCGCTACGAAATAAGTTGGCGCTATAGAAATACATGTTAATAATAATACTACATTTACAACATATTAGGTGTGTATGGCAACCATACAACACTATACAAACAGAAATTTCTAAAGGATCTCATATGCTGATTGCTCTGGAGTCAAAGCAATGGGTAAAAGTTTCATATCGTGGGGAAAATTTCAGACTTGTTACAAAATAGTGTTATTTTTTCATTTATTTACAGTATGAGTTATAATTGTGAATCTGTCATCCTAGAGTAGCTATAGAAATGATTTCAGAATGGTGATAGTGCCAATTGTAAGTAGTTTTTGGGTTGATTGTGGATACGTTTATTTTAACATATCAAAACTGTGTTATGATTCCCTTGCTGATTCTGATGCAGACAACATCTTTTCTGTCTAGAGCTTTTGCTGCCTGAGACACAATACAATCATGCAATAAATGTAAAAATGCTTATCATCTGACGTGTTGACATTTACAAGAAGCCACTCAATTTCTGGGGAAGGAATTTATCCCTGACTAACTCATTGCTCATTTGTGCAGACATTTCTATCCGTCTCCAGAGTTGACCTTATTCCTCTTCATTAAATTTTGAAAATTGATCACGGCAAATAAGACAAGGTCCATAAAGTACATTGGTGTTAGAGTCTGGAATGAATGCTGATGTTTTTTTCGGTGGTATGAAACCTCAGTGTGTATCTACATTGCATATACTGTATATTTAGCAGTTTGGTCAAATCTACCCTGTGGACATGCAATACATGAGAAATTGTGCCAGATGCATGGTATAAGATGAACAGCATTATTTTACAGGAACTCCTGAAACAGCGAGGGCTTATCAGGTCATAAGAAAATGTGCTGGAGCTTTTAGCAAAGTTCTTGCAGGAGCAACTCTTTATAGTCATTATTGTCGTGAGAGTGGATCTTAAACACAGGCAAGAGAAGTGAACCATATGTGCAGCGGTAACAGGTATGGGAATTAAGGACAGCATCCTTTAATTTGATTAAGGGCTTAATTCAATCAAGTAACAAGATTATGTTTCCTTTATCACTAAACTGCTTGAGTGCTTAGTATATAACCAGCTGACATGGCCTGACCACATACAGTTTGGGTTTTGCTACAGAAACATGATAACCAACAACCACTTCTCCTTACTAATGCTCCTAGATCTCTAAGCAGCTTTTTTAAACCATTCATCACTCTCTCCTTCTCTGGCCTCCTCCATTCTCTTGGTGCAGCTCTATCCCGGTTTTCCTCTTACCTTACAAATGACTCTTCCAGTGTCTCCTATAATGAGGGAATCATCTTCTCCCTTACTTCTTTCTGTTTTGATTTCTCAAGGTTCTCTCCTGGGCCCCTATTTATTATATCTGTCCATTCTTCCTCCCTTGGCCAATTAATCAATTCATATGGAATTGATACCACCTACAGTACAGTATATACTCTCAACACTAAAATGTATCTCAGCTAGGATTTTTTAACTTGGATTTCCCCTATCCAATCAAGTAAATCGTACCACATTTAACAGAAGTATTATTCCTAAAAGGTGACTGTACATCCTACAATTTGCTGCTAAGATTCTAATTCACTCTCATCATATGACATATTGACTTCTGCAGCTTTTTATTGATTGACCTTCCCCTTCAGAGACTCTCACATCACCATCCATTCTCTAATGGCCCCAACAATCACAAGTAGCTCACAACTCTGCTCAAATCAACATCTCTGAACTTCAATCTTCAATCAATTAACAAATCATATTTTTGTATTGATGTAATCATCAGCACCTCATTAATTTCCCAAATGCTTTTTAAGGATCTCTTTATTTCTTTAGAGAAACTTGCTTCACTATAAACCGTGTGCTACTACAACCACTTGCAAATTGCATTTCTAAATGACATCTCTCACTTTGTTCAATTGTATCCCCATCACGTCTTTGTTTAGATTGTAAGCTCTGTTGAGCAGGGGACTCTTTAGCTCATGCATTGATCAATATTTATATGTAATTGTTGTCTTTGATGTATACACCCTTCTATTATACAGTGCTGCGGTTTATGTTACTGGTTTATAAATAATATTTCAGTAACAATAAAAGGAAATGTTACTCCATGTACAATAAATGTTTCTTTTGA
This sequence comes from Xenopus borealis, assembly GCA_024363595.1. Classification (NCBI taxonomy): domain Eukaryota; kingdom Metazoa; phylum Chordata; class Amphibia; order Anura; family Pipidae; genus Xenopus; species Xenopus borealis. Next base: position 81,576,770 of record CM044438.1, on the reverse strand, counting down.
TTTCATATATCTTTAACCTCTTTGTTAGCTATTTTAAGCAGAAACAGTATAAAGCCTGTGTGTCTGATATCTCTTTCATCTGCTAAATTTGTTTCATGTAAAACTGAGGAGGCTTTAATGATAGTTTTTCTGTTCCATTACAGAAGAAAGAGGGGGCGGGGGTTTGCAGTGGTCAGTGCTTATCTTGCTGGGAAATATTAAGCACACAGACAGGAACTGTGGGACTGTGAATCCCTCATGCTCCCTTGAAATTTCTTCTGGGTTTCAGTGAATGCAGCTAAGCCAGATGTTCTTTAACAAATCAAATGAAAATAACACATGTCCCAAACAGTGTGTAGTATTGCCAGGATTGGGTATGAAGTATGTATGAAATATTATTCACATCAGACCTGCAGAAATTCAGACCTGTTTTTCTTTTTTGACTATGTGAAGAATGTAAATATAAGTAATACCATATTCACCATTGTGTGATTTGTTGATCCTTTTTTGAGAACGTTTCCAGCACTAAGAGGTTTAATGTCCATTAACTCTGAAAATAACATGTAGTATTAAGGTGGCCATACACGGGCCTATAAAAGCTGCCGACAGACAGAGTCAGCAGCTTATCGGCTGTGCGTGGGGCCCTCCGACAGGCTAACCCAATTGAACGAAAGTCGGCAACATATCAATCAGACGGGACTAAAAATCCCGTCAGATCGCAACATCGCCAAACGAGCGGATCTCACCGTGTATGGCCACAAATCAGTTGTAGGTGCCAGGGTTTATTATTTTATGACAAACTGCTGAAGCCACATTAATGCACACTGATATCCTAATCGTGCTCTCACTGGGGGCTAGGCTACATGAGACAGAAAAGCATGATGTCAAACTGGCATACAGAGCAATGTCATGCAGTATGACTGGAAATGACTTGATTTTTTCACACACAAGAATGTTTCTTTTGACTTGAGTCAGTATCCAGAGAAATGTTAGTAAAGTCATGCTGATGAGACCTTGGCTGACCTGCTGGCAAGGTGCATATCCCCTGGAAGTGTAAAACTTCAAGCAGCTTGCACATATTATGCTATTGGTCCCATGCCATGACATCCTGGACTCCACTGTATCACTGAATCAACAAATATGTTCCTAGTTCAGGAGGAATATATCAGTTGTGGAAATACCAGGGGGCTGGTGGTGCAACACCGTCATCTATGTAACTATTGAGTCTACCCGAGATACAGAGGTGCATTGAGAATGGAAGGTCCTTCTACTGATAAATGTGTGGCGTATGTGTATATAGCTGTGGAGTAAATTTTGCACCTGGGTCACTAAGGATTTAGGTAAGTTACTTATGATGTCACTATAGATTTGCTTGACCAAGGAGGGCATGTTTCTCCCAAACAGACTGTCTGGCACTTACTGGTTGGTGACAGATACCTGTAGCTAGAAATTTGTAAATATATACCCAAAAAAATGTTGAAAGATTATTCAAGTTGAGCAGATACAGTATTATTATTATTAAAGGAACAGTAACATCAAACAAGTGTTTAAAGTAATAAAAGTTTAATGTAGTGTTGCCCTGCACTACTAAAACTGATGTGTTTGCTTCAGAAACACTAATATTGTTTATATAAATAAGCTGATCAGTTTTACCAGTGCAGGACAACACTACATGATATTTTCATTACTTTAAAATGCTTTCATTTTTAGTGTCACTGTTCCTTTAAGTCAAATGAAGCAAGAAAACAGTTGTACCGGTTTTACTGAACATGAAAATAGAAAATAGAGAGAGAGAGAAAAAAATAAAAACTTCAAGGAGAAATCAAATGTGGGTTTATAAATCTGACCACATGTATTGCAAATGCAATATATTATTCAATATTTAAAGAGCCTTGTCAGACATTCTATGATTTTGCAATTGTAGTAAAAAATAAACATGTAATAAAACTTCTACATTGTAGTGATAGGAACCCTAACTGCTGTGCTATTGAGTAACAGAAAACTTAGATGTGATGCTCACTCCATTGGGTTTTCTAATTTCAGCAACTATGCTCCACCTGCTCTCCCACTAATATCCCTTTCCTCTCTGAACTCCATTGAGCCACCAACACAGTTGGTATTTCTAAAGCAGATATAGCTCCAACATCCGATGAAATGCTTCTGTCTCTGACATCTGTACACTGTCTGGACACAAGTGTGAAACTTCAAATAGCCGATGAAAGACATGAACAAATCCTGCACATACTGTATATGTACTGTCATGTCTGGTATGCAACTGGATTATCCAGTTTTGAAATATCTCAGAGGTAGCCAGACCTTTCTAGATTTGCTAAAGAATATTATGTTGCCTACTAACAAATGGTTTTCACAGTAAGTATCTTGACCCTGTATTTGCCAATGCTGAAGTGAAACGTCTTTACTTACTGTGAACTGCAGCTGACAATCATTTTCCATTTGTATTGATTTTTAAAATAGGTCCCTCCAAATCTTGTTCTTTAAAAAATGGTTACCATCCTCTACTGTACATTATACTGGGCGATAATGTTATAAACCATGCGAACCTCAAACCCTTAGCTTAAATCATATTTGATGGCAATTAGTACAGGATGTTCTGCTTTGCACAAATATACAGCCCACTGATCATTATAGAAGGGGCAACACCAATTATATCAGTACTTATACAATTGCTAAAACAGATGGTATACATGCATTAAGTATTTGATATCCCTGATATCGATTAGGAATTTTGGATTTCTCCTGTGATGGAGGACCACATCGGATAGTTGATGCGGCCTGATGAATTGTTGGCGCCCATTTCCTTCGTTTAATCCCTAGGGCCAAACGTTCAGATTAACACGATATCGTCCTGCTATTGGTGGGCATATTGGGGAAAGATTTGGTGACCTCTCCAAATAAATGGATCTTGTGGTGTATGACCACCTTTAGTCAGCACTGTATTGGTGAAGGGCATGGGATAGTCACGCCGACATTCCCCTTCTACCCTATACCTGGCAGGAGGCATGGCTTACAATGGGCCCAGTACTTAAAGCCTTCCCTATGACATTTGCAACCCTCGGTTAAGTAAATGACCCCTGTTATGTGCACACACTATTCATTGAACTCTTGTTGAACAAGGGGGTATACTGCCCCTTTTAAAATAACTTGTAGACAATAGTACTCTAAATAACTTTGTGTTTGTATTTTACTTTAATTGTAGGGTTTAGTTGATCTTTCATTAAGAAAGATGTTTGAAAAAAGCCATAAAACCGAAATAATACCAATGATAAATGCTTCCTGCTTCAGTTAATTAATTATACACCACATTAAGCACAAACTTGACAAGTGTATTCAGAACACCTGGCTAATCCCTAGAGTATAGATCACCAGTGGGAGCAGAAATAAACAGATTTGTGCAAATCAGATTGAATATGGCTTAGTGTAAGTAACTTAACAGCATTCCTAATGAATACAATGCTTCACTAAATCCAGCCTGCTCACCCGAATGAGTATGAAGAATCTACAACTTACAGATTGTCTGTCAATAAGCAATATCCTGTGCAGCTATTCATTGGATTTCAGAAATATGTTTTACCAAAGTCGTTGCTATCTTTGCCAGGGTACATGATTTTTTATCTGTGGGGGAAACAACTTTTTATAACTAATAACAAATATATGGAGCAAGCATTTTGCCACTAAATACTATATAATATATAATTATGGTGCCATGTATCTATGACCAAATCCAGGTTCAAGAATAGGATATATGGTTGTGTAAGGGAGAGCTCAGTTTGCTGCTTTTTCCTTAGCCAGAAAAACATATTTTGAGGGATTTGATTTGCTGGCATTTTAAATTGAGTAAAAAAACATAGGGGAATAAAATAAAATAAGGAGGTTAGAACGGCCAACTGAGGTTGTGTGGCATTAAAACTTTTAGGGGGGCAACACATTTTCCCTATAGGCTGCAATGCAACCTGGAAATGTCTAATCCATGCCCCATGGCAGTCGGTGGCAGATTCTATAATCCATGGCAGGTAAATAGATTAACACACCACAATATAGTTACATAGTAAAATTGGGTTGAAAAAAGGCAAAGTCCATCAAGTTCAACCCCTCCAAATTAAAACCCAGCATAAACACACACACATGCCCCTCCATTCTTTCACACAAACCATATATGCCCATAGCTATACTAACTGTAGAGTTTAGTATCAAAATAGCCTTTGATATTATGTCTGTCCAAAAAATCATCCAAGCCCCTTTTGAAAGCATCAACAGAATGAGCCATCACATCATCACCTGGCAGTGCATTCCACAACCTCACTGTCCTGACTGTGAAGAACCACCTACGCTGCTTCAAATGAAAGTCCTTTTCTTCTAGTCTGAAGGGGGGGGCCTCTGGGACGGTGATCCTCTTTATGGGTAAAAAGGTCCCCTGATATTTGTCTATAATGTCCTCTAATGTATTTGTAAAGTGTAATCATGTCACGCCTTTTTTCCAGAGAAAACAACCCCAACCTGGACAGTCTCCCCTCATAATTTGTCTTCCATCCCTCTAACCAGTTTAGTTGCACGTCTCTGCACTCTCTCCAGCTCATTTATATCCCTCTTAAGGACTGGAGTCCAAAACTCCACTGCATACTCCAGATGAGGCCTTACTAGGGATCTATAAAGTGGTATAATTATGTTTTCATCCCTTGATTTTATGCCCTTTTTTATGCAAGAAAGAACATTATTTGCTTTAGTAGCTACAGAATGACACTGCCCAGAATTAGACAACTTGTTCTCACTTAAGGAAACTCCCAACACACTGCCATTTAGTGTACAACTTGCATTTATATTATTTTTGCCAATGTGCATAACCTTGCATTTATCAACATTCAACCTCATTTTCCAGATTGCTGCCCAGTTTCCCAACAAATCACTCTGCAAAGTGTCAGCATCCTGCAAGGAACCTATAGTTCTGCACAATTTAGTATCATCTGCAAAAAATAGAAACCGTACTTTCAATGCCCACATCCAGGTCATTAATAAACAAGTTGAAAAGCAAGGGACCCAGTACAGAGCCCTGCGGTACCCCACTAACAACACTGGTCCAATAAGAAAATTTTCCATTTACCACCACTCTTTGTAGTGTATCTTTTAGCACTTTATGTTCCAGGCCAACATTCCTTAATTTAAACAGTAACCTTCTGTGTGGCACTGTATCAAATGTTTTAGCAAAGTCTAAGTAAATCACATCCACTGCCATCCCAGAATCAAGGTCCCTGCTTACCTTCTCATAAAAAGAAATTGTTAGTCTGGCAATAGTCAATAGTCGTGCAAATGCTTAGGGGTTATATTTATTATGCTGTGCAAAACGAAATTTGCAAAAAATAAACAACAATTTTATCAAGCTCTGTGTAATTTTATGCCACACAAATGGCTATTTTACTATGCTTCCAGTGGAACGCATAAAAATGTTACTCCGTTTTTTACACAGCAAAGTGTGGAGATGTGTGCTGTATGGACCGCTGTTTTTTTTACACAGCATAATAAACATGCCCCTTAGTGTATTGTCTATAAGTAGTGATGGGTAAATCTGATCCGATTCGTGAAACGTCGAAAAATTGGTCAAAATGCATTGAAGTCTATGGGCCATAACATTTTTTTAATGTGTGACAAATTGTGCTACAAATTTTTGACCTACAACAATCTATGGGCATCATTTTTGCTGTGAAATTTGGCAAGAAAATTCACTCATTATGATCGAAAAGGTGTGCAATTATGTTGGGCACACATATCTGTGTTGTTTGGTCACCCATGTATGTATGTGGGTGATCCCATGTGTAGGCAGCTTAACACTTTCAATATACATAAGCAATTTTAACTACAGCTGATCTGTCCTGCAGTGAGTGTCAGGCTGTAGGCCACACCTCATTCCTGCTCACTCCTGATAATCTCCAGAAAAGAGCAGTTGCAAAGAAAAATGCAAACATCAGTGCTTTCATAATGTGTGTACTAATCAAATATGACTGAAAATTAACTGCTGGCACAGTGATCCTATTAATCAGCTAAGGAAACTCTTGAATTACCATCAGCCAAGATCTGACATCTATTGCAGGGTTCGCTTAGTTGTTTGTGTAAGTTACTTGCATCAAGTGAACCAGTCACTCATTGTACGCAAGTGATGCCATTTCAATACAAATGCATGGGAGAAGTATGAGCAGCAACTTGCATGTGATTTATATATAAACATAAACTAATTTATGTCAATATATTGGTGCATCAAGTGCATATTGCAGTGGACAAAACTTTACATTCACCTGTGATTATACTGAAATTCAGAGTGAATTGCTGCACTTTGGGTTAAAACATGGCATTTTGAGTACATAAATTGCTTCTTGCACTGACTTCATATACTCAGGCCCGGATTTGTGGCGAGGCCACATAGGCCCGGACCTAGGGCAGCAAATATTTAGGGGCGACATTTACTTAAACTAACCCCCCAATAAAAACCCACTATCCTAGCTGTATAGCTGCAGAGAAAGCTCAAAGGAGCTCTTGGGCGCCATCTTACGAAAATTGCCAAAGGGAAGGAAGAGGACTTGAAGAATACCAAAGAGCCTGAAGATGGCATCCATGAGCTCCACTGCGATTACTCTGCACCTATACATGTGTAATGAATTAGGGGCACTTTCATGGGTAATCACCTATGCGGAGAGAGGGGAAGCAGGGAGGGGAGACTATGTAGATTAGCGGGTAGCGGTTTTAATATTGGGGGTTTACCTTTAAATTGCATAAACCTGTGTGCGGTGGGGCAGGAGTAGAGAAGGGATTCTGTTTAGAAAACTAGACATTTTGCTTATAAAAATACATGGACACCGCTGGAGCAAAGTTTTCATCTTGCCTCATTGGCAACATGTCTTTTTCTGTTTGATCCTTACAGCATTAGGATCACCAGAAGAGCAACTGTGGAGAAAATGGAAGTTCTTTCATAATATGCATATGGAACTACCTGCAGGGTGAAGCAGTGGCATGACTGGTTTTGCATTAGATTCATCAAAGCATATGAATTGAGAGTAGGCATTATTTAGACTTGCAGCTACGATTAACAGAGGTTAACTAGTGAAGTATAGTTATATAATACACAAAAGCCATTAATATCTTGTAAACGATCCTTAGAAACGGTGAGTACTGATGTCATCAGTTATAAAAGGTGAGTAATGATGCCATTTTTGTCACAAGACTCTCTAAAAGTTGTGTATTATAATAAATTAACTACCCCATGTTGCAAAATATGAGGATATTATATTACCTAGGAGTTCTGTGACCTGTATATAAACGGCCTTATGCCTCATTCACTGATATGGTCATGGAACTCCCCAGTAACTCATAATATCCTTAGAATTTACAAGAGGGGGGTACTGTATCCACTATACATTTCATTGTCTTCTTTATGAATGATTGCACCCTGACCATTCTCTGCTATCTGCTATGAAGGATGGCTATGTACACGGAAATCCTGTTGAATAATGATAACTACAGTGTAATATTCAGTATAGCATCATTCTGAGTTAAATACAGAATTTATGGAAACAACTAGTAACTAAAGACTTAAATGATGTAATATTTGGTTTAGACTAGCAGTTTGTGGGCACATTGTTGGAAAAACAAATACATCTGTACTGCCACTAACAAAGAGAGGTGAGTAAAGACTCTTTCATCAGTAGGTGCAGAATGTTTCAGTGTGTTCTAAAAGCCATCACAACTATCTTTAGCTAACAGCTAATATATAGTTGTATATAATATGCTTTGATCTTGGCAATGAAAATATGGCAAATAAATAGGCAATGATGCCACTAAACAGGACCCTAATAAAAAATATGGTTGGCATAATTCCATGCCATTCCATAGTACTATATGTTTTGTCTATGTGAAATTTGAATACTTGATGCATGGTGAGGATGATGATGATATGTCGCCTGGGTGCAGTATCAAAAATTCAAAATGCAACCAACAAAAAATATCAAAGTTAAAGGCCTCAGAGGAGGCTGAAACATTGGTCTGGTATTTAAAATAAAATGCATGTTTTAGTTATATTTAAGACCTGAGAGTGCGGATCTTTTTTGTTGGATATATATATATATATATATATATATATTCCCTCTATGAATGTTATTTTTTGTGAAATGAAGATTTATAATACTAACCAAATGTTTATATTTCCATGGTTCTGCCTGTAAATGGTCAATTCCAATTAGTCTGCCCCTTATACAGTCCTGCACCAATCACTTATTGCTTAAGGCTGTGAATGTGACTGACATAGAGTCTTGCTCATTAATGCTGCAATGCTCGACCCTCCCTCGCAAAAACATTAGGTGCCTTCAGGCCCAGATTTGTGGAGAGGCCACCTAGGCCCTGGCCTAGGGCGGCAGGATTTTAGAGGGCGGAATGCTTCCCAACCACACCCACATTGCTTCAGAAATTTTAATTTCCTGGGTGCCAATTCCCATTGCTCCATCCCGATAATGAAAATTTGAGCAAATAAAAGGAAGTGGGTGACAAACTACAGCTGGCCTAGGGGCGCCCGCTATATAAATCCGGCCCTGGGTGCTTTTTTACAGAACTCTATGGTGACTTCTAAATGAGCTATAACTTTCAGTATAGAGTTTTCTCAAGGTGTATGTTTATCTCTGTTTGACACAGTAAACCCAATAAGAAGAATGTAGTCAGCTGTGGAAAGGCCAAAAGCAGTGCTAATATCACATATGGTTTCTGGTTGGCACTTGCTACAGCTAATGTTGGAATACTGTGCAGTTCACTAAAGTATTGTGTATAATCTGTTCCAGTGCAGTTGGCATGATGCCTCTATTATTGCAAGTTCTTTTTCCTGTGTAGCCAAATGCATTAATTCCCTTTGCTGTGTCTTCTTAGAAAACATTCTGAATTTCCTGCTTTTAATAATAACAAGTATAATTTTATTTTATTTTTTAACTATGCCTCCTGTGTAATGGGACTCCATATATCAATATACATTTTAATTATGAGTACATTATGTATTATGCATGAATGATGACATAACGTTGTTGCCCTTAAAGGAAAACTATACCTCCAAACTGTATACTTGAGCAACCCAATGGCACATGCTACTAAAAAAGTATATTATTATGAAAATGGTTTATTTACATGAAGCAGGGTTTTACATATGAGTTGTTTTATGCAATATGTTTTTTATAGAGACCTATATTGTCCGGGGGGGGGGTACAGTTTTCATTTAAGTACCCATACGTCATAACACAGTGCTATATATTTTTTTTTTTACTATGACCTTCATCCTGCCATTTTAGATCTGTACTAATTTTTACTGTGGATATGCAAGGTTTCATTTGTCATAAGTCATTGCAAATGGCTGCCACAGCAATCACTGTGATTGGATATCTAATTTCAGTGATCCAATTACAGTCAGCAAGCTTCTCAGCACTGATCAATAAGCTTGTTCAGCAGAAAAGCAGAATGTACAAAAAAGGATTGTAGGCTATTATATAGAATTATAATTAGCCATTCTATTACATACTAAAGGTTAATTTAAAGGTGAAATACCCCTGTAAACTGTTCCTAGAGCCAACCTGGTCCATACCGAAGGATGACTGGAGACAAATGCCTGAACTCACTAAAAAGGGTTTATACATTACCCTGTCAGTCACAATATATACTAACTACTCCTACGGAGATGCTACACCACTAAAGGGACTATCCTAAACTCCACCTCCACTACTTGCCCAGATAACAGCCATCCTACAGGGAAGTACAACTCCCCTGTACTTAGTAGGGGTTTAGTAGGAATTGGATTACAGACCAATAGGTTTAGGTGTAGGAGATCTCATCCCCATATGAGGCTATAGCTCAACCTGGAGGATCAATGCATTGGGCCCATGGCATGAACATATTCTCTAGAAATGCAACCAGACAGGGAGGTGTGAACCTATGAAAAATAGTTATATATTTAAGAATACAGCTTAGCCAAAAACAGGCAGTGATGTATTTATTCTTTATGCATTCCTGGAGATTCAATCTACACTCCACATGTAAAAAGTTTAAATAGTTTAAATTGTTATTCCACTCCACTAACCTACAACCAATGTCCCTATTTAGATCATCCTAAAGACAGTCCTGAGGCTACTTGGCTGACTCCACACAATCTGCCATTATTGTATTCCTGGGCTTTGCTAAAATCTTTGGGGCATGATATAAAAAAGTAATAGTGTCATAGCTCTCTCTCTCTTTCTCTCTCTCTATAAACTGTATATACTATATAATCTTATGCTACACCACTTTGAAAAAAACGTTAGATTAACCTTTCCCAAATAAACACTTCTAATTATAAATGGAATGAATCTCTCGAGAATCTTAATTCTGAGAACTGAGAGGGGTTTATGTAAGCATGTGATTTTATTTGCAGTCAACAAGAGATTTGGCCGGTTGTTTGCATTTCTCTGGATCTGACCCTCAAACAAACTATTTTTAAAGAGCTTCCATTAAGCATGCAAAATATCACAAAACTGCTCATAAATCATTTTGAATCGTGGGGATATCTTTTGAAAATATGAATTAGTGTGGAATAGGGAATTTGACCTCTGCTTGGGCAGGGACTGATGTAAATGATACTTATAAACAGGGTAGTACTACTACTTATATATATATGTATATATATATATATATATATAGTATTATAGGAAATTCATATCATCCTTATACATATTACTAATGCTCAAATGTAAAGCTGAATATACTACTGTGCAAGGGCTTCTTTAAAAAAGAATCGTATGTATAAAATATGACATTGTATGATGTGAGAGATATTTAATACAATAACAGTGAGCTCATTTATCCTAATACTTTTTCCTGCTGCAAGCAAATTAGTCATTAGAGTCCCAGATCAAGAGCATGGGTCATGGCTGTACCAGTTAAAAATCCTACCTGATTTGTAGTAGATCTAGAGAATCTGAAGCTCTTTATTATGCCTCAGAAGCAGAAACAAGTTTTTTTTCTGACAAAACAGTAGATCAACATGGAATTTAGGGTAATTTCACCTGCTAAAATGGCATTCACAACTCATTTGAAACTAATGTATCTCACATTGTGAATGCTTCTGGGAGAAACATCCATAGTTTCAAGATTTTGCAAACAATTCATAGTCATACCATAGGGGAGCTGTCATCACTCATCACTTTTATGGTTCCATTCACTTCATTATTGAAGCTTTAAAGAATAAATAAAGACTGTTTTGTGCAACAGGGCCCATACAAGGTCCACCATCATCAACCACTCTACCAGACTCCCCAAAGTGCACCTTGCTCCCTTGTACCTGGGTCCAAAATGGTGGCTGCCATGTATAGCCACACCATATCATGTAAAATATTCCACATCTGTGATTTTATTTCCCAAAATAGGGGTAGAAAGATGGAAGATGTATGTGCCTAGTGCCCACCCCCCCATTGACATGTGCCTCTTCTGCCTATCCCTAGTTCCGGGGGGCAATTTTGAGCATTTTATATGTCACATTGTTAGCATGTTAAAGGAACACCAAAAAATTAAAGTGTTTTAAAGGAGTAACAATAAAATGTACTATTGCCCTGCACTGGAAAAACTGGCGTGTTTACTTCATAAACACAACTATAGTTTATATAAACAAGCTGCTGGTTAACCATGAAAGCAGCCATTCAAGCACAGGATACACAGTAGATAACGGATATGTTCTGTAGATCCCCATTGTATGCTACAGAGCTCATCTGTTATCCTGTGCCTTTTCTCCTTTTTCAGCTTTGAATGGCTGCCCCATGACTACACAGAAGCTTGTTTATATAAACTACAGTAGAAATTCTGAAGCAAACACAGCAGATTTACCAGTGCAGGGCAACAGTACATTGAACTGCCATTCCTTTAATATACTTAAATTTTTTTAGTGTTACCATTCCTTTAAAATTCAGTAAATGGTTGTATTTATTGTATTATATTGTATGTAAAATGATTTTATATCAGGTTAAGAAATCTGAGTGCCTCTTTATTTATATGATAAAGAATTGTTTTATTTTTCTGCTCAGATGGAGATTTGTGAAATGTAAATGAGTTGAAATGCATTTTAATAACCTATAAAAGATTATATACTCAGTAAGTCACTTTGTCATTTTTCCACTTCACATATGATTGATTGCTGTTAAACATCACTTTACTGACAGATGAGAAGCAAATAAGGGCAGAACCGCACGGACGATTGTGTTCCGTTTTGAGTCCAATGGTGTTGCACAGCTGATCTGACGCGACACAATTGAAGATGCAGCCTGTAGCATTTTCATTCGACAGTTGTGTCGCGTCGGATCAACCGTGCAACACCATCCGACTTTCTATTAGTTGGCTTGATTTTTCACATGCAAATTATCGCATTTGTTTTAACTCTTAGAATTGGATGCACGGAAAACAGAATGCAATCGCCTGTGTAGTTCTTCCCTTATTATCAGCATACTACACAAAAACTCAACTCAAACTCAAATATGTATTTAGGCAATAAGAATAAAGCAATAGTTTTTTGTGTCATTGACCCCTATCTAAAAACTATAAAAATAAAGATCGATTGAAAAGTACTAAGGTGAACTGCCCTTTAAATCTTGCCTTAGACAGGGTAGATCTCACCAAGGTCTACATAACAGCATTAAATGCATGGGACACTACTGAAAAAACTACTGATGTGCTAATGATTCACTAGGCCAGGCAACAAAACAGTAGCAACACCTGGTTATTATCAACAATTGCCTGATAAAATCTACTGCTGACCAAAACAACTTAAGGGCAAGGCCAGACGGGGAGATTCGGGGGAGATCTGGCGACTTATCGCCGCGACGAATCTCCCCCCGAATCTCCCAGAATAGCTAGTTAGCGCTGCGCACCCGCTAGGCGTAAAGTCGCCTGCACTTGTTCACACGCAGCGGCGCAATTTTAAAAGTCGCTCAAAATCGCACCGCTGCGTGTGAACAAGTGCAGGCGACTTTACGCCTAGCGGGTGCGCAGCACTAACTAGCTATTCGGGGAGATTCGTCGCGGCGATAAGTCGCCAGGCGACAGATCTCCCCCGAATCTACCCGTCTGGTCTTAGCCTTAGGGTTAGTTCACACCAGGTGATTCTGGGAGATTAGTCACCTGGCGACTAATTGCCTCTCGTTTTGGGCGATTAATCTCCCCGAATCGCTAACCCTTTTCTTGCGCTGGCTAAAATGAAAAGTCACCTGCGCTTTACAATTGCACTTTGGGCGATTTGTGAATTAGCGCAGGCGACTTTTCATTTTAGCCAGCGCAAGAAAAGGGTTAGTGATTCAGGGAGATTAGTTGCCCAAAACAAGAGGCGATTAGTCGCCAGGCAACTAATCTCCCAGAATCGCCTAGTGTGGACTAACCCTAAAAATACTATGGTGCCACACTTACACTGTATAGCTTTTTGAAGCGTTGAGTGCACAGCTTTGTTCCGCTCTGCAAAGGAGTATATCCACAGTATAGCAATAAATCCACCAGCACTCCGATAAGTGAATCAAACGTTTATTCGTGCCACTAGCAAGGCAACGTTTCGGGCTATTCCAGCCCAAGCCCTTGATAAAGAGCTGGAGTAGCCTGAAACATTGCTTTGCTAGTGGCACAAATAAACGTTTGATTCACTCCTTATCGGAGTGCTGCTAGATTTATTGCTATACTGAGCTTAAAAATACTGGTAACTCATGTGTAGCTAATGTGACATTACTTTTGAATCAGTAAGATTCAGAAGAAAAATAAAAGTAATATATTTTTACATAGAAAATAACTACACACATAGTTGACTTGCACCTTATGAATCCAAAGAAATTCACCGGCACACAGGAATAGCTAGCAGGTAAAACCTTGCTTGCAACCTTTCGAGGTAATCCCCTTTATCAAGCATGCTTGAAACGTTGCCTGCTGCAAAAAATTAGACAAACAAACAAGGTTTTACCTGCTAGCTATTCTTGTGTGCCGGTGAATTTCTTTGGATCTACTGACCTGGAGATGCTGAGTTTTCCTTCGCTGTGCAATAGCCAGGGTTTGGGTGTGGAACCATTGCTCTTGCACCTTATGAATGCCACAGCAATGCCCGTTGACTTGCATCCAATGAATGCCACGCTGATGCCCTTTTCTGGAAACCCAGGCAAGTGCTGACACCAGAATAGCCACCATTCCAATCAGGGCCGGACTAGGAGGAAAAAGCAGCCCTGGCAAAAGCATCAAAGCAGCCCATGTATTCACACTCATGCAAAGCATAATATATATTTTCAAACCCAAGGTTAACTAGAACTAATGTTTATTAGGTATTTTAAGAGTCCATTATCATATATTCCTCAGCACTAATTTACACCCTATGTGCTGGAACTGGCCCTTGCAACAAATATTTCCCCCCTAGTTTCTATCACAACTATTTAATCAGATTGATTAGTGACCCTATACTTATACAGTATATATTACAGTGTATTCTAAATTTTCCTTTGTGTGCCCCCAGCTAGACCATGCACCCTGGCAGATAAGAGGACTTTAATTACCATGTGTATCACAGGGCCAAAGTGTGACATACTTGTCTCATGCAATTAATGCTACATATCACAATGTTCTAAAGTGATTGATATTAAAGACAGACCTAATTTGCATTTTTAGGTCAGCAGCTCATTTACATTTTAAAGCAAGCGGTCCATCTGGCATTTGCCCGAACCCACAGATTGCCAGTCCAGGCCTGATTCCAATCCATAATGACAGAAGGAATAATGGCACTGCAACCTTCTGGTAAAATGTTGGTAAATCACACACAAGTTGCAGGACAATGCTCAATTGGAGGTAAAACCAAGGCAAGAAAATAATCTCATTGCATTTAGGATTTTGCACTTGCATTAATTAATAATTCAGTGCACTTCAATTATCTCTGAAATGATCATGAAGAACTGTAACAATGCTAGCTCAGCTCTGAAAAGACATCAAAACATTTACTTTATACTAGAACTAGATGGGGAGGAGTTACACTTTATAACCTGAGAACTATACAAAAAAGTGTGTAATACACTGAAACTATGACAACTTTAGTCAGCATTTCTTCTGAAAGTCCACAATCTGTCTAATGTATGAGTTACTAAATAAACGCCAGCTTCTCCAATCTTACACCATAGATGTGCAGATTTCCCTGCAATATTGGACGAACAATCGGACGTCCCAATCTCCCGACCTGTCTAATCTTTAAGATTAAATAAAGCAGTAAAAGAACAGATCAGATGATGTTCTGCCCTGATGGCAATTGTCCAACAAAGCTGGTGACAGTTTACCTCTGACATCGGAAATGCGTGCTGAGATATTATTGGTATCCTAGTATCGACTGAACGACCGATCACCAATGTCGGGACACTCCACACATGGTTCGAAAATCATACCAAACAAAGATTTGTTCGATCATATCTGCATGTCTACAGCCAGTTTAAGAGGGGCACACTGGGTAATATAAATAAACTAAACCAACACTATCCTCCACCCCCAACCCAGCTCAATTGCAGACCAACTAATACCATACAGAGGGCTGTATCTTCTTCAGGTACCACCATCAGCTCATGACTGGATTGCTTGCTCTTGTAAATCATATCCTTATAAACGGTGACTAGTGATGTCATCAGTTATAAACAGTGAGTAGTGATGTAATCTCTGTCACATACTGTAACTCACTAAAACTTGCATATTATAATAAATAAAGTAACCCTTGTTGGAAAATATGAGGATATTAGAAGTAACCTCTGAGTTCCAATGACCTGTATAAAAACACTTGGCCTTCAGCCTCCTACTTTTATATGGTCATGGAACTCCTTAGTGACTTGTAATATGCTTACATTTTACAATAGGGGGTACTTTATTTACTATATAAATTTGACCCAGGCCATAGGGCAGCCTGCCAGTATCATGGTATAATGAGGGTCCATAAAAGTAGTCCAGGTAGTGGGCTTAGGGCAGAGACACAAACAGCAATTCGGGGAGATTAGCCGTCCAGCGACAAATCTCCTCTTCTTCTGGGTGACTAATCTCCCTGAACGGTCCGAATGGCACTTGTAGCGATTTGTTTTCTGAAGTTGTCTCACGAGGAAACTTTGGACGCCTTTGGAAAACAAATTTTCATTTTAGCTAGCTGGAAAGCAGGGGAGGCAGTTCGGCCAGAAGAAGAGGAGATTTGTCGCCGGGCTACTAATCTCCCCAAATTGCCGATACTAATCTCCCCGAATTGCTGCGTGTGTCTCTACTCTTAGAATGACAACTTGTGAGAGCAAGAAAGGTAATAATATATACCATACACAGCCAGATGATCTGCCAATTTATTCAATAAACACCAAATTGGCATCCAGTATCTGTCCTTGGAACCTCATTGGACTACCTGGCACAGGAACACCACTAAGTCTTTGATCAGTCACCTTTCCGGTTTTCAATCTAATTTGTAAAATTAGGTAATCAAGTTATGCTGCCAAATGTAATATCCAATGGCAGCTTAAAGGTCATCTATACTTAAGATCTAGGCAATCAGTTTACAGGGGCTGATAGTGGCTGCTGGCTTGACTAATCTTGACTGAGTTGGCAGCTACAAATACAGTTTCAGATACTGATTTAGCTAGCTGGAAAAATCAAAATAAGAATATTTAATGAATGGGATCTTTTTGCACAGCTGAGTGCAGCAGACTTACCCAAACGCATTTACACTTAGCAGTCACAAATGGCCCCTTTTTGAGACGTGGTTTGAGCTCACCTAAACTATTTTGGGTGTTTTAGCTTGGAGTGTTTGGACTATTAAAAAAAAAAAAAAACACATCAGGCAAAATGCTCAGAATCTTTGCATGTGCCATTAAAGGAATGATTTAAAAACCTACTGTATGGCAGCTAAATGATAACCCAGGCTGTACCGATGGGCTCTCCTTATTTACATTTTGAGAAAGGGCATTATACAATATAATAATGAGAGACCTAAGGAGCCGTTGTTTATTTATGTGGGTAGTAGTTTGCCTGATTGCCAATGAAACAGATACTGCTATGACATAATTATCTCCTTTTTATTATTCAGTTTAATTATATACAAATATTTAGTAGTCCTACTTTCTGTCATGTTAAAGGGCAGATTTTTTATGGATTTTAAAAGGTCATTGTATCATTTGTTCCACTCTAGCTAGAGCTGTCATCTCTTCCACCTTTATAGTTTAGTTACACAAAGACCACCCTAGACAGCAGTGTAGTATATCAAATTGAACCTTTAAGAGAAAGCAATGGGTCTAGTGACCCAAGGTGTAAAGCTTGAATCCCTGTTGTAATGTAAGACAAGAGCAAATGTCAATATTGGTGGACCAAGTCTCGTACTAGGGTGTCCAGGGCCCACCGGAACTGCCACTTCGGGGGGGGGGCTCACATTCACTCATGGGCCCCACTTCCCAGTTGTGAGCTGACACCGCAAACCACCACATCCCTCCTCATGCATATCTTCTGACCTGGACTGAGCATTCTGGCAAATGCCAAAGGGGCTGCTGTAAGATTCCATAGAAAATAACTAATCCGTGGGCTGGAGGAGGTCTGTTTGGGCCTCAATGTACTTGGAATGCCTATTTTGACTCCGAGTTAGGGTTGCCACCTTTTCTGGAAAAATATACAGGCCTATATATACCGTATTAATAACATTGATATCTGAATGGTATGAAGTATCGAGTGCTGAGGCGGCGTCACGATGTGGTTTAGGCACTGGGCTTAATGCATTTCATTGCCCTGTACTTTCGATTCGGGCATACCAGAGAGCAGACTGTGGTTTATTACCTTACAGCACTACGATATTCTCTGTGTGACTTCAGGCCCCTTTAATTATTGATACAGATTGCAGACCATGGATACAACACCAATTTGAGTTATATACTCCTACATCTGCACACTTTTGGAACTATTGTTCAATTACAAGTCCCGTAATATCTTCACAACTAATCCACTCTTTAACAGCGGAAAACGAAGCTGTTTGTGATCTAGCTTTCACTCCACCATTACCCAAGATTGAATTTTCATCCAACCTATTCCATTTTATTTCAGAACTCGGACATTGGAATATCTAGATAATGGGCTAGCTGCTCCTTGATATTGAGATTTATTACCATATATTTGTCCTTACTCTGTCTGAATTATTTCTTGGGATGCATGCTATTCTCCACTACTGATTTTACCGTAATCAGTTAGTTGGTTCTTTCTCATTTTGAAGGGGATCCCCTCCCATAATGCCGCACTGCTTGTTTTTAAATCCACTCGTCTCCCCCTCCCATCCGACACGAGCTCTCTTACATCACACGGTGCGCTTCTGTCTCTCTCCCTCTCAGCTATCGGACACTTTTGATGATGTAACTTCCGGGCTTGCAACTAGGGTTGCCACCTTTTCTTGAAAAAAATACCGGCCTTCCAATATATTTATATTTTTTTCCTATTAATAACATTGGGATCTACCATCAAAAATACCGGCCACGCCAGTAAAATACCGGCCAGGTGGCAACCCTACTTGCAACAACACCACTTCCTGTTTGATGGTAGTCACGGGGTTGTGAGTCGAGCTGTGCATTAAATAGTTGCGGGTCTGGGTCGGGTAGTGGATCAAAGTGGGTAAATATGTGGGTCGCGGTTCAGGTTGCGGGTCGGGGCCTTAGAAATTGGTTCCGCACAGGACTCTACCTTGTACTAGTACACTGCGACCATTATGAGGGGGGTGGTCAGTGTGAAGCAACATTAGGCTGGATCCACCAGGTTTTTTTCTTGTGTCCTGCCGGCCTAATCCGAAACTCGGTGGGCACAGTGGAAGGCCACAAGTGCCGAAGCCTAGGGTGGCACTGTTTTAGGGACCACATCTGTATACCAATCACATGAAACTAAGTTTAGTGCAATTGTCCCTATATGAATATTGTCCTGGTGATGTCACTTATCTTTAAAGTTGGCATTTGCCAGAATTTACAGTTTGCCAATCCAGACCTGCATTCAGTCCCCGGGCCAACCATTCGTATATCTATAAGTGTCAGCCAGTGTATCTGACACCTTTAGGGCAGAACTCCATGAGGTGATGTTCTGCGATGTGCTGAGAGGAAACGCAGACAACCAGTCGCATTTACAAACTACAACAAACGACGACAACAACAAACAACATTTGTAAAGCGATTTTCTCCCGTAGGACCCAAAGCGCATAAGCTTGTCTCATCTCTGTACATATCTATGTGTGCAGAGGAAAAGTTATGTGGCCATAAATGCCAGGCTAAACAGGTGGCTTTTCAGTTTTGATTTAAACGTGTCCAGGGTTGGAGCTGTCTTGATCCCGTTTGGCAGGGCATTCCACAGGGTAGGGGCAGCATGACAGAAAGCTCTGGATCCAAAGGTTTTCAGTTGGACTCTGGGCGTGGTCAGATTATTGGATCCATTTGATCTAAGATTGTGGGAGGTGTGACGTCGTTGCAACAAGTCCTTCAGGTACCCGGGTCCTAGGCCATGTAGGGATTTGAATGTCAGCATGCCAATTTTGAAAAGGATTCTCCATTTTATGGGTAGCCAGTGTAGTGAGCGAAGGATTGGTGTCCAGTGTAGTGAGCGAAGGATTGGTGTTATGTGGCAATGGCGGGGTTGGCTTGTTAGCAATCTTGCGGCAGCATTCTGTACTAGCTGCAAGCGGTGTAGGTCTTTATTTGGAAGGCCTGCATAGAGGGCATTGCAATAGTCCAGTCGTGATGTGATGAAGGCGTGAACTAGTGTTGGAAGAACCTCCGAAGGAATGAGGTGTTTAATTTTTGCAATATTCCTTAGGTGATAGAAGGAATGTTTCACCACATCTGAAATTTGGCTCCTGAAGTTTAATTCCCCATCAATTAGTAAACCCAAGCTGCGCACAGTGTTGGAGCTAGCTAGATCTGAGGTCCCTAACTTCAGTGGCATTGACTGTGTCTGGAGCTGCTTTGCTGTTAGGCGCTGGCCACCGATCACAAGAACTTCAGTCTTTTTCTACTTTGGAAACCAGCCAAAGTTTTTTCTAATCCTAATGTGCCAAGCCTGCATTTCCCAATGCATGTTGGGTAATGTAGTTTTTGTTTAACAATTTGCCACATTTAATGTAAGACTACAATACCCAGCATGCAATGGGACTGACTTTTGTAGATGTCGTGAGTTAAAAGATTTTGGGCTGTGTACCCCAGTCTCCTGTCACTCTTAACAGTGGCGTAACTACTCCCTGGTGGGCCCTGGTACAGGATGGGCACCTGGGCCCCCCTGTCGGCCCCTTACCTCTATGAATCCCATGCTGGAGTGTTGATAGCATGTGTGCTGTAAAATCTCCCCATAGATAATGCCTGCCATAATCAAGGGGGTGGGGGCCCTGGTGCAATTGCACCCTCTGCACCCCTGGTAGTTACGCCACTGACTTTTAAGCATTCACTCACTTTCTGGTGCCATTCCTCAATTTCAGCCAATTTGATGGCAAAAATCTGCTAGCCACCAAAATGCCTAGAGGTGGACCTGTTATACCAATATTTACTGAAATTGTTTGTGTATTAGGGCTTTTTGGGGCTCCTACTGCCTGGGCCCACTCTCTGTAGTTACGCCTCTGCTCTGGTGACAGGCGAATCTGCCCCGTTTGTCTTTTCACATATATTCATTTATTTTATAGACTTGTTTTTCACTGCACATATTGTACTATTTTTGGGCTACTTTTGAAGTGCCTCTTGGCTAGTTTTGAAACCCTGTTTGTACCTCACACTAGGAGAGAGCACGGGACACTGACAAACGCTTCAGCCTTGGGGCTTAATAATGAACAGTCTATGAGCACGGTATGCAACGCTATAGAAAGATACACGAGCAAAAGCTGCCCATAAACCTAACTCTCCAAGTGCATGGCTGGGGTTAACGGAAACATGAACAAAACTATCCCATTCCCACAAATCCGCGATTCGTGCCTGGCCGAGTAAGCCACTTGATGGGGCGGGGGCTGGCAGCCAATTTGAGGGAAGATTTTCCCATTCCCGCCTCTAGCGGTTTTACCCAAAGTGGGTCCTATTAGATTGCGCACGTCACCCTTTTCGTCACCGCCCATTCTTTCCTTAGGAGCACGCCCACTTCATTCCTTTGTGGAAAGCGGGGACTAGAAGGTTCTGTTAGCGCCGGGCTTGTGGAGTGCGTTATAGGGTATTGCCTAGCTTTGCGAAGTTCGGCCGGAAGGACATCAGTGCGATAATGTCAAACTTCAACAAGGGCCCAGCCTATGGCCTCTCAGCTGAGGTGAAAAACAAGGTGAGTGCTCGCGTCGCTTATAATTCGCCTGTTACTTGGAATGGAATGTACCACTGCTGCATGTACTTCATCCTCGGGTACCAGGCAGGGAACGAGGCAGTTGCCTCTCCCATCTGGTCCTGTTATAGGGGCGCCCATTGTGTGGTGATGGCGCAGATGTTAAAACTTTCCTGACGCTCCTGGCAGTCTCAGTCCAGTGAGGGGATTTTGTGTATGTAAATGTTGAGCAGGGAGGAACGGGGCGCTGCTGGGGACAATAGGGAGCTGCTGGTGCACGATCCCAGCCAGGAGGGACATTGAATCACACTGAAGCTGATTGGTCTTGTTGCAAAAAAGGGGAATCTAATTCCAACAAAGAAATACTGTAAACCTAGGACGAAATCTAAGCACTCCTGCAGTTTACATTATTTTGCAGTTGTAGTTATTTTTGAAATATTATTAGTAGTATTAGGTAACCAATACCGGGCTTTTCATCTCAACAGTGTTACTTAGAGTGACAGAGAACATAGGGTTAATTAACCATACAGCCAGCAATTAGCCAGTGAGGGTCACTGATACTGGGACTGGAGGAAACTGCTCTGAACCAGCAAAAATATCAGAAACGGCTTCAAATCGATGATTGTTAGTTGCAAAAGTGCTCAGAGGAGCAATCTGAGTAGATATACCTCCGTTTTCTTTTTTGTTGTATATCCCCTTTAAGAACCACTCCATGAACTGGGTTTCTTTCTTTATGAAAAGATCCATCACCTAATTCCATTATGGAAGCTTTTGTGTTACCTCAGGCTTTGTATCGGTTTTGCTTGGAAAAAAGCAACAAGATGAGTGAAACTATATAAACTGGTTGAAGCAAAACCTAATGAATCTGTATTCCTCATTAAACTTGCAGGAACAATAATTCCATGTGCCATAAATATATTTATCCCCCAGTGCTGTCATTTTAATAGTTTATATGTAAACACCATTATATTTTCTTATGTTTACTTCTTGGTTACAAATATGAACAGAAACAAGGTTATCCTTTAAATATGATTTTAATGTAACAGCTGCTTTGCTCTCCTGAAGGAACTCCTATTCCCAGCTGTCTAGCAAAGCACTTCCCCAAAACCCCCATTACATTGTCTGTTTCTGTACAATTCGTAGAACAATTCATTGTCTGCTTTATTCATAGGGTGGTGGGTGTCAGGGCTAGTGAGGGATGCGCTGCACTGCTGAGGGCATGCATGGCGGTTTCTTTGCAAAGGGTAAAAGGTAACAGTCTAATATTATGAGATTTGTATCCGTTATCCAGAAATCCAATATCCAGAAAACTCAGAATTAAGGAAAGGCTGTCTCTCATAGACGCCATTATAATCAAATATCCAAAATTTTAACAATGATTTCCTTTTACTCTGTAGTAATAAAACTATATTAATTAATGAATCCTTATTCTAGACAAAACCAGCCTATTGGGTTTATTTAATGCGTACATGGTTTTCTAGTAGACTTAAGGTATGAAGATACAGATTACAGAAAGATCCGTTATCTAGTAACCCCCAGGTCCCAAGCATTCTGGATAACAGGTCACATACCTGTATAAGGACCATAGTGCCTAATGTTGGCCATAGACGTAAAGATATTTGAAAGATCCAATGATTATCGTGAGACCACGATTGTCTCAAAACGATCTGATGTGTCCATCAACTAAAAAGACCATTTCAGGTGATATTGCAGCAAAACTGAAGGATCGCAGCCTGCTTGCGCTGCAAACATAGGTAGATTGCATGGGGAGCGATAAAGATTTTCTAACCTGGCCGATCAATCAACAGACCGATGTCGGACGAAAAATCGTGAGACGAACAATCGTTTGTATCCCACTAACCGCACGATAATTTGAAAGATTGGTCGGACTTCCCTTAGATCGGTCGTTCGGCAGGGAACGATCGTTGCGTCTATGGGGAGCTTAAGGCCATTAGTCGTTGGAATAAGTCACCCAATATTGTCACAAGAAAACCACAGTATTGGATACATGCCAATATAAAATCTTCTTTTTTTAAAAAAAAAACCCTTGCTTTCTGTGAACTGTGACTGTTTCTAGAGGTTTTACCTCCATGACCAGCTTTGGTAGAAACAAGTGATCAAGCATTATAGTTGACACCGGCCCAATGTTAATACAGGTATGAATCCATTATCCAGAAACCCGTTATCCAGAAAGCACCGAATTATGGAATGCCCATCTCCCATAGACTCCATTTTAAATTTTTAAAAATTAATTCCTTTTCTCTGTAATAATAAAACAGTATATTGTACTTGATCTAGATGAAGATATAATTAATCCTTATTGAAAGCAGAACCAGCCTATTGGGTTTATTTAATGTTGAAATGATTTTCTGGTACACTTTAGGAATGAAGATCCAAACTACAGAAAAATTTGTTATCCAGAAGTCCAAAGCATTCTGGATAATGAGTCCCATACCTGTATAAGGACCATAGTGCTGAAGGCCCCCTCCCCCCCAGCCCACCTTTCCCCCAGGGCAAATGCCCCTAAGTAACTACTTACTCCTCTGTGCAGGTCCCCTCCAGCCAGGTTCCTCGGGCGCCATTTCTCCAGCGACGTCTTCTTCCGTCGGCATTCTGTGGTGCATGCACAGTAGGATGCATTTGCCAGTTTGTACTACTGCACATGTGCCAAAAGTTCATGAAGTGCGTCCTACTGTGCATGCGCCGCAGAGCGCCAATGGAAGAAGACGTCGCTGAAGAAGAAGCCCCCCCGTAGGGGGGCTGGGGAGGTGTTGAATTCCCCTTTAAGGCCATTAGTCCTTAGAATAGTCGCCCACAATTGTCACTAGGAAACCACATTATTGTGTTGGCAACATCCTTGGTAAACATCTGCATATTGGATAGGTGCCTTCATGCTTTTAAAGGGCACCTATGGGCAGAAAAAAAATCCTCAAACCGAAGATGCGGGCTGATACTGCACATGCGCATGGACTGTCATGACGGCTCGCACTGGGAGATCCCTCCCGGTGCGAGTAAGCCAGCGCATGCAGGGGGCCATTTTTTTTTTTTTTTTTTAAACTACTACAACCCCAAACCAGAATGCGGTTTGGGGATTTTTTTTCTGCCCGTAGGTGCCCTTTAAAGCTCTAGTTTTCTGTGAATTTTTAGAGGTTTTACCTCCATGACCAGCCTTGGTAGAAACACATAGTGATTAAGCTTTATAGTTGACACAGGCCGATGTTAGTACAGGTATGGGATTGTTATCCAGAAACTTGTTATGCAGAAAGGCCATCTCCCATAGACTCCATTTTATCCACAAAAATCTAATTTTTTAAAAATGATTACCTTTTCTCTTTAACAATAAAACAGTACCTTGTACTTGATCCACACACAGCTATAATTGAAAGCTTATTGAAAGTAGAACCAGCCCATTGGCTTCATTAAATGTTTGTTTATTTTCTGGTAGATTTAAGGTATGAAGATACAAATTACAGAAAGATCTTTTATCCATAAAAACCCAGGTCCCAAGCATTCTGGATAACAGGTCCCATACCCGTAGTAGATCATAGATTGTTAACGTCAGGTTTTTTTTAATACCTGCTTTCTCCACTTATCTAATACATCAAACCAATTTTATAGCATTTTTTCTTCTTTCATACTTTCTCTGTCATAATGTATGATGTTTTCCCAGATCCTGTTTTTTAGTACATGCCTGCTTTGATACATCTGTTGTCCTGGAAAAAAAAATAGCTCAGTCTGTTTGACTAGGTGTGCTAATTCCTATAGACTTGTTACAGGGCAAGTTACCTAACTCTTTACTGGGTGGAGAGGGTAGAGACGATGCAGAGAGCTTTAGTTCCTAATCAGGTGGTTGGGATGTTAGTTGGGCGTTGCTTTAAACTGTCATGCTGCAACTTGGAAAGGGATTCATCTGTTATTCAAGCAAGGGGTGTGACATGGCTTTTGGGTTGTTTTTACTTTTTTTGTAATGCAACTCATCAGGACAAGATGATTTGAGGTCATGGTGTGTAATATTAGGAATTATTAGCACATACATGGAATGCTAAGTAACATAAGATCTACTTTTTGCCCTTTTGCCATTCTTGTTGCAGCCCTAATTTTATTAGTTTAATCCTTCCAACAATGTGTTGACATCAGACCAACAATTAGAGTTAAATAAACCTAAATTCCTGCGTAACCGAGCAGAGGAAGCCATTTCCTGGCTTATCCAGTACAAGTAATCGTGTTACAACTGTGCATCATCCGCTATTAGCATCTGCAAAGGGAGTTTAAATCTGCCTTCTGCTGGTCAGTGCATAAAAGAAAGATAGTGCTTTATATATTCTTCGTGGACCTGTCTCTATGTTTATAAAGTGTGGATGGAAATCCATGCAGCTACAACGAGATATTCAAACTCCTTGTAGACTGTGCTCCAGTTGGAATCTTTCATGACTCCGCTCTGCAAGGTGGTAGTGCTGACCACTGAGTTATTAACACAAGGTTGCAGTTTGCTATACACACACTGATTGTGCAAAACCATACCTCCTAACTGTCACATTTTTCACAGGACAGTGCCGATTTTCCCACAGTCCCGGTTTTGTTACTGAAATGTCCGACTTTCTCTTTGATCTCCTGCACTGAACAGCCAGAAAAAGACACAATGTTTAATGTTAATTGGCTTTTGGTAGGGAGCCCAGAGTAAATACTTTTGTAACAATTTCAGATAAGCAGAGAAGCAATTGTAACACATAAGTAGGTCTCTTTGGGAAACTGTGACTTGCAGTTTAAAGGGCAATTCACCTTCATTAGCAAAACTGTAAATAATACATTAAAAAAACACTTTCATAACATGCCAAATTTTGTATAATGAACATGGCAATTCGAGGGTTAGCCAACGAAAAAGTAGATTACCCTCGCACACCCTGGCCGTCCAAACAGTGGGATACCTTGGTGCTCAGTAGAAATAGGGTTTGGCGACCCTCACTCAATGTAACAGGAAAAGAACTCCACCGGCACAACAAGGTTGCTGCTAGCAGGGCAAGTCCTTGCTCGTTTATTGCGGATGCAACGTTTCGGGGCGTAACCCCTTTGTCAAGCATACCGAACCACAGTGTACAGAGCATTTAAAAGGTGTTAATTAGGGTTAATTACTATACAAGTTAACCCACAAAGTGCAAAATTCATACAGCATGATATACCAAAAAAACTTATTAAAATATCTTATTAAAATATCAATAAAACAGTATGAACGTGAAGGCTGTACCAATGTATCCCCAGTGAACTGTATACAATATTAAGATTTTTAAATTTTAAATTTTTGTGCAAAGATCAATTATCAATAAAAATTGCCCATAATAAAATGTCCAGGTATTTCAACAGTAACAATCTAACAGTGAGTCACCATGCATTTGCAATAAATTACAAAGTGTCATGTGCAGTGAACAGTGTATCATAACATAGTGAATTTAAACAAAAGCCAAATAACATAGTATCCAAAATAGTCCCAGAGGATCTGTCATATCTGCAACAATAAAATGTATCACTATTTGATTAATACACATACAATTCTAAGCCAGTATTAGCTTCTAAAAACTTCTATCACCACTCAATGTATATTTATGGAACAGATATCTATCTCTAAGAGGCAACTGCAAAAAAAGAATAAAATTGCAAGGCCAGCTTAATGTTACAAGAAACAACTCATATTGAACTCCTCATTTAACCCTTTAGGGTATCTGGACTGTAACCTCCATATCCAAAAACAGTCTCACAAAAATGGGCATGGAGCGCAGCAAAACTTTTTGTCGTGCTTTCTATTTTCAAAATGTTGGGAGGTATGCAATACACTTTGGTGTGGAGGCCCAATATTCATGTACTATCGATATTGGTTGGCTCAAGATTAGTCCAGACAAAGCATCATATTGGCTAGCATACGAAGAAGTGAAGAGAAGCCTCATTTCCTCTTCACTTCCTACTTTTTTGATCATACAGGCTTCTGTCCAAACAGTAGGAAAATGGCCACACTATGTATGGCTCTGACTTACAGTATTCATCTGTTTGGCCTGCGGCCAGATCTGTCAGCATGCAGGGTCACCATGTGTATGTCCACCTTTAAGAATACATGAATGAGCAACACTTGCCAAGTGAAACAGTAGGTTATAGCACCCTCATAGCAAGAACATACCAACTTAAAAAGATACTGACACCAGGAATTGAACTTTTTTTTTTTTTTTTTTACAAAAATAAAAATTGCCTTTGAAAGCTACTTATAACTTTGCCATAAAGTATTTTCACTATGCTTTTACATTACCTGTCTGATGCCCCATGTTCCTGTATGAGGGGGCTGCCATATTTGTGCAGCAGGAGTCCGTTAGTATTAGAAACTCTAACTGACGGGCTAAGATGGGACAGTCAGGTTTAGAAACTTCAGCTAACAACTTATATAAACAAACCTCTTTGCAGAAATCGATCAATGTGACCTGTAGGTCACTTTTAATGTGCAGTCATATTTTAAAAAGTCGTTTTTTAGTGTAGCATCACTTTTAAGGACTTTTTGAACATTCTACTTTTTTAAATGTGTTGGCACTTAGAGGGTGAAAGGATGAGCAACTTTATTCTTCCTATTAAGGCTAAGTAAACACACGTGTTCACTTTCAGGCTGGGCTACACTTCAGCAGCTTCTGTACTTAGAACTGATCTCAGGAGTACTGTAGATGCTGGCAGAAAATGTAATACATTGTGCAGCAGTTAAATGCATTTTATGCTGGGGAAGTACTTTAGTGGGGGGAAAAAAACGTGAATTTTTTTCGGCATTTATTATACCCCAAGGTTGGGCTACATATAAGTCAATGAGAGACTTTACAAAGATATCTTGATCTGCGCTGGGTTTTGTGCAATAATCTGAAGATTTCTTTGTTTTTCAGGCAAAAATCTGAAAAGATTTTTCAGGTGGAAAATTCATTTAATTGTTTTATGAAGGTCTATTGATAAACAAGGAGAAAAACCTGTACAAATTTGGTCTGAGTAGATTTGAGAAAATATTGAGATAAATTCAGACTTTGATAAATGAGCCTCTATTTGTGTACATTGCTTTAATGTTTTATGAACATAAATTTCAAATTGAATATCACAAATAAGGAACCACTTCTGGGGAATGCAGTTCTTAGATTTTTTGCTTACGGAGATATGCTAGTGCTTGTCACTGCACTGGTGGATGTGAAGCCGAAATCCACATTTTTCAGGTTGAACTTTGCTCCATGTAAACAATCCTGCTGCCAGCGGATCCTCTCTGTGTGCCTTTAGCTTTAAAGGCCAATATGGTTAGGGTTCAATACACTCACGACTTGTTGCAATGTTTTACAGACTTCTTTGTTGGTGCTACCGTCCGATAATCACATGTTCATAATAATAATCACGTGACCCGACGTGAGAGTTAGCCGAAAACAGAGAAAAAAGAAAATGCACTCATTTCAATGCATTGTACTCAAAGTACCACCAATCTTTTATTAATGCGGAGTTCAAAAATCAAACATTTCAAGCTTGATCTCTGACGAACGGGACGTGAAGCCTCTGAAACATTTGATTTTCGTACTCCGCATGAATAAAACATTGGTGGTACATTGAGTACACCACATTGAAATGAGTGCATCTTCTTTAGCGTTAAAGGGACAGTACCCCCCTTTTCAACATCTATTAACTGCATAAGACTTGTGCTGGAAAACAGGCTGACTGAAGGGAAAGATTTGTGTATTCTCATTGGATTTGTTTTGACCTTGGTTGTCAGGAGAAGTAGGATGTGTGTTTACATTCAGTTTCAGATTTTGGCCTGTTTAGTGTAAGAAATAACAAAATCATACATATTCCTTAGTAAAACAATAGGCAAAAAAGAGCAAACAATATTAATTGAACTAATGTTTAGGGTAAAAACTATGGCAAAAAGTCTAGGAATGTTGCTTGATTATTTAACTAAATTAGTTCATTTCCTAAAGGGAAAGGGAATTGTTTTGTGTGAAAATATTAATTTTTTCCCCAAATCACAAATGGCCTTTTGTTTGAATATAGCAACAAAATCATCTTTGTGGAAGACACTTTGCTCAAGGTAGAGTCCTCAGTGGGCCAGGTACCCTCGGGTTACCTGCAAAAACCTGCGGTACGCGGGTCAACGGTTTTGCGAGTCGGCCACGGGTCTTCTTAATAGTGATTTTAGCTCCTTTTTTCTGATCATGCCTACTTCCGATGATGTCACTTCTAGTTTACAATGACAGCACTTCCTGATTCTTGATGGTCAGCGGGTCGCATATTGGGTTGCGGAGAAGGTACTTGTGGGTCGGGTAGCAGGTCCAAGCAGGTAAGAATGCAAATCCGGGTTGCGGGTATGGGTTCCAAAAAATTGACCTGCACAGGACTCTAGCTCAAGTATAGAATGGAGGTTAGCCAGTTAGCAGGTAAACCTAGTAAAGTGCTATCATATGAGCCCTAGGAAACAACTGATGTTGAAAAGAAGCTAGAGTGTACTTTCAGAGAGAACAGGAAAGATGTTATGCTTATGGCATATAAATGATTGTCATGTGGAGAGACACTGCCTATCATTATATTAATGGGAAACCATGCTGAGCATGATATAAGGGTGTAAACATCATTTGATGTTTTTGTAATAATTTCATTTATGGGAGTAGCCATGTGACCACGTGGAACAATTACCAAGAAACACTGAGGCCTATGTTGAAAGTTGAGTTGAGAATTGTTGTGCTTATATAAGCAATGATTTCTAGTTTTGTCTGGTGATTTGTCTTCCTTATAGGGGAGGTTCACTTTTAAAGTGGACCCGTCACCCCAAAAAAAAAATTCAAAATCATATTTTATCACATTAGTCAAGCAAAATGAACATTAATTACTTTATATAGATTATTTTAATCTTGTTTTCTTCCGTCTGGGAATTCATAATTATAGCAAACAGGCAGGAGCCATTTTGTGGACAATGTTATTAAGGCAAGCCTTGCATCATCTCAGAATCTTGTTTGTGCACCAGAATAGGGGACCCGATGTCTATCCCCATGCACTGGCTACACAATTAAATGGTTAAGAGAACTGGGGGAAAGTGTGGGGAGCAGTGACATCTAGGAAGTGCTGAATGGAAAGTGAAAGTAATTATCTGCCCCGCCTCTATGCCTAAGGCATAGAGGAGTGGCAGACAATATTTGATTGACAGCTGAGCTTTTTAAATGAGCTTAAAACATCTATGAATGCTTTAATAAAAATTTGAAATTGGATTTCATGTTTAATTTGAAAAGGACTTTTATTATACAGATTTTTGTGTCTGGGTGACGGGTCCACTTTAAGTAAACTTTTACTGTTATAGAATGGCCTATTCTAAGTGACATTTCCATTCGTTTTCATTATTTTTTTTTATAGTTTTATAACCATTTGCCTATTTTGTTTGACTCTTTCCCAGCTTTCAAATGGGCGTTGCTAACCCCATCTAAAAGGCAAATGGCTCTGTAAAGGTGGCCATAGACAGGGAGATCCGACTCGTTTGGCGATATCGCCTTTAGGCTACAAATGTATTGTTATTGCTCATTTTTATTTCTCATTGTTCGAGCAAGGCACTTTTCTAGTCATATTCCAGTCTCTTATTCAAATGAATGCATGGTTATAAGGGTAATTTGGACCCTAGCTACCAAATTATTTATAATGCAGAATAGAAAGCTAAAAAACCTTAAATAAATAATGGAAACCAATTGCAAAAAGTGAAAAAAAAAATCACTCTCTACATCATAATTCAAGTCAACACAAAGGTGATCAACCACTTTGACAGATGTGCTACTTGGGCCATTCCCTTGTGTAATTTTAAGATGACTTAAGGCTGGGGACAGACGGGGAGATTCGGAGAGATTCTGTCGCCTGGAAGGAAATTCGGGGAGATTGTCGCCTGCTAAAAACGCCAGGCGAATCTCCCCGAATCTCCCTGTCTGTCCCTACCCTTAAGATATAAAAGCTATCCTTTCCCTGTGTTCTTAACTGCAAATCTCTTCTGATAAAGAGTAAGTTCACAAATTGTACTTCCCATTTCCTTCTTGCACTTAAAGTCTGCAAAAGAAACTGAAGAGCATAAAGGTGTTGCCTGTCTGCTAAATGTTAATTAGCCTCTTCTTCAAAGTCTGGGAAAATTCAGGGGGAAAAATAAACTCTCATCCTACTCCCACCCCCTTCCCCCATCACATTCCAGGGGCATTACCTCACAGCTTCTGGGCCGAGGAAGCATCCAATGGTTTAGGCTTTGCATACAGAATACTCATTGTCTGCTACAAGGGGCTACAGCCAAGCAGCAGAGCACAAAGGCTTGCTGCTGTTTTTCCAATTTCAATAAACCCTTCAGCACAGTATTTCTTCTTACCTAGTGTTGTGTATGGGCATTGTCATTCTAATTCTTTACTGCTTTTAGAAATGTTTTCTTTGTACAGCACAACCAGCTGCCGGTTCTCTGTTGGTTTAACACACACATCAAAAAGGAAGTGTTAATGATAACTGCCCGGCTATTTGACCAGATACGCCTGTTCATATTGCAGATTACTTCAGTGCAGTGATGGAAATCTATAATCTGTGCATAGCACTTAATAGAAAAACAGCAAGTGAATATATACACAGGATCAATAAATGACTTAAAGTCCTCTGTGGTTTTTGATGCAAAAGGAATTCTTAGTCTGCAGTTGGGTGTAGGCCTCTAGAGCAGAACTAATGGAAAAACTGTTGCAAGGCAAAGTTGCAGCTCCTTCATTATCGCTGATTTCATTGTACAGGACTAATGGAAGGAAATTTAATGAAGGAAACAAACCTTTTTATAAAGTGCTGTCAGGAAGTGTAGGGTGTACACATTTAACATATATATATATATATATATATATATATATATATATATATATATGGTTTTATATTTTTATGCAATACTAAGCCATATTACAGGAACCCATTCTCTTTAGAACTTGCATTTTAAAAGTAGAATAGTGGGGCATAAGACACATAGTGAATTGAATGTCTTATGAAAGTAGATCTTACTATACCCCTCGAATAATGTAGGTCTCTATAAAAATATATTGAATAAAACAGCTCATATGTAAAACCCTGCTTCATGTAAATAATATACTTTTTTAGTAGTATGTGCCATTGGGTAATCATAAATAGAAAACTGTCATTTTAAACATTAAGGGCCGCCCGCTGGGATCCTACAAATCATTGTGCGCACACACAAACAAACCAAACATGTTGGATTAACAGACAGAGTTCTGTGTTTTCCTTCCATAATTCTTCCTGCTACAGTTAGAGTTGTAGTATTTTTGGTCAGGTGATCTCTGAGGCAGCACAGAGAATATCATAAAAAGGTTCAAGGCAAGAGATGTAAAAAGGCAATATTTACTTAAAAATAGATACCTGTTTGGTAAGATTCTTTAATATGCCACCTAATTTGATATAAACGCTTGCTTAAAAAAGAAGGAAAGGTACAGAAATAGTGTATCGCCAATAGTGCAAGCTAGAACACTATATTTCTTATATAGAATTGAGTAAACAGCTGTAGACACTGTTTCTGTTTGTTTAGGATAGCAGCTGCCATTTCAACTTGGTGTGACATCACTTCCTGCCTAAGGGGCATGTTTACTAAGATTGGAGATAAATATCTGGAGAAATTTCTGGAGATGTTGCCCATAGCAACCAATCAGATCTTTGCTAACTTATAGGTGGCTGTTTAAATCTAATTGCTGATTGTTTGCTATGGGCAACATCTCCAGAAATCTCTCCAAATATTTATCTCCAGTCTTAAGCTGGCCATAGACGCAACGACTTGGTCGTACGAATCGAGGATTCGTACGACTATCGTACGACTTTCGGATCGTATGTGGAGTGCTCCGACATTTGTCGTGCCATACCGATCGGTCGTTTGGTCGATCGGCCAGGTTAGAAAATTTTTGTCGGCTGGCGATCATATCTTTGTGTCTATTGCAGATCGTACGATTTTCAGTGGGAGACCGTCACTAGGTTTTTAATCATACAACTTTCGTACGATCCTTGTCAGGGGCAGAACGTCAGCTGTCTGTGCTTTTTACTACTTATAGTTGATCTGAAGGTTAGTGACAGGTCGGGAGCAGGTCGGGAGATGCAAAGATCCGATCGTGGAATCATCTTACGATCGGATCTTTGCGTCTATGGCCAGCTTTAGTAAACATGCCAAGTCTCTCATTGCTTACTTATAGCTCTGAGCTCAGATTACAGCAGGGAGGGAGGGAGAAAGGAGCAAACTGAGCATGCTCATGCCCTACCCTGGAGGTTTAAAGGTATACTGTCATGGGAAAACATGTTGTTTTTTTTTTTTTCAAAATGCATCAGTTAAGTGCTGCTCCTGAAATCCATTTTTCAAAAGAACAGATTTTTTTTTATATTCAATTTTGAAATCAGTCGTTTTCCCAACTGCCCCCAGTCATGTGACTTGTGCTCTGATAATCTTCAGTCACTCTTTACTGCTGTACTGCACGTTGGAGTGATATAACCCCCTCCCCCCAGCAGCCTAACAACAGAACAATGGGAAGGTAACCAGATAGCAGCTCCATAACACAAGATCGCTCCCTGGTAGATCTAAGAACAACACTTATAAGTAAAAGCCAAGTCCTACTAAGGGTAAGGCCAGACGGGAAGATTCAAGGAGATTTGTCGACTGGCGACTAACTGCCTCTTCTTTGGGGCGACAAATCTCCCGAACCGCTTCCCCCTGCCTTCCAGTGTCTTTAATGAATAATCACCTGCGCCTAATCACACGCAGTGCTGGCTTTTCCAAAGTCGCTCGAAGTTGCCTCCTTAGACGAATCTCCCCGAATCTTCCCGTTTGGCCTGAGCCTAAGGCTGATTCAGTTACATTAAATAGGAGAAATAACAGCCTGTCAGAAATTAGTTCCTTCCTAAAGTGCAGACACAAGTAACATGACTGGGGGCAGCAAAATTGAATATAAAAAAATCTGCTCTTTTGAGAATTGGATTTCTGTGTAGAAGTCTGCTGGAGCAGCACTATTAACTGATGCGTTTTGAAAAAAACATGTCTTCCCATGACGATATCCTTTTACAGGAAGTCAGAAGCCCATGTGTACACAATAGAACAGTGATCCCCAACCAGTAGCTCGCGAGCAACATGTTGCTCTCCAACCCCTTGGATGTTGCTCTCAGTGGCCTCAAAGCAGGTGCTTATTTTTGAATTACTGGCTTAGAGGCAAGTTTTGGTTGCATAAAAAACAGATGTCCTGCCAAACATTCTCTCCTGCAGGCTGCCAGTCCATATAGGGGCTACTAAAAAGCCAATCAGAGCTCTTATTTGACATCCCCATGGACTTTTTCATGCTTGTGTTGCTCTCCAACTCTTTTTTTAATTTAAATGTGGCTCACAAGCAAAAAAGGTTGGGGACCCCTGCAATAGAAGGACTGAGCGCAGCACTACTTTGAGGTTTTACCGGTGTATTTATAGAGACCTTTCTGATAAAGCTTACTTGTTTTTAACCTTTCCTTCTCCTTTAAGTATTCATTTTGATATTATTATTGTTATTATTATTATTATTAATAAGATGTATTTATACAGTGTTATTGTTTTTTTAAGTTATGTGCAGCAGCAGTATTGGTAGTCACAGTGGTTTAATT
This sequence comes from Xenopus borealis, assembly GCA_024363595.1. Taxonomy (NCBI): domain Eukaryota; kingdom Metazoa; phylum Chordata; class Amphibia; order Anura; family Pipidae; genus Xenopus; species Xenopus borealis. The sequence continues at coordinate 81,541,826 of CM044438.1, read as the reverse complement.
GAAGACTAGTGTTTCTTTCTTGTGCTTGTTTCTGGCCATATTCAGTGACTAGGTCATTTGACTAGGTCATCTTTTTAGTGATGCCACCAGAGTGCTTTTTCCCTAAATAGAAAAGCTTGCCTTGTGACCCTCAGAAATGTGTAGTGTAGAGACAAACTGCAAAAGCTGCAGCCCCAAAATATGTACGGGCGACTCTGTCGTGCTGCTGGCAACTTTTCATTATAGCGAGCACAAGACAGGGGGAAGCGCTTTGGGGAGATTAGTTTGTCCCAAAGAAGAGGCGATTAGTCGCCTGGCGACTAATCTCCCAGAATCGCCAGGTGTGCCCTTACCCTAAGAGTTAGTGCTGACTCACAGCCTGCTTTTCAGGTGTTTCCAGTCATTTACACTATCTGTGAATCACTGTATAGGAAGCCTGCCCCTAAACATCTGTCTTGGTGTCGCCATTATAAAATAGAGGTCTAAATTACACTGAAGATTTTGTAGCATGATGTCCGATCGATAGATTGCATCCTACATGTATGATGTAAAATATATGGAACAAAATCTGTTGTGTAAACTGCATGGAAATATTACCATCCAATGGGACATGTCTGTTGGAAGAAAATGTTAAACGCTGATAAAATCTTATGGTGCCTGTTTTAACTTTTTCTTCTACTTGAAATACATTGTGTTGCTTGTAGATTCACAAACAAAACACACAATCCAGATTTATTTGATCCAATTTAACATAACCGCTATGTGGATCAGGGATGTCAGATTTTGTAGGATTCTGTGTAGTTTAGCCCCAATATATACAAATGCTAAATTGGGAGTAATTCTACAACTGCATCTTTATATGTAAGCACTGATTGGGTAAAAATATATATATATATTTTATATGTATATAATATGTACACACATCAAGCGTGATTGGTCCTCTTCAAGCTTATGGCTATTATCTCATTGGTCAGCTATAAAAGAGAAATCCGTCTTACAGCATTACTAGCTTATGTCATAGTGTTATAGATTGAGTTTGTTCCTATGGCATATCCACATAGATTGTGTTTGTTTCTCATCTAATTTAAAAACTACCAACAAATTGTATTCCACCTGACAAGGCTGTAAAGGAAAATCAAACTGTGTTCTTTTATGCTGGAAATTATAGTATCTGATAAATATTAAAATAAATAATTCACCTATACAATTATTCCTCCTCGATCATCTAAATCTGTCCATGGACACAAAGATATAGTCGTATGAATCATGACATTTTTAGAACCATAGCGATCAATTGTTTAGTCAATCAGACGGGTTATAAGATTTCTGTCAACTAACGATAATATCTCTGCATGTGTTGACTGCCGATCAATGGGTGACTGTCACTACTATGTGTGGGACATAACTTTTGTACAATTGCTGTCATAGCTAGAACATCGTCTGATTTGTTCTTTTACTACTTTATTTGATGATTAGTGGCAGGTGGGAAAAGTGGGACATCTGATACAAGGGTAAAATTTGCATGTCTGTGGCCAGCTTTACTTAAAGGGATACTGTCATGGGAATACATGTTTTTTTTCCAAATCGCATCAGTTAATAGGGCTGCTCCAGCAGGATTCTGCACTGAAATCTGTTTCTCAGGACACGCCCCCCTCCAGTTTCCCAGCTGCCCCAGTTAAGTGATTTGAGCAAGCACTTTAGGAGGGAACTTCTTTCTGGAATGCTATAATTGTAACTTAACTGAATGTGTTTCAGTGGGACTTTTATTATTGAGTGCTGTTAGATCTACCAGGCAACTGTTATCTTGTGTTAGGAAGCTGCTATTGGTTTTCTTTCCATTTTTCTTTTGTTAGGGTGCATAGACCACAAAACATCATGTGTGGCTATTAGTAAATGTGAGATTAGAGTTTTCCACAGAAAAACTCACACTTTCTATTCATTCCTATGGGATTTTTAAAAGGTCTTCTAAGAAATCCCATATTCATTCCCACAGGAATGAATAGAAAGTTTTTTTGTGGCAAACGCTAATTTCAACGTTTTCTAAATCTTGACTAACCTGAGCACATGGAGCACATCTGTCTGGAAGAATATTATTGCTGAAAAAGGCAGCTCAACAATATATTTTCAAAGCAAGTGAGATTATTAATTGAGCCCATTCGTTTCAGTTGTCACTGTACCCACAGCACCACACTGAAGTATGTACCGGCAAGAGTTGAGAGTGTGTTCATCTCTTCATATAATGACTGGCTTCAAAATCATTGCATACACTCTTTTCATGTGACAGCCTTTTTTCCTCCCTTTATTATTTTCTTCCCCACTCTGCACACCATTATTCCTTTCATCTGTGTATCTCACATTTCTTTTTCAAACATTTACTTTAACCAACTTTCCACAGCAATTGCCTACCAAGGTATAATTTTACAGTAATTCTTCTGCAGTATGGCTCCATCTGCAGGCTAGTTTAGGTGTGTACTGTAAAGTAATGGGCGAATGTAGTAAAAGTCTGTAACAGAAGAAATATTAACAATGCAATAAGTTTTATACTTTTGTGTGAAGTTTCCTTTGCAAGAATTGCGAACCCGGACACAGACATTATTATAAATACATTTTGCAAATATGCCTTTGTTATATAAGAAATCATGTGTGTATTTGCTAAAAAATAGTGAAATAGAGAGAGTGGGATTCCAGCTTTTCTAAAATGTAAACATGCATCCCCTCCACACTCAGGCGGGGGGACGCACACACTCAGGTGGGGGGACACGCGCACACACTCAGGCGGGG
>CM044438.1:81509936-81536218 GCA_024363595.1 Xenopus borealis | reverse complement strand
TTTAATTGCATGAAAACTAAGTATAGTGCCAAGTGGAGCCTTTTTTGTGCTGCCAGTCCAGACAGGTGCTACCAAATAACCAATCACGGCCCTTATTTGGCACCCCAAGGAATTTTTTTATTTTTTTTTGCACATTTGAATGTGGCTCTCGGGTAAAAAAAAGGTTGGGGACCGCTGGATTATAGTATGCCACTGTACTGAGCAAAATTGTTTAGTGGTCCTTTTAATGAGAAGAAAATATTAAAAGTAAGTAAGCTTTATCAGAAACGTCTATATAAATACACCAAAACCCTCAAAGTAATGCTGCTCTGAGTACTCTGTCAAAAGAAACCACATTTCTTTCCTTCTATTCTTTACACATGGACTTCGGTATCAGACTTAGTGATTTCAGCATAAACCTTGGACTTGAGCATTCTCAGTTTACTCCTCTCCCCATCCCTCCTCCACTCCCTGCTGTAATCTGAGCTCAGAGCTATAAGCATTCAGGGAGAGACACAGGCAGGAAGTGATGTCACACCAAGCTTATATGGCAGCTGCTATCCTAAATAATCAGAGAGGGCGTCAAGAGCTGTTTACTCAGGTATGGGAAAGCATTCTAAAGAATACAAATGGCTTTCTAGCTTGTACTGTTGTGGCTATATTGACAGTAAACTCCCATGGTAACAACATCTTTACAAAAAAATCACCCTTCTCCGAGACCCCAGTAGTATATGTGTTGGAGTTTAATTCTTTTGTATTTTTATTTGCCTTTTATTTTCTGCACAAATAGGCTTCATCCTATCACAAAAGTGTGTCCTGTTAGGGGGGCAGGGACATTTTGGGCATGGTCAAGCAGAAATTATGAAAGATTATTCTTCATGATTAGAGTTGACAGAAACCTTCCTTTATTTATAGCCTATGTACTGGACACTGGAAATGTGCTAGTATAGTTATTCCCTTGTATCGAGCCCAGTTGTGCAAGGAAATGTTTTTAATTATCTTGTTTTACACTGGTTGACTACCCAACCCTTACAGATATGGAATTATATCAGCACAGTGTATGTGCAAGGATTGTTTTCACTTTAAGCAAAATTTGATTGCTCTGCGGTATTTTATCTGAACAGTCTCCTGATTAAGGAAATGGTTTAATGTTACGTGCCATGTCTAATATAAGTGATTCTAAAACAACTGGACTTGCTGAGTAATCATCGAGGACATTTCATTACTCATCCAAGCAGCTTTTTCAGTTCAAGCAACCCTGCTTCTCTGTAGCAATGGTGAAAATGCAGACTTCAGCAACTTTTTTTTTTTTTTTTTTGTATTTTCTTTTCATTTGTTTTTTGTTCTATTATGGGGCATTGTCCCTTTAAGTTATGTTTTTCCCTTTTTTTCTAACTTCTTTTGATTTGTTGCTTATAGTATAAAAGTTTGTTTCCTGTGGGTGATATGTTAGCCCATGATTAAGTACCCTAGAGATATGAAATGTGTAGGGCCATAGGAGATGTATGTACATCTTTGACCAGTAAAAACTTATTTTGTAATTGATTTTCAGCCCTGTGGATTCCTCTGAGTGCCAGATAGCCCCACTTTTCTTGTACAATCCAGAATAAAGGAAGTCATTCATTGTAGCCACCCACCCCACTGTGTAACTGTGTTTTTACCATCTATACTAGGCCATCTGGGGGTGTCACAGATGCAGGAAGATGGGATGGTGGCCAGTGCTTGGGACCCCGTGTTAAACTTTGACATACATACATTCATTCTTCTTTATAAAAGAGCAAGTGCATATTTTATGATTGTCTTTTGGAAGTTTGGTAGTCTATGGGGTATGTTTATCAAAGAGTGAAGTTAGAGATCACCAAAGTAATGGCGAGTGAAATTCCCCATTACTTTGTATGCCATTGCCCTAGATGAGAGACTTGCTGTTTTTAATACACAATCTGTGGAATTGACCTACTGGTAATCTAGTATCGGAAGCATAGACCTGGCACATAAATGGTTACATTGGCTGCACTACAGCTGTTCTTTGTTTACACCACCTCTGTCTCCTCTGTTCAAATGTTAGAGCTGATGTAGTGTATGACCTTTTTTTATTTTAATTACAGATTGCACAGAAATATGACCCTCAAATGGAAGATGAGTTGCGTCTTTGGATAGAAGAAGTGACTGGCATGATAATTGGTGAAAACTTCCAGCAAGGTTTGCGAGATGGTGTCATTCTCTGCAAGTAAGGATTTGCCCTAAATTCCGGTTTTGCACGATTTAAAAAAGAATGTATAGTTTAATTTAAAGTAAATATAAAATGCACAGCCCTGGTTAAGACTTCCAATTTAGTAACCACCTATATATTGTCTTCCATAGTATAGACACTAGATTAAAGCACTCCACAAATTTTTTTTTTAATAAGTGAACAGCCTCTTTGAAATCTTTATATAACTGCCTCTTTGATTGTTGAAAGGTTAACAGTACTGCTGCCACATCTCCATAATCACTTAGAAATCCTTTTCCTCCTCTAACACACTTGGCCCCCTCTTTCAGGAATTTGCTTTGGCTGTTGACTTATGAGCATGCTCAGTTCTGCTCAGATTACTAAACACCCCCTCCAGTCTAACAGCCAATGATGAGATAGCATTGCTGGGTCCGATAGAAACTCTGCTGTTACTGTCTGATCCTATTTGTTTCTCCTAACCTCCTCTCCTGAGCTCAGCTTAACCAGTACAGTGCTCCACCCCAGCATACATGTCCTGTTTGAAGATTTCAGTGTTACTGGTGATGTCAGAAGGAAAATGGCCGCTGGGTAAAAGCTGTCACTTGTTTTAAGAAAATGTGATGTCACTGGCTAATGGAGGGCATATATTCAGTACAAAATATGTGGCTTGGATAGGGAAGATGTTCCCAGCTTTTATACATGGTAGGAAAATGTAGACTTAACATGGCCTTTAATGTTTATGGCAGAAAGTAGGCTTTGTATAGTTTTACCTGCTCTATGGGAGGGGACAAATGCTACAACTTTCCGACCACCCCTATTCAGTCATTGGGAACCACCACATGACCGGTCTATAAATAACAAATTTTTTTTTTTTTGATACCTTCACAATTCATAAACATTTTTTGAATGGGAAACTCGCTGACTATGTCAAGCAACAGCTCTCCTGGCACTCCTCTTTATAGGTGAATGAAAAGGTTGCATAAAAAACAGATGTCCTGCCAATCATTCTCTCCTGTAGGCTGCCAGTCCAGATAGGGGCTACCAAAAAGCCAATCAGAGCTCTTATTTGACATCCACATGGACTTTTTCATGCTTGTGTTGCTCTCCAACTCTTTTTTTAAATTTAAATGTGGCTCACGAGCTAAAAAGGTTTGTGACCCCTACCCTAGAGTGTGCATTATTATTTGAATTCTGAGACAATGCAGCAACTGAGCTGATCCTAAGCAATTGTTTTGTATTATTAAAGCTAGTACATTGCATTTTTTTAGTATTTGTCTTAATTGCAATATTTTCTACATTCTAGTCTCATAAATAAACTACAGCCTGGATCAATCAGGAAGATAAATGAAGCAAAACTAAACTGGCATAAGGTAAGATAAATTATGTTCTCTCACCTCTGGTAATACAAATTGTATGTACATATTTTATTTAATACCGGAGCGATAATAATGACATTTTATATTAATGCATCATAACTTTTTAACAAGCATTTTGTGCATTTGTCCAGACTCATATAATTTTATCCACATCAGTGTAAATTGTGTTATTGCTTGCAAGGGCTGAGGTATTCTCATTGCCAAGAAAAAGTGGGGAGTGCGGTTATCTGGGCGCTCCTTAATTATTATTACGTTTTTATATAGGGCCAGCATATTCCGCAGCACTTATGGGATATGGCTCTCCCAATTGTATAGAAAAAAGTATGCCTTTAAGGATCTTTTTTTTTTAATTCTGAAAATCTAAACAGAATATGGTAATTAAACTTTTTTAAATGAGTGCTCTTGCCAAAAATAGTTTTTCTAGGCAATTTTCCAGTATTTAATGAAACTTTTTTTAAAAAATGAATGTACATAAAAAGTTACCTTTAGGTCATGTTGATCTTTTTTTTTTGCTGAGAGGTTTGTTTTTCTAAGTTATTGTGAGTTGAAGTTTTTAAGCCTAACTGTCCCATCTCAGCCTGTCAGTTAAAGGAGAACCAAACCCATACTTTAAAAAACCCTACCCCACTCCCAACCCAGCCTACTTGCTAACCCGATCAAATGCCCCTAACTTTTTACTCGCCCCTCACTGCAGATTCAGGCGTCTGAGTTCACGGCAGCCATCTTCTTCAGTAATCTTCGTGTATTGAACATCGTTTCTGTGCATGCTCGGTTGGAGCAAATTCCTGGTTCCAGACAACTGTGCACATGCCAAAACTCACGGGAAGAAGACATGAAGATTACCGAAGAAAAAGATGGCTGCCGTGAACTCCGATGCCTGAATCTGCCACGGTGGATGAGTAAAAACTTAGGATCATTTGCCCAGGGTAGCATGGGGGGAGGGTTTTTTATGTATTTGTTTGGTTCTCCTTTCAAGTTTCCAATGCTAATGGACTCCAGCTGCATTAATATGGCAGCCCCCTCATACAGGACTATGGAGCATGAGACTGGTAATGTGAAAGCATTGTGCAAATAGTTTATTGCAAATTTATAAGCAGCTTTCAAAGGCAACATTATGATAGATGTAAAAGAGTTTAATTTCTGGTGTCAGTTAATGTTTAAAGGGAAACTGTCAAGGGAAAACATGTTTGGTTTTTTTTTTTGGTTTTTTTTTTAAACGCATCAGTTAATAGTTCTACTCCAGCAGACTTCTGCACTGAAATCCATTTCTCAAAAGAGCAAACAGATTTTTTTATATTCAGTTTTGAAATCTGACATGGGGCTAGCCATTTTGTCAATTTCCCAGCTGCCCCTGGTCACTGAACAATGTCTGACATAGCTACTAATTTATTCCCTGAGCAGCAGAACCAAGAAATGCTGGCAGCTCCATGGACTAAGAAGTCTAACCTAAAGTTCTTTTTGGTCAGATAATGATTTTTTTAAATGGTACAAATATGGAAATACAGTAGAATCCCCATTTTACGTTTATCAGGGGACCAGAACAAAGTGGTGTAAAATCAGGGAAATGTATTATGCATAATATATAGGTGGGACCACAAAACAACAATGTAAAGTGAGAGAAAACTTAAAATCAGGGGATGTAAAATTGAGGTTCCACTGTAAGTCTATATGTAAAGGTTGTTCATTTAGAAGCTAAAATATAATTTTCAAAGTAGAGTTAAAAGCCCCATTACAGATATGTGTAAATAAAATTGCAATTGAAAGCAGCATCTATCTTTTTACATTCTCTACACTCCTGGCTCTGTTGCAAGCCAGTTGATAAACTGATTAAAGGGGTTGTTCACCTTCCAAACACTTTTTTCTGTTCAGTGGTTTTCATATTGTTCTCCATAAATAAAGACTTTTTTCAATTACTTTCTATTATTAATTTTTTCCAAAATCTAAGTGTAAAGTTGAATGTTGGTGTCTCTGGTGTTTGAGTCTGGCAGCTCAGTAATTCAGGTGCAGACTGTAAACTAATACAATTTTGCAACATTTAATTGATACATTTCACAGCGACATCTCTGGAGTATTAGCAACTATTGTATCAATTCTAACAGCTGCCTGTAATGAAACCCAGAGATTCTGCCCAGCAGGGACAAAGATAAGAAATGTATCCATTAAATGTATCAGCTTAGAACAGTTGGGGGGGGGGGGGGGGGGGGAGGGCTCCCAGAGCTGCTTTAGAAGGTGAAAAATGACACTTTACACTTCAATATTAGAGAAACGGTTACAAATAGAAAATAGACAGTAATTGGAAAAAGTCATTTCTGGTGATCTATCTGAAAACAACTAGCTGTTTGAAGGTGGACAACCCCTTTAAAAGACCAAAAGATACATTTGCAGATAACTTTAATGTTTAACATTATTATTACTAACATGTTTAACATTATTATTCATAATATAAATATGTTTGGGTGTGCTGATTCTGTTTTGGTATAATATGCATTGCTAAAAATCTTTTGCAAAGGATAAGTCTTAGTCTCCGCTTTTGTGCTTTATGCTGAAAAATGTTAAAGACTAATTGTATGTATGATTTCTATAGCTGGAGAACATTGGAAACTTTATTAAGTCAATGCAGGAGTATGGTATGAAGCCTCATGATATTTTTGAAGCCAATGACCTGTTTGAGAGTGGAAACATGACCCAAGTTCAAACCTCTTTGGCATCTTTGGCTGGCTTGGTAAGCATTTAAATTATTGTTCATGAACTAAGTCTGGGGAATAATATAGGCAAAATGTAGCTTCATGAAAATGAAATTGCCATTATGTTCTACACCTCTAAACATAGGATTGTTACATTTTATCTGCTACACTGAAACATTCTCCAAGACACTTACCTAGTACCTCCCTAAACACTTAGGGGCAAATTTACTATTATTCCCCAAAATAAATTTATTTTTACTCAATAGTTTTAGGCTACCCTTTTATTCGATAATCAATCATTCAATGTTCGAATAATGATCATTCGAATGAACTATTCGATCATTCAAATGATTCGAACGATCGAAGTCATCGATCATACGAATCCTATTCGATCAGGACTGCTCAGGAGTGCTCCCATAGGCTTCTATTGCAATTCGGTAGGTCCAATCTGGCGATGTAGGCAATCGAATAAACTTTAAAATTTAAATCCTTTGCTGATCGAATATTCGATCATTCGAATCTATTCGAATGTATTCGATGATCGAATATGCCAAAATTTGCACATTCGACCAATCGAATAGATCCTACGATCGAACTTCGATCGAATGAGATCGAACTTCGATCTGTTCACGTGAATTTAGTACATCGGCCCCTTACTAGTACCAGCCAGCTTTTCCTCTTGCATTGGATGATTTAGGTAGATGGCAGGCAGATGTGATTGCTATGAGTCCTAGTTAATTTTTTGTACATTTTGTGTTACTTTGTAAATGATACATATATACATATAATATATAGATACTTTCACTACATGGAATGATCACTGTGCAAACACGTTTGACCTCTGTATCACAAATTAAGCTGCCGGTACACATTGAGATCTGCTAGTTTGGAGCATATGCAGCTGATCTGATCATTGGTCCAGGATCATACAGCAGGGCCTTTGGAGACCTATTTATTGCACTAATAGGGCACTTGATGGATATGATTTTAAACCTCTCCTAGTTGGCAGCTTATATTGACATGTGGGACCAGCTTAAAATAGTTACATAGTTAAATTGGGTTGAAAAAAGACAGAGTCCCTCAAGTTCAACCCCTCCAAATTAAAAACCCATCATACATACACACACACACACACACACACATATCCACTCTTTCAAACACAAACCATATATGCCCATAGCTATACTAACTGTAGAGTTTAGTATCAAAATATCCTTTGATATTATGTCTGTCCAAAATGCAAGTTAAATTGAAAGTACGAGTAGAGCAGCAGGACTAAAGTTTTAGCCCTGGGCAAAAGTTTAAGAATACTGCATTATAAAGAAGCCAGTGTGTAGATTAGCATATATGGCAATGATCCCCAACCAATGGCTTGGGAGCAACATGTTGCTTGCAACCCCATTGGCTGTCGCTCCCAGTGGCCTCAATGCAGGTAATAATTTTTTTTAATTTTTGGCTTGGAGGCAGGTTTTGGTTGCACAAAATTAGATCTACTGCTAAATACTGCCTCATTTAGGGCAGAGACACGCTGCGATTCGGGAAGATTAGTCGCCCGGAGACAAATCTCTTCGGGGCAACCAATATCCCCAAACTGCCTTCCCACCAGCTTACATGAAAAGAGCTGGCGGGATGGCACTTGGAGCACATTGTTTTTCGAGTAATTGAATGTGGCTCATGGGTAAAACAGGTTGCGGACCCCTGGGTTATGGTAAAGGCACAAAGGCTGTATGGGCTGCTTCTGTCTGCCTGAGTTTTGTACCCAGGTGGAGAGAGAAGTAGAGATGCTTTTGTCTGTAGCTGCACTGAGAGGATCAGCATTTGCTACACTGCTACAGTATGAAAAGGCATACAAGACAGGAGTGGATCTGCTTCTCTCCACCTGCATACAGATCACAGGTGGCCAGAAGTGGACCGTATGCCCTCTGCCTTTAGCTTTAGCTTTGTATTGGTCACTGGGGATGTTGGAGTTGGGAACAACAAGCAGGGGCAGGAGGCAGATTTTTGCACCAGAGCCCAAGGGGTGAGCACAAAGCCAAAGAATCAAAGATCTTTATCTTGCCGTATCCACTTTAGCATAGGAATGTGTCCTTTATCCTGGGTGATATTACAAGAACATTGCCTTCTCCAAATTTATATATTATCAAAATCTAGCAGTTGTTCCATTGCACAGGCTGTTTTGTAACATATTCTTTTTTTCTCTACTAATAAAGGGTGAAAAGAAACTCTAAAGGCCTCCATACACGGGCCGATAAAAGCTGCTGACAGACCGAGTTGGCAGCTTATTGGCCCTTGTGTGGGGCCATCCGATGGGCTTCCCCGATCGATATCTGGCCGAAAGTCAGCCAGATCTTGATCGGGCAGGTTACAATAAACTTGTCAGATCGCAGGTGCATCCATGCGTGTATGCGGTCCCTCGATCCGATCGCCCGTTTCACCTCCATTCTGATCCGATCGTTGGGCCCTAGGGCCCACGATTGGATAAGCCCGATTTCGCCAAACGGATCTCTGTGTATGGCCACCCTAAAAGACCAATAAGACTTATCTGGCTATTGTACTAGACATAGAGCTAGTTTGTTTATTGGTATAGCCTATTCAAAGCCATTTGTTAGCCCGGGACCTGCCTAATGAATATATAGACAACAATTGGGCAGATATCTATCGGGCAGATTTGAAAATTCCATTGGACAAGGTCTGTTTGAGCCCATTAATGTGATCTTTGCTTGATGGGTCTCCCATTTTATAATCCAGTAGTTGGCCCCCAGGCCAGTGGTTAGGTGAGAGCATCTAGCCAGTCTGTCCTAGGTGTGTGTTAGGCACCCATGATTCATCTGCCACTTTGATAGTTTCTAACAATTCTAAAACATTTGGCTTGATGAATCCTGTTTGATTTGTAATCCAATGGAATTTCCAATGTGAATAAAATGTGCTTTTGCACACTAGGCAAAGACAAAAGGATTTCATACATCTGTGGACATCGGGGTCAAATATGCTGAAAAACAGAAAAGACAGTTTGGAGATGAAAAGATGAAAGCGGGCCAGAATGTAATAGGCTTACAGGTAATATTCTTTTTACGTTCTATTACTTTCCAGTTGTTCTCTCTCTTATTTCCTTATGAAACATGCATTCTAAGAAGGACATACCAATAAAGTATATTTAAATGAATGCACAACATAAAGTCATTAATGCAATCAAGGAAGCTTCTGGTATGTTTGAAAAAAAATCCTTTCTTGTGGGGCAAAAGTTTGAAAATGTTAACTGTAATATCTTGTGACAAAGTGCCAATTGTTATTTTTAGATGGGAACAAACAAATGTGCAAGTCAAGCTGGTATGACGGCCTATGGGACCAGAAGGCACCTTTATGACCCTAAAATGCAAACGGATAAACCATTTGACCAGACTACAATAAGTCTACAGATGGGAACCAACAAAGGAGCTAGCCAGGTAAGTGCAACCTTTAGTCACCAGTAGGCATGTGGTATAATGTTTAAGTTTTAGAGGAGAACTAAACCCTAAAAATGCCATATTTTATATGCTGAACTTATTGTACCAGCCTAAAGTTTCAGCTTGTCAATAGCAGCAATGTTTCAGGACTTCAAACTTGTCGCAGGGGGTCACCATCTTGGAAAGTGTCTGTTCAGTGGGCTCTGAACAGCTGTTGAGAAGCTAAGGTTAGGGGTCGTCACAAATTATCAAGCAGAAAATTAGGTTTGTCTGTAATATAAACTGATGCTACAGGGCTGATTATTAAATTCTGATACTAGTTGCACTAGTTTCTGTGCTGCCATGTAGTAAATAGCTGTATTAATTAGTAATCAGCCTTATATTGTGATATTTCTATGTCCATTGTATATTTTGAGTAGGATGCACTGAATCCACTATTTGTTATTGGGCTGAATCCTTTGTGTAAAACGCGGGTGAATACCGATCCAAATCTTAATTTGCATATGCAAATTAGGGATGGGAAAGGAAAAACTGAATATTTTTTTCACTTCCTTGTTTTGTGATGAAACGTCACGTGATTTCCCTACCTGCCCTTAATTTACATATGCAAATTAGTATTCTGTTCTGCAAAACACAAGGATTTTTCCGAATCCATCTGAAAAAGGCAGAATCCTGGATTAGGCGCATTCCTAATTTTGAATCTGTCCCTAACTTCAGTAAGTGACAGCAGCACAGAGCATGTGCAGTGAATCGGCAGAAAAGAAGATGGGGAGCTACTGGGGCTTCTTTGGAGGTACAGATCCTCCCTGCTAAAGGACTGTGGTTGCCTTAAAACATAATGTACACCATTTCTAGTCTACTTCTTTAGTTAATATTAAGTTCTCATTTAAGGATAGCTTTATTCTTTATCCCATGGGGTTTAATGAATAAATGACTGACTCAACAATTGGCAAGCCCTCTTCTAAACCCATTTTTTTTTCTCTCAGGCTGGCATGTCTGCCCCAGGAACACGAAGAGATATTTTCGATCAGAAAGCAGTATCACAACCAGTGGACAACTCTACTATTTCACTGCAAATGGGAACCAATAAAGTTGCCTCTCAAAAAGGAATGAGTGTCTATGGCCTTGGGCGGCAAGTGTTTGATCCAAAGTACTGTGCTGCCCCCACAGAACCAATCATTCATAATGGAAGCCAAGGAACGGGAACAAATGGATCTGAAATCAGTGATAGTGATTACCAGGCTGAGTATCCTGATGAATATCAGGGAGAATACCCTGATGACTATCCTAGGGATTACCATGGCCAGTACAGTGACCAGGGAATAGATTATTAGATGTATACAATGTATTCAGTATTAGTTCCTTATTTTATTCAATGAAAGCCAAGCTAGCCTTGTGTAATTTACATGTCTTCCTTAAACACTACTATGCTTTAATAATTAAACAATTTGCCTTATGTACATTCCTTTTTCACCTTTTATCTCTAGTTGCCTTTTAGTGCTGAGATGGATCTTAATCTACAGCAATACCAGTAATTTCATATGAAGTAAACAAAGGAATACTGTGAATAATGAAGGGAGCGTTTATACAGTGAGTTCTTTTCCAGGACTATGCAGCTGTGCTATACATATCATGCATCATAATAGGACCAGAGCAGATTCATCCACACCCCACACATTTTTATATTGTACATCAATAGTAACAGATAATAATGGCATAGCAGTATAATTTGTAGCTGTGATTATATATTAATTTTCTGATATAGATCTGTCTGCAAAATCACTTGCAGCAAAGCAGGACTAAAAGCACGTGTAGGATATAGTTTGTTTGTTGGTATTCGATGTTGACATCCTTTAACCCACCTTTGATAATACTGGGACAAAACCTTCTTTCTCTGGCGAAATTAACCCTTACCCCACAGAACTGGAAATTGTTTTAGCACCCAAACCTTTTCCCATTTGGTGACCAAATATATATTGAGATAGAGCAGAGGTGCCAAACTGATTAATTACTGATTCATTTTGAGATCTGTATATTTAAATTGAAAGCAGGTACAAAGGGCAGAACTCGTTGATCAGGGATCATTTGTTCTGTGCATTTGTGAGTTCTTCCATTATCATCTCTAAAACAAAAATCTAGTCTGTTTTTTATGCCTAAATTTGAACTGACTACATCAAGATTATAAGGGTGACTTCAAAAATGATGGTTCTAACACTACTGTCACCAGTACAGGTATGGGACCTGTTATCCAGAATACTTGGGACCTGGGTTTTTCTGGATAACAGGTAATTTGGATCATCATACCTTACGTCTACTAGAAAATCATGTAAACCATTAAATAAAACCAAAAATAAAAACTTTTTGTGCTTCCAATAAGGATTAAATATCTTCGTTTTGATCAAGTACAAGCTACTGTTTTACTATTACAATGAAAAAGGAAATCGTTTTTAAAAATTTGGATCATTTAATTGTAATGGAGTCTATGGAAGACAACCTTTCTGTAATTCAGAACTTTTTGGATAATGGGTGTCCAGATTATAGATCCCATACCTGTACCTCTTTAGTCTTCATGTACTCCTGACTTTACCATAGTCATAATCCTCATGTTATGGAATGGATAATATGGGTCAGATGATAGATTCTCTTCTTGTGTTGCTGCTGTAAAGGTATTATTAGAAAGGCTGAATTGCTCTGAATGCTAATATTAAATTTAAGGGAGTCTGTATAAAGTTTTGGGACCATGTAAATGTCTTAATTCTAATTCTTAATGTTAATGTTCTATCAGTGGGATTAATACATTATGTTGCAGACAGTTTCAACGGGATTGATTTTGCATTTTTATTGTCTTGTGCCATGTTGTACTCGCGTAGATGTGCTTACGTTCTTTTTATGTGTATTTATTGCCACATTCTCAGCATAAACTGATCCCAGTGTATTTTTTTATAAATAAATTTTGATATTTTGTTTTCTTGACAGCTGCACATTTGTTCTAGTGGTTTTTCTTAAGAGCAATTCTTTCGTATTCTTCCACAAAAGCAGAGCACAAGAATTAGGCGAGGCTGTGTGGTGTAAATGGGAGAAAAATGAGCATTATACCTGTGCCTCATCAGTGGTTTTTGTAGTGAGCTTTACCTTGCTGTTCGTCACAGAATGGAAGCATTTACATCTGCCCTAGGCAAGGCCTTTCCTATCCAGTTTTTTGGTAGAAATTATATTTCAACATGGCAAATCATTTACTAGTAGGTGTAGTAGAGTACTAGAAAACCAACATTCATGACATGCATGCTGCTGATTCTGTGTAATTGAATAATTAATGAGGCTTGTTCCAAATAATAGCAGTGTGTCATTCATTCTGTGAAAAAAAACTCTCAATTACAGCCCTTATTTGATGAAGGAAGGCAGCAAATGTTGTGCATGCTGGTTATGGTGCATTTCTCTGAGTAAAATGGGTCGTTCCAGACATTGTTCAGAAGAACAGCTACTTTGATGTTGATTGGAGAGGGAAGTGCAGAAAATGATAGGCTGCTCAGCTAAAATAATCTCAAAATTTAAAATGGCTGAAAGATTTGGAAGATAACGGAAAACTACCATTCAAGAAGAATAGCCAAAATGGCAAAAACTCAGCCAATGATCAGCTCCAGGAAGATGAAAGAAGGTGTAAAGTTACCTGTGAGTACTGTTACAATTAAAAGAAACCTATATGAAGACAAGCTATTGGCAAGAAGCCTCCTGCAAGTCCCATTTTTGAAAAAAAGATGTGCTGAAGAGGTTACAGTTTGCCAAAGAACACATTGACTGGCCTAAAGAGAAATGGCTCAACATTTTGTGAACTGATGAAAGTAAGATTATTCTTTCTCCGTACACTGTGAAGATGGGGATGTTTCTCATACTATGGTGTTGGGTCTATGTATCACATACCATGGATCAGAATATTTGAAGAGGTTGTGTTGCCTTATGCTGAAGAGGAAATTCACTTGAAATGGGAGTTTCAACAAGGCAATGACCCCTAATACACCAGTAAATGAGCAACAACTTGGTTCCAGACCAACAAGACTGACTTTATGGAGTGGCCAGCTCAATCCCCAAACCTTAATCCAATAGAAAACTTGTGGGGAGATGTCAAAAATGCTGTTTCTGAAGCAAAACCAAGAAATGCAGAAGAATTGTGGAATGTAACAGGTTCCAGAAGTTGGTGGACTCCATGCAACACAGATGTGCAGCAGTTCTCAGTAACACTGTTTATACAACTAAATATTCGTTCAGTGATTCAAAGGAAAAGAAAACCTTAGTAACATTTTTCAGTTTATACAGTGAATATTTGAATTTGTAAAGTAGAATGCAGACACTGTTATTTTTTGGAACAGCCTAATATTCTCTTTTCTTCACTTTCTGTAAAGGAATAACACTAATTTGATACATTTCTTAGTTTTGTTTTGGAATATAATGTGCAGTGTTCCCAAAGCATTTGTGTGTATGAAAATAAAAGCTATTATAAGGATTTTGAGCGTTATTAACTTTTTTAAACACGCTGCTATTATTCTGAACACAACTGTATGTTCATAAAGTATTCATAGGCACATGACTGTCTGATGCTAAATATGGCCTTGACTGGAAGATGCAGGAAATATTCTTGTATTACAACATCTCCCACCCTATGGCTACCATGCAGGTTTATCTAGCACCAAATTGGTTAATTGCTTTACTTCCATAAGTTTTTCATTTAGAATTTCAGATTATTTAAAGATATTTGAGAAAATACAGTATTTGCTGTTGAAAGCAGTGTTGGTTTCATCCCTTTCCACTCTCTGCCCTGGTGGTTCTGACTTGAAACAATGAAGAAAAATCTGGAGTGCAGTACTTACTGTAATAAGACAAATATCCATATAGACTAAACCATGGAGTAGAAGGGACACATAATCCTTCTGCTCTTCATCTTGGCTGACAAAAATGAAAGCAGAATGAGCCCATATTTGCTATTTCTTGCCTTTACAAAGGGCTCAAAATGAATCCTGAGCATGTTCTGGTTCTTACAAGCTTCTCACTCTACAAGATATAAGCAGCTCATTATACGGGATAAGCAAAGTGTATGTTCAGCACAAGCTCTTTTCATAATGCTGAAAATGGTGTACTCTCCTTTTATATTTGTGTTGATGGGGCTGTTTGGACTGTACTCTTGAATCCTGGTTATTCTGAACTGTAATGGGGTCACACTGGACTGCTAGCAGACATTCATTTAAAGCTTGAATTAGGCATGTCAATACACCACTGCCATGTCCTCTCACTAGTGCACTGCTTACTTGCACTGCTTATGTGTTGCACTGGCAGAGATCTGTCACTTTGCATTGATCCATATTCACATTAGAGAGAGCACAGAATGTGCTACTGATAAAGAATGCCATGAACTGCACTGATGTGCACCAACAGGTACAACTTAACCACATCTGCACTGCTGCCTGGACTTAGCTTGTGGCTAATAACACACTCTGGAACTTCTTTTGTAATTCTTTTTAAAGGAACAGTTCAGGGTAAAATAAAAAATCTGGCTAAATAAATGGCCTGTGCAAAATAAAACATCTTTCTAATATAGTTAGTTAGTCAAAAATGTAATGTATAAAGGCTGGAGTGACTGGATGTATAAAATAACAGCACTACTTCCTGCTTTTCAGCTCTCTCACTCTGAGTTAGTCAGCAACATGAAGGGGGGCCACATACCGGTAACTGTTCAGTGATTTTGCAATTGATCCTCCGCATTCAGCTCAGTTATGGCCCATGTGCCTCCCCTCAAGTCACTGATTGGTCACTGCCTGGTCACCAATCGGTGGAAACCAAGAGAGCTGGAAAGCAGGAAGTAGTGTTCTGTTATGTTAGACATCCAGTCACTCCAGCCCTTATACATTACATTTTTGGCTAACTAACTATATTAGAAACAATTTTTAGTTTGCACAGCCTGTCTATTTACCCAGTTTTTATTTTTACACTGAACTATTCCTTTAAGTCATATCTGCATTCACATTTTGAAACACATGATTATGAATTGCAATCAATTGCTTGCATTGTATTTTCTATTTGAAAATCTCGTTATTTAGTATAACTGACCATTGTGAATGCTGTCATCTATGATACAGAGTATAAGGAAATAATTTACTGTAATTCACCGCTTTCTGGATAATGGATCCCATACCTTTTCCTCCTTTTAACCAGTTAACTGCCACAGAATACAGAATCTACAGTTACTGTATAGATCCATTGTTTCTAGTTTCCATTCCGAGCTACAGGACAATTGTGTAGCTTACCTCTAAAAAGGTTTCTATGTTATGCTATTTGGCCTAAACCTGACCTATCTTGTGAAAACTCAATTAGAATGAATTTAATAGGATGACTTGCTGTTGAATTCATAAGAGTGTCACGTAAAACTGTATAATAGTAGTGTCACGTAAAACTGGATTAAGATCTCGGATACTAAACTTTTGTTAAATAATATCACTATGACAAAAGCCATACTCCGTTTTGGGAATGCTTCTGTTTTGTGCACTTTGGCTTTAAATGGCCATTACAAATGTTACTCTAATGAATTACTGTGTAGGAATTGGACAAAAAAGTCAGCTGGCCATACATGGGTTAATTAGAATATCTCTTATTGGCCTGTGTATGGGGGCCTCCAGACAGTCTGCCTTTTCAATATCTGTCTGACAGTGGCCCATAGGACAGGAATAAAGACCCTGTCGGGCATGGCCTTCATCAGAGTGTTGTTAATGTAATCCTCATATAACAGGTCTCTGTATGCCCAATCTGCTCGTGGGCCCCCATGCTAACGATAACATCAGACCCATAGCATTTGTCCCAGCATGCAGATCTCAAGTTGTAAGCAGGGCTGCATTTTGGTCCATGCCCTAGACATCAGACCTCTGCACTGATCAGTTCATTATTACGAACAGTGGATAGAGGATGTAAGGTTTAACAGTGGAAATGTCCTTTCCAAGTGCCCAATGAAATAACCTTATGGTAATCCCAAAACAAAACCTGTTGTACCGTGTTAGCCAGTAGCAAAAGTAAGAAAGGAAAAGTAAGAAACTTGCTGGATGCATGTCTTCCCCCCCCCCCCAACATCTATGTCACAATTCTAGTAATAATGTTTTGTTCACATAGGTGACCTTCCTCAGAAGAAATCAAACCTGTCCTTGAGAAAAGTCATATTATATGTTCCGCCTATAGACCAATTCGTTTTGCTGTGGAAGCCTTAGGAGTGACAACATTACTAAAATAACATTATTATGATAATAGCAATTCCACATTGATGTGTTGATGTTCAGCGGATAAAACAATGTAAGCATAGGCCATAACAAATTTTGAAGGACATCCCATAAGTATACAACGTGGAAATATTTGGGCTAAACCGCAAACTCAAGTTTGTCTTGGGCAGCTTTTATGATGGATTTATCCCATTAATTACACTGTATTTTTTCACAGGTCTTGTTCTGAAGAATCAGAATGCCAAACATTCTCAGAAGTCTGATGTCGATGCCTTTTAGAATATCCTCCAAAACTTTTAGGACAGCAGTAAATATCAAAAATGACAATTATTCAGTAAAACAAGTAAAAGCAAGTTAGTCTGCTCTTGATAATTCCTGCAGTTCTATCCTGTCATCCCCATTGTGTTGTGGCCTGTTTTTTCAGTTTGTCTGCTTCTTGTTGGTCTAGTGAATTAATGCCTGCAAAGATACAATACAAATACATAATAGTTACTATATAAGCTATTTGAGGCATGGCAAACAATGCAGGATACTTGAAAGAATGAACATTGAGCATATTGTTACCAATGCCTGAATGACAAAACATGAATTTTTATGCTTATGAAATAATAAAAGTGTGACGGGCTATACATGAAATATTGGTAATAAATGGTCTAGTCCAGTGCTGTACTTCTTTGTTACTGAGGGCAGAAATTTTCTGGCTGTCATAGTGGCGGGCCGATAATGGAAGCCAGTGTTGACCACTCCCTGTTTTAAATCACACCCACTTTAAACCACACCCATGTTACCACAAGACTGACTTAATTGTTGTAGTACACCAAAATTAATTGTTGGTGCTCACTGCAGGGATATCACTCGTGAAAAAAGTTGTCAGACCCTTAAATCCATGTCTCCTCTTCCCCTGTGGATAACACAGCACCCCCAGCTAGAGTTGCCACCTTTTTCCAAAAAGGTTACCGGCCGGCAGGGGGCGGTGCTAAAAAAGGGGCGTGAAGTGACGCAAAAGGGGCGGAGCCACGGCGATCGATGGAAGAAGTCCTGGGCTCTGTACTAAAAGCCAATTAAGTATGAAACGTTGTATCTTTTTATGACTGTTCAGTGCAGGAGATGAAAGAGAAATCTGGGACAAGTCAGTACAAATGTCAGATGGCGGTTTGAGATGTCTAAAGTAGGACTGACCCACTCAAAACGGGACAGTTGGGAGGTATGCAATAGTGCATGCCAATCTTTATTGTAACAGCCAGCATGCCAAAGTGTTGCACAGACTACTATAAAGTAAAGAGCAGCAGTAAAGCTCACCATACACCTCAAGTTACAGTCAGCTGGAAGGGTCGGCAGTGAATGGATATCTGTCCAGTCCCACACATTGGCCCAAATCAGATTGATCTGATATTTGGCCAGAAGGCCAGTGATCACATCCTAGTGCAAACCGACAGAGACTAGTCTGGTGAAACTAGAAGGGGAAAGAAGGAGAATATTGACCTGCAAGTTACAGTGCTTATCTTGTAGTTTATTTCCTGACAACATGGGCTTAACAGATGTGAAATGTAAGTAACACATCATACCTATCACAAGGACCTGGCACCATATGGTGCAGCGGGATCAAAGGCTCGAACAAGCAAAGGGTTAAACACCCCGCCACATACATTCAGTCTTGCCTAAACACCATTAGATGCAAATGAATAATGTACTGTCACTTAAGTGTGACCCCCCCACCCCAAGTCTGTAAAGAATGGGCCTAGGTCCCTTGAAGAGATCATCTGTGTGTGACTGAAATTGACATGCTTATATACCATTAGGTCCTGTTCCATGAAATAGGGCTTTTCTGAAATCCATTGTTTGTCTCACTATCCACAGCATAACAAAGGAAAAAACTGTGTATAAAATTTTCAAATAGAGACAAAAAGCAACCAAACAAGCAAAGAAAGCCACCAACTGCAAAGGCATGGTCCAAACATGAAGCTTGTGATGGTAGTTAATAGTTAAATGCCATTAGTTCTCCAAATCCCTGCAAAACAACAACAACAACAAAAATCGACTTAGAAAATGCTACTAAAACTGTGTTGATAGTAGGAACCATTTCCACTCTGCCCCAAAGCAGATCCTCACCTTGCCCAACAACAGGAAAACAACAGAGACGTTCAGAGAAGAAAAGCGAGGAAGATATTTTGTGCTGTAGGAGTCATTTGCTGATGTGCATAATGGCATCCCATTTATTATTGATGCTTTGTAGGCATTCTAAATATGGTGACATTTAAAGGGCAAGGAAAGGCAAAGAAATAAAATCCCATTTTTAAGAAATCTATCTCCAATGTACATTAATTAAAAAAATGTGTACTGTTTTCATAAGAAATCTGACTATGCATTGAAATTCTCCCTTTGTTTAGTGCTGTGGATAGGAATTGTCAGACAGTCCCTAATTTCTGGCATGGAAACAATCATACTTATGAACAGCAGGTGGAGCCCCTGCCTTACTTAGCAGCCATGCAGAACTCCAACAGATTTGTTTGTTTTTTATCATTTATGACGATCCCTAAGCAGCCCAGATCACACTGAGCATGTGTATGTAGTCTAGTCTTTGTATAACAAAGTTACAAGATGACAGCCCCCTGTGGCCAACTTTGAAAGCATAAATTATTTGTTTGATTAGGCTTGTGGTGCAGCAAGTTCATGTTTATGTTTAGTATACAAAATACAGCATTTCTAGCCTTATTCTATTTTACACTTTCCTTGTCCTTTAAATAGCTGAATATTAGTAAAACAGGCAATATTCAAAGCCAGAGCCCGAAAACACATGCAGCAAAACCTTCATTTGGTTTTGGTGTGCCATAAAACTCTGGAACAGCAGAGAAACTGGTTCGGGTGAGACAGGCTAAAAGGAGCCAAAAAGCCCTTCATGATGCTAAACATGCAGTGTAAAGTCTTCTTTCCATGCCTCCATAGCACTGTCTTCATACCAAAAATGAGATTTTAACTCTCACATAAGGCATTTTGGGCGGAGACATGCAAGTCACTCCTTTATGTCCCTGTGGGCAACTAGCACAGATACAGCCAAATAGGTAAGAGCCATATCTAGTGATGGGCGAAACTGACCCACGCACAAAATTTGCCAAAAGGCATTTAAGTCTATGTGATACAATTTTTTTTTTGACATGCAACAATTTTTGTCACCCATTGGAGTATATGGGTTTTATTTTCATGTCAAAACTTGCAGAAAAATTTTGTTCATCACGACATATATCCAAACTTCCAGACAACCTGTTTTGATCTTGTTATATCTCATCAGTGCAAGATATTGATTGTGGCTTCTGAGTGGGTAGGACTGGGAGAGCAGTGAAGCAGAGAAGCAATGGGTCACAGGGACATAGAGTGATTTGCATGCATCTGCCCATAATGCCTTATATGAGAGTTCAAATTTCATTTTTGAAACGAGGCATTTTAAAGAGAACTAAAACCTAAAAAATAATGTTGCTTCAAATGCCATATTTAATATACTGAACCTATTGCACAAGCCTAAAGTTCCAGCTTGTCAATAGCAGCAATGATCCAGGACTTCAACTTGTCACAGGGGGTCACCATCTTGGAAAGTGTCTGTGACACTCACATGCTCAGTGGGCTCTGAGCAGCTGTTGAGAAGCTAAACTTAGGGGTCGGCACAAATTGTCAAGCAGCAAATGAAGCCCAAAACAAATGTTCAATATTTCTAGCTATTTCTTTAATTAAGCTTTAGTTCTCCATTAAATACCTTGATTTCAGAAAGTATTACACTGTATGTGCAGGGAGATTTCATTTTGTTGCTGGAATAGTTTTCCTAACTAGACGAGGTTAAAGACTGCTGGCTGGCACTTCATGGTGAGAGGCTCCTGCAGCAGAGGCAAAGTCTCATTCCCAGAGTAGGCATCAGTTAAGCCATTGGTTGTTTTGCAAGTCTGCATTGCCATGGTTACCACTTTCTCGTGAGTCATGTTGTTACAGTGGATCCTTAAACTGAGGAGTGAATTCAACTGTTGTACAATGCAGTGATTATTGTAGGCAAGCAAGCTTGTCCAAAAAACATGAAAAGCTCCACTTCGAAGCATTTGGCTCATTGCCTCTGGGACTTAAGCATATCCCTAAAGCCTGACATATATTCTTAACTTCCTGCGAGAAGACCTTTATAAACCTCTGGAATGTCTTTTTCATTTTCCCCACTGATAAATACACATATAGCTCTTTGTGTTCTCTGTATTTTAGGCATCGTTACTTCTGGGCAGGACTATGCAGCATTCAGGCCCGGACTGGCAATCTGTGGGTTAGGGCAAATGCCAGAGGGGCTGCTATAAGGTGCCATAGAAAGTCAGTATTTAGTGGGCTGGTGGGGGCTGTTTGGGCCTCTATGTGGGCTGATTGGGCCTCTGTGTACCTGAAATGCCAGGGCCTATTTTGATTCTCAGTCCAGTCCTGGCAGCATTTTCCAAACAAATGATTGGCTACATAACAACATGTGTACACTAGAGAAAGGTGTCAAAAAGGATCAAGCTCTTAGATTTTATAACAGTGGTGGAGCACTGAAGGATATTTTATTGCAACGAAAATGTGTGTTAAGAATTAGGATAGACTGTAAATTGTTAAAAGAGCAATTCCATTTAAGGATTCACAGAATCCAGGATTCGGTTCAGGATTTAGCCAGTATTTTGCCTTTTTCAGTAGGATTTGGATTTGGACAATCCTTCCGTCTGGCCTAAGCGAATCTGAATCCTAATTTGCATATGAAAATTAGGGGTGGAGAGTGTGTGACTTTTTGTCACAAAACAAGGAAGTAAAAAATATTTTCCACTTGCCACCCCATATGCAAATTTGGATTCGGTTCCGTTTTCAGCAGAGTCTTTCTCAAAGGATTCAGGGGTTTGGCTGAATTTTTCACGAAGGATACAGGGGTTTGCTGAATCCAAAATAGCGGATTCAGCACATCCCTAATTCCATTACATTATTATACTACTCTTTTAGAATTTCATATTTTAAATAGGGATGCACCGAATCCAGGATTCGGTTCGGGATTCAGCCAGGATTCGGTCTTTATCAGCAGGATACGGATTCAGCCGAATCCTTCTGCCTGGCCAAACCGAATCCGAATCCTAATTTGCATATGCAAATTAGGGCCAGGGAGCTAGATCACGTGACTTTTTGGCACAAAACAAGGAAGTAAAAAATGTTTTCCCCTTCCTACCCATAATTTGCATATGCAAATAAGGGTTGGGATTCGGTTCGGTATTTGGCCAAATCTTTCGGGAAGGATTCGGGGGTTCGGCCGAATCCAAAATAGTGGATTCGGTGCATCCCTAATTTTAAACTACATAAGGCACAGTTCAGTGTTCAGCAAACTGCTAACCTATAACAGACTCATGGAGTACATTTTTTTTCCCAAGGACCAGAGGGGACTGAAACACAGCATTGCAATATTTGTCTCCTTTAGCAATAACTTTTTAAGGCGAGAAAGTTCCAAAGGTGACCTGGATTGCACAGTGGGGAGGCTGTTCCATGAGTGTCACTGCATAGCTGTAAGTTACTACTGAAGTGGTGCCATTTACCCTCTAGATTGAAAGCTCTTGTGAGCAGGGTCTTTGAGTCCATTTTTGGGAATGAGAGCAAATTAATTGTTGGGGTGTTAGATATGATATTTTTGTTTGCATGGAGGAAATTGAACCTTTTAATATAATGCACACAAATTCAACTGTTTATGAAATGCCTTTTGTTGTTTTGTTTTATCCAGGCTTCATAGTTTTTCTTTCTATGCATCTTTCTATTTTTTTCCATCATTAGTTTTCCATTGTTATTTCCCCCTTTCAGTTTTTCCTTTTGGAACTGGTATTTCTGTCTCTTTTTTCCAATACATTCACTTTACATTTGCCCTCCAGTTATGTGATGCACACCCCCTGCACCTCCCCGGGAGAGTGGTAAAGCAAAAGCCACCTCAGAGCAGCACAATCACACAGGGTGCAGAACCACTCCTTTATAATAGTCTTATATTTTAAAATGGGGGTATATTATTCACTATAAACATGTACTGCAATGGCTTTTCTCAACAAATTGCATAATTTAGTCTACTTATGCGCTATAGTCATAAGGATTCCTTAGTTTCCACTGGGTCTTTTGATGTCGGAATCATCCGTGCTATACTGTATATATCTACACATTCACCCATAGATCTGGAAAAAGCTGCAGACAGCTAGTCTGTGCATGTTTCCTCGCCAATAAATAATTAAGAAAAAAAATGTTTTTTTTCCCCCACAATAATTAATATACCTGATCTAAGCATTTCAAGAATTTCTCAAAGAACAGGGAACAGCAAGCACAGCACTTGAGAGTACATCTGGTACACACATTGTCCTGTAAATAAAAAAAAAAATACTCTTAATTATTATCCATATGTGGTACAGATTTTTTTGAATACCATAAACACATACTGCCAGTACTAACAGACCCTTTTAATCACGTACTTCCCTGTGATAGTAGATTTGCTAATACACAAAGATTGATGAGCAGAATGTCTTTTCCCACAACAGAAAATATGTTGCTCTGGAATAAAACCAACTGGTTTACCAGCTGCAAGAATCTGCAGAGAAATAACCTCAATTACACTGCCAAACAGGAAATCACATTAACAGGGAGGGACATTAACAATCAGACATACACAGCAGCAAATTTAAGTTTTATACAAAAACAAAACCATTGACAATGCCCCAGTGTCATACTGAGAATAACAGCATAGTTTCACTGCAGTCTAGCGCATCTGGGGGATGTTATAACAGTAGTAAAGGCTGACACGTCTAGTAACCCATAGCAACCAGTTACTGGTCTATGAGTGCTAGAATATTGAAAGCAAACATATGCTCCCTGTCGATTAATAGCCCCTACTGGAACTGTGACCCTGTAACTACTGTATATAATCCTATTGGTATCATGTATTTCGAGAGAAGAGAGAGAAGCAAATAACAGTAAAACTCCATGTGAAACTTGCAACTTGCACCTGATCACTTGCATGATAACACTACCGCGACCCACAGATGCAAATAAATGTTCACATTAAGTCATGTGTAAGATGAGGTTCTGCAATTCTCGTTAAAAAAAACGGGATGGGCGTATTTGCGTTTTGCACATTTGTTAGTAAATAAACCCTGCGGTCTCCTGTAACCCTTTGCCTGCCAAAGAATCTGCCTTTTTAAAGGTGCTTTGTAAAATGCATGTTGTAAGTCAACACTTTCCCAGTGCCACCTTAAACCCAGAAATTTAAGTGCTCCTTGTTGAAAGTTACCTTACTTGCTGACGACGCAGCATTTATATCATTGGCAGACAAAAGGGTTAAAGATCTATTTCATGGAAAACAAATGGACAACATAGTGATAGAGCATAATTTATCTTTATGCTAGAGGATCACAGTGCAATTTCCTTTATTCGTTATTGGTGTCTTTAGTAAGATCCTAGGCACCAATCTTAGGTTTAGATATATAAAGACTCAATTCTCTAATAAAAAGGTAGTCTCTAACTTTCATCAAACAAAACAGGACTGCTCTCAACAAACCGATGTAAATACCAATAAACTGTTGCTCCTGAAATAATCATTTGCTGACACTTGCTGAAGTTGAAACCCACTCGTCCAAATAAATCCAATTAAATGATACCACCACGTGTAGCGTATCCCAGCAAGTGGTTTATATTCTACTTGTCCCTCTGAGGAGACCTGAGAATTACCTAAAGTCAAAGGAAATCATAAATGTACTATCAAAAATGTTCAATATTATGCAAAAAATAAATTATGATCTAAAGGGAAGCATGCATTGAGGTCATTTTGATACTTTTTTGTTCTAATATACAAAAAAAAAGTCCAATTCCTGCCACCAAACCACTACTAATTTGATATCAACCTGAAGCAAGGAACCATATGGCAATAAGTATGCAGTCTTCCCTCCCCCCTTTAGGACTGTGTTTTTATCTTTATGCATTTTGGAATAAAACACAATTTGTTTCCTTTTCTTACCCTCTCCTTCTACACTTAAAGGGATTCTGATGTGATTTTTATGATGTATTTTTATTTCTAATTTACACTGTTTACACTGTAAATAATTCATACTACTATATACAATTTCATTACTAAACCACCAAGTGTATTTTTTTAGTTGTAATAGTGTGTAGGTGCCATCTCAGGTCATTTTGCTTGGTCATGTGCTTTCAGAAACAGCCAGCACTTTAGGATGGAACTGCTTTCTGGCAGGCTGTTGTTTCTCCCACTCATTGTAACTGAATGTGATGCAGTGGGACCTGGATTCTAATATTGAGTGTTGTTCTTAGATCTACCAGGCAGCTGTTATCTTGTGTTAGGGAGCTGCTATCTGGTTACCTTACCATTGTTCTTTTGTTAAGCTGCTGTAGGGGAGAATGGGAGGGTGTGATATCACTCCAACTTGCATTACAGCAGTAAAGAGTGACTGAAGTTTATCAGAGCACCAGACATATGACTTGGGGCAGCTGGGAAATTGACAAAATGTCTAGCCCCATGTCAGATTTCAAAATTAAATTTTGATAAAAATTCTGTTGGAGCAGCACTATTAACTGATGTGTTTGAAAAAAATTTTTTTTCCATTACAGTATCCTTTTAATTTAATGTACTGTAATTTAACCACTGTTTCACTGGTCTGTTATAATCATGGTTGTCCCCTTTTTCCTTAAAAAAATTTGTATATGAAAACATATAAATAAAGAGATATAAAAACACAATTAATGCCTCTCTGCCTCTGGAAGCAAGTATGGGGATGAGCAGTAATCACAGCAAGGGAGTTTGTAAGTTTATGGGCCTATGTATGTCTGTAATAAATGGATTACTGAATTGGATCCCCTGGCTGCCTGTTCTTCCCAGAATAATCCAATTTCCAGGACCTGGCCACCAAAAACTTTAAACAGAGAACCTATCCTCTGTTTATGAACACACTTCCTGGTACCTACCTCTCCTACAGGGGAGAGATCATAAGGAAAGCCACATCATTTTAGCCATTTCCTTGGTCACTCTACCACCACAGTAAAATCTTCCCTTAGTCCGGCTAGCCATTGTTCCCCACTGACCAGTGATTAGCACATTCCTCTTGTTTAAAGTAAGATTTTTTTAAATAAGGTTTGATTGGTCGAATTTCGAGTTCATGGGAATTTTTAAAAACTCCCATGAACTCAAAATTCAACCTTTGATAAACGTGCCTCCCATCTTCCACCTATTTAATCAGTGTTCGCAATTTTCTTATTCCCTTGCAACAAATAAGTAGGGATGGCGCGAACCGCCGAAAAAAAGTTTGCGAACATGTTCGCGAACTTCCGGA
>CM044438.1:81453809-81507065 GCA_024363595.1 Xenopus borealis | reverse complement strand
AACACCGGATGTTCGCGCGAACTAGTTCGCCGGCGAACAGTTCGCGCCATCCCTACAAATAAGCAACAATGTTGTATGGAGGCTGATTAACTGTTCTGGAAAAGACCCCATTTCTGTTCCAATGAACCAGAGAACAAAATGAGACAGACAAAGAATGCTTTCAACATCTATGCTCTGAAAAACATTCATGAATGTACAGCTGCTCTGAATTACATTGATTCTTTGATATTGCAGAAACAGTTTTTTTGATTGGAGATCCCCTTTAATATATTTATTATTGTAATGCAATATGTTGGTTCCACCTGTGTTCGGTGCTTGCTTCCATCATCATGAGGCTGTGCCCATAAAGAAGAATTGACTGTATCTGGGCCTGCGCTCCCCTGTGGATTGAAACAGAACACAAAGGAGCTCAGCCCATAATGCTCAAGAATAAGAGCCCTTTACATACTACTACACTTTGATATATAAATGCTAAAGACTGGATTGGTTGATACTGATATCTGCAACTGTGCAAATAAGCACCTTGCAAAGCAAAAGGTGCATGGATGCTTATCTAACAGCAGATACAATATTACATATTGAACAAAACGTCAGGATGTTTCTTTAACGCAGGCCACTTGGCAGTCTGTTGAGAGCAGATCAACAAATTATTTGCTTGCCAAAATAAAATATGTTTGAGTCAAGATGATGTCTGGCCTTTGATGGTTCCTTCCTTGATGACAGATTAGAAACATAAACAAAAAATTATATGTGGCCTCTCCGTAAAACCAGTATTCATTTACAGCACATATAATAAAAATGTGTAGCTGGTCTATATGGTTTATATGTATATTCATGATTTGTTCCCATTAGCTAATTCCCTCCTGTGCCTTTCAGAACTGGCTACAATTGACATATGTGTATAGCATTGGGTTGCTGGCTCTGCAAAGGGTCCCATTTGAAAACTTTAGCTTAAAATTTGTGTTTATTTCGCACTCTGTTTAAGCTTTATGCCATATGAAACAATGCAATTGCACATTTCCTACCATTTGTTACAAGTACAAATTGTTCAAATTCCACATGTTCTGCAAATCTAAAACAGCTCTGGGGGAAGGTAAACAACCCTGCTGTATTCTAACAGGGGAATACGATAAACATGTAAAATTCACATTAGACCGTTAAATTGTTAAATGAACAAGACATTTTTTGGAGCTTGTATAATGACTCTCTCTCACAGGAAAATTGTGAAAAAATTGCTTTACTGACTGTTACTATATTGTCACCATAAATAGCCTCTGTTTCCTGATTTCCAAATGTAAGCTACTGAAGAAACCAGTTCAGTTTTTTTTTTTTTTTATTATTTGCTTTTTAAACTTCATTAGGCATATATTTTGGTGCATAATCTTTTTTTGCCACTAGGTGGGGATAAGAGTTTAATTTAATGCAATGGCCCATAATTGCAATGCTCTTCAGATAATCCCAAAATGACAAAATATGTTGAATGTAATGTAGGAGAGACTAAACCTAGTAATTCCTGCTACTAGGAAACATGTAAAATAAAAGTCTGTTGAATAAACCCTTTCAGGATATTCTTTTTGGGATACTGTCATGGGAAAACATTTTTTTCAAAATGCATCAGTTAATAGCGCTGCTCCAGCAGAATTCTGTGTTGAAATCCATTTTTCAAAAGAGCAAACACGTTTTTTAAATTTCAATTTGAAATCTGACATGGGGCTAGACATATTGTCAATTTTCCAGCTGCCCCAAGTCATGTGATAAACTTCAGTCACTCTTTACTGCTGTACTGCAAGTTGGAGTGATATCACCCCCTCCCTTTCCCACACCCAGCAGCCTAACAACAGAACAATGGGAAGGTAACCAGATAACTGCTCCCTAACACAAGATAACACAAGTTAACAGCTGCCTGGTAGATCTAAGAACAGCAGTCAATAGTAAAAACCCATGTCCCACTGTGTTCCCTTCAGTTACATTGAGAAGGAAAAACCTAAGGCCTCCTAAGGGCTGGTGCAGACAGGGAGATTCGGGAAGATTCTGTCGCCTGGCGATTAATCGAATATAAAACAGTCTGTTTGCTCTTTTAAGAAATGGATTTCAGTGCAGAAGTCTACTGGAGCAGCACTATTAACTGACAGTATCCCTTTAAGGAAGAAACAAAACTGACATTTATTTAAAGACAAACTAAACTCACCCTGCAAATATTGTTTTAGCTCATGGGTACAGTCCTACTGGCACCCTCCCAACTGCATTGTGCCCAATTCCTCCAAATTAACTTTACCCATGTCAGGCCCGGACTGGCCATTTGAGGGTTAGGGCAAATGCCAGAGGGGCTGCTATAAGGTCCCATAGAAAGTCAGTGTTTAGTGGGCTGGTGGGGGCTGTTTGGGCCTCTATGTGGGCTGATGGGCCTCTTGTGTACCTGAAATGCCAGGGCCTATTTTAATTCTCAGTCCAGTCCTGACCCATGTTGCTCCTCCTCAACTGCAGAGCAGGCACATGCACAGAGAAAGCCAATCTATGGTCCTGGCCCACGATTCTTTCAACTACATATCCCTCTCTCTTTAACCAGCCATAACAACAAAAAAGGTTTCAGCTTCCATAATTGACCAGCATGTATATTATCCTTACTACAGAGCTTTTTGCAAAAAGATATTAAACAAAAAAAAGGGAAGGGTTTTCCGTAAGCTACAGGGATGGGACTCATTATTCAGAATGCTTGGACCCTGGGGCTTTTCCAGATAATCTTCATACCTTGAGTGTGCTAGAAAATCATTTATACATTAAATAAACCCAACAGGCTGATTTTGCTTCCAATAAGGACTCATTTTGTCTTCGTTTGAATCAAGTACAAGCTACTGTTTTATTATCATAGAGAAAAGGAAATTATTTTAAACATTTTTAATTATTTGCATAAAATTGAACCTATGGGAGACAACCCTGCCATTATTCAGAGCTTTCTGGATAACGGTTTTCTGAATAACAGATTCTATACCTGTATAGCTATAGTGAATCTGCCCCTTAGTATGTATGTGTGGCATAACTACTTTGTGAGTCTATAATTCCAATCTATTATTTACACCACTGCCTAGAGAAAACTGGATTTGCTCTGCCATTCCAAACTGGAATGCTGCCAAATAATGAACTGCCCTGAGCATTTTATTTTTACCTTTACAGTTTTGTTTACATAAATGGTGTGCAGGATAACCGCCAGTTTTTTTTCTGGGACAGATATGTTGCTAAATGCCTTTGTGTTGTCGTGCAAATTAATGCTTGTTTGCATTGCAAATATTGTTCCTTTTTTATTATTTTAAATAAATATTTTTTTAAATATTGTTACCTGTTTACTTTCCTCGTTTATTTCCCTGTGTGAAAGCCTAGCCATTCTTTGATGACTGTTGAGTGATGGGAGGGGAAAGAGCAGCTACCAGTTCTGTAGGAGGGGCCCAAATAATAATAATAATAATTACATGAAGACTGGTTGGAGGAAGCATATTTAAAAAAAATTAATAGCAGCATTATTGAAGGTATAGACATGTTAATAGTGAATACAATTAATAGGGGAAAAACTTTGCCCCTTACATAATGGTTAAAACTGCCAGCTTTACATTTAACACTTACCTTTACAGTATGAACCAGTCTTCTTGACACACATTCTTACACAGCCACACACATAACTTATTACTTAGCTAACAGCAAACATGTACAGTATTTCCCACCCTCAATATCTTATTATGAATGAATAAAGAGAAGTGTGAACCATTCCATTGAATCTGCTCTGCTTCTCTCTTTGGTGAAAATTCTGGTGTATTGAAAATTTCGAGCATAACATGAGCCTGTTTCTCCATCCATTCCTACAGAATCCACAGGTGTAGGTTCAAAATTGGATCATTGGATCTCTGTCCATAGGGATTTCCATTCTTGCTGGTCCTGGGCTAGAGTCCTGCAGCGGGTCGGGTACCCGCGGGTTACCCGCAAAATCCAGTGGTACCCTGCGGGTTGCTCATAGAATTTCTGGGTGCGGGTATAGAAGCGGGCCGGTGGTTCTGCAGGTTGGCGGGTTGAGGGTCGGGTCGCGGATCCTCGCTATAGGGATCTTTACTCCTTTTTCTGAGCATTTCTACTACTGATGATGTCACATCCGGTTTACAATGACAGCACTTCCTGTTTTACTCCTTTTTTTCTGATCCCGGCTACTTCCGATGATGTCACTTCCTGTTTATGAAGACAGCACTTCCTGATTCTTGATGGTCAGCGGGTCGCGGGTTCTGGGTTGAGGGTACGGTTCGGGTCGCGGGTCCAAGCGGGTAAGAATGCGGGTCGCGGGTCCGGGTCCGGGTTGCGGGTTCGGGTCGGGTTCGGGTCCCAAAAAATGGACCCGCGCAGGACTCTATCCTGGGCATCTCCCTTTTCAAGCTATTATTTTGTTGTAGAAAGATTAAGCTGAGAATACAACAGATTGGAAGATTTGATAATTGCTGATCTATGTGACATATGACATAGTATTGCTCAAGACAATAAATAGTTTTTTCTTGAATGATTATATTGTTAGTAGTGTAATGTAGTAATGTAGTTAGTTGTAAGCTGCTGGATAGCAAACCAAGATGCATATCTGGTAAAGGAATATTGTGCATGAGAAGCAGAGATCCAGTGAATGCAAAGAGTTAGAAATGCAATAAGGTTTAGATGTTCAATATGCTCCTTTAAAACATCAAACGAATATATATATACATACATTATACATTATTGTTGGACTGGAACTACAAGGGAATCATGTAGCAGCATATTTGTCCAACTACGTGTATTAGGGCAATTTAGCCAAACATCACCAGTCAGATCACATCAATCCAGCCTGCAGACCAGCAATGAAGTCACTTAAGCTCCCCATAGACGCAACGATCTTTCCCTGCCGAATGACCGATCTTAGGGAAGTCCGACCAATCTGTCAAATTATAGTGCGGTTAGTGGGATACAAACGATCGTACATCTTACGATTTTTCATCCGACATTGGTCTAAAGATTGATCGGCCAGGTTAGAAAATCTTTATAGGTCCCCATGTAATCTAATTATGTTTGCAGGGCCAAGCAGGCTGCGATCCTTCAGTTTTGCTGGCAATATCACCTGAAATCTTCTTTTTAGTTGATGGACACATTGGACATTTAAACGATCGTTTTGAGACAATCGTGGTCTCACGATAACAATTGGATCTTTCAAAAATCTTTACGTCTATGGCCAGCTTTAGTCTAGTAAAGGGTTGTTGGTGATCTGAACAGTTGATGAGGAACTGAATGCTTCCAATTCTTCCAATTAAGTTGCTCTGTGCCAACAACTCCACTGTGTCAGTAATCAAAATAGTAAAGGATTTTTTGCAGAGTCTGCTGGAGTTCTAATTTTTTTACTATTTTGAATGAAGACACTTAGTGGAAATGCTGGGCTGTGTACTTATGGGTTGGCTCATGGTTTGATGCACAGGCCCAATTGCACTGTCCCAGCTTTCTATTTTGGCAGATCGGCACTGCACATACTTACCAGAAAGTATACCCTTTCATCATAAATGAATCAAACCATATTGATGTGTTTCCATCTGAAAGTCAATGCATTGCTGGAGCTGGTGAATGATTGTGTCAGAACCTGCTTTGAGATAAAGGAGAATAGTAGGTTATATGGCCTTTTTATTTCTCATCAAGATAGGACTTTCCTGCCTCTGAATCACGTGGTGGTGTTTATACAAATGGCCTGTAGATGTCACTGTTTTCTCTGAATGATCAGCATGGATCTGTGTGAGGACTGCACCAATGCCATAGTGTGAAGCATCTGTAGTAACCATAGTGGGTAGTGCAGGATCAAATAAAGCTAGTGATGGACTGTTCACAATTCATTTCACTATTTCAAAGCTATGTTGAGCAGTACCTGACCTATCCAGACTTAAACTTCTACATAGTAGTGCTCTAAGTTGCTCCACAACTGAAGCATAGTTGGGAATAAACTTAGAATACCATGAGGTAAGACATAAGAAAGCTCGTAAGGTCTGAAAATCAGAAGCACTACAGAAGGTCAAGTATTGGCAAATCCAGTAGGTCATGAGGTACAGGTATGGTACAGGGTACAGGGATCTGTAATTTGGATCTTTATAAGTCTATTACAATTTCATTGAAACATTAAATAAACCCAAAGGGTGTTTTTGCATCCAATAAGGTTTCATTATGGTTGGGATCAAGTACAAGCTACTGTTTTATTATTACAGAGGAAAAGTGAACAAATTAGATGATTTGGATAAAATGGAATCTATGAGAGGCAGCCTTCTTGTAATTCTGAGCTTTCTGGATAATGGGTTTTTGGATAACAGATCCCATACCTGTATATGCTGTTGCAGCATTGAGCATTGATTTTTGCTGTACAGTTATTCTTGGTTAGGGGAGGATGATTAGCGGCTGTCTCAAAAGGACATCCTTCCAAAACACAGACAACCTCTGGGATTACAAGAATGAAATATCCCGCTAGATAAGCATAGCTTTTTTTAATAACAATAAAAATGTCAGCCTTCGGTCATATTTGTTATATTTGGAGTGATCAATAGATATGCCCCTAAAAATCTGAATTGAAAATTGCAGAGGGAGCTAAGTCTTTCACCTCTGGTGAACTGGGGAGAATTCTATTTTCACCCTTTGATTAACTGTCAGAGCCCAGGTGAATGTTGAATGGTGTTTACATAATGGACAGTTTAGTTACTGTGCAAATAAAACAACAAGAGTTTGTATTTTATAATGGCCGTAAGTCATTGACTCTAAAGGTGGCCATACATGGGCCAATAAAAGTTGTCGGCAGCTTATCGGACCGTGTATGGGGCCCTCCGACGGGCTTCACCGATCGATATCTGACCGAAAGTCGGCCAGATGTCGATTGGGCAGGACAAAAAATCCCATCGGATCACGGCCGCATCTGTTCGTTGATCCCCTAGGACCCACGATTGGATCATCCCGATAGAGATCCGCTCGTTTGGCGACATCGCCAAATGAGCGGATCTCTGCGTGTATGACCACCTTTAGTACTCTGAGTTGTTTAAGGGAGAGATTCTGGGAGATTGTTGCCCCGCAGAAGAGGCAATTAGGCTAGTGGCAGATGTGTAAGTCGAAACAAGCTGGAGTTATGCAGACTAAAGTACTGCGTAACGCCTGCTTGTTTCGAACTTACATGTGTTACATTGGATTTACGCGGTTTATGGAACGCGTTTGGAAACAGTGGGTAAAGCCATTTCCTTGATTCCTTGCTCTGCTATTTTTTGTATAGCTAGTGACAGACGAGCAGATTCCGGGAGATGTCACCAGGCAACTAATCGCTTCTTCAGCCCAGTGACAATCTCCCTGAACTGCCTTCCGTCTGCCTTCCCTGTGCTTGAATGCGGAATCACCTGCGCAAATACACTTGCGTTGCTTCGGTTTCCGAAGTCGCCCGAACTTTCCTTGTGAGGAAATTTCAGGAATCGAAGCACCGCAATTGTATTTGCGTAGGTGATTCCTCATTCAAGCACAGGGAAGGCAGACGGAAAGCAGTTCAGGGCTGAAGAAGCAATTAGTTGCCTGGCGACTAAATCTCCCCAAATCTGCCCATCTGCCCCAACCCTTAACAGTACTTCTTCTAAAACTAATTAAACATTTACACACACAACACAATTTACATGATTAACTCTGGGGAAAGTATTGTTGAAGTCATTTACAGGCAGAGACTGTAGAATTTCATCTTTACATAGGAATACCAGGATATATATGGTTCATATTGCTTTCATACCATAAATGCTTGAATGTTTGTAGCAGTCGCCTTTGGCTTCAATCTTAGACCCCCCTTCTGCTACTTTGTTGACTTTAAGCTACAAACACATTAGAATCCCAACAGGCTGACAGTGGTACCAAACTAAAAGTATAAAAAGTATTAAAAGGGTATAACATGGTATATAAAAAAAAAGCCTGGCAGTTAAATTAAACTGTTTGAGATAAGGCATATAGCGAAACATTAGGAAAAAACCCCCACCGCCCCAGCCCCACCGACTCAGACTTGCTCCCTGCCTGACTCTATCGGAGCACCTGCAGATAAAAATATCAACTGAAAGTATCTCGGTTTATGATCCCAGGTCTGTGTTAAATTTAATTGAATTGAATACGTCAGCCATACTTCATACATTGTGGAAATAGAAAGAAGGACAAAAAAAAATTGCCATGTGGAGCATAGCAATTATTTAGCCACACCCATTTTATGTGGCCACACGCCCCTAATTAACATGACTGTTTTACAAAATTTGGCAGATTATGAAAGTTTGAACACATTTCTGTGGTTTTATGTGTTATTAAAGTTTTACTAATGGAGGTGAATTGCCCTTTAAACTACAAGTCACATTTCCCCCAACTTATCTTACATTGTTACAGTTGTTTCTGTGCTTATCTTAAATTGTTACAAAAGTATCTAAGCGCACCTGCCACATATTCTGGGCTCTCCAATGAAGTTTGAAACGTTGTATTTTTTTCTAGCTGTTCAGTGCAGGAGATCAAAGAGAAAGTCAGGACATTTCTGTAACAACCTGGGACTGCGCTGAGCTGTCAAAATCTGGACTGAGCTGTCAAAAAACGGGACAGTTGATACTTATGTTCACTTGGTGCATTCTTAAATGCATTTATACGTATTGCTGCAGGACTCGCTGTGAATAAAAGCTATTATACTGGCAATTTGATAATGTGACACACTGCACAATTCTCTTACTATAGACATGCTGTTATTAATGAATTAAGTCTACATGTGGCTTGTATCTGGCTCATGAAGTGAGAGGTCATGTGTGCAAGGGCAAATATCAGCAGTCAATGATTTCCATATATATCCATTGTATGGAATGTCTGGCATTCCATGTTCCTATCAGTAACTGGCCACAACCTTAGATTAGTGTGTTTGCTTCTACTGACATGCTAAGGTAAAGATTAAAAAAGTGTTTTGATGCCAAACTGATAATAGTTTTGCCTTGCAGTATACAAAGATATTTTACAAGGCTGGAATAAGAGAAGAGTTAATCCTGGGATAATGCAGAATAGCTTTTACTTCAGCTTATATAAATAGTTTAAACAATTAAAACATGACTTTGGGCTCTTTTGCTAAACTACAACTCCTAACAATCCTGATGGCAATTTTCAGGTTAAGCCTAGGGCACACAGAGCATATTCTCTGGTGGAGTAATCAACAATTCAGAAGTAATAGGGAAAAGACCAGTTCAAGTTCATGACTTCCCAGGGGTGAAATGATTGGACAAAACCAAATTGCTGAGCAATGTGGATTAATGAACTGCTACTGGGATAGGGGGAAAAAGTCATTTGTGGGGTGCTGTTTGAAAATGATACATATTGTGAAGGAAGTTGAGTTATCTCTTTAAATTAGAGACACATGGAAGTATTAGGTAAGCAAAAGAGGGATTCTATTTGGCCACCCAGCTTGTGGGGGACATTGGGCTGATCCAATCATTCTTCCTTGGGTCAGAGAAGGCCTGTGCAGAGCAGTCAGCCACAGAAAGCTTCTATGGTCCAAAATGATCCCCCATAAATGTAATTATCCTCCAGACTAGTGATGGGCGAATTTGCGGCGAATTCCCGTGGTACACCGCAGGCGAATAAATTCGTGTCTCGTTTTTGGATGCGGGGGTCCGTTTTTGGACGGGGGTGTCCATTGCTGGCATTGAAAAAAACAGACGCCAGCAATGGATGCCCATGTCCAAAAACTGACGCCTGCATCCAAAACTAATTTTTCGCCATTTCACAAATTTGAATTCAGTGAAACGCCGCCGATTCGCTCATCACTACTCCAGACCCATTAAAAATCTGAAGAGTGGATTTTTGAATACAGACTCCAAAAGGGTGACGTCTCAAGGGAAGTTGGCAGTCAATATTTTTATTAGCTTTATGCATTGAATGAAATGACTATACCAAACTGTGCCCTTGCACAAAAAAGTGTGGAAAATACTGTAATCCAGTAAACAAGTTCTATATCATTTTCAAAGCAGCATGTGCATTAAAGAACAGAAAACACAAAAATGGCTTTTTTCCCATCTTAGAACACTTCTAGGAAATTGATTTACTGCATTATATATTCAGTATGTTTGCAGGTGCCCTGCATTTGTTTGCCAGGAACTTGGCTCACTGCTTTGTATTTTATCATGTAAGTGATGTGTGCTGTAATTAGCCATTTGCCCAGTCACTGGGGCACTTTGTATCTGTTAGTTATACTTGTTTTAGCCTGTGCATGTGGCAGTATTAATGGATTAGCATTCTGACAGCCAATCCTTCTACAGCTGTGATATACTGTATGCATGAGTAATAGGAAATATTTTGGGCAGATTGTAGCTTAGCATTTACTTGCTCAGCCTTTCTGAACATATTGTTGGCCTTGATTGTTTGGCTGGTGGTGCTGTGGGAATTGTAGTTAAGCCGTAGACAGAGAGCTCAGATCCCTTGCTTTGTTCTGGGAGAACTTTTTTTCAGGTATTTCTTAGTAACAGGGTAGAATGATGATGGTTTTAACTAAGTCTTGTTAGGTGTTATTTAGGTCTCTTTTTGAGGCTAAGCCCCAGCAAAACTTTATCATGTCCTAGGTATACAAGCAGAAAGCAACAGCAAAGTTAGTTTTATTTATCACATATCATGTGACACACACAGACCCCCCACTGTAATAACTGGTGAGACCAATGCATTGTGTGCAGTGTATGCATCACCAAGAGGGACATGATTAGGGTTGCCACCTTGTCTTGAAAAAAATACCGGCCTTCCTATATATTTACCTTTTTTTTTCCTATTAATAACATTGGGCTCAATCATCAAAAATACCGGCCAGGTGGCAACCCTAGACATGACAACGGTGCAGTCAATTAAGCTGTTTCTGCTGTGACAAGCAAAAGCCTTGCAAAAGGGGACCAGCCACTCTATAAGATGCGGTCCATACACATATCCTACGTTTTTTAGGGACCCTGCTTCTACAGGGCTTCTCTGCAATCATTACTGCTCTTCTTATTCACGGTTAAAGTGGTTTTACAGTTTTGTTTTTCTGTTTAATGAGTTTGTAGTGGCAGAGGCACATGGTCAGGTAACTGAACTGACAAAATTGTTAGTAAAACAAACTGATATTTACAATAGGCAGCTGATTATGGAAGAGGCCAGATTTCCAGCTTAGCATTTGGATATAATGCCAGTCTGTTAGATTCAATTGTGGCTGGCTAGCCTTTTAGTTTACTGTAATTCATGAACCTCCAAAATATTTTATAAATTAAAATGCCATTTAGATTAAATCTGTATGCAACCTCCTTTAACCCCTCCTCCTTTAAGTTTGATGTAGCATCCAAAATTCCTGCATTGTGTGACCATAAATTCAGCTGTGAAATAAACAACGGTCTATGAACCTAACTCAAATACAGCTTCTTGCCTGGAAAATGCGTAAAGTTGCAGAAATGTTTATACATTTTTCATCATGCACTTTGTCTAATATTTCATTTGTGGATTATAAACAGGTAGTTTCAGGTATAAAAATGTGTGCTATGTCACTTAACGTCAAACAATTATTGCAGAAACAAAAGTCATTCCAGTTCTGTTCTGTCATACTGACAAAGCAGCAGAAATAGCAGAGCCCATATTTGCTCACTTAAGAGAACATAATATCTGAAAGTAGAATTTGGCTGTGGAACGGTGGGAGGGTGTACATTCCCAGTAGACAAAGGAAGTTGTTGACCCTTCCTGCTCTTTCAGCCTACTGACATATTTGCAATATTCCCTGCATTGACTTCCTCCTCTGACTGCATGACCACAAATTAGTCCCTACAGAGCTCTCAAAACTTATATCAAAAAATCAACTGCGCTGTATTGAATGCTTATTGTTTTTGTTCCCCTGATGGATTTAAATATTTTTTAGCCTTGAGAAATAAATACTTTATCTGTGTGCTTTCTCATCCTCCAAAGAAATCCAATGGCACACAGGACTTATCAAACACAAAAGTGTTTATTGCAATTAGCGGTGCAACGTTTCGGGGTTACCCCCTTTGTCAAGCATGCTTGACAAAGGGGGTAACCCCGAAACGTTGCACCGCTAATTGCAATAAACACTTTTGTGTTTGATAAGTCCTGTGTGCCATTGGATTTCTTTGGATGCTGACTTGTGGGAGGTTGCCGGATCTCCACCATTGGGCACCAGGCGTCTCTGTATCAGAGGGTGTGCGAGAGCCACAATTATTCTCAGTGCTTTCTCATTCTAACAGACGTTTCTGCTGAAAACCACTCCACCATTGTCAGTAGTGCATTGCACACGTTTGACTTGCGCATAAAAAAACAGACAATTACCAAACAGTCTCATAGCTCTACAACAGTGGTCCCCAACCAGTAGCTTGCGAGCAACATGTTGCTCTCCAACCCCTTGGAAGTTGCTCCCAGTGGCCTCAAAGCAGGTGCTTATTTATGAATTACAGGTTTGGAGGCAAGTTTTAGTTGCATAAAAAACAGTATTTTTGCAGAACAGAGCCTCCCTGAAGGATACCAGTTGATATAGAGGCTACCAAACATCCAATCATAGTCCTTTTTTGGCGTCCCCATGGACTTTTTCATGCTTGTGCTGCTCTCCAAGTCTTTTTACATTTAAATGTGGCTCACGAGTAAAAAAAAAAGGTTGGGGACCCCTGCTTTACAACATATGAAGAGGCCTGGAAAACTCACTGCCTGACCCCACCAATACTACATCTAACATTTACCACTGGTAAATAGACCATTGAGGGTCATTTCTAGACTTTCAATAGTTACAGAGCAGTAAAGTGAGTCTAGGTTTGATCTTAAAGGAAAGCAAATCATTTTTATATATCACTTTCCTCACTGAGACTCAAAGCACTTTTACAGCAATCAAGGCAGTCATTATAGGAGCACTTAGTAGGCGGAACACTAGGAGATTAAGTGACTTGTCCAGGGTTAAAAGGAATTGTACCAGGGTCTCTTGCATGCAATCCCTCTAGGCCAGCTCCTCACTCTGGATCTGAATTGCTTACCGGATTGTGTATATTTTTATTATACCTTTCCCACAAGAAGAGTGGAAGAACAAAATCAGTCACCTTTATTCATGGCCAGACAAAAACAGATAATACTAGCCATTCAGTTTTTGCTACAGTTGACTGATTTGCTTTTGTTCAGTCTCTCTCTAACCAAGAAAATGCTTTGAGAGCCACAGGAAAGAATTAAATAAAATGAACATGAAATATAATTCTTTTGCATTAGTTAAATAAAAATTAGACATTCTTTTTAGGTGTAAATAAAACCAATTTTATGATATTGTCCCTTTAACTGTATGGTGGTTTTAAACTTGAAACCCTGCAGAGTGCATTTTTTATTTAGCCCATCCTTGGAGATGTATGTCTAAACTTCTTACAGTCCCAGTGCATGAGAACCTCTACCCACAGATAGTTCTTACAGTATAATGAAAAGTGGAAAAGGAAATGTGAGCTAGGGGCTGATAGTTGCCACAACACCCCATAAACATTGCAAGTGGAAGGTGTGGCAACATTCCAGCAAAATATATTGCACAGTAGTAGAAACACCCTACAGAGACAAGACCATGCTCAAGTGGGCTAGTTGTTTCCACACTGTATATTCACAGTTAAGATTATATTAAAAGCATTCTTTAAAATAAAGCCATAGAGCCAGTTACTGTAGCAACCTTCTGGCCTTCAGCTGGTCATATGTATGGTAGCAGAATTGTCAAGGAAGATTAAAGGGGCTGTGGTTTCTACTATGTTGATTACAATAATCAGTCTCAGTGCACAGTTTGTTTAATAAAATACAGCAATCACTCATCTCATGAAAATACATGGGATCAGCCAGTCACATGACAAGCCTTGCTATATTAACTCACAGGTGCCACATTTTATAGCTAGGTGGCATATGAATATAGACATACCCCACAATGAACTGAAGGGATTACTTCACTTTTAAACTATTTCCTGCTGAAAAAGCCACATGCATTGCAGAAGGGCTCAAGAATTCTCACTATGGACTTTAATTGTTAGCTGAAAATAGTTTAGCCCTTCAAATGATTACATACGATTTCTTATTTGATCTGTGACAGCGTCCAACTTAATTAAGAAAATAAGCAAACGTCTTTTAACTTACTTTTTGTAAAAAGGAAATCTACACCATTTTATTTTTTTATTGTTTAGTAAGAGAAAATCTTTCAGAGCTTGTATTGTTGTCCTGTGCAGTTATGGAAGTATATTAT
The DNA here is from genome assembly GCA_024363595.1 of Xenopus borealis. NCBI lineage: Eukaryota > Metazoa > Chordata > Amphibia > Anura > Pipidae > Xenopus > Xenopus borealis. Next base: position 81,492,805 of record CM044438.1, on the reverse strand, counting down.
ATGCAGGTTATGAAGCTCCAACGGGATTCCTTATATCTTTATATTTTACAGTAAGTACCATATTAAATCTCATTTAACAGGAGTTATATTGCTTCTTTTACATGGTTCTTGTGTGCTATGTGGATGGTAAACGATTTACGTGATTTTATGAAGGTACATGGCCACAGGCTCACTGTCTTTCTACAGGCCATTGAACTGCATGGTGACTCCTAATATCCTCATAGTTTTGTGTAATGTGCAAGTGGCAGTGCATCAAATGAAATCAATAAGCACCATATATTTAGACATATTTTACCATTATTTTTGATGAACAAGTCTGTATTCCCTGCTGTGTGCTCTAGAGGGAAGCAGTAACGCATCTCGCTGAAGAGACCTGTCTGCTCTTTCTTGCTGGGCTTTTTGGCAGCTGCACCTGCCTTTTAATTCTTGTTGGCACAGGTACAGATTATGGGGGTTTCGGTTGGCCACAGGTATGGTGGGGGTGTGGGCTTGGGGCCTGCAGCTGCAGACTGCAGTATTAATGGATATGGCTGGCCCATTGTTGGCTGCTGGCCTGGAAGTGGCACAGATACAGATCATGGGGGTTTGGGTTGGGCACAGCACAGGTACAGATGGGGGCATGGGCTTGGGGCCTGCAGTATTAATGGTGTATTTGGCTGGGCCTGGATGGCGGGGGGGCACTTATTGGAACCCTTGACTAGGGTGCCAAAAACCTTGGCCCAGCCCTGAATGGTACCCAGAATAAACAGACCAAAATGTGTTTGTATGGAGTGTTGATCACAGCTTAGGAGGACTGGATTTAGGCAAGCAGGCCCATGGAGCTTAGGCATGAAAAGCTCTATCACTGGGTAAGATGAAATGTTAAAAGACGTGATTGCTATTTTTATAGATGTTAATATATCTTCATGGGTATTGTACATGCCAGGATGTTATAACAGGATGGTGACTGTAGGCTGCAGAGCAAGTAACAAATTATTAGGGATTAAATATAAATTCCACATGAACAAAAATGCTGTAATATTGTATTTTCCCATTGATAGCTAACATTTTATGGAAAAGAGTGCATCCTATATGAGCAGTCAATGACCTATTCTCTTGTTTGTCTGTTTATTCATTAGGATTGCAGTCAAGCCCTGGGATAGTTGATCTTTGGTGCTTCACCTGTTAGAGAACTACAGGTCATGACTTGCCTACTTTGGCTGGATGTGTTCTAATACCTGGAGGTTTAGAGTAGGGTGATGTCAATAGGCATTGCATAAACTTTATTGTACACATACTGGAAATAAAAGGGATAAAACATATTTATATATCAGTGCAGCATAGTTATGATGACAATGTGATAGTATTCTTTGCAGATATTTTAAATGGGTAGCTTACCTAAGTGTACCTATTTGTATTATTGCCAACATTTAGTTTTTGATTTCACTTGGATAAGCTGAAAGAATGAATAATAAGCAAGCGTGAAGGTGAAGGTGGGAAAATGGAACATAGGCAGCAATGTTTTGTATTATAATGTGCCATAGAGAGAGAGAGAGAGAGAGAGTGGCAAGTAATTTCAGCCCACGCACACTCTGACAGCTGCATATTCAGCGGGTGGGAACACATGTATGACTAAGGTACATCTTACAATTACTGTATGGCTTCTTACAGGAGGAATACGAACGCAATATTTTTACCCTATACAAATGTTTCTAGCAGTAATAACAATAATAATGGTTTAAGTTTGCTCTTGTTAGCCACCAGCTTGGTTCCCAGAAGGAGTTTGTACCATAAAAACTGTTTTGTTCCAAAGCAGAAAGATTAGAAACTATTGGTCCGAAATATGCTAGTTTCTAAGTAAAACCATGAATATTCAGGGAAAACTGAATAGCAAATGAGGTATCCTGGCAGAAGTCTCCATTTCTGTTTGGAACTTTCCAGAGGGAAACCCTGAAAATACTTTTTAGTTTGGTACAGTAGTAGGAAATGGCATTGAATGTGAAGCATCTCTGAATTTGTTCAAATTACAAAAAGGCTTAGATCAAACAGTTTCTGTGACATTGAAGCAGAAGGCAATATACAGGAAGAAACTGTTCCTTGATTAATCATACAGACTATGCTGTATCCTAATAAAGCTTATGCCCTGGACACAGTCTCCAAAAACACCAAAAACAATGTGAAAGGATGTTGTTGGGGACAAGACACTCCCAAAGAGTAAATACTGCCTTTTATATAAGCAAAGTATGTTTTATTTCTATGCTTGCATATACAGTAGAGTCATGTAGAAAATCACAGCAAAGATAGGCAACCTTTAGCTCTCCAGCAACTATTTTATCATCTCATGTTGTAGTTCTGCTAGAGCTGTGATGTAGTTAAATGTATGCTGGCATTTTGCATGTATGTACACAAGGGAATTGAAAAATAATAGCAATACAGACTAACTAAGGGGTTTATTTGGCAAAGAGTAAAGTTAGATATCGCCATAGTCCACTGACTGATGCTGAGAATGCCGTTTTCAATATGGAGCTAGGGTTTGTCCCCTACTATAATGCTAAAATAGTTTTGGGCATTTCAATTATATTTTTTCTGGTGGAGTCAAATAGCCACCTAATGCCAGAAAACATATTTGGCTTAAGGGCTGATTTAGTGGGATAAAACCAGATGGTGCATGTATGGCTGCCTTTACAATGCTGCTCTGAAGATTTGTCTTGGTAAAAAATAATGTTGCTTCTTGGGGAAAAAAATTTTTTTTACAGAATCCATCAGTTAATAGTACTGTTCCAGAAGAATTCAGAATTGAAATCCATTTCTCAGAAGAGCAAACAGTTTTTTTTATATTTCATTTTGAAATCTTAACATATTGTCAGTTTCCCAGCTGCCCCAAGTCATATGTCTGGTGCTCTGATAAACTTCATTAATTAGGACATCATGGGGCCTCCTATACCTCTTGGGCCCCCCTGCAGCCGCAGGGTCTGCTTCCTCTATAGTTACACCCCTGAGCCTAACAACAGAACAATGGGAAGGTAACCAGATAACAGCTCCCTAACACAAGATAACAGCTGCCTGGTAGTGACGGGCGAATTTATTCGCCAGGGGGCGAATTCGCGGCGAATTCCCGCGATTCGCCGCTGGCGAATAAATTCGCGAAACGACCAGAAAAATTCGCCGCCAAAAATTCACCGCACAAAAACGAGTCGCGCGTTGATTTTGACGCGACGCGTCGAAAACGCGCGTTTGGCGTCGTTTCGCCAAATGGCGAAAAATTCGCGAATTTCTCTGGAAATTCGCAAATTTTTCGGCGAAGCGAAACGCGGCCGTTTCGCCCATCACTACTGCCTGGTAGATATAAGAACAGCACCCAATAGTAAAAACCCATGTCACACTGCATACTATTCAGTTACATTGAGAAGGAAAAACAACAGCCTGCCAGAAAGCAGTTCCCTCCTAAAGTGCTGGCACAAGTCATATGACCAGGGGCAGCTTGGAAATTGACAAAATGTCTAGCCCCCATGTCAGATTTCAAAACTGAATATAAAAAAAATCTGTTTGCTCTATTGAGAAATGGATTTCAGTGCAGACGTCTACTGGATCAGCACTATTAACTGATGCGTTTTGAAAAAAACATGTTTTCCCATGACAGTATCCCTTTAAGTCTATTCTTAGTCCATTAGCTACAGCAGTGAGAAATATTCTGCACAGCTAACTGTACATTCTAGAATAGAGCTGAGCTCAATAAGGCAAAGGACTCTAATAAAGTATTGTTATATTGTAGTATCATAGTTGCAGTATTTTGTGCAATTGCTATAAACTGTTCTCGCAGAAATGTGCAATTTGTTGCAAATCACTATAAATCTTCAGTTTACAGTTGGCCTAGTTTGCAATTTGTTCCCCTCTTAATCATGAGAACACAGTGTAGCTCTTGTTATAAATGGTCATAAAAATTAAACATCAGATGTATGTATTTATTTGTATTCAGGTAGAAGCTCTATGGTTCAGTAACTGTAATGTAGAAATAGATCCAAACATGAGTCATTTATCGCCATCATCACCTATAATACTTTTTGGATGCACTCTATGGTTTTTTTAACTTACTGTCTGCCTGGGGCCTCTGTAATGTAGGCCATGGCAACTAAATAGAATGTTAACAAACAAGATAAAGTTGTGCTCACCACTCATTTTTAAAACCATTAGGCGGGGGTGCAATGAGGCTGTGACCACAAAATACATATAGACAAATACAAGAGGTCCTCTGCACTCAACCCATTATCAATATATTTAAGACATTGAGACTAGTGATGGGCTATTTTATTTGCCTGGCTCGAATTCACTGTGAATTCCCGTGATTTGCCGCCAGAGAATTAATTTGCAAAATGCCACTTGTGAGCTAGGCATGCAAGTGTTAAAATGGATAGGGCCAACATAGTTTAGATGCCACTTTAAAAAGAAGCATGCAGACTGGTAGCAGCAATCTAACCTGTTGGCCAGAACAATAGCTCAGTCAAAAGGAAACCAATGCAATTATAACTTATTTTTTAACTCAAATAATGAAAGGATATGTGCAGGGGTGGGGTGAAGAGAGACCATGCCAACAATGGATGTTTTCTGAACTTTAATCCAGTCCCAGACTTCTCATATATTATTTCATTCTGTATTATTCTATAAAAAGGAAGAAACTAGGACAAATGTCATTGTATTGGAGATGGAGTAGATTTTATCATCCATGTGTTTCATCATCATTTATTATTATTAACATGTATTTCTATAGCGCTAACATATTTTGTAGCACTGTAAAGTAAATGAGATTATACAACTAAATCACATGAATTATATACATAGAACATATGGTGTTACATACATCATAATAAATATGGAGTTACATACATCACAATAAATATCGTTATTGAAGGTGCTACTAAATTGCAAAAAAAGCTTACAATCTAAAGAGAAGGGAATGATACAAGGTGTGGGCAAGATCAGAGTTAAGTGGGTGAGAGATGTGGTATTGCATTGGGTAGTTAAGAGTAAGGGTAGGCTTCTCTAAATAAGTGGGTTTTAAGAGATTTCTTGAAAGCAGAAAGGTTGGGAGAAAGTCGGACAGATCGTGGGAGAGAATTCCAGAGGAGGGGTGCAGCCCTTGCAAAGTCTTGAATGCGAGCATGTGAGGAGGTAATGAGAGAAGAGTTGAGTAGCAGATCAGTAGAGGAGCGTAGTAAGCTGTTGGGTGAGTATATAGATATGAGTTCAGAGATGTAGGGAGGGGCAGAGTTATGAATTGCTTTGAATGTCAGGGTCATTAATTTGAATTTAACTCTGATGGGCAGTGGAAGCCAGTGCAGGGATTGGTCTCTGGCAGGAAAGGCCAGTTAATAGAGAGTTACAATAGTCTAGACCAGTGGTCCCCAACCAGTAGCTCGCGAGCAACACGTTGCTCTCCAACCACTTGTATGTTGCTCCAAGTGGCCTCAAAGCAGGTGCTTATTTTTGAATTTCAGGCTTGGAGGCAAGTTTTGGTTTTTTAAAAACCAGGTCTCCTGACAAACAGAGCCTCAATGTAGGTGGGCAATCCACACAGGAGCTACTAAATGGCCAACCACAGCACTTATTTGGCACCCCAAGAACAGTTTTCATGCTCGTGTTGCTCCCCAACTCCTTTTACTCCTGAATGTTGCTCACAGATTGAGAAGGTTGGGGATAAGCGAGTGAATAAGAATTTTGGCAGCATCTTGGGTGATAAATGATCATATTTTAGATATTTTTATTGGAAGTGACATGATTTAACAAGTGACTGGATGTGAGGGGTAAATGTCAGGGCAGAATCTCAGATAACCCCAAGGCACCAGGCCTGGGGAGATGGGTGATAGTGGAATTGTTAACTATGATGGATACTTCAGGGATGTTTCTGGTGTTAGTTGGAGGAAAGAGAACCATTTCCGTTTTGGAGAAGTGGTTGGGCACACATGGGCCCACAAGGATTTTTCCCTGTGTTCCACTAGCCCAGTCAAAACACTGGTTTAAGCTCACCATAGATGCTAGAATTTTTCTTTTCTGAATGACCACTTTTAGTGCAGTCCAACAAAACTGTGAAATTATAATGAGGTTAGTGAGTACCGAACGTTCATGCATCTAACAATTTTTTGTCTGACATTAGTCAGAAAATCGATTGGTCAGGTTAGAAGATTTTCATTGTTCACAGTGAAATGTATCGATTGTTCAATTGCAGGCAGCTACCCACAGTTTTCCTGGCTTCAGGGGTGTCCAAACTGCGGCCCAAGTCTATTTAAAGAGAACATTTTGCATAACATTTTGCCTGATTTTTTCTTTAGTTTAAGATAAAATGCCAGATTAAAAATGTATCTGTCTCAACCTAGATTCCAGGGCTTCAGATATATTAATTTGCCTTCAGTATTTTTTTTCCTCCTTACTTACGAATGAGGGCAACACACGAGGTGATAAAGGCAAATACATTGTACCCTCAATAGCCCCACACAACAACACAACAGCAGCGTGCCAACTAAATAATAATGGTTTCACCTCACCAAATCCGGCCCTCGTTGCAAAAAGTTTGGACACCCCTGATTTAAATGATTGTTTCAAGATAAGCTTGGTCTTACAATAAATAAAAGATCTATGGAAAATATTACCATCTATGGTCACCTTTAAGCTCCCCATAGACGCAACGATCGTTCCCTGCCGAACGACCGATCTAAGGGAAGTCCGACCAATCTTTCAAATTATCGTGCGGTTAGTGGGATACAAACGATCGTTCGTCTCACGATTTTTCGTCCGACATTGGTCTGTTGATTGATCGGCCAGGTTAGAAAATCTTTATCGCTCCCCATACAATCTACATATGTTTGCAGCGCAAGCAGGCTGCGATCCTTCAGTTTTTGCTGGCAATATCTCCTGAAATGGTCTTTTTAGTTGATGGACACATCAGATCGTTTTGAGACAATCGTGGTTTCACGATAATCATTGGATCTTTCAAATATCTTTAGTCTATGGCCAGCTTTAGGGTACCTCTCAGGTGGTAATGTCCCTGAAAATACCCATCCAGATCAATGGTAATTTCCAAAAACACTTATATGCAGCATACCAGCATCATCACGTGAAAATATAGAAGAAACCATTTGAAGCACTTACTTGGTTATCAGATATGTAAAAGAGCAGCTTTATGTAACTGGCAGGATGGATCTGTCACTAATCCAGAAACAATGACTTCACCCAGAAAAGTGCTGAGATGCTATTTAAGAGGAATTCCTTCTGTAAGAGTGCACTTCACCGACTCCTCACTGTTTCTATTCATTAGAAAGATAAGTCAAAATTATTCCAAGCTAATATTGCAAATCAGTTCCCTAGCCCTCCAAATGTGGTCAAGACTCTGGTGCCCTGATTGTGCCAAAGCCAAAGGTGAAAATTCAGCAGTCACAAAGGATCAACTCTTTTCTGGCAGGTGGTATAATAAAAGTGTTAGTGATAAAAAAAAAGCTACAATGTTTTGTGTTTTCTTAGATTTTGGTTTAATTATTACTGAAAACTAGCAAAACTATAAGGGGTTATTGGTCTAAATGCCAAAAACTTGAAAAATCTGAGCTTTTTGATGATAAAATTAGAATTTTAGTGACAAAAATAAAAATAAAGTTTTTCTGGATTTATTATACCCCGAGGATGGAAAAAGTCAGAATCCGATGGCATCTCAGACCTGCCAAGTTTATATAAGTCAATGGGGGAAGTCCTGAAGATATCCTGATCTGAGCTGGGTTTCAGGCAATAATATGAAGATTTAGTGGTTTTCGGCCCAAAAATTTGGATGGAAACTTTTAAAAATTTGTACTATTTGAATTTTCAGACAATTTTCCCGAAGTGGAATAAAAATATATTGATAAATAAGGGGAAATAAACTGTGTGGAGTATATTTCAGAAAAAATATATTTCGGAGTATGTTTGAGAAAATAAGATACATTTTATAACAAAAAATCTTATTATAATAGTAAGATAAATAATCCCCTATGAATGGAAGATATTAAAAGGTGTAACTTATTAAAGTATCCTTTCATAATTTATAAACCTACACTACCTACATTGTCTTGGTTGTTTGTATAAGCAGTCCACACATTTACCAATAGTATGGCCCAAAAGGTAAATTCTGGATATTTATTGGTATGCGGATTATGGTCCATCAGCTATGACAGTTTGAAAGATACATTTCATCTGCCAATGAACCATGTAGTATATTGGCACACAAATATGTGTGTTGTTTTGATCAATCATGTTGCACAACACAATGTGTGTAGCAGCTTATACACTCTCCCTCCATTACACCCATGGAGTGATTGGTCAGAGAGTGTTCCCAATAGGGTGTTTTGGGACACTAAAAACCATGGCAGAGACCATCACTTATAACCATGGTTTTTACCCTGTTGTTGCTGCTCACTGAACACAAAATAAGATAGTTCCCACTATACAGAATCTTAATCAAATGAAAGCTAATGCAAAACTCAGGCACGTTATTTATTATTAACATGTATTTCTATAGCGCCAACATATTTCGTAGCGCTAACGTTGGATCACTTAGGGCAATGGGCAGCTGTTGCAGAATTATCTCATCATCAGAATCATTTTATAATACAGTTCACATAAATATCTGCTTTATATTCAGCCATAGAAATAACTGTACAACGGACTCAGGTATTCTGGAATGTTCATATCTCTACATGTGATGAACTTTCATCTGATGAACATGATGCAGGAAAAAATGTTCCTATAGTTAAAGGGACATTTTTACGAAGAGATGATTTACATTAAAGCCATAGTGTTACCTGCAGCTACAAAGTTCGGGTAAAAATGTATTTTCCTTTTGTATTGTTATCAGTTCTATAGCAGATGCTTATTGTTTGTAAATCATAATCAGCATTTGCTTTATGGTATGCTTAGCTTTTATAGGGAATGCAATGTATATTATATTGTATATTATTGTTGCTGTTAGCATGGTTACCACCAGAAATCCCATGCAACTAAATGGTTGTGGGCGCACTGTCCCCTTGAGACCAGGTCAGTGGGTCCTATTTTAATCTCCACCTGGGCCAATATTTTGTCTTGCCTGGGAGTGTCAAGAGGCTTGATGGGACCTGCTGAGCATTTCTCCTTGCCTAAAATTCACTAGAACACCTACAGCAGTCCCATCAACATGACTGTCTCATATTACTTTTAAAGATTCATTTTTATTGAAATTTTAACAAATTGAGAAAGATAGAGGGGAAAGTTAGTCAGAGAAGAAAGGGGGGAGAAGCATGGTTGGAAGTGAAGTGGCTGGTGACTCCAGCCACAGATTCCATGTATTTAAAAATTTCTTTTGGCATCCTCGGGCTAGATATGTGAGTTTGCATAGTTCCAACTGCAAATTGATTAGTCTAATCCAGTGATCCCCAACCAGTAGCTCGTGAGCAACATGTTGCTCTCCAACCTCTTGGATGTTGCTCCCAGTGTCCTCAAAGCAGGTGCTTATTTTTTAATTCCTGGTTTGGATGCAAGGTTTAATAGCAGAAAAACTATAAAAAAGTATAATGCCAAGTAGAGCCCCCTGTAGGCTGCCTGTCCACATAGAGGCTACCAAATAGCCAATCACAGCCCTTATTTGGCACCCTGAGTGGATCTTTCATGCTTGTGTTGCTCCCCAACTCTTTTTACATGTGAATGTGGCTCATGGCTAAAAAAAGGTTGGGGACCCCTGGTCTAATCCATCTACTCAGTGTAGGAGGTGACAGCAATGCAAGGCAAGGCAACTACTTTCATTGCGTAGAAGAAGAGCAACCTCAACCAAAAAATCAAACATCTAGTATGCACTCTTGGTATCACTGAATCGAGGAGGCCCAGGAGACAGGTAGTGGGTAATTGTCTTCCAATATCTGAATATCACCGGGCAGCCCCATATTAGATGCATAAAATTGGCCACAGAGGCACCACACCTTCGACAACCGGGTGAAGCCACTCTTCCCATAGTATATAGTTTCTGGGGGGTGAGGTATGTTTGGTGTATGATCTTAAATTGTATACGCTTGTCCCTAACACTCACTAATGGACTGTAAAGGTTGTCTATGATTTCTTCCCAGTCTGGGTCTACATTAACCCCACCACTCTCCCACTTGTATTTCACTCTAGGTCGTGGGTCATATCTATTGGAAATTAATTGTTTGTACGTATTGGATAGGAGTTTTGTCCTGGTGGGTTGAGATATTAAGTTTTCTATCCCTGTGTATTGCAATTGTTGAAGAGGAGGAGGAAATTGCGCTGTGCAAAGATGACTAATTTGGTTGTATCTAAACTCAGACAAGTCAGGCAGAGAGAGGGTCAGGTGAAATTTAGCCAGCGTATGGCGACTCCCATCTGTGTATACTTGGGACAACTGCTTTAGCCCTAGTCTAGGCCAAGTTCCCACGTCTAGAAATGTGTGGGTAATTACTGTTACCCCATAGTGGTGCGTCCGGGGATAATGTGGTATTGACCTTAGTGATCTGTACCATTGTGTCCCAGGCTCTCTAATCTCAGTACCTTTTCAGAATAGTTGCTTTCAAAGCTATTTACGTTTTAAATTCTGGTGACAAAAACCTCCTGTAAATAACATAAAAAATTATATTTGGCAAAACAGCAAAATAAAATCTGTGAAATCAAAAAAACGGTGGCATATAATTTAAAATGAATACATTAATAGATTATCAAATTTGCCTACTTGTAGCTAGTACAGAACCCTTGGGCATGCACTCCACAACTCAGCAGACAGCAGTGAAATTAAAAAGCATTTTATTTCCAAAAAATTCGCTTCCCTACTTGTAGCTAGCAAGAAATAAATAATCCACGCAAAGCTTCAGCAGCTAATTACATGGCAAATCAACTGCTCTACAGATTGTCACTGTCATTGATGCCTGCCATGAACAATAAACCCAGGGCCAACCAATGAGTACATTTAGCTCTCTGTTCCACACAATGATTATTTACATATAATTTTGAACTAGTTAGGCACTAGTTTTCTGAACACAAAAGTGTTAGTTAGTAGCACATATCTTCAGTCCATAGAACACAACTGTTTAGTCTTGTTCCTGGTCCTTCCAGTCACAAGAACAGCTGTTAGGAGTCTGCCATGTGAATGTGCGCTCTATGTGTGATCTCAATTTCTGCTTTGTCATTGGCAGGACAGTATTAAGGGCAGACTAAATGACAGCTGGTCCATTTCTTTCCCGATTACGTAAACCTAATTCATAAAAGGATTAACATATCTTCTACAGAGCCCTCTGGGACTGTGCCATGAGTAATGCTCCGTAACGCATTACGTTACACTGTAAATATGCATTAAAAATGGAAACATATGGATAAGTGGAAGAAATGTTTTGTATAGGAAAAGGTATGCTGTACTGAATGTAACAGAACCATGAAGTTGAATGGTCTACAGTTAAACAATGGTGACTAATTGCTAATGAGGGTCTTTGTAAAAAGTCCTTGAGCAAATTAAAAATGTGTCCGGAAAATACAAATAACAATTTGGAATTTGCCACACTGATCAAGAATAAATTTAATTGTAGGAGTAATTGCATTGTTTGCTTTCATTTAGGAGTGATGAAAGCTAAATTATTTTGTATGAGGACATATGGGAATTTTAACCAGCACCAAACATCATAGCAACTTTCTAATTCTTCACATAAAGATAACATACTGTATTCCCTGAACCAGCATCCCACCAAATCATCACACACATAATTCACCCAGTCACCCACTGGACATGGGTCCCCTAAAATAAAGTAAAGGGTGACCACCTCAATGTTATTCTTTACAATGCTTTTCCATACCTAAGTTAACAGCTCTAGATACTCTCTCTATTTGTTTAGGATAGTAGCTGCCATATTAGCTTGCTATGTTCACTACATAAAGACCATCTGCATTGCAACCACGTTTTCTGAGTATAATTTCCATTCCAGGGAATGATTATTATTATTATTATTATTATTATTATTATGCAGGGGGTAGCTCCTACCAATCGTAACCTGTTACTTGTCTTAAAATTCTGTTAATAATCAGTCATCTTCCTCTCCAACTGACTCAAGGGATATCAGTCTAAATATTACCATCACATGTCCCTGGCTGAATTACATTATTCATTTGGCACCTATTATGTACACAACATTCTTGCATAACCTTTTCAAACAAAATGTATGTAGGCAATATAGCATTTTCATTTTGTTTTCAATCCATTTTTGTGCATGCAACTAACTCTTTAAGTTAGAACTAAAAGTGGGTAGGACTTTATTGACAAGCTGAGCAGTATCTCTCATTCAGAGGCAGAAGTAGTCTCTACCTAATTATCCCTACTTGTAATGCTTGCATTAAGGGTTTGTTGGTGGTAGAAGGAGAAAGTATCTGAGGCACAGGTGAAAATTAAAATGATCGGTGGAGAATGCCCGGACTGGCAATCTGTGGGTTCTGGCAAATGCCCGATGGGCTGCTGTAAGTTGCCATAGAAAGTTACTATTAAATGGGCTGGTGGGGGCTGTTTGGGCCTCTTTGTAGCAGTAATGGCAGGGCCTATTTTGAATCCTGCTGTTGGATATATGCATCAACATACAAAGTACGTAGAACCCCCTTTTTTACGTTTTTCAGGGGACCAGGAAAAAAATTATGTAAAATCCGAGAAAAAGTAAAATCAGAGAAATGTGTTAAAGTAACTTTTTCTTCAAGTACTGAAAGAATATAAGCACAGGAGTACTTATTACTTTGAGATAGAATATTTACTGTGTTAATCACAAAGGTTAAGCATTGCAGCATTCATGTTATACTATGGAGGTAGGGTTGCCACTTTTTCTGGAAAAAAATACTGGCCTACCTATATATTTTTTAATAACATTGGGATCAACCATTATTTTTACTGGCAAGGATGGTAAAATACTGGCCAAGTGGCAACCCTATATGGGGGGGGATGTGCAAGACTCTCTGTCTGTCACATACACAAACTAAAGAAATAAGTGATTGGTGCAGGACTATATAAGACTAATTGGAATTGAGCATTTACAGGCAGAACCATGGCAAAATATCTGGTTAGTATCTCAAACCTCTTTATTTCAGAAATAATAACATTCATAGAGGAAAAAACTGTTTTTGGGTACATCAGGACAAAATGTAGATGTAAAATGAGGGAAAATAGGACTTAAAATCAGGGAAATGCAGCCATTGAAATGCATTATAAATTGGTGGGACCACAAATAAAAAATGTAAAATGTGGGAAAACTTAAACTCAAAGGACTTAAAATCAAGGTTTCACTGTAGGTCACATTCTGACCGTGAGATTCTGTTGATATTTACAAATACCTTTTGCCATGACTTCAGTACCATACCCCCATCTGTTTCTAAGGTCACCCTGGCACAGTATCAAATGTACATCAATGTGTTGGCCAAACAGTTATCAGTATGATCCTTGTCATCCAGCCCACTTAATGGAATGCGCACTGTGCTCTGCTTTGAAGATGGTGTCAGTCTTCTGATGTCTCTTACACCAAGTTCTGTAACCTCAAACCACTGACATTACAAAGCCCTTGTGGCCCATTTTCTAATTATGATCGACCTCCAATGTCCCTCAGTCATCCCACAGACCAATCACTTTGTCACAGACCTGCTCTCTGTAGCACCTGCTTCTTTCAGATCACACTGCTGAGCTGACACTCTATACACAGTAATGTATCTCCCCTTACAAACACAAACAGGAAATGGAAGTGGCTGTGTTAAAGAAACAAATATAATGATGGTTAACAAAAGCAAGAGTGCACTCAGCAATTTCTGCTTTTTCTCAATAAGAAGACAGAGTAATATTTACCAGCAGTACCTAGAACTATAAAGGGGGTTCTTTGATTTCTGGTTACTCCTTCTATTGCTTATGTGCAAATGTTTATTTTTCAACTCCTCTGCTGTTTTTCATGAAATAGAATTGTGCATAGTTCAGTGAAGGTTTATGGCTATTGCTATGAGGGACTGCATTGGGTAATGTGATAACTGTGTACTTAACAGAACAATGCTGGCAGCCTGCTAACATATAGAAGCTTATCCTATGCCAGCATTCTGAGTTTCTGCCTCTAGAGCACACCCTTATTACTGTACATATGCCTGCCTGGGCTGATCCATTAGAGTTGCTTCAGCCTATTTAGAAACTCTCCACTCCTCTCTCTGTTAGTTTGGGATCTGTCCCAGAACCTGCAGCAACATTCCTGCCCTCCTCTGTACAGTGATTTCCCATCTTCTGTTTAACCCTGAATGCTTTGCTTTAACCCTGTAACATGGAAGAAGCTGAGCTGCTGAAGGAGAGACTCCAGGCTATAACTGTAAGTATTTTCCTTCTCATTAGATTTTTCATTTGACATATTTGTAGGCTACAGTCAAATAGAAATGTAAATTATATTGTGTGGGTTGTGTGTTTAAAAAGAGAGAAAGGAGTTGCATTGAAAAGAGATAAAGGAGTTTCTAGACAGTACAGACATGTGGGAATAAAGCGCTCATAGGAACTGAGCACATGTGTTAGAATCCAGAGCATGGTAGTCAGTCTATAGAGAGGTGATTAGACTTTCCAAGCTGCCGGCTAAATCCAGGAATACACCAGCTGACTTGAAGCTCTGAAAGAGCCACACAACAGACAATATAGATATGTTACAGGTCCAATGTGTGGGTTTGAAGGGCACATTCTCTGCTTAAATGCCAAAGTGTAGAGATTCTGTTCACCTATTAAGTAAAAGCTTTCTGCCTTAAAGTTTTCTTCCCTAGACTGGGTATTTTATTATTTTCCTGATGTTATATGTTTTATAAGCAACATAACTACATTATCAAATTTTAAAGTGTTTTATTATTATTTATTTGTTGGATTTTGTAGAGTTGGGTATGTTAAACTATTAGACATTGTACTGTTATATATTATTATATGCACAAGTACAGTGCAGGTGTGATTTTGACTCTGAAAACGAGGTATGTCATGCAAGGCAGAGATCATTGAGCTGATGGGGCTTGTTGTATTTCTGCAGCAGCTGAAGTGCCAAAGTCTGCCTTAGCTATATAGTTGCAACAATAAATCTTCAGTTATGGATGTGGCATATATTATGCGTGTTAGTGGTTGCCATTAGTGCTTGTTAGTGACACAAGAGGCCTGTGAATGGGGCTATTTTGTTTTGTATAAAATTATTTAGAATTGTGCCCATGCTACTGGGCAAATAACAGCTGGGGACAAAGCCTTGTGTGTAGGATGCAGCAAGGGATGCTCAAAGGGGTTTACTTCTGCAATGGAACCTCCTAATTGACACACACATTGTAGCAGTAACTTGCTGGGTTCTGCTGAATCTTGTTGGAAAGTTATTAGCAGCTTTGCCACCAAAACAAAAACTATGGACTATGAAATTACCAGGGTTCCCCCATAGGGTATCATGCAGATATAGCTTCATTTAAAACCCACAGAAGCTTGCTTAAGATTAATAACATTCTTACATTAATATATATATATATACAGTAAATAAATATATATATATATATATATATAGCTATATATAATTCTAAATTTAAAAGCTTCTGTGTCTTTAAAGAACTTAAGCACTTAAGCTATGTGTACACAACAAGCTTGAATTATATCCCTTTGGCCGGTTTCATTTGTAGACTTAACTTGCTTGTCAGAGGGCTCTAATCTTCTTGGCAAACAGGTAGTGACATATTCAGGTTAAATAGGTTCTCCCACTTTGTCTGTTCAGCTTAACCAGGTACTTTTTAAAAACATAGTCAGAATTACACAAACACTCCCATTCCTGGAACAACCATTTCAAATGTTCAGAAGGTTTGCTTGCAACAGAAATGAAAGGTGGTGCTGCTGCTATTCAGATGCCATCAATGGGGAATATTTGCCTTCTGGCAAAACAGATGAGAAAAGGGAACTGCAGAGTTATATAGCAATCAGTGCTACTGTATATGCCTTTTCCCACAAATTGGGTTTCAAATAACTATAAGAGCTCAGCACCATGTCTTGATGGGGCCTTATAATACAGCTGGAGAACTTGACAGCAACATCAAAATGCCCATGACTAGGTGCCCTAGAAGGCACAAAATATGTACAGAGCCGTTTGAGATATTGATTTTTTTCTACAGTAAAATGTGTTTTTATACAATTGCAGTTCTTTTTTTAATACAATTCTTGCAGTGTTTTCAAGTGCCTGGATTCCCCTCGTTTTTTGCTATTGATCAAAATGCCTGTCTGTCACATGCTAATGCTCATGAATTGAGAAGAGCTATGGGAAACCCCAAGCATCAAGGGCCTCCACCCATTACATGCTGGCTTGAGTGTTGATTAGCAGAGGTCTGTTACTGTACAGTTCTTCTCAGTCAGTAGCATTAGCAGCAGTGAACAGGGGCTTTTAGTCACAAATGTTCTCTGCTGGAAGACAACATTGGCCAAAACTCTCACGTGCCGTATGCCTTGTTACCCAGTGCATAACTCCCCTCCACCGCTGATATGATTTGCTTACTTTTCCTAGTAAAACAATAAAACACTTCTGGAGTTTCAATTCATTATGTAGTAACTTAGATTACTATCTTTTTATTATAGCAGATTTTAGACAACCGAGATCTTGGCTGCTGGGTTTAAGATTAACTGAAAGAAGTTTCACGTGGGCCTTAAGGTGGCCATACGGGCAAATAAAGCTGGCGATATAGGTCGTTTGGACCAATTTGACAGCTTTTCTGCCCGTGTATGGGGTCTTCCGGATCGATATCTGGCCACGATATCGATCGGAAAGGTTTGATTTTTTTCAGACCGACCTGTCTAATCCGATCATTCGACCATATGGCCCCCTGATATAGCCACACCGTTAGTGGCATATCGGGGAAAGATCCGCTCATTTGGCAATGTCCCCAAACGATTGTACATGGTTTAAAAATTGTGTTTTGTACAAGCAATTTTCATTAAAGGAGCAGTAACACCAAAACATGAGAGTGTTAAGTAACAACAATGCATTATATTTTTATAAGACTTTCATTTTTTAGTGTTACTGTTATATTAAATTGTAATTATATAAGGGAAGAGAAACACATGAAGATTCGGGGAGATTAGTTGCCCAATGACAAATCTCCTCTTCTTCGGGCGACTAATCTTCCCGAACTGCCTTCCCGCCAGCTAGAATAGCCGGCGGGGTGGCACCCGAAGCACTTTGTTTTCCAAAGATGTTTCCGAAGTTGCCTCACAAGGAAAATGAAGCTCTCAGAGTGCCATCCCACTGGCCATTTACATTCTAGCCGGTGGGAAGGCAGCTCGGGCAAATTAGTCGCCCAAAGAAGAGGCTATTAGTTGACGAAATCTCCCCGAATCTGAGTGTGTGTCTCTGCCCTGGTCTCTATAAACAGATCCAAGAGTTACAGAAATGTTTGATATATAAACCAGGTATAATCCGAACATCAAGTTGAGGCCTGATAAGAATCTATGAGGGCACCACCCGTCTTGCACTTATGTGTTCCCTTTTTAATTTACAGGAAAAAAGTGTTTTTTAATTCTTTTCTGTGAATTAAAAAGAGAACATGTAAGTTCAAAAAACACTTTTAGTATTCAAGTGTTCATTATTCTGTCACTACATGGAGAAAGCATTACTTTACCTGCCTCCTAGAGATAATCACGCACCACGCTCTCATTATATAAAAGCATGGTTATTAAAAGCACAGAAATACAGAAATGCATGTTTCCTGTTCCTTATAGACCATGTTTTGTTCAATGTGTGCATGAATCTTTCTATAGCTGTAAAGGTGTGAAGACATTTGATACTACGTAAAATATTTTTCTGTAGGTAGGTTGACTGTGTATAGACATGGCTGGTAACAGGAAGTGGGGAGAGCCAAGGAGATGTTTCCTCTGACTGGAATATGAAAATTCCTCTGGGTGCAAATGCATATGTGAAACATTAAATTGCAACATGTGGCTCTACAGCTGTTGCTGTAATTGAAATTCCCAGCAATTGTAATGGGATGTATTTGAATGGTGGGAGTTGCAATTGAGGATTTTTTAGGACTGGGGGCTGCTCAGCTTAATTTACTATGCAGGTGGGTTTTCAATCAGAATCCAGTCCCTTTATTGTCACTGCGCTGGTTTATATTTACTGTTTATCATTTCTTTAAGTGACTGGTCAAGCTGTACAGTCATTGGTTACAGAGGCTCAGATGAAGTGTCTGTCACTGGCATGAAAAGTATTCTACCTTCTTAAGTGTTATCACATTTCTGATTTGATTAAATAAAATGTTTCGTACCGCATCCACCAGAGGTTTGTGTGCCCACAAGTGATCTAATTAATGGGGATATGTTCTTAAAAAAAATAATTGAAGTAAGTTTGTTTAGAGTGGTCCTTTGAGCACTTTTGCAATTTATATACATTTTAGATTTTTTTGGAGCTACAGGTAAGGGATCGGTTATCAGGAAACCCATTATCCAGAAAGCTCCAAATTAAGGAATTGCCGTCTCCCATAGACTCCATTATAATCAAATAATCCAAATATTTTCCTTTCTTTCTATAATAATAAAACAGTAGCTTGTACTTGATCCAACAATTATATAACTAATCCTTATTGGAAGAAAAAACAGCCTATTGGGTTTATTTAATGTTTACATAACTTCCTAGTAGACTTACGGGGCAGATATAACAAGGGTCGAAGTGAAAATTCTAATCAAAAAAATTCAAATTTCGATTTATTTTTGTGTACTTTCGACTAGGGGATAGTCCAAATTCAATTTGAATTATCAAAAAATTAGAATTTGAAATTTATCATGTACTGTCTCATTTGTCATCTAAAACTTTCCAAATTGCTGTTTTAGCCTATGGGGACCTCCTAGAACCTACGTGGAGTCAATTGGCGGACTTGGGAAAAAATGTGAATCAAATTTGATCGAATGTGATATTACTTCAATTCGAATTCGATCGACTACAGACTTATCAAATTGAAAATGGACCTATTCGATCCAAAAAAATTTGAATTCATTTTGGTTTGTAATTTTGAATTCAAATTTCAAAATTTTTGCTATTTGAAATTCGACCCTTGATAAATCTGTCCCTTAAGGTATGACGATCCAAATTATAGAAAGATCCATTATCTGGAAAACCCCAGATCCTGAGCTTTCTGGATAACAAGTCCCATGCCTGTAATGAGACAATTTTATACTGCTAGGCAGGCTTCAGCACAAAAACTCTCTTTGAAGGCCGAACGTGACCACTTTGTATGCACTTCCTGGATAAATTGCAATTGGTTTTCATTTTTTTATTATTTGGCTTTTTATTCAGCAGCTCTCCAGTTTGCAATTTCAGCAGTCTGGTTGCTAGGGTCCAAATGACCCTAGTAACCATGCATTGATTTGAATAAGAGACTGGATTATGAATGAGAGAGTCCTGAATAGAAGGATGAGCAATACAAGCAGCAATATCAATAAAGGTGTAGCCTTACAGAGCATTTGGTTTTAGATGGGATCAGTGGCCCTCCATTTAAAAGCTGGAAAGTGTCAGAAGATGAAGGCAAATAATTCAAAAACAATAACAAATGAATAACGGCAGCCAATGGAAAAGGTGCTTAGAATTAGCCATTCTATAACATACAGAAAGTTAATTTAAAAGTGAACCACCCAGGGCCAGGCCAAGCCTACAGGGCACCCTAGGCACCCAGTTGACTAGCCCCACGCCCTGAACCGCAGAAGAATGCGCATGCGCCATAGGGGAGATTAGGGGAGTCATGAGGGGAGGAAGGGGAGTTATGAGGGGAGGATGGAGAGGAGCAGGGGAGCAAATGACCTGAACTAGGTGTAGGAAGAAAACTTTTTAATAGGTACCTGCCTAGTGCCCCCACAGCTTTGCACCCTAGGCAGGTACCTCTTCTGCCTACCCCTAGTTCCGACCAGGCCTGGACTGGCAATCTGTGGGTTAGGGCAAATGCCAGATGGGCTGCTATAAGGTGCCATAGAAAGTCAGTATTTAGTGGGCTGGTGGGGGCTGTTTGGGCCTCTATGTGGGCTGATTGGGCCTCTGAGTACCTGAAATGCCAGGGCCTATTTTGATTCTCAGTCCAGTCCTGATTCCGGCCCTGGAACCACCCCTATAAAATCAGATATAAAGCCATTGTGGCAGTCCCCTAGAACATATTTATCATTATATATTCATTTTTTGAACCTAAGATATATTTCAAAATATTATAAACAACCAAAAGAAAAGTGTTCCTGTTTATAAGCTAATGAAGATGAAACATCATGTGAAATGGATAAATAATATCAGTCCCTTAGTACAAATAGTAATTATAAATTACCTTCTGACTCTGTTATTTTTAACATTTAATAGAGACATCTTAAAAACCATGGAGTTTGAAGGATTTGGATGCCAGCAATAGAAGGACAAGTTTGGCCCAAACTTTTGTGGATGCCCAATAATTCTTTTTTACTTATAGGTTTTATTATAGTTCTTACAGTTTTTGATAGTCAAATAGTTTTTTAGCATGGTCTCTAAATTTGACAGAATTGCAAATTGCTGACTCGTATTAATTGCTCACAGCATTAGTGTGTTGACTTGATAGTGAGAAGATAATATTAACATACCTCCAAACTGTCTCGTTTTTCACGGGACAGACAGTCACAATTTTGACAGCTCAACCCGCAGTCTTGAATTGTTACTGAAATGTCCCAACTTTCTCTTGCACTTCGCCTGCACTAAACAGCCAAAAAAAGATACAAAGTTTCTAAAACTCAATTGGTTTTTGGCAGAGAGCCCAGAATACATAGCAGGCACACTTATATACTTTTCTAACACTTTAAGATTTGCAAAGAAACAATTGTATCTATTTAAGGTCTTGGGGAAACTGTGACTTGCAGCTTAAAGGGCAATTTGCCTTCATTAGCAAAACTGGAATAGCACATATAAACTAAATAACAAACAAAGGCTCTGCACTCCAATTAAACACTACAGACAGAAGTGGTATTTTTCAAGAAGATTTTATATCATAAAATAGAGTAGGTTACATACAGAAATTTTTTTTAATCACACATATACAATATTTATACAGGCAAATCTAGGCAAAACAAAGCTTAAGCCTGATATCAAAGTACTGTCAATATCGATATATAGAATAGGAAAGTGGATACCTTTGCCCATTACCCCGACGTTTAGGCTGAACGCCTTTCTCAAGGGAGAAAGGCGTTCAGCTGAAATTTCGGGGTAATTCTCACATGGGCAGGTGTTGGCTCAGTTTGATTTAATTGAAATTCAGCTTGGGTGACATTATCTGGCCATGTGTGCAGCTTTATAGTATTTACTTCCCAGAAGAGCAGAATATGTATGTTGTGAATCCAGAAATAGCAACTGTTAACCATGGAAAGCATTTGTACCAGATGGAAAGAATTCAGTTCCCAGCACCTGTATAATAACCCCATCCATTTTCCATCAACCTTTCACCCCATGTTGTTCCAGTCCTTCCTCACACTAACAACCATATGATTTCCAATGCTACGCTGAATTAGCTGCTAAACTCAGGGCAAGGATATCAGACCCACCAGCCCTGCTGTTTTCTGTTGCAACCTCATGTAATATGTTTTCCACAGGCTTTTTGGATGGTTCCAATGGGTCTGGGGTCCCACTTTAGCTGGCCATAGATGCAAAGATCCATTCGTTTGATGACCTCGCCAAACGAGCAGATCTTTCCCCGATATGCCACTAACTGGCAGGGCTATATCGGATTACAATGAGCGCAATTGACTCCACATGGGTCATTCAGAAGAAAATCCAACTTTCCCAATCGATATCGTGTCCAGATATCGGTCGGGAAGACCCGTCGGAAGCCCCCATAAACAGGCAGATAAGCTGTCAAATTGGTCTAAACGACCAATATCGGCAGCTTTATCTGCCTGTGTATGGCCAGCACTAGTCTCTACCATATATAGTAGCCTTCTTCTAAACATAACAGCATAGGGTTACAGCAGGCGAGTTATGTTCATGTGGTCCTGATCTATTATTCCTTCGTGCTTTATAAATTATATTTATATTATATATACAATTATATTATAATTAACATTATATTTATTATGAATTATTATAATTAGATTTTCCTTATATACTGTGGTATGACGCTCTTTTGTTCCCATACTAGTACAGTGACATCACTTCAAATCCAACATTATGTCGTTTATAAAATACATTTTCATTTAACTCAAAGGCTCATCAAAGCCTAAGGATAAACTAAGAATTATCCTAACTAAGGATAGCCTAGCAAATTAATTACACTTTGATATGTATATTAATACAAGAATATCTCATATCTAGGCCTTGTAGGTATGCAATGAATGATCACAAACCCCTCCCATGCAGCTGCTGCATTGAAAGCAGATAAGGCATATATGGTTTAGAATATAGAAATATTCTCTGCCTTCAAGCAGCTGCTGTCTGGGAAGTATACTGTGTGCTTCTTTCTACCTTCCATTGGCATATGCTGATGGAATTCATGTAGTAGGTGTAAATATGACGCTTTCCAGTTTATGATCCGTTTACTACTCCTACAAATTCTTAACTCACAGAGAATCTGTGACATTCCTTTTCCTCAATAAAACCCAACCATGAATATACTTTATTGTTTGTCTCTCACTGACAGCTGCTCGTGTACCCACCCAAGGACTTGAAACCCTTATTTGCTCTTAGCCATATCTGTAATATTACCTGCTCATAGATCATAGACAAGTGTACTGCTTAATACTATTACAGCTTCAGCCCAGATTTGTAAGGGAATTTGATTGGCACACTCACAAGAATAGTATTCAGTGTTGCTGGGCAGTGGTGTAACTACATGTTACTGAGCCTATGATTAAGTGTCTTAGGGACACGACACGCATAAGGCTCTTGATGATTGTTTAAATAATAGGTTTTTTTCTACTTTTTTAAACCAATGTTTTCGGTCTGATCTATATGTGGCTTCCTAGATTACCCTAAACCTTTCCCGCATTGTACATGTTACTGGGCTCCATAGAAAATTCATTTTAGGGCCCCCAATTAGGGTTGTCACCTACAGGCCTTCCCATATTTTTATGCATTTTCCCTATTAATAACATACATTTTTATGTATTTTCCATATTAATTAACAGCTTAATTTTTACTGGCCAGGGAGGTAAAATACCAAACAGGTGGCAACTCTATCCCCAGTATATTCAGAGGTTGACTGTTTTGCCAATATATGTTGAAATTGCTCACTAATGAGGGCCTTGTGGGCCCCCTATACCTCCTGCCCCCCCCCCCACAGATACAGGGTCTGCTTCATCTGTAGTTATGCCCCCTGTTGCTGGGAGTTATTTAGGTGAAAATGTAATTAAGGTTTATAATGTATTTTGTTAGTGTGCTTGCCTTATATCTCACACAAAATATAATGTCATTATTGAAGTCCAAAATATGTAAAGCTTTTTGTGAGAATTCAAGGATTTTTTTGTTAAATAAATCAGGAACAAAATTAGGTTATTTATAATAGAATTGTAACTACAAAGCAAATAAGATCTGAATTCAGAGAGGGTACAAAATATCTCATTGCATTTGTGCATACTTGAAATGTGGTTGCCATGGTTTTATATACTGTTCTACAGAACAGCATTCTCCACTTACATCATACCGGTTTATAGATGAGGCCCTGGAAAATTGGCTTGTTGGCCTTGGCATTGCTCAAAACAGCTGTTACCGGTATTAACTTGACTACCAGTTGTTTAATATCCAATGTTACATTAGATTCCTTCTACTTTACTCAATGAGTATAATTCCTTTGATGGAAAGTCACCTGTTTCCTGCTCTGCAAGTCATTTTGGGCTTCATTTCTGTTCTGCTTAAAACAGTGAATTCCACTTTAAATGCTCAATGTTGAAAAATGTATGTTATATTGCTCACACAAAAAAAGAGGTGTAGATGGCACCACGCCTTTGAAGTGGGTTGAAATTGTTTTACTGTTTGGGCAACATGACGTGAAATCTAGTCTTTGGAATGGGGCCACACTTGGTACTTTGAACACATATACACTGAAACCATAACGCTATGGAAAACACTCCAGGCAATGTCATAATTACATCTGACAGTTTTATTAAGATTTTATTTGTTGCTTAATCATAGACTCCCATATATGACCGATACCGCCTCATCTGCTAATTACTGCCGCTTTTGCTGACTACTTCACTTTACAACAGTGACTGAATTAATAGATATACAGTGATTATGACTATTCACATATTCCTGCTAATGTTATAAGCTACATACACAAACAATTGATTTAGAGGAACAGTGAGACTAACTGTGTGCCCAAGCCATTACTGCATAATACCTACATGGCAGCAGCTTGCTATTGTGGTCATTTATGTATGTAGCACTAGATATTGAGTACTGGTAATTTAAAAATAAAGCCCTGAAGAAAGTATTCTACAAAAATCTGCTGCGGTGCTGCAATGCTCACCCTAAAATTCACTTGATCCAGAACATTTTTACTTTCATATGCTCTAAATGAACTGTATTTGCTTTTTCTAGGATAAAAGAAAAATACAAGAAGATATTGCCCAGAGGAGGATAAAAATTGAGGAAGAAAAATTAAAACGACACCATTTAAAGGTAATTAAGCACTGACAAGTGACTAATGCAGGGGTGCCCAGCGATCTACTCTTGCTACCTGACAACATCATGAGATCAGGATGGCACAGAGACAATTTCATGTATAAATACCTGAATACCCCAATTTGCCAAAGTACAATGAAGTCTATGGGTGGCTTTTATGCACAACACATTTTTTGTGTGACAATTTTTCTACTGAAATTTTTTCTGCAGCCTACCAGGAACTTTAAAGTGATCAACTGGTAGACTGAGATCAACATCTTGGGTACCCCTGGACTAAGGGATAAAGCCTGGGCTAAACAATATGTCCAAACGATCCCTATTTAGGAATAGTTACTACTTCACGGCCTCCATCAGGAGCAGTACATTAGTGCTTATTTGTGGAATTTAATGTGTGGAGGATGAGAGAGTGGATTTATTTGAGCTGAAGATTATTGTTGAGTAATTTCCACATTATTGATATGAGTATAACCCATGACTTGGACCTCCATCTGATAACCACTGCAGTCTTGTGACTTGGACCAA
This sequence comes from Xenopus borealis, assembly GCA_024363595.1. NCBI lineage: Eukaryota > Metazoa > Chordata > Amphibia > Anura > Pipidae > Xenopus > Xenopus borealis. The sequence continues at coordinate 81,467,672 of CM044438.1, read as the reverse complement.
CTTGCAGATGTCTGATGTCTGTACCAAACTTAGTACAGACTTGCTTCTACTCAACTATTTTTTCGGTCTGGCTACATCAATGCAAATACTCCTGTCACTCACATAAGGGGGTCATGTCCACAAACAGAGATGTATATAGCTATATATCATTGATATTATTACCCCTTTATCTATAACTGTCAATAAATACCTGTTGCAAGAAGCATTCTGTTGTTTTACTGCAGCAACATAAAGCTTTAAAGATTTACAGAACAACGGGGCAAACAAAACAGAATTGTATTTGGGCCACAATAAATCTCTATACTATATACAGTATGTACTGAAATCCACTTGTTTACCATCTGTAGCTTTTGGAAAAGTACTTTGTGTAATGCTTCTTTCATTATTAATAAGCCTTCATATCCTTTAGAAAAAGGCTCTTCGGGAAAAATGGCTCTTAGATGGATTAAGTACCCTATCACCAGAGGAACAAGAAGACATAGTACGACAGAATCAAGAAGATCAGCAACAAATCAAACACCTAGAGAGCAGCATTGATAGGTAATTCCTGTAAAGGTATCAGCAGAGACTCCCGCACCATCACTAAACCCTTGTTTTGTAGCAACCCTTTCTATTGCACTAATGCAAAGGCTTATAACTAACATACAATTATTGCATATTGGGAAGCCCTGTGGCAAATATAAACACAATAAAACGTAGTGCCTATGTTAGTTTATCGGCCCTAATAAGTTACATTATAAGGAGAACCCTAGTAGTAGGGCGTTTGCCATAGTTCACAAAAATAATATGTTGTATTAAATGCTGTTGTTTAATGACTTACTATTTTTAGGTAAAGATGCAAGCTCTTGAGAAATAAATTGTAAAACAAAAGTCTCACATCTTTATCATAGTCTTATAAAATTAGATCTGATAATATTCAGAAATGAATGTAACTATGTAGTACTTGCGCAACTCTCACAACTCTCTTACTGTTTTGTCAACTAAGTCTGTAGCATGACTGAAAGCTTGGGTATATGAATTCAAGGATATGTATTCAGATTTCTTTTTAACCAGGGAAACTTGAGGTGATCTCTGTACCCCACATTTCACAAATATCCTGGTAACTGATCACATGAAACTATAATATAACAATTTCTACATGTTGTTCCCGCTTGCTGCAGTGTCCTAAACAATGGAACAACAATCTCACTGTCACTAGGCTGTAAGATTCACTTACACAGGAAAATGTGAATCTTTTCCATTTTTAGTTCTATAAGAGTGGCTCATGCAGCCGTGTATGAAAGCAGTAATTACCATAATATTTTATATACACAGAGGACCTTCATTTAGCTCTGTTTTGTTTGTGGACATGTTCTGTTGCTAGAACAATGATACACCTTAGATAGTAGAAAGACTTGTCAGAACCTGCAGTAAGGAGAAATATTTTTATTTCTCAGTGAGGAGTGTGCATCCTATTTCCGGTGCCCATTAAGCCATTTGTCTGTGGAATCAGGGCTCATTGTTTTGGGGCAGAGTTTGTTGTATGGGCCGTTTTTGTGGAGCTCACAGCCCAGAATGAATTTGATGCAAAATATTAGTAGTGAACACAGGCAGGAGGCTAACATGTATGTGTAGGGATGCTACCAATTGAAAGCATTCTAGTGAAGACTATATAATTTATACTTTTATATAGTTTATAGAGAACTTAATAATATGTGAATGTTGCCATTAACCCACTGATCTTATCTGATGGGTAAAGCCACATGCCCACTGTAAAGTAGTACCATTAATTAACCACCATCATCATCTTGAATGATATTAAAGAGTGGGTAATGTTGGTAAAGCAACTACCTCTCCTGATAGGGAACCCTGGGTCTCCTGTATGGGACAGAAACATTGACTGCTTGTGTGAATTTGTAGCTATGGCTAGTGGTCTCCTTTTTACTCTAACTATATATATATATATATATATATATATATATATATATATATATATATATATATATATATATATTTGTTCTGGACTGTCATATTTTGATTGAAAATGAATTAGACTGTTCCTTTTTGGTCAGGAATGAGGAGGTTGGTGCTCCACTGGAGGATTGCATGTTGGGTGTCAGTGTGCAGGCCTTCACCCAGGCTTGATATAAATTGCCCAGTGTTATTTACAAACAGCCCCTGACAGCTGCCCTTTTCCACCCCCTTTTGGCATCAGCAAAGGTCACCTTTATTATCTGCTGTCCATGCTGATAAATTGTCTGATTTGTTTTCTGAGAATTTATTAAGTAAAGTGATCATTCTTGCTTACTGTACCAAGAGGATTCTCACTTCATCGAATTTCAGTTGATGTTGGATTAATTAGACTAAACTGGATGAAGTAGAAGTCTGTTTTTAAAAACAAAAACAATATCTGTATAATTGTAAAGTTCAATTATTTTCCATTTGGTTAGCTATGCCCTTTATTATTCCATTCTGTACAATTACATTTTTCTACTAACTGAGCAATGAGCCAACCCCTGTCAGTCAGGGCCAATAACTTTGGCCTTTATTATATAAACTGCAAATGGCAAAGCAGATAATTACAGGGGAAATTGTATAGTTTAAATGTTTTCATTGGTTCCTAAGATAACTCATGTTTACCATGACATAGTATGGGGCCTGTTATCCACAATGCACTGGGCCTGGGGTTTTTCATATAATGGATCTTTCCATAATTTGGATCTTCAAATCTTAAGTCTACTAGAATATATGTAAACATTAAAGGGGTTGTTCACCTTCCATACACTCAGTTGAGTTGTTTTCAGATTGTTCATCAGGAGCATCTCAGTTATTATAATTTGTTACATTTAGTTGATACAATTAGTTGATACATTTCTCAGCAGTATCTGTGGGATATTAGCAACTATTGTATCAAGTTTAACAACTCCCTTTAATGAAACTCAGGGATTCTGAGGGAAAAAGATAACAAATGTATCAACCTGTGTATCCATTTAGAACAGTTAAAGAGTAGCCAACCCCCTTCCCAGAGCTGCTTTATTAGGTGAAAAATCAAACTTTATGGTCACATATAGTTCACCAGAAATAAATACTTTTTCCAATTACTTTCTATTTTCTATCTGAAACCAACTGAACTGGAAAAAGTGTTTGAAGGTGACCAACCCTTTAAAATAAACCCAACAGGTTGGTTTTGCTTCTAATAAGGATGAATTATATCTAGTGATGGGCGAATTTATTCGCCTAGCTCGAATTCGCTGCAAACTCCCGCGATTCGGCACCGGTGAATACATTCATGAAAATTTGCCGGATAAAATTTTTCGTAAAATTGTTCGAAATTCACACATTTTTTGTGAAATCGTTCGAATTTCACAAATTTTTCATGAAAAGTTAGAATTTTTGTAAACGTTCCGATTTCACTATTTTCACAAATTTTTCTCAGTTTCGGGAACATCGTAAACAATTTGGCAAAACAAAATGCCCCAGATTCACCCATCACTAATTATATCTTAATTGGGATCAAGTACAAGCTACTGTTTTATTATTACAGAAAAACAGGAAATCAAAAATGTGGATTATTTCATTATAAATGGTGAGTACTGATGTCATCCGTTATAAATGGTGAGCAGTGATGTCATTTTCGTCACTTGACTCACTAAAACTTTATAATCAATAAAGAACCCCATGTTGCAAAATATGAGGATATTAGAAGTTACCTTGGAGTTCCATGACCTTCGGCCTTGTGTTTTAAAATGGAACTCCTCGTTAACTTATAATATCCTTATAATACACAAAAGCCGTAAATATCTAAGTTATATCCTTATAAACGGTGAGTTCTGATGTCATCAGTTATAAACGGTGAGTTCTGATGTAATTTCTGTCACATGACTCACTGAAACTTGTGTATTATAATAAATAAAGTACCCCCAGTTGCAAAATGTGAGGATATTAGAAGTTACCTCTGAGTTCCATGACCTGTATGAAAACACTCGGCCTTCGGCCTCGTGTTTTTATATGGTCATGAAACTCCTCGGTAACTTATAATATCCTTATATTTTACAAGAGGGGGTACTTTATTCACTGTATAATGGAGTCTATGGGGCAAATTCACTAATGTGTGAAAATGCGCTAGGGACAGCTTTGCCGGCGTTCGCCGCACTTTGCCAAGTGAATTTTCGCCAGCGCTACGCAAATTCACTAAGATGCGAATGGTAGTGAAGTAGTGCTACCATTACTTTGCCAGGCAATGCGCATTTATGCTAGAGATGCCTAATTTGCATACGGCGCGAACTTAAACATATATTAGTAGTATATGTTACAGCCACTACATTACACTACACAAGCCCAGGAAACCATTAATAAATAAAATAAAGTTGGCCTATTGCCCTAAACATGTGCCCCCTATATAGTTGAGTTGTTAGGAAATATAGGGGGGGAAGAAGGGTAAAAATTTTCGCTATTTTCAGGCTATCACCCTACAAAAGGTAAAAGATGCCAGCGTTTTTTTGGGACTTAAAAAAAAAAGGTTTTTAAAGCTCCTATCTAATATATTGAACTTCGCCAGGTCTGACCTAGTGACGTAACGTCTAGCGTAAGAGGTAACGTTCAGTAATATGTCCATCTCAGTGAATTAGCGTAGTTATGTCCCTTCGTCAGTGCGCAACTTCGCCTGGCGTAAGGGTGCGAAGTTGCGCAAGTCTACTTCGCTAGCAAATTTTCATGCCACGCTGGTGAATTAAGAATAAGAATTTTTTTTTTTTTTTTTTTTTTTTAAACTAGGAAATAAAGTAATTGCTAGTGCCTTGTTTAAAATGTTAAATTGCTTTTAAAGGCGAACTCCCCCATTTATTTTGTGTGCAGTACTGGAAATGAGCAGAACCTCAAACAACCCAACTCTATATTGGACACCACAAAAGATGCCAGCCTTTCATAATAAAAATCACTTTACAACTGTACAGAAGAGATATTCCTATGCTCTATTTAAAGGTTGCTGGAAATATGGTTGTCAAGTTCCAACTGTCTCATGTATTCTGCGGGTGTCCTAATGTTATGCACTGAATTGGACAGAGAATGGGGCATGTCTGGGCAGTTATGACAAGTCCTATATGGGTTATTGAGCCAGTGTGAGCTGTTAAACACCCTGCTGACTGATGCCTTTATAACACTGCAGCAGACACAATGAAGTTAGCAATGTCATTTTCTATTTAAGCTATTTAATTAAGGTGTATCCTGGTAAACTGGAAATTTGGCTCAACAGCTCTCTCTCTCTTTCAGGGCTACTGAGCATATAAATAAGCTGGCAGACTGAAAAGTGATCAGCCAATTACCTTGGAAAAGGCACTTTCCCAAAGTAAGGGAGTGAGTGCATTGGGTCCATGTCACCCAATCATTGTTAGGGCCCAAACTATAGTGAGTAGTGCACTGGGCTGTTCCCTTGTTCTTCATGCATGCATTCGTGGTTTTCAGTGCTTCCATCTTTGCGTCGCTAGAACCGGTCAGGCTGCCGAGGGTGTCAGTATCACGCGCCTGTTTGTGTTCCTTGCTCTCTGTGTGAGGTACATACAGGGTTGCCAGGTCTCATTTTTTAAACCCAGATCCAAACTAGCCAAGAGGTACTTCAAAAGTAGTCCAAAATAGTACAATATGTGCAGTGAAAAAAAAGTCTAAAAAATGAATATATGTGAAAGAAGACTTTTTCAAATTTTCACTGTTTCACATTTTTTCCATGAAGCAAAATGGGGCAAATTTGCCTGTCACCAGAGGCGTAACTACAGAGGGTGGGCCCAGGTGGTATAGGGGCCCCAAAAAGCACTAATACATAAACACTTTCAATAAATATTGGTAAAACAGATCCACCTCTAGACAATTTGGTAGCCAGCAGATTTTTGCCCTCTATGGCACCAGAAAATGGGTGAATGCTTAAAGGAAAACTATACCCCCCCCAAACATTGTAGGTCTCTATAAAAAGATATTGCATAAAACAACTCATATGTAAAACCCTGCTTCATGTAAATAAACCAGTTTCAAAAGAATATACTTTTTCATAGTATGCGCCATACAGTGCCCATAAAATAACAGCCTGCAGCTAACTGTATTCCTAATCAGAGCAACAACTGCCATAGATGAAGTATACTGTAGCTATAGATTGTAAGATATGCCCAGTGACACTGCCCTGAAACCTATATAATGTGGGGTGTAGAAGGACTAGAACTGAATACATATGTCAAGAGTAGACAGCATTTGTGCATTTGTCTTATACAGTTTTTTCCCTGCGCGCCACAGGATAGATCCTTTGTCAACTCTGAAATGATCTTATTCCAGAGAAACTGATAGATACTTTGTTATTTAAGGCTTTAAGGCACACTGGAACAGAAACATTGTGTGTTATGGGCAAGTCAAACTGACATCTGTTATTAGTGATTAAGCAAGATGATAATTTGTGATATATTAAATAAATGAATTAGCCAAAGGCAATCGGCATTGTTGTCTCAACTGTTACAACATAATTGTGGTTGTCTCATGAAATGGATAGAAGCTTTATAAAAAAAAAAACATAGTCAAGCTATGTCTGGTCTTGTCAACCAATTATAATCCTTCTTTCCATGAGCAAAATATTTTCATATAACCTCATGAAAATTTAGAATAGATTGCTTTACAAAGCCTTTGGATTTCCTCTGTTATCAAAGCAGCAGATGCAAGGCAGTGGGAAGATATGGGGGCAGATTTACTAAATTCACATTAAATTCACATGAAGAATCGAAGTTTGATCGAATTACTATCAAATTTGAATTTGAATATTCAAATATTCAAATATGCAAATTAGGCAAATTCGACCATCGAATATTCGAATAAAATTACTTCCGAATACTTCCCCTTTAAATTTTTAGTCGACCACCTACTTCACCAGATTAAAGCTACTGAAATGGAGATCCTTCCCTAAGATCGAATATAAAAAATTCGATCAATCGATTAAAATCGTTGGAATATTTGATTCGGATTTGATTCGAATATTCAATCGATTGATCAAATTTTCTATATTCGATCGTTTGTTCCTTCGTTCGTTCGATCGAATTGCAGTAAAATCCTTTGAATTCAATAGTCGAATTCGAAGGATTTTACTTCCCCACTATTACCTTGGTCGAATTTCGAATTTTTTTATATTCGAAATTCGACCAATAGTAAATCTGCCCCATGATCTTCTGAATTTGAGGCAGTTGAAAAATGGTAAAAATATATTTGGCTGGAAATCACCTTAAGAAAGAATTCAGAATTCTTTATTATCATGTTAGTTGAGCAAAATAAACTTTACTTACATTATATTTCTTATTAAATGTTTCCTTCAAATTTCCTTCAGTCTTGGAATTACACAATCACAGCAAGCAGGCAGGATCCATTTTGTGGAAAGTTATCAAGACAAGCTGTGTATCACCCCTAAATCTTGTGTATACACCAAAATGGGAGCAACCGATGCCCATGTGTAGTGCCCTACTCAATTATAAAACTGGAGGAGGGAGGGGGGGATGTGAGGTCTAGGTATTGCTGAATGGAAAGGTAATATTTGACTGATAGTTTAGATATTTAAACAACTTTATAGCAGGGTATGCAATGCCTCCTTAGGGTGTGACAACCATGGGAAGCTGAACATGCTGTGATCGCATTTAAGTGTTGTTTGTGATGTATCGACCAGTTAACATAGTAACATAGTAAGTTAGGTTGAATCATAGTTAATCATATAGTTTGTCTTAGATAGTGGCCTTTCATGTTTTTTTTAAGGTGTCAACTATTGTTGTCATTCTGTTTTTAATTAAAAAATGAATTTACCTTTTTTTAAAAAAGGAAAGGACCTTACAGAAGCACAAGTGCATGGATCCAAGATGGCATTTTGGTGGCATAATCCATTTTCTGTTTACAGACTTGGCCAAGAGATTGATGGTCTGGAAAAAGAAGAAATTCAGATATCTACCAAGGAAGTGTGTCTTCTTCAGAGGCTGAAGTCTGTTGAAAGAACTACAGAGGATATCATAAAGGTACACTTGTTTATTATTATTATTATTGAAGGGCCATTTATGGGCTTCACAATTGCCAATCCAGTTAACTGGTATACAAAAATCCTCAATAAATAGTATTGAACCTGGCTATTGATTCTTCCTTCTACCTTTCCTTTCTTTCACAGACCTTACATACTTATTGAGATAATGCTATCATTCATAGTCTGCTTTAAATATGTTGAAAAAAGTAGGGATGCACTGAATCCACTATTTTGGATTCGGCCAAAGCCCCAAATCCATTGCAAAAGATTCAGCCGAATACCAAACAAAATCCAACCCCTAATTTGCATATGCAAATTAGTGAGAGGAAGGGTAAAAGCCAGGATATTTTTTTTATTCCTTGTTTTGTGAAGAAAAGTCACATGATTTTAAGGATTCAGATTCTGTTCAGCCAGGCACAAGGATTCCTCCGAATCCTGCTGAAAATGGCCAAATCCTGGCCGAATACCGAACCGAATCCTGGATTCGGTGCATCCCTAAAAAAAAAAGCAAATAAAATCATTGAAAAGAACCTTGTAATTGAGATAAATCAAGTTGTAAAGAAAAAAAAGCTAAGGAGCCCCCTGTAATACACCTCAACTCTGCTCTAAATCTGTAGAAGATGGTTGCATGTAAAGCATATTTAAAACTCTTTCAGACTGTCTTTCTCTGCGTTGCTGAGATTTAAGGTAATTTTGGTAATAGGCAATTGGTTGCTAAAAGTAAATTTTGGGAAAGTGACAGTAGAACTACAAAGGCATTGCTTTTTTAAACGTTTGCTTTTATTTTTACCAGGCGGTGAAAGCAGAAGTTCGTGAAGGTTTGTGCACTTTTTTTAGCCTTTTGCAATTTTAGTAAGAGAGAATATTTTCTTAATACATGGATATATTTATTGACTTTTCTTATTCCAGAGCCAGTTCATGATGTTTATGCTGGAATACCTGACCTCCCAGCATTTTACAAACCATCCTTTCTAAAGCAAATGGAAAGTGTAACACAAGAGGATGTGGAAGAGCCCAGAAAAGGTACGATATCTTGAGATCTTCACTCTGATCTTTAAAAAAAAAAAATCATCTCCACCTTGATGTGTATACACCAGCTGTATAAATGAGGCACTCCTAAAGACAAACATATACATAAGCATGTATGCAATGATATAAACCAAAGACATTTAGGGCTGGCAAAAGGTAAGGAACCATTGTTTACATTTGGTTCTTGTCATGGAGTATCCATAATATAAGCAGCATATAACACAATATTGTGTTAATTATCTGTTTAGGGTAAAAGTGAAATCCAGTTTTTAGCCATGATGCTGTTTGCCTTTTCGTGGCACCTTCCAACACCTGTTGATTGACCATTCCAGTCTCTGACAGTTTATTGATTTAGAAAAGGGACCCTATCACTTTTATATTTCATTTAGGGGCATATTAATCAAAGGGTCGAATAGTATTTTTGAATACAAACTTTCAAGTTTTACACAATCAAATTTTAATCCCCCCTATTCAAATGTAAATTTGAATGTGAGATTTATCACATCTCAACCATGGAAACAATCCTAAATAGAATATTTGCCGAATTCATGCACAAGTCAATGGCATAGGTCCATTGAGCAATTTTGGAGATATTACTAGCCTTCCTGGCATTCCAGTTTTTTTTTTTTTTGGGAGTAAATCTCTTGGGTCGGAACAATTTGATCGAATGTTAAACATTCAAATTTTTCTTAAATAACCTCCTGAATTGAGAATATATTCAAATTAAAAAAATATTCACGTGAATTCAGAATTCAGCCTTTGATAAATGGGCCTCCACATGTAAAAATAAAATTAATGTATACAATTCTGCAGGGTGAGAGTTCACAAAAGCTTTCAGTATTCTTGCAATGCCACACCCAGGGCCAGATACTCTATATTTTAAAGCTACAGCACCCAAAATTATATGGCATAGTTACTCAGTTACTACAGAGAATTGTAAGGAAGGTTGCCGATCATTGTGTATTGTGAGAGCTCAGCAATCGGTCTATAGTGTATAAACATTTGAGCTAGTATTTTTAGTCTACTGTAGTCCTTAATATATATTGCATTGACAAAAAAAAGTGCTGTTCCTTCTACCCCTATTTCATGTCTCAAAGGTTGGACAATATTATTCCTTAAGGACAAGGAAACCCTATTTCACTGAGGGGGTGCCAATATGCCCAGTCACCCCTAGACTTGACTTATGCAGTACTGTAAATACTTTAATTTACATTGCATTTGTATTATAAGGCTACATACAGATAAGGTCCACCTGCAAACGCAGTTGAATTCTGGTGGGGCAATAAAAATGTTCAAATTCAGATATTGCCTCTATAATAAAAGGCATAAAATCTGTGCTCATGTTTAGTCCACATACGCATGTCCACTATGCAAATGCACATGAAGCCAGCATTCCAAACCATCTACTAACAGTAGTTTAGGTTATATAGAGCCATTTAACATCACTGTAATGTCAGAAAGACTGACCTGGATTAGGTCTGTACTACACAGCCAATGCTCCCATAATACCATGCACATGTTATTCTATGTTATTTATATCAAATGCCAACCAAATTTATATGGCATAGGGCAATATAAATATAAATAATGATATTAACATAACAATGTTTATTTTTCAGACATCATTCATCTTTTTTTCCCCTCACAGCTTTGTTTGCCATGGAAATCAAAGTTGAAAAAGACATGAAGTCTGGAAAGAGCACAGTGTTATCCACCATACCAGTTCCCTCAAGTGAGTTTGAAGATTCCGGTGTGAAAGTTTATGATGATGGCCGCAAGTCTATATATGCATTGAAGTCTGAGGGAAGAGGAATACAGAATGGAGTTGACACACTTGCTCCAATTGAAGTAGAGGACCTCTTAAGGAAAGCAACTGAAAAACGTTCCGAGTCACCTACTGAATATCATGAACCTGTTTTTTCTAATGCATATGGTTCTTCTACACATAAGGGCTACATTTCTCCAAGTATGAATGGCCACACTTCACCTCATACTGAAATCTGTGTTACTCAAAATGGCATTGTAACTAAGGAAGCACTATCCTGTCCTACAATGCCTAGAGAAGCCTCCCGGATTAAAGGACCATTCCCTGAGCAGTGCAACATTTCTCGCAACCAGCCAAGTATGGAAACACAAGCAGATCAAACGTCAGAGCATACTGATGACCCAGATCAAACAATATCAGAGCATACGGATCACCAGCTAACACCACAGAGGAATCCCAATGAGGAAATGCCCAACGGTTTGGAAGGTTTCCCATCCCTAAATTTGGAGGACGATATGCACTACAATGTTGTTCATGCCACTCCTTGCTATGCTGATGACTCTGAACCAGTTACTATGATTTTTATGGGATATAAGCATGCAGATGATGGTGATGTCAAACCAGTTTCAGATTACGAAGGGGTAATCCGTGCTGAACTAGTTGTAATTGCTGATGACGATGAAGATGATAAATGGGGAGAAGAAAAGACCAAGAAAATTGCTTCTGTTTCTCCTGTCATCCGAAACCCAGTTATTACACCTTCTAAAGCACAAGAGTCTATATTAAAACCAACAAATCAAAACATAACTTTGAACAACCAGTTACCCTATAAGAACTCCATGTCCTTACAAGAACAAGATGCTAGCTTAGGCTATACTAGCTTTCCCATTCCAACCAAACATATAGTAGATGATGGTACAGAAGATCCCTCGCTCACAGGTAAGAAAAGTTTAGAGAGTTGCCAGTGTTGTTCTTTATTGTAGCATAAAAAACACTTACACCTGAATGAAAACTGCAGAAATAAAGCAATAATCAATAAGATGGTATTATTTTATAAAACAAAATATTGCATTAGGTGGAAGCAGAGTATATTTTTTTATTGGAGTATAACTGGTCTGAGAACTGCTTTCAGCATTAGCTAGTTGCTCCCAATAGCAATGTCCACAGCTATTGTGATACTAAAATCTATAGTATATAGATATATATCGCATGTATATAGTATATAGCGCATGAGTATATATATTTTATGTGAGTGTATGGAGGGGTCATTGTGCATGTATGGGTGCTGGATTTCACTTGGAGGGTTTGCACTTGATGGGCTTTTTTCAACCCAATCTAACTATGTAACTATGTAATGTTTTCATTACTTTTTAATCTTGGGTTGATACCAATCTCTAACTAGATGTAAATCTTTGATTTTGCTACCGGAAATAACTGAGGTATGTTATAAAAGTGTTAGATAGACTTAGACAGTTTGCTGAAAACGTGAATTCTTAAGTCTTATAATATTTTTTAATGTCTTTGCAGCACTAAGAATACGCATGGCCAAGCTGGGAAAGAAAGTCATATGAGACATGTATTTGAAAGTTTTTGAAGAGTTTATTTTGAAATGGCTGAAGAAAGACTGAGAAGAACTCTTTATAAGTCTTTATACATGTATTTCTGTGTATTCTATGTTTTTTGTTTAGGTAACAAACATGTTATGCAAGTAAATGTGGCCTTTGTACTCGATACCATCATAAAACACAGTCAGCCTCTCTGTAAAAATGAATACAAAACCATCTTGAATTCCCCCAGTACTTTCAGAACTACAACTGCCTCCCTCCTCGTAGTTCAACAACAACTGGCCACAGCTTTAATTTCTATATTCAGAATAGATAAGGGCAACCAAGTCGGCAGCTTATTGGCCCATGTATGGAGCCCTCCGGGGGGCTTCTCCGATCGATATCGCAAAAAGTCAGCCAGATGTCTATCGGGCAGGACTAAAAATCCCGTCGGTTCGCGGCCGCATCTGTTCGTTGATGCGGTCCCGCGATCCGACCAACCATATGGCCTACATTATGATCCCATCGTTGGGCCCTAAGACCCACGATCAGATCAGCCCTATATCACCCACCTCTCAGTGTATGGCCACCTTAAGGCTCTTTTAGAACAAGATCTGCAAGGCTGCAAAGTGCCCAGCCCAGATTTACATTGCATACATTCAATCTCTAGCATTAAAAGCTGTGGTTTTGGGATTGTTTCCACTTCAATTTGACAGCTGTTTATCCATTGGTCACATCCCTCCTTAGCTAATAATCACCTATATTAATTTTTACTTGTATAACTGCCATTTTTTTCTAAACTTAAATATTTAAATAGCGGTTTTGTCATATAATTTTATAGCAAACTAAGACTGAGTAAGCAGCTTCATACGGTGACCTATTAATATTCAACAAGCTCAGTGACTAGTGCTACCAGTGAGTTGTTTTTTTTTTTTTTTGGGTTTTTAACCCATATCGTTTATGTTAATAATGGGCTCCAGCTATTGTTTTAATTGAAATAAAAATATATTGTTTTTGGTTATTTTTGTATGAAATAGTGTACATGGAAAATGTATATTAACTGAATAAATAATACTGAAATACACATTTGCAATATCAGAATAACAATAAGAAAACAGGTGCAAAATACCTAAAAAGTAGGGATTTAAAATTATAAGACTCATAAGGTGGACATTCAACTACAGAGATGTTTTTTGTTTTTAAATAATTTGTGCCTGTTCTGGAGCCCGCCATTCTCTGCTGAACTACCATTCTTGTAGACTTCCAGCAGAGTTGTAGTTCAGCAGCAGGGCTTTCCAGCATTACCAAGAACTTCTTTAATGTGAAAGGACCTATAAAAAGCTGCTTAAGGCCGGGTGTAGTCACCCATTGTTAGGCAGATAAAGGTGAAATCTTGAGTTTGACTGTACAGGAGGCAAGGTTTTCTACCTGTCAGAACCCTTTTAGCAGGTAAAGTTGTTGTACTGTGTTAGGGTAGGGACAGACAGGGAGATTCGGGGAGATTCTGTCGCCTGGCGTTTTTA
>CM044438.1:81431113-81451645 GCA_024363595.1 Xenopus borealis | reverse complement strand
ATATATATATATATATATATATACACATTATAAAAATCATAATATTTATTATAAATGACTAAACATTCGGCGCTTACACACGTCTGGTGGGTACTACGTCATTGAAAAGAATGCGCCTAGACCTGCACTCCTGAACACAGCCAAACAGAATGCAGGGGAGCGAAGGTAACAAACGCTCGTGTGTAAGGGCCCTAAGTGTTTGACATTTCCAGCGTCCTATCAGATTAGGGAGAATGGTGAGGTAAGTCAAACAACAAAGGTAGGTATCCAAAGAAACAGTAAGGTGAACAGGAACAGACCAGCACTGGGTTAAATAAAACCGTGTTGCATTAAAGGATGACATATTCAGTTTAACATACTGTATAAAAAATACAGAACAAAAGAATGTTTTGCACAGAAGAACCTTTAATGAAAGGCAACATTTTAAGTCCTTTTTAAAAAGCTCAGTACACAATTTATATAAATATTATATATTATATAAAGAAATAAGAAAAACAGACATTTCAGGCACCTACTTAATAATAGGAAATATATTTGTGGCACAGTTGCGTCAATTGGTCCAGTGTTTATATTTCTCAGCATTACATACTTTCCCATGTATTCTGAGAAGCCAACTCCAAAAGGCACTGCAACACTGACAATTGAGTTCAGCTGCTGAATGGACAGTATAAAAAACAATTCTATACACAATATTCGCAGCGACTAAGTTTACTAAACAACAATGTGCTCAGAAGTCATTGCAATCCATAGCGAACCAGCTTACGTTAGTGGTAATTTAATCGAGTTGCAAATTTTTTGGCAACAAATTACGCTTGCAAATATTTATTCTAGAAAATAGTCTTGTTTTATGGCGTTAATAATGGAATTAATTATGGCAATTTTTACTGTGACATTTATGGCCAGAAATGCATCTTCAAAACTCATAAACTTTATTAACTGATGATTATACCATCCAACAACATTACCAGAGTGACACCAATCAAACATGTGTGTATCATATAAACCGACACTTCATCCATCCAGTCACAAACACCTCTGCCAATAGAATCATATGAACAAGAAATCATACTAGTTATCTCTTTGTATCATTTAAATGCACAGTTTAATGAGAATTAAACTCCCATTGAGAATTTTCTGGCCAAAAAATAAGTTAACGCCACTATATAGATGGCGGTAAAATGTTGCGAATATTCTGGCGTTAATTTTGTCTTTCACACATTTGGCTGTTTAGTAAACCAGGTGTTAATGTGTACGTAGCGTATGCAGATGTGATAACTGACGAACACATATTCAATATCAGAACAATCTTCTTAAAGCATCACTATTTGATATGCTACAATAAAGTTTAACACCCTGGCAGCTTTACCTTTTTAGGCTAATATAAAATGGGTTTGCTGTTCTTTCCACCATCCATTGTCTTGTAACTGTCTCACTAGCATTACCATTACCCCACACAATATACATGATATAACATAGTTTCATTACAAAATGTCATGTTTTTTCCTTTCAATGCTGTCCTGGTGACTGTTGTACAATGTAGCGGAAGCCATGTGATTAATGGACCTGTCTTTGCTGGAGAACAGCTGGTTTATGCAACATAATTCTAAGGCCAGGAGTAGACAAACAGTTGTGCTAATACTGCTTTCAATTGACATTACAGTTACAAACAACATTTAAATGCTTGAAATTGTTTAATAAGTGTATATTGGAAAGTTGTGTAGAATTACATTCTTTACCATGCAAATGATTATTTTTCGGCTTACATGCCCGTAGTTCATTCTGTATGTGTTTAAAGGGGATCTAACTCGAAAATGAAAATTCAATATGTTGCATCTCACTGAAATAAGCCATTTAATAAATACAATATGCTGTACTGTTTAAGAAATAATCTTCAGTATCACACACTCTTCACAACCTGTCATTCTTCTTGCTGAGGTCTGGGTCAGATTCCGATTGACAGGTAGGTCTAGTACATATTTATGGGGGGGTCCCTTTCTTAGCATAATAACTCAAATAACCAACGCCAGTACAAACAAAAGTTAACAAAATAACAGACTGCAAATGCCCTGCACGCAGAAAAACAGGGTTTTTTTATCAGCAGGTTATTTTTAAAGGGTGAGCACCAATGTTAGGGTGCTACTCCCACAAAGGATGTATTAGACCTAACTGTCAATCAAAAACTGACTCCTCCTACTGCTTGAAGACAGAATGAAGAGAGGCAGGTTGCTCAGAGGGGGAGAGTGAAGAGTAATAGTAGTGATACAGAATTAATAATTGATTATATTTAGAAAGCTTCTTATTTCAGCAAAGCCAAGTTCCCCAGGTCGAGGCTTCTTTTAGAAACAAATAGGTACCATTCTAGAGAAAAACTATCATAGTACTACGCCAACACCATTCTCTGTTCCCAAGCATACCTGAATTAGGCATGCACGACAGATGCAAATTTTCCCTAGAGTAAATCAGTGATAGGGGCATGTGAGAAAAATATGAATATTGACAGCCCCCAGTGGGCTTTAAACAGTAAAATAGGTCCGTGCAAGCTTATTCATATGTTTGAAAAAATATTTAAGTATCCAAAATTGCAAGTACATATGTATATACAGTCATTAACCTTATTACTCTCAAATTTCTATTTAAATTTAACGAGATGTTTCTAATTGGAACTCCTGCCTGTGTCTTAGTGCACTGCTCCTTTGTACTGGGTGAGGTTAAGGCGGACTATCACTATACAAGGTCACATGCTAAATCGCTAAACATTTACCATTTGTCACAACTGCAACCTTAGAACTCTGAAATCTAATTCCAGGCAGGTTTAGGGTTATTGCTTTTAATGTTTAACATTCCTGTTCCATTCCCAGCCTGCAAGGCCATACCTACCTCAAGCTTTAACTGGTATGCAACCATAAGTTATGTCACCATAAGTCCTTGAGATAGAATAACAAAGTATTGAAAATGCAATCTATTTGCTTGGGCCTTAAATTCAATACAATGGCATTTATTTAGCATGCTTAAACGTCATTATGTACCAAGGTAGACAATGGGGCTCGTTTATCAACACTGGGCAAATTTGCCCATGGGCAGTTACCTATAGCAACCAATCAGTGATTAGCTTTTTAAAGCCAGCTGCAAGTAGAACAATGAAAGTAGCAATTTGATTGGTCGCTACTGGTTACTGCCCATGGGCAAATTTGCCCAGTGTTAATAAATGACCCCCAATGGGAGCAGTTCCATCCAGCAGCCAAGCACATTTGTACACTGCATGATGGCCGACATACCTCTGCTTCATCGGGAGACTAATTTGATCGTCTACCATTGTTTTAGCTGTTACAAATAACCAGACCCGTTCTTACACATAGACCACGTTGATGTCAGTTATGCATGAATGTGAATAATGGAAGACATTATCATAATCACTAAGGCACTTTTCATACAAATCACAAGGAAGACATCTGTAAAGAATAGCATAGAAATCTCTTTACCTGGTTATGGGTAGAAAATGTGCTGCTATAACCTGGTACTACTGAGGGAATCATTGGCTATTTATAGAGTTATTGGCTTATAGTAAAGGGTTGCCATTTGTAGCATTTGCGTCATTATTAAAGGACGTCAATCCAAAAAATGACTTTTTGCCTAATAAAAGAAAACACAGTTATAAGCAACTTTCCAAAATTAATGTATTAAAATTGTTGATGCTTCAAAAGTTATCTGTAAATGTCATTGCTTTTGAAAGCAGCATTTGCATAATTCCTGGTTGTTACATTTTAAACAAGCCAGTCTCCTCCAGCAAGACAGGTCTCGGTTAGTTTATGTTACATTGTATCAAAAGCCAGAGCCACCAGTACAGAGAATAGAAAGGGACAGACAAACACTGTTTTCAATAGCAATACATGTACAAATAACTTAAAACCATAGAAAATGTGTAATGAATGTATATTGCAAAGCTGCTTAGAATCATGTTTTCTCTTATTAGGCAAAAAAAAGTATTTATGGGGTTGACATGTCCTTTAAGTTTATTTTGTAAGATTAATTCACACATTAATAGACTTCCAGCTATGTGATGTAAGTACAGGTATGGAATCCGTTACCCTGAAACCCTTGATCCTAAAAGCTCTGAAAAATGGGAATGCCATCTCCCACAGATTACATTTCAAATCAAATATTTTTTTTAAATTACCTTTTTAGTAGATTTAAGGTATGGAGATCCAAATTACAAAAAGATGCCTTATCTGAAAAAAAAAAAAAAGATCCTGAGCATTCTGGATAAAAGGCACCAAAACTGTACAACATTGGAGGAGCATTACTTGATTTGAAAAAGCTATCTTGGAGGCAGATTAATCCACTGGGCAGGGCCGGATTTGCCCTCAGGTGGGTGTCCCCTGCCTCTTAAAGGATACCCTGCATCCTTTCTTCTTGCTGGAGAACTAGTGCCTAGTGGTTAGTGCTCTGGAATCAAATAAAGTGCTGTGCAGCATGACTCCTCAATCTATGCCACCTAAGGCCCAGGCCTTTGCTGCCTCACCACAAATCCTGGGTACATCAGGCAGGACTGTTTATTCATTTTTGGCAGAATAATAAAGCCTCTGCAAAAGAGGTCTGATACCAAACCAGATCTGAACCCTGGAAAGATCCAAAAAAATAAAACACACACACAAATGTAATATTATTTACCTGCACCCAGACTATTATAAATGTTTAGGAGGTGGCAAGCCAGGTACTCCAATCCAGTAGTCCAGCTCACAGATTGGAGCTCTATTGGAGGCTGTCCTGTGGAAGGGTAATTTAGTTCTAGTGAACCTGTTAGGAATCTCTCTCATAGCAGGGCACAGAGCAGGAAGGATACTTGCCTGTGTGAGGAACTCCCAAAGGGGCTGGAGGGGTCACTTGCCACTGCAAGGTGCAGAGAGAGACAAGACCAAGTACCAACCAGTTTATATAAGACATTGAAGAAAAGTCAAGAGGCTGAGCAATCCCCCAGAAGAACAGTGAGTACAGGGGTGACCCCAAATCTTTGATAATTTGATTTAATTTGAAAATGACTTTTATTATACAACTTTTAAGTCTTCTTGTCTATTCTTGGTTAAAGGTCCCCTTTAAGTGGATTTACTGGCAGAATGTAAAAAGGAAAGCAAACGCACCATCCACTGATCATGTGACAAAGCAAAAGAGATGTAGCCTTGTCCTGGCCCACTCATCTCAACCAGTATAGATTGGCCATATTTTCTGAAGGACAAGAAGAAGCACTCCGGATTATGCTCTGGGACACAGGAGACTGGGTTTCTGATGCAGAACTTACTGCTTCCACAGCCTGCTGAACTGAGCTAAAAAAAAAGAAAACAGAATAAAAGGTCAAAAACATGGCTTTTAAAACTTTGCAGCTTCTCTTGACCAACTAAAACAATTGTAGCATGCATTTAACAACATTTGGCCCATGAAAAGATTTACTTACTCATTTCATGATTATCCTTTATTTATAAAGCACCGTGTTTATTCACCTTTACGCTAGCAACGTTAAGTAACAGTGGCAACAGCAGTGGCAATGCCGGGCTCTACATAGACAAAATGCAGTAATGGTATTTTAAGGAGTACATATTTGTATGCATTTATGGCACTACTGCTGCATCCCCAAACAAGGCCTGACAAGTAGAGGCAAGAGTTTAACACCAGCTGAAGAGGCCTTACTCGCACCCTCCTCCTCCTGTGACACTTACCTTTTTATGGGGTTAGGGTTACCACCTTGCCGGTATTTTACCAGCCTGGCCAGTAAAAATTATGCTTGATGCCAATGTTATTAATAGGAAAAAATGGCTAAGGCTGGTATTTTTTTACCAGAAAAGCTGGCAACCCTGAATGGGGTGAGGGAGAGCCATATCACGAATACCCAGCATGTAACTGAGATCTCTGCAGCAGCATCCAAATTTCTGGTTACAACCCCCCCAAGTAAACTGCCAGACACTGCTGTATAAAGGCAAGGTTCTAACCTTGCATCATAACAGGAGGACGTTTAGAGAACTCACAGGCACACCCAAACTCTGCGTATAGTTTCACTCGTGTTTAGTAATGAGTGGGATCGGCACACACCTGGAATACGCATAAGAAACACAGAAACAGCACATGGAAATAGTCTTCCACAGGTGATTCCCTGTGTTTAGTGTCAAACAGGCTGTACAATGTGTGGGTGGTGATCCTTCTTAGTACTGAACACTATGGAGAGGTAACTTTGGGTGACTTCCAGAAGCTGAAGCGACTGGTATGTTTTCCCACCTGTGATATAACTACACGGCCAATTCTGCCGCATCCAAAGCTGGGCGACAAAACGCACATATGAAGTAAGTAGTATAAAGGTAAGTAACATAAATTCGGATGGTGTTGCAGCATTGATCTGACGTAACGCGACTGTCGGATGCAAATCGTGCAAACTGCATCTGCATCTGAAAGCTGTGACACCATCTGACCATTCTATTACTTACCTTATTTCTGTTGCATCCAGGTCTGGACTAAGAGTTAAAATAGCCCCTGGCATTTCAGGTACACAGAGGCCCAAACAGCCCCCACCAGCCCACTAAATACCGACTTTCTATGGGACCTTATAGCAGCCCCTCTGGCATTTGCCAGCACCCACAGATTGCCAGTCCAGGCCTGGTTGCATCAGACATGACACCTGCGTCTTTGTGCAGTGCATTGGATTGCACGGAAAACGGTTGTGTAGTTCTACCATTATTGCGGGTGGGAAAGTATTTTGAGGAGATTACTTGCCAGCAGGGTAAACGCGTGGTGACTAATCTCCTTGTGTGTTAGCAGCCTTAGGCTGGGGACAGACAGGGAGATTCGGGGAGATTCTGTCGCCTGGCGTTTAATCGTAGGTGACAATCTCCCCGAACTCCCTTCTCCCTGTCCGCCGCTAGTTTAAATGAAAAAGCGCCAGCGCCAGGCCCGGACTGGCCATTTGTGGGTTAGGGCAAATGCCAGAGGGGCTGCTATAAGGTCCCATAGAAAGTCAGTATTTAGTGGGCTGGTGGGGGCTGTTTGGGCCTCTATGTGGGCTGATGGGCCTCTTGTGTACCTGAAATGCCAGGGCCTATTTTAATTCCCAGTCCAGTCCTGGCCAGCGCTAATACAAACACGGCGCGGCGATTTCCGGAATCGCCCGAAGTTACTTCGTGAGGAAACTTCGGGCGATTACGGAAATCGCCGCGCCGCGTGTGCACAGCGCTGGTGCTTTTTCATTTAAACTAGCGGCGGACAGGGAGAAGGGAGTTCAGGGAGATTATCGCCTGTGATTAAACGCCAGGCGACAGAATCTCCCCGAATTTCCCTGTCTGTCCCCAGCCTTAGGTACTGCTGCTTATCTGTAAACCAGCAATCCCCAACCAATGGCTCATAAGCAACGTTACTCACCAACCCCATGATGTTGCTCCCAGTGACCTCAAAACCAGTGCTTAATTTTTAATTCCTGGCTTGGAGGCAAGTTTAGTTACATAAAAACCAAACTGTCAAACAGAACCTCCTGTATGCTTCCAGTCCATATAAGTGCTACTAAAACAAAATGCTTGGCTGTACAAATTTGTTTTTTTTTTTACATTTAAATGTGGCTCACAGGAAAAAAAAGCTTGGGACCCCCTGCTGTAAACAACATTGACAACCAAGGGGGAAGGTAATGGTTTGTATAAAAGTAATCTACCTAGTGCTCAAGAATCATACATGGTAAAGCTTCAGTCTCCCCATTTGCCCTGTTTAACACATGAAATAAAAAATATTTTTTTGTGATGAAATAATAATAATTACATGGTTAAATTGAGTTGAAAAAAGACCAAAGTCCATCAAGTTCAATCCGTCCAAATGAAACCCAGCATCCATGCGTACACACACTGACCCCTCCATATACCCACATGAACTATATATATACCCATATCTGTACTAACTGTAGATTTTAGTCTCACAATAGCCCTGAATATTATGCTTGTCCAAGAAATCATCCAAGCCCCTCTTAAAAGCAACAGATAAACGTATTGTCAGGCCAAATCCTGTTTACAAAATTCATGTTGAAAAAGAGGTATAATACCCTGATCTGAACCCAAAAAGTTAATTTAAATATTGAACTCTTTTCTGAGCATTTTTGCAGGTAACAGTCACTTATCCCTAACATTGCGCTACTAGCCTGAATCACCCACCAGAGGGAGACATACAAGACATCCATTGAAAAACAGGGAAAAAACAGTAAAACTGTAGACTTACTCCTGCTACTACCAGGGAGACTACCAAAGAGTCATACACCAAGGGGCAGATTTACAAAATTCATGTGAAGAATTCGAATTCGAATCTTCGAATGTGCAAGTTAGGCAAATTCAACCATTGAATATTTGAATAAAATTTTATTCAAATATTCGACTATTAGATGGTTGAAGTATTTTCCCCTATTCGACCACCTAGTTCGCCAGATCCAAGCTGGTGAATTGGGGACCATTATTTTTGATCAAATAAAAAAAATTCGATCAATCGATTCGAACGATAAATCGATCAATCAAATTATTTCAATTCGATTTCGAAGGATTTTAATTCACATGGTCGAATTTCAAATTTTTTTTAATTCAGAATTCGACCGATAGTAAATCTGCCCCTTTATGTGTGCACAGAGAAAGACAGATTATACACAGATATTAAGGAGAACTAAAGCTTAAAGGGGCTGTTCACCTTCAACACATTTTTTTCAATTCAGTTGTTATCACATTGTTCGTCAGAAATAAAGCCTTTTTTCAATTGCTTTCCAATTTTTCAAAATTGAAGATTAAAGGGCACCTGTTGCCAAAAAATATTATCCCTAACCTAATAGAGCCTGCACTCCAGTTGAGGGATAACAGTAATTTGGTTCTTTGTCAGTGTCGGACTGGCCCACCAGAATACCAGGAAAACTCCCGGTGGGCCAAGGTGTCAGTGGGCCCTCATGCTGCTAAATATTTGGCCTATTTCATGGCCATTCCCTATTTCTAT
This sequence comes from Xenopus borealis, assembly GCA_024363595.1. Classification (NCBI taxonomy): domain Eukaryota; kingdom Metazoa; phylum Chordata; class Amphibia; order Anura; family Pipidae; genus Xenopus; species Xenopus borealis. Next base: position 81,442,660 of record CM044438.1, on the reverse strand, counting down.
GAGTACAAAGAGGCTAAATAGATGGAAAAATTGATTATAGTATATAAAGAAAACAAACTAGGAGAATAGAGGTTGATTGAGGAGATGAAGAATATTAGTACTGAGAGTGGCCCCTGGTCTAAGGTTTTATGGTGGGCCCCTGGTCTAAGGTTTTTGGGTGGGCCCCTGGTGTCCCAGTCCGACACAGTTCTTTGTTGTTTTCTTTCTTTTTTTTTTTTAATTGCTTGCTGCCAGAGCTAGGTCATTTGCACTGGGAGGTAGCTACTGGTCTGAATAGCCATGTTGGGGCACATGCATGCACATAATGAGTGAACGCCGCAACTTGCTGATTATGAGCATGTGCATGAAGTCAGAAGAACGTTTTGCTCATGCCCTCTGACAGACATGGCCGCTCACACCGGGATGCAATTTCTAAAAAAAACCAACCAGAGTGCAGGATACAACTTGCTCCATTAGTTGATACATTTCTCAGCAGCGTCTCTGTAGCTCCCCATCTTCTTTTCTGCAGATTCATAATTATTGGCACATGGCAGCTCAGTAGCCAACACAATTAGCATCTCAATTTAATAATCAGCCTTATAGCATCAGCTTATAAAACAGGTAAACTTATCTTTAATAAGAAAATAAATTAAACATTTTTGGCCAATATATTCATACTCACACGTCTATGAAGCGATGCAGATGGTGTTACCTCTGGTATCATGCTACTGGGATTCTTAGGTGGAACAGATGGTGCATTGGGTTGTGATATAATAGGTCCAGGAATTTTCACCCAATAGATTTTATATTTTTGAACTACTGTAGCTCTAAAATCAAGGTAGGGGGAAGCAAGAATTATTTTATGCAAAGAAGTAATGGAAAAGTGGTTTAACACATTTTCTTGTCAATAATTTGCTGACAAAATGTTTCTGGCAACAGACCACTGAACCTCATACATTTAAAGGCATGTATTTTGATAAAGACTCTACCCCAGCCTCCAAACACTTCGGCCCAAATAGCCAGTGCCAAAATGCAAACTCTTGTACTTCAGCGATGAAATCCGCAACATGTGCCAATGTAACGTATCCACATACAGGCACATCAAGAGTAGGATGCACCATAGGAGTGGATTCTCAGCCTGTGTTTCTCCACAGGCAAAGATTCGTATGTCTAGCATTAGCCAAAACTGTACATTTAACCTTATCTAAAACAGCAATATTCAAACATTTGCTTAAATGCTACTATGATACTAACTGGAACTTTTTGGGCTTGCAGAGCGAATCCATTTACTCACCCTCATCTAACCATTTATATTTCCCTTATGGAAAACAACAGAAACTATCTTGCATTAAGGCAAGCTAGTATCCCACAGGACAAAACAGGATCAAAATACAGCTTTTTTTACCCTGCTGTCTGAAATGTAGTGAAAAATATAAGAGGACTGTGTGTGTTTGGATATTATATGTCTGTGCTGGTTTTTATTAAAGGGGTTGTTCACCTTCAAACGACTAGTTGTTTTCAGATAGATCACCAGAAATAACGAATTTTTCCAAATACTGTATATTTTCTATTTGTAACCATTTTTCTAATATTTTTTTTTTTTTTTTGTAAATATCTTTTTATTGAGTTTCAGTAAACAAGAAAAATCCAGGGTACAGAAAAAAGAAAGGGAGGAAAGGGGTACAAAAGTCTGTACGCATTTACATAGATTTCTGAGAAACAAATATAACAGGTAATATATCTAAAATGTGAACCTACTTAGGTATAAAGAGGGAGAATGCAACCATTTTTCTAATATTGAAGTGTAAAGTGTAGCAGCTCTGAGAGGGGGGGGGTCGCCGACCCCCCCAACTGTTCTAAACTGATACATTAAATGGATAAATTTCTTATCTTTGTCCCTGCTGAGCAGAATCTCTGGGTTTCATTACAGGCAGCTGTTAGAATTGATACAATACTTGCTAATACTCCAGAGATGTTGCTGTGAAATGTATCAATTAAATGTTGCAAAATTATAACAGTTTAGCGTCTGCACCTGAATTACTGAGCTGCCAGACTCAAACACCAGAGACACCAACATTCAACTTTAAACTTTGATTTTGGAAAAACAGTAAAAGATAAATAATGGAAAGTAATTGAAAAAAGTCTATTTCTGGGGAACAATTTGAAAACAACTGAACAGAAAAAAAAAGTGTTTTGGAAGGTGAACAACCCCTTTAATCCATGTCATGATATACCTCTACTGTATCTACTAGTGATTAATCTAAAGTAACGGAATATACTATATGAGGCAAAGGGACTGATAATATACTGATGTTTTTCTTTCTCCCCCTTCATAAATTACAACAGATAATTCTCTATTTTGATTCAACCAGTTATGTCAGATTTAATTTACATATTGTGTATTATTTCATAGGTACTATTCTTAATAACATATTTTTATAGAGCTGTATACAGGTAATACAATTCTGTGTTAAACATTATACATTTTTTATTCTACGTCTTATGAATGGAGTTATAATAAAAGGGGTTATATGACAAAAGTATTCCTTTAGCTAACAAAGTTGAAGTCCACAGAAGCTATAAAATGATTGCATTGTTGTTGTTGTTTTGGGAAGTTTACATGTCTATTAAACATAATATACAACAAATAATAGAAACCAGTACAGTCTGCAGTACTATTTTGCATGTACTGCTAATAAGCAGCATGCAGATTTTATAATAGATCTTTGAAATTTTGTTAGTAGTACATAGAAATTAAATCCTGCTTTAGGCAAATATTCATGCAATATAATTTAATTCTCTGAGGAACACAACCTATTATGGTGCATTATAAATGGTAAAATTCTTATCTTAGACTATCCCAAAATATTACCATGGGTATAGGACCTATTATACAGAATGCTTGGGACTTGGGCTTCAGATAAAAGATCATAAATATAATTTAAACACTAAGGGGCAGAGTTACTATTGGTCGAATTTCAAATTGAAAAATATTCTAAATTCGACCATGTGAATAGGTAGGGAAGTAAAATCCTTCGAATTCGAATATCGAATTAGAAGGATTTTACAGCAATTCGATTGGTTGAACGAACGATCAAATAGGAATCGTTCGAATCAATAATTTTTTTTATTCGATCAGAATTAAGAAACCCAATTCAGTAGCTTTTATCTAGCGAACTAGGAGGTCAAATAAAAATTTAAAGGGGAAGTACTTTGACAGTCGAATGGTTGAATATTCGAATGAAATTTTCGATCAAATTTACAAAATTCACTGGTCAAAATGGTCTACAAAAAATTCGAATGTTTTTGAAAATTCGATCAAACTTCATGTGAATTTAGTAAATCTGCCCCTAAGTAAACAGAATGGGAATGTTTTCCCCCCAGTAAAGATTAACTATATCAATTGGGACCAAGTACAATGAACTGTGTTATTATTAGAGTGAAAAAGGAAATAAGGAAAATATTTTTTTTCATTGAAATATAGTGTATGAGAAATGGCCTTCCTGTAATTCTGAACTTTCTGTATAACAGATTCTATACCTGTAGGAGCAAAGTGATTCTGCTCCTTTAAAATATGGAAAATCCAAGGGTGTTTTTTCCTAAACTTTGCTCTTCCTTAATGGTCCCTCTTAAAGGAACAGTAACACCAAAAAAAATGAGTGTTTTAAAGTAATGAAAATATCATGTAGTCATGGGCGTCCGCAGAGGGGGGCAAGAGGGGGCAGTGCCCCCCCCCCTGGAACTGTCCACATAAGTTTCCACCTGTTCGCACAATTGGCCACAGCTTACTTTGGTTTCTGTCGCGATCCCTTGAAGATTTTTCTTCTGTGCAGCAGCGTCTTCTTTTACCTCCTTCCCTAGCTGCTCGCTCCCCCCTCCCTTGTCACAGAGCTGCCGGATCCTATTACTTGAGCTGTGACGGCGAGAGAGAGCAGCCAGGGAGCATCTGATTGGCCAGCAGCACAGATAGCAGCGCGGGAGAAAACGAAGCAAGGAAAGCCCTATCCTATCTATTGCAGTCTGCAGCCTTGTACTTGTGAGTTCTGGGGTATTAATACAATTACTTGCCACTGTACCATCTGTTTGTGAGTTCTACTGGTATTTATTCATGTACTTGCCCCTGTGCCATCTGTTTGTGAGTTCTGGGGGTATTTATTCATGTACTTGCCCCTGTGCCATCTTTTTATGAGTTCTGGGGGTATTTATACAATTACTTGCCCCTGTACCATCTGTTTGTTAGTTCTGCTGGTATTTATTCATGTACTTGCCCCTGTGCCATCTGTTTGTGAGTTCTGGGGGTATTTATACATGTACTTGCCCCTGTGCCATCTGCTTGTGAGTTCTAGGGGTATTTATACATGAACTTGCCACTTTGCCATCTTTGTGTGAACTAGGGTTGCCACTTGTCAGACAACCGGTATTTTGAATGGTTGCCCGGGTCAAAACTTCCTGGATGGTTTTTCAGATTAGGGAAACTGTGCAGGATTCCCTTGATTGACCTGGCGATCGGCTGATCGCCGTGGCATAGCTCCACCCCCTGATGGCAGTGACACACCCAACTATCTCACAGGCCCCACCCACAGATGCCTCCTTGTCCCCCCCCTGGAAAAATTTTCTACTGACGCCCATGCATGTAGTGTTGCCCTGCACTGTTAAAACTGATTTGTTTCCTTCAGAAACACTACTACAGTTCATATAAACAAGCTGCTAAGTAGTAATGGCTGAAATTGAAAAAAGGCTACATGACACAGGATAAGTAATGGATAACAGATAACATTATGGGGTAGATTCATCAAAGAGTGAAGTTAAGAGTGAAGTTCCGCCACTAGAGGGAAATTCTGCAGCTCTCCATTAATTTCTATGGGATTTTTGAAGGCGTATTTATCAAAGGGTGAAATTTCACTTTCACCCATTGATAAATACACCTTTCAAAATCCCATAGAAATAAATTGAGAGCTGCGGAATTTCCCTCTAGTGGTGGAACTTCACTCTTTGATGAATCTACCCCTATGTTCTACAGAGCTTATCTGCTATCTGCTGTGTAACTTGATCCTTTTCTCTTTTGAATGGCTGCCCCCATGGCTACACAGCAGCTTATTTATATAAAAAATAAAAGTGTTTATGAAGCAAATACAGCAGTTTTACCAGTGCAGAGAAACACTGCATTATATATTTATTACTCTAAAATAATTTCATTTTTTTATGTTACTGGTCCTTTAACTTTTACTATTCTCTCCTGTTCCATGCAATCACAGGAATATCCTACTCACTGCTAAATAAAGCTCTAAACATGTGCAATCAAACATTAGAAATCGGAAAAGCATGGAAACAGAAGTTCACACAGCAAGATGGCTGCAGCTCTAATATCCATAGGATACGATCCCTTTCTTCAAACACATTTTGACTAAGTCATTAGTTGTCAATGCCTGTGATTACTACTTACATGAACTGAATATGATTTGGGCTGTTGGCAGGAGCAACCCAAAAGAATCCCACTTGGAGCTTTCTTTCTTTGCTGGTGTGACTGACAGCTGAATTCTGCAACAACAAAATACAAATGGGGCAATTTATCAAGACAAAGGTGCCTGCCCCAAACATTATATAGCTTGCACTAAATAAATATGCTGGTTTCATCCCGCTTGCAATAGCCTTGTTGTGCCAGTTTCCATTGCACACGTTGCCAGTTTGGGGGTCGGATCCCTGAGGAGACATTGACAGGGTGCGATCCTGGCCCCACCACCTGAGGCAGCTTTGTGTTGTGGAGATGGCCAGGATGGTAGCGCAGAACTGGAAATTCAGCTCTTAAAGTACCAGGAGCGGCATATTTGCCGCCCCTGGTACCCAGTGGGGCGCTGCCTCCTGAGGCGAGTCTCTCAACACGCCCCATTGGTAGAGCAGCCTTGGACATTGAGCACGGGGCAGAATAATAGGTTTGAGGGCCAGGGTGAGCTGGTGAGTACCTTGTGCAGATTAAAGCTCACCAAAGAAAAAGTCAACCACTTTTATCCAATCCTATGGGATTTTTGTACGCATATTTATAAAACACTATATATGTATTATATACTACAAATATTCTAAAAATGATGTGCAGGCATCAATCACATTTAAGGAAACATCCTGTACAGATGAGATGGATTTTGCCCTGAAAATATACACAAGCATTTTTGGGCCAAAAATTTCCTGGTTTGTACAGAGAAATGCCTGCACAGGCCTCAGACACAAAGAAGTTTGGTTTGAACGGTTATTTTAGGCAGGTCAATCCTTATGCTCATCAGCAATACTAATATTGTCTATGCATGATGCCTGTAACTTCAAAGCCATCCTGATGTCATTGGACACAACACATATTATATCCAGAAAATACACAGTATTGGGCAGGAGGAGAAAACAGCAAGTCTTACATCAGCTTTAAAGCAGTCATACACTGAACAAACATGTATGGCATCCAACAACAGTACTAGGGGGTAGGGTTGCCACAGTGGTGTAACTACTCCCTGGTGGGCCCAAGCACAGGATGGGCACCTGGCCCCCCTGTGGGGCCCTTACCTCTATAAATCACATGCTGGAGTGTTGATGGCATGTGTGATGTATAATCTCCCCCTAGATAACTGCCTGCCTTAACCATTTCCGTGGCTCCGATGGGCCCCAAGGGGATGGGGACCCTGCTGCAATTGCACCCCCCTGCACCCCTGGTAGTTACGCCACTTGGTTGCCACCTTACCAGTTTGGGGAAAATGGGCAGGGCAGATTATGTTGAGGCAGGGCCAATACTGGCAGGGAGGAGCTGATGATGTCAGGAGTGGGACTGACGACATGGAGATCAGCAGTTGGCTTTGAAGTTTATCACTGCATGCATGTATGGTCAGCTTGTGTTTGTTTTAGGGCTTTTGATATCTTTTTAAAGACACAGTTATGCAAATGCTGTCTTCTCTAACATTAAACAATGTAATTCTGACACTGAATTCTTTCAAATTATTCAGTACTTTTCTGCAAATGTATACAAATTATACAGATTTTAACATTATACCTGGATACCATCACAAGTCAAAACCTGGGAAATCCTCTTGTCAGTTAAAGAAAATGAACCAACAGCACTGCCATCCAGGTTCTCTGCATCACGAGCTTGAACCAAAAATCCATCAAAGCGAGATCCAGACAAGGTGACTGGAAGTTTAATGAGATAAAAACCATATGTAGCTAATAACTCAAAGCATGTTGCACAATCAATGAAATGCAATTGTAGTCAATTATAAATAAAATTTAAAAAGTTTGACCAAGAAAAATGTGATTTGTTAGCCAATTGTTCTGTTTGTTCATTCAAATGATCACAGGTTATGACACAGTGACAGTAGCAGAACTTCACATGCCTTAGCACAATGATCTCCTAATTTAGATCAATAATGCCTGTACTTGGCCAGTGTAAGACCAGGCAATATAAAGTATTTTTAACATCTGGTCAACAGTTTCCAAGTTACCTTTGATGTGATCGCCTGGGTTAAAAATGGTTTTGTCCACATTAATGCTGTGAATGGGTTCAGCTTGTGGAGTATGGCCATGGTGAGGTTGCATAGATCTGCAGGCAGACGTCACTTTACCATCAGGATATCCAATCACTGGGCTCAATGCACAAGTATAAAGGTAAATGACAAGAAGGACAAACTGATTCATCTACAGAAAGAAGATGACAATGATTGCTTTGCAGTATGATACTTTCCATAACATTGTAAAACAGAGTAACAGGATTATTAAGCATTAAAAGTGTTTGCAAAAGTTTGCTCCTACACAGTATCTGCAATTCTCCTAGACATATATATTCTCTGTAACAAGTAGCTAATGGGTGTTATTACAAATATGTGTAAAGGAAAGGCACAGCCAGTCATGCGGTTTGCAGTTTTCTTTGGGAAACCATATTGCACTAGGTTAGGGGGCCACAGAAATCAAGACTTTCCCTACACGCTGCTCCTACAGACTCACTGTTCCTGCCACAGTAACTAGCCCACAGGGCACATGCACTGTAAAGACATGAGTGCCCTACAGTACAGCCCGCTACCCAGAGCCCAGACCTTCATGAGCACATCTCCCTCCAGCTATGGGCTACATCTCTAGCCTACAGCAGCACCAGGTTTCTCAATGAAAACCCAACCCAGTGTCAGTCAGAACTGGCATGATGTCTGAGCTGCCGCTTCATCAGATGCCCTTGCAGACTGGCGGCGGGGAAGGAAGCGTGTCTCTGCTCTCAATAATAAATATAATTTTGCCTAAATCTGAGCCGCATTCAGTTCTCTGCCGGATGCAGAGTTCCTGCTTGTGCCCAGTGTTATCATATTGTACTTTGCATTTTCTTTGCTGTTATTATCTACCACTTGACATCCCTTTATGATGCGCTGACGTCTCACGTCAAAGCCTCCGTGCAGGGAATAAAAGAACACAAAGAGTGGACACACGCTTCCTCCACCCGCTGCCTGGCTGCTAAGGCAAAGCGGCTGCGGCAGCTCAGACCAGGCCTGGACTTAAAATCCAAATAGGCCCTCTCATTTCAGGTACACAGGGTCCAAACATCCCACTTAATACTGAATTTCTATGGCACATTATAGCAGCCCCTTTGGCATTTGCCAGAACTAGTGTTGCCACTTTTTTTTTTTTTTTTTAAAGGGAAACTGTCACGGGAAAACATGTTTTTTGTTTTAAAAATGCATCAGTTAATAGTGCTGCTCAAGTAGACTTCTGCACTGAAATCCATTTCTCAAAAGAGCAAACAGATTTTTTTATATTCAGTTTTGAAATCTGACATGGGGCTAGACATTTTGTCAATTTCCCAGCTGCCCCTGTCATGTGACTCGTGCCAGCACTTTAGGATGCAACTGCTTTCTGTCAGGCTGTTGTTTTCCTTCTCAATGTAACTGAATAGTACGCAGTGGGACATGGGTTTTTACTATTGAGTGTATAGATTGAGTATAGATCTACCAGGTAGCTATTATCTTGTGTTAGGGAGCTGTTATCTGGTTACCTTCTCATTGTTCTTTTGTTAGGCTGCTGGGTGGGGGAAAGGGTGGGGTGATATCACTCCAACTTGCAGTACAGCAACAAAGAGTGATTTAAATTTATCAGAGCACAAGTCACATGACTAAGGGCAGCTGGGAAATTTAAATATGTCTAGCCCCATGTCAGATTTCAAAATGAAATATAAAAAAATCTGTTTGCTCTTTTGAGAAATGGATTTTAATGCAGAATTGTTCTGGAACAGCACTATTAACTGATGCATTTAAAAAAAAATGTTTTTCCCATGACAGGATCCCTTTAAAAAAATACCATCCTTCCTATATATTTATCTTTTTTTCCTATTAATAACATTGGGATCAACCATCAAAAATACCGGCCAGGTGGCAACCCTAGCCAGAACCCACAGATTGCCAGTCCAGGCCTGGCTCAGACATCCTGCCAGTTTGGACAGGCACTGGGTTTGGAGAACCCTGGTGCTGCTGTAGGCTGGAGCTGTAGCTAGGGTTGCCACCTTTTTTAAAAAACAATACCGGCCTTCCTATATATTGAGGTTTTTTGCCTATTAATAACATTGGGATCAGCCATCAAAAACACCGGTCAGGCCGGTAAAAAAACGGCCAGGTGGCAACCCTAGCTGTAGCCCATAGCTGGAGGGAGATGCGCTCATAAAGGTCTGGGCTCCGGGCAGTGGGCTGTACTGCAGGGAGCTCATGTTTTAAGGAGCATGTGCCATGTGGACTAGTTACACTGCAGGAACAGTGAGTTCGGTGGGAGCAGTGTGTAGGGAAAATTGTTGTATTTTGGTAGCCAAGCCAAATGCAAGGCTTATACTGATACTGAAAATGTGGTGCAAGAGAAGTGCACTTTCAGTCTGGATCTTTAGTCAGAATTAAGAAACCAGGAATACTGAAAAAAGGACAATCTAAATTTACTACACCACTTGAAGTGGGACGCCAGCAAGGACCATACACATATTAACCGTCTGATGGACGCATATGGGATGCAAGTCGTGCTCCTGTTAGATATGACTTTGGAGACGTTCCATTTGATGAAGGACATTTTCCTACTCCTGATACCAACTGCAATAGGCCTGAAGAAAATTAACCTATAAGGCGTACTGAGAGAATCAGAAAACTTCTATACTACTATAGGGGGAATATATGGTGTTTATACAACTGGCCTGCTGGTGTCACTGTGCACAGGACTTGTATTGTGCATACACAGGACTTTGTGTACAGTTTGAAAGTGAAAGTACTGCTGCTGTGTTATGGCTGCATGAACCTAATAAAGCACTGTTTTTACAAATATCCCTTCCTCATTGCCATATTTTGGTGGCCGAGGATGAGCAGGGTATAACAGTATTAACAGGTTCATGCAGCCATTACACAACTGCACAAAATTCCTGATTTTTGTAGAAGCTAATGGGGAGCCTGCCAGCTGCCGACATTGCCTTCCACACGCTGGCAGAAGAACACGGGAGAAGAAATTGAGCGATGCACAATGGATTGTCATTGAATTTTTAAAAACTTTTTTTATATTACTGGTCCTATAAGAACTGACCAACAAATTTCCTTGGGTGACAATAAAAAAGCATGAGAGAGTTTGTACGCCTTGTGACAGACGGTGCAGAGAAGGCATTATTAGCAGACTATTGCGGGTGTCGGAGCATTGGAGTCGCAAACGATTCCCTAGCAGAGTGTAGAGCACACGTGGAATTCAGCAGGTTACTGACTCAAGAGAATGAGGGTTTGGAATCAGCCGTGAGCATATGTTTTTCGTGTGCAGCACACACAAGACAATGCCATGTGCCTGACAAAAGATTGACCCGGCCCACGCACATACCGTACTATTCCGAACTGAAAACCAGCAACTTCACCCCTGAACCACGACCTTCATTTTACCCAGCGCCTCTCCACTGGTAGGCGAAATAATCACAGGGAATTGGAGCTGAAGTCTTTAGCTCTCCGCTGATTGGATCTAATCACTGGGGGCGTGGCTAACAACAGAAGCGTGGGTTGGGTTTTGTTTACGGTAGAGTGGTAATTGAGGGAGCATTTATTTCCCTTTCCTGGCCCAGCAGACATAATACCTTGTTTAATACCGGCGTTCAGAGAAAGGAGCTGATGGTCTGACCTAGCTGAATTGTATAACTGTGTCTCTTACAAACTGTTACAATAACTTATTTTCTGTCAAATGTGTTACAAAGCATCTTATTTGCACCTGTTAGGTGTTCTGGGATCTCTCTGCCACAAGTCAAAAAGTTAGAAACTTTGTTTCTTTTTTTTTGGCTGCTCAGCACAGAGAAAAACTGGGCTTTCTTGTACAAATGAGGGACTGCAGGTTGAGGTGTCAAAAGAGGGACTGTCCCTGCTCTGAAAAAGAGACAGTTGGGAGGTGTTGTGAATAGTTTAGAGCCAGTCTGTGCCTGTTATGAAATGGTTAGGGCCACACTGCTCCTGTGTATAAACGCTAAGGAACTACTGTGTCTGTTGTGAAATGCTGGGCAGGGGGAAGCCAGAGCACTGTAAATTTTTTTAATCCATTCATGTTTTGAAACCCCCCCCCCCC
>CM044438.1:81419342-81431064 GCA_024363595.1 Xenopus borealis | reverse complement strand
CCCCCCCCCCCCCGCAGCGTGCATACAACATGACAAGCCTGTTGGATGGAGATGCAGCTTGCAGCGTTTGCATACGATAGTTGTGTTGTGCCAGATGCACGCTGCAACACCATTCGACTTTTGTATTAACTTTGTTTTCCCTCGCATCCAACTTGACTCTAGGGGTGCCACCTTTTCTGTAAAAAAAAATCTGGCCTTCCTATATATTATTTATCAATTTCCTCCAGGCCCGGACTGGCAATCTGTGGTTTCGGGCAAATGCGCAATGGGCTGCTTGCTTTAAAATGTAAATGGGCTGCTCACCTAATAAAATGCTAATTAGGTAATATATATACATAATAGCCAGCCACAGCTAAGACAATGCCTGCATTTGTTAGTGCTCATACCTGCACTGGCATATGGGAGGAACCAGGAATTCTAACCAACTTCAGTTAGTAATATTAGAGTTGCTTGTTACCCAGTCCTTTATAATTATGATAGGTATGTTGCAACAGGAGGATCCATGCTTAGAACAGTCACTTCAGCCTGTATATGGAAAACAGTGATATGTAACATTAATTGCATGAGACAGCCTAGTCTCTTCAAGTATGTCACACTTTGGCCCTGTGATACACATGATAATTAAAGTCCTCTTATCTGCCAGGGTGCATGGTCTAGCTGGGGGCACACAAAGGAAAATTTAGAATGTATTGTAAGTATAGGGTCACTAATCCAGAATAGTTGTGATAGAAAACTCAAACAAATTGATACACTAACCCTTCTATGTGTTCATAAAGTATCCAAACACCTAGCTTCCATCCAAAGCCAGCAATCAGCAATCAAATAAATGGTGTGGATACAAAAAGCGCAGACTACTTACTGCTGCATATCGGTGCCTTTATTGCAAACACAACATGTTTCGCGCTAACTAGCCCTTTATCAAGTGTATGTTAACCCCACAGTGTACAGACAATAAATACTCAAAAAACACCGTCCTTGTGATTGGTCACTACCACCACTGCCTGGAGGAACTGCAATAGCAAGTGCATTAAACGAAAATTCATATAGTCCCAAAAAGAGGCAGTCCAACTTTCACAGGTTACTCCATGGCTTCCAACAGGTCTAAAATTTCATAACAAACATCTTAATATGAAGTCATAAAAGCATTGTGAATAGCAGTGAAAACATCGTTATGAATAAAACACAACATTGTGAATAAATAACAAACATAAAAAGCATAAAAACATCAGCACTGCCTATAATAAGCCTGCTAATTGAAACAAAATTGCTTTTTTGTACTCATATTGCTTATCTCATTTAGATTAACTATAAAGATAGCAAGATTAAACTGCCATTAAACTGTAACAAACTGTTACTGAATATCTAGTTCAAATTGGCTACAGAGATTATTATGCTGCCATTCAATTGTAACACACTGTTACTAAATACCTTACCATACGGATTCTCAGAATTCAAATCAAAGCAGCTCTATCTGTTAGAGGAGGAGAAGAACAGTTAGTATTCATTTCTATAGGAAGCTACTAACACTCCATTGGTCATTTAAACCTAATGGTTCTAATGTGTTTAATTTTTTGATCCACATTGCTTCCTTTTGTAGAAGTAATTTCATTTTATCACCCCCTCTTTGGGGTTCCTGAACCACTTCCAATACAAGCCACTTAAGCTGTGTCATGTTATGTCAATTCTGAAAAAAATGTCGCGAGACTGGGGTATCAGAATAAGTATTTAACTTTGTATGACTTTCCGGGGTACAGGATACATCAGATTGAAGAAAATGTAGCTTCCTTTCAGCAGTTCACCTAGTCTGAGGTAACATTCAGTAAAATCTGCAATTTAGTGAAATTTTGGAACATCAACCATTGAGTGAGAACAAACACTAGCGACGGTCTCTTTCACTAGCGAGTTGTTGTCTGCGCCTGTGTCTGTGAATCGGCGATGACCCTGCAGATGGAATTTCTGGTGAAAAGTCGCTAGCGTTAGCCACTTTTAGGGGAATGTAATATAAGTCGGTAATGCGAAAACTATTCGCAATGCGAAAAGTTAAGCCTTTGCGCAAACAAATTTTGCTTTGTGCGAATACAATATACCTTTTGCGAACCTGGAAACTGTTTAGCGATCATATCCGCCAGTGGAAGGCCGTTTGCACATTTTATACTTTGCGCTAATGCAATGGCAATGTAATAAAACTTCTTATTGAAAAAGTTGCTATGTTTGCTCCAAAAGATTACGACACATTCAAGCACTTCTTAAGAGTGCGCAATTATAATTCGCAATGCGCGATAACGATTCACGATGCAATAACTGTTTTAGGAATAATATTACATTGTGAGATTGTAATATTGTATATCTTATTGGTTCGCAATGTTTTGCTCTTTGCACCTTTAATTACATTCCCCGAATGTGCCCAATTGTATCGGTATTCAGCTCTCCTCCAGTATTTTTCCACAATGATTTGTATGACCTGGAATTAACAGATGGGAGAAGGGGAGTAATTGAACATGTGCATGTTTTGTGGGGATTGAGTGATACAATATTGCAATTATTTAGTCTGGCAATTTGAGACACCAATAGCAAATGCCAGACAGAAACTAATTTCAATTGTAATTTGATTTACAAATAACCTTTAAACCATTGAAAATGTTTAATATAAATTGGAAAGTGGCTTTGAATTGCATTTTCATTTATTATGTAAACAAAATATATTATTTTTGAGAGGACATATTTGCACCTTACAGAGCTGTACAAACTGTGCATTTTAAAAACATATTGTGTACTTGCATATTATCTCTGTTACGGGACAGTCAAAAACTTATCTAAAGATAAGACATTTTTAGGTGTAAGGGTAGGGACAGACAGGGAGATTTGGGGAGATTCTGTCGCCTGGCGTTTTTAGCAGGCGACAATCTCCCCGAATTTCCTTCTCCCTGTCTGCCGCTAGTATAAGTGATAAAGCGCCAGCGCCTGTGCACACGCTGCGCGGCGATTTCCGGAATCGCCCGAAGTTTCTTTACGAAGTATCTTCGGGCGATTCCGGAAATCGCCGCTCAGCTTGTGCACAGGCGCTGGCGCTTTGTCACTTATACTAGCGGCAGACAGGGAGAAGGAAATTCGGGGAGATTGTCGCCTGCTAAAAACGCCAGGCGACAGAATCTCCCGAATCTCCCTGTCTGTCCCTACCCTTACTCTGAGTTTTGGTATGGTTTATGGTCAGTGCTTGAATTGGAGTGAAAAATGTGAAGGGATGCTCTGTGTGGTGAACGTAGCTCTGCACGCTAAATCAAGCCCCTCCCATAATCATAAGCCACACATATTATTATATTAAACCTCATATGCCAATACTTTCTGGCTTCACCCACTTTAAAGCAAATGCACAGTTTAATGCCCAGTATGCATAGCTTTACCTAAGTGTGTGACCTGCATGTAAATTTTCTTGGCTGTCAATTCAGCTTCTGTCTGTGTATTGTTTCATAACATAACACAACCACATCATATTCTATATTATGTATATTATTTCATATGTATCATTCTGTCACTATTAAGTAACCTGCTGCTGTTTAATGCCTTCATCTTCTCTCTTTTTCTCTATAACCCTCTCTGATGCCTCTATTTCTCTCCCAGCAATCTTTTCTCTCCTTTTATCTGCTAATATTCAACATTTTAATTTGAACTCTGCATTTTATTTGCATGCAAAAGTGGAGAGGAGCAAAAGACAGTTCTGGGATGAAAAACTCTTGCATCCCCTCTGAGGGGATGCTATTTCACAAAGATAAAGAAATGGCATCCCTGTGCGTCCCTCTCCAATTCCAGCACTGCTTGTGGTTTTAATTTTTCCATTGGAAATGTTAGATGGTATTTATTTGGCTTAATATGTAGTTTTTTGCACTAAACAGTTTGACAGTTTAGTGATTGGTCGAATGTCTGTATCTGGCCTTCTGTGTTTTTAGAGGGCAGCTGGAAGTACCTCTAGACTAGAAACCCAAATTAGCACAGCTAGTACAATATCACACTTTTCCACAAGAGGGCAAAACATTACTGTTGAATTACTGTTCTATTCTATTATTACAGTTTTGCTAATAAAGGTAAACTGCTTTCCCTTTAGGGCTGGGGCAAACAGGGAGATTCGGGGAGATTCTGTCGCCTGGCGTGTGTTGTGGCGCTGGCGCTTTTTGATTTAAACAGGCGGCGGACAGGGAGAAGGCAGTGTGGGGACATTGTCGCTAGCAATTAATCGCCAGAATCTCCCTGTCCCAGCCCTTTAGCTTTCAGTCTAACTTTTCCCAAGGGACCTCCTTATCTAAACTGTTACAATTACTTATTTTCTTATCTCAAAATTGTTACAAAGCATCTTATTTGTACCTGTTAGCTTTTCTGGGTTCTCTGCCAAAAACCAATTAAGTTACATACAAACTATGTTTCTTTTTCTGGCTGTTCAGTGAAGATAAAAGAGGGACTTTCAGTACAAATGATGGACTGCAAGTTGAGCTGTCCAAAGAGGGACTGCTCCTCTGAAAAATGGACAGTTGGGAGGAATGCTTCATACAACAACCCTTGAGCTACACCTCTGATCGTGCTCTGGTTTGAGTGAGGCCACTTCGGACATGTTTATTTATAGAGAGCTAGAGAGCGTTAAATTCCACGTGACAATGGCGTCACCGGAGGAGCCTCAATCGCATTCGCAATAGGAACTAGAAGGCAAGGAGGGTCCGTTCCAAACCTTCCATTGGAGCATGCGCAACACGTCTGCACTTCTCGCATACTAACCTAAGGCACCATAGAGAGGAAAATGATATAGAGCGGCGCTGTGAGTGGATTACGTTGGTTTCATTGAAAGGAGCAGGAAGGAGTGCATCAGCACTGAGTCAAAATCTTTTTTATCCCGTAGACTCTAAAGAAAGAAGCCAGCGTCGAACACAGGGTCTCTACAGAAAACACTTCGCTGAAATCGGTAAGAAATAAAAAATAGATATGTACCTCTTTATAATGAAGGCTTATTTCATTGCAACCTCGGGACAAGCATGATAGTAGGAAATATAATCACAGTATGTTTTTATAGCATTGTTTTCGGAGAGATCAGTAATAGGTGAACAAAGACGTGTCCTGGACTCATTTCCCTTTATTATGGCTTTATGTTTTGAAGTCTCTCTTTTTTTTTTTTTTTGGACCTGTTCTAATACTTTTTGTCCAGCAGACACAGGATCACTGGTACAGCAAAGCCTGTTACAAACGGCAGATACATGATGTATCATGTATGTAATGAGAATATCATTAGAAAATGAGTGTCCAGAAATCACTTGAATTTCTTCCCTTGGAAGTGGATGTTTGGAACAGGAAGGGTTTGTGGGAGTTGTAGTGCTACAACAGTAGTAAATTGGATTTGTCAGATCATTTGGAGCTAAAAGAGTGATGTAATGCTGGCAAATGCTAACGTGGTTCTGGCTTTCCATGTCCGCAAACGCCACACTTCAGGTCAGCAGGCATTGCCAGGGAGCACTGGTATCAGATGTGACACATCCAATCATGGCAACGGCCAACTACACACTCCTTTATATTTACCCAGCAGATAAGGGGCCTCTAAGTGCTAAGTTGATGCCCATGGACCCCGGACAGGGGGAGGGGGTGGGGGATGATTACTGCATAGAAAGGAGTGCCATTGTTTCTCTTTAAGGTTTGAATCGTACCAAATGGCTGGAGAAATTAGAGTGAAAAAACTATTGAAAAAAAATGCCTACGACCTTACTATACCATGTTTAACGGTCTGTTTATATCTTTAGAATTATTCACCATCCATTTAAATGGATACTGTCATGTTTTTTTTTCAAAACACATAGGTTAATAGTGCTGCTCCAGCAGAAATCAGCACTGAAATACATTTCTCCAAAGGAATATTTAATTTTGAAATCTATGTGGCTAGACATATTGTTGGTTTCCCAGCTGTTCCCAGACATGTGATATCATCCCCTCCCAGCAGCCTAGCAACAGAACAATGGGAAGGTAACATAATAGCTCCCTAACACAAGATAACAACTGCCTGGTAGATGTAAGAACAGCACTCACTAGTCAAAAATGTCCCACTGAGACATATTCATTACATTGAGTAGGAAAAACAACAACCTGTCAGAAAGCAGTTTCACCCTAAAGTGTTTGCCAGCCTTCCAGAAAGCAGTTTCATCCTAAAGTGCTGACTCTTTCTGAAAGCACATGACCAGGCAAAATGACCTGAGATGGCTGCCTTCACACCAATATTATAAATTTTAAAAAAATACACTGCTTGGGTTAGGAATGAAATTTTATATTACAAAGTGAATTATTTGCAGTGTAATTTTGAAAAACAGAGTCCCTTTAACAAGATGTCCAGTGATGGGCAAATTTCCGCATTTCGCAGTCGGTGAATAAATTTGTGAAACTGCTGCAAAAATTTGGCAGCATCCAAAAAACAGACACCCATGAATTGACACTGGTGTCAAAATCCGCATTTCACGTATTCCGTGGGAAAATCTAAAATTGTTCGGCGAAACGGGACAAATTCGCCCATCACTAAAGATTACTAATCTAGGCCTGTCCAAATGTTCTTTCACATTGCTCTTTTTAAAGTATGGCTTCTTTTGCATCACCCTCCATTACTTGCTATTATTATGCCAAGCATGTTTACCCTTGTCTTCAGTGTATATTCCTGGCAGCATAAAAAGCAACAGCCAGAAGGGTACATTTTGGGGGGGCGGGGAATTACTGCATACACTCAAAGCAAGGGCATAGGGTGGTGAGATGGGGAATCGGGGTTGTGATCGGAGGGTTCATGTTGTGTAGCCTGAGTTGCAGGAGAGTGATATAAGGGGTACTTGCCTTGGGTGTCTGTACTTCTTGGTCCGGGTATGACTTTATCAGCAGGTCCCAGGCATCTTGTTTAAATATTTGATTCAGTGCAACCCTACTTGTTACATTTCTGAACAGTGTGACCTGTGGAGGCCCCTGACCAGGTCTAGACTTGGATTCACAGTAGGCCCTGGAATTCCAAGTATTCGTAGGTCCAAACAGCCCCCCACCAGGCCAATAAATATTGATTGTCTCTGGCAACTTACAGCAGCCCCTCTGGCATTTTCCAGAACCCACAGATTGCCAGTCTAGGCCTGCCCTCAACCCCCATTTTCTTCCTGTAACAACAAGTGAGCAGGTGGCAAGTTTAAAGAGTCTGGGATGGGTAACTGCCACTCCCCATACCCCAAGATCTATGCTCCTTTGTCTAATCGCTCCCCCAGTTTTACTGGTTATTCTGTTATTCCTTATTTAGCCTTGTAGTACAGTATACTCGGAAGAGGATGAAGCGATTGCTGCTCCTAACACATGTATCATCTATTGTATCAAGTTTTAATAATTCTGAAGGTCAGCGATCTGGTTTACTAAGCTGCTACTGCGAAATTTGAGAAGGGGCAAGTTAAAAGAAATAATTGCCATGTACTGGAAAGTATGCCTGTATAACTGATTAACCCTAAAAATCCCAGGGAAATCCATGTTAACTCTAGGACAGCCAAATGTGGGACAGAGTGTGAATAATTATACAAGGCACTGTAGATAGGAGCAGGGGGAAGGTAGGGGCTCGTTACAGAGCTCCTTAAAGGAAATGTTTAGTATAAAAATAAAAACTGGCTACCATATATACTCGAGTATAAGCCGACTTTTTCAGCACCAAAAATGTGCTGAAAAAAGTCTATCTTGGCTTATATTCATCAGTATAAACTTACCTAGCTCATCAACATGACCACTGAGCTGCAAGCCTGACGCGGCGTGCCTCTTCCCTGAAGCGGATGGCTGTGCTTCTGACCGGAGTCCCTCCTGCACCTGTGACTAGTGCGCTCTTCTGCGGGCCACATCACCTCCACCGTCAAGCCGCCTTGATCCACCCCCGAACGTTATGTGACTTGAGTGACGGCTGGAAATTATGAAAGTACAGTACAGTACTTGCTGGTAATCACAATTTTATTTAGTTCAAATACAAATCCCTACATCTCCTGATCCAACCCAAACTGTACCTCCTTTACAGTAGCTCCTGCATTTCTCACCCTAGGCTTATACTCAAGTCAATAAGTTTTCCCAGTTTTTGTAGGTAAAATTAGGTACCTCTGCTTATACTCGGGTCAGCCTAAACTCGAGGCTTTATAGATTACGTTTTTGCCTAACTATATTAGAAACATTTTTTAATTTGTGCATGCTATCTATTTATCCAGTTTTTATTTTTTACACTCAACTGTTCCTTTAAGGGCAGAGACACACGCTCTGATTCGGGGAGATTCTCATGAGGAAACTTCGGGCGACTTCGGTAAATGAAGTGCTGCGAGTGTCATCCCGCCATCAATTTACATTCTAGCTGGTGGGAAGGCAGTTCTGGGAGATAAGTTGCTCCAAAGAAGAGGAGCATGTGTCTCTGCCCTTAGTGCAGGGGCACACAAAGCTACTGGGGGGAGATTAGTTGCCCAATGAAAAATCGACTAATTTAGATTCTAGCAGGTGGGGAGGCAGTTCGGGGAGAAGAAGAAGCGATTTGTCGCTGGGTGACTAATCTTACCCCCCAGTAGCTTTGTGTGCCCTTGCTCTCTCTAAGGGCTCTTATAGATGAGCATCTGAAGCTGCAGGAGCAGACGCTTTAAAAAAATTTCAATGCACTGTACTCATGTAGGTGCAGAATGCAGGAAAAATGCAGCATGTTATGTCTCAACCTGTGTTCTGCGCCTAAATGCACCTGTGCAAGTACAGCCCCATTGGAAAAAAAACAAAAGCGCCTGCACTCCTCTGCGGCTGAATGCATAAAATCATAACGCAGGGGAGTGCAGCTTTAGATGTTCGTCAGTAAGAACCCTAAGGGCTCTTTGAGTTGCAGGTTTGAGCGCACTTAACTTAGCGTTCAGAGTTGCGTCTTACTCCAGTCTTGATCCATTCGTTTTTTTGTTTTGTTTTTTTTAAACGGAACTTTACTTGCACTTGACATGTATTCAGAAATCAGTAGAATAGAGGTCTGCCTTTGGAACTGACAAAAACGCACTTACCTGTGTTTGAACAAATACATATAAATTTGCAGCATGCGTTTGAAAACACATTCTAGAAATGCGCAAACCATAACCAGTTCCCCTAATAAGGGAAGAGGCGGGGTTGGTAGAAAGAACGTATGCAAATCAGTGAACTATTTAGGTGGCCATACACTGAGAGATACGCTCATTTGGCAATGTCGCCAAACAAGCAGATATCTCTCCGATATTCCCACATAGAAGTGGGGGTGATATTGTGCTGATCAGATCATGAGCCCTAGGGCCCAAGATTAAATTATAACAAAGGTAAATGGGCAGGTGGAACACAGGACTGCATCAACGAACAGATGCAGCCGCGATCCGACAGGATTTTTAATCCATCGGAGGTCCCCATACACGGGCCATTAATCTGCCGTCTCGGTCTGTCGGCAGCTTTTATCGACCCCTGTATGGCCACCTTTAGTTAGCTCCACTGGGGCAGGGACTGACATGAATGATGTGTAATTGCTGGGGAATATGTCAGCGCGATATAAGTAAAGTGTAATAATGATTACAGTATTTTGTTATGAAAATGAAATGGATTTTCTTTAAACTGTCATGTTCAAGATAAACCTTATGTATTTTTCTTGTGCTGAATAAATAGTGCATAATCTACCCCATTTTGTAAATATAAGTCATTGAGGAGTTCCATGACCATATAAAAACATGAGGCCGAAGACTGCGTGGTTTTATACAGGTCATGGAACTCCTCATATTTTCCAACAAGGGGTACTTTATTTATTATAATACACACATTTAGTGAGTCATGTGACAAATGACATCATTAGTCACAGTTTATAAGGATATCATTTACAAGATATTCATGGCTTTTGTATATATATATATATATATATATATATATATATATATATATATATATATATATACTGTACTTATGATACTGTAAGGATTAAAAGTATAACATTTAACTTTTAATCCTTACAGTTGAAGGGTTAATCCTGAAAGAACCAAGCAGGTTTTCTTAATTTATTGGTTGTTAATGAGTTACTGTAAACCTTTGATAGAACATTATCAGTTTTACCCTCTGTGAACTTACTTGGCGAGTGGTTATCAGCCTGATAATGCCTCTTCTCAAGATCTATATCATGCTTGCTCTAGGTCACTTTAACATTTGATTGATAGCTGTAGGTTTGTGGGTGGATAATAATGAATTATGAGCATAAGGTTTTCAGCTATCATTTTCTACATTTGTTTGCAGTATTTGGCTACATTTGATTTTGGTAACTGTACCACCTTGATCCATATTATCATCACATTACTGTCACTTGTGAGCCATATTCAACTGTAAAAAGTGTTGGAGAGCAATACAAACAATTCTTGGGATAAATAAGAGATGTGATTGGCCATTTGGTAGCCTGGTAGCCTGTATGTGGACTGGCAGCCTATAGAAAGCGCTATTTGGCGGTACACCTGGTTTTAAAGGGGTTTGTTCACCTTTAAATTAACTTTTGGTATGATAGAGTGATATCCTGAGACAATTTGCAAGTGGTTTTCATTTTATTTTATTTGTGGGTTTTGATTTATTTAGCTTTATATTCAGCAACCCTCTAGTTGGTAATTTCAGCAGCAATCTCGTTGCTAGGGTTTAAATTGCCCTAGCAACCATGTGCTGATTTAAATAAGGGACTGGAGTATGAATATGAGAGGGTTTGTATAGAAAGATGAGTAATGAAAAGTGGCAATTCTAATAAATGTGTAGCCTTAAAGAACATTTGTTTTTTAGATAGGGTCAGTGACCCCATTTGAAAGCTCTAAACAGACAGAAGAAGGCAAATAATGAAAAAGCTATAAAAAAAATAATGAACACCATTTAAAAAGTTGCTTAGAATTGACCCATCTGTAACATAGTAAAAGTCAACTTATAGGTGAACCACCCCTTTAATGCAACCAAAACTTGCCTCAAGCAGGAATTGAAAAATAAACTCCTGTTTTGAGGTCATTGGGAACAACATCCATCGGGTTGGAGAGCAACATGTTGCTCATGAGCAACCGGTTGGGGATCACTGTTGTAGAGCGTGCTGCTAATAAGGGTCTGGAATATAAATAGGAGAGGGCCTGAATAGATAGATGGAGTCATTTTAGTGTTTGTTTTCTTTTAGATGGAGTCCGTTACCTCCATTTGAATGCTGGAGTCCAAAGCAATTTAAAAATGATAAAGGCCAACTGAAAAGTTTCTTAGAATTAGCATTCTATAACATACTAAAAGTTAACTTAAAGGTGAACCACCCCTTTAACATTAGCCTAATGTGCATGCAGGAATACCTGTAGAATTTCCAATTTGATCTCTGAGATATATATGTTTATCTCGCAGGGCTATCAGAGCTGTTTGTGATGAGTGAATTATTTAATGCACCATTCAACTCAATAGACCAGGTGGTGCTTGGTTTAGATACCAGATGGCTGAACACAGCAGAAGTGATAACAATCTTGTTGAGTTAAGCATTTCTGAGCGGCAATGACCTGATTTGTAAGTGCAAGCAGTTTAAGCAGTTGCAGTTTAAGGGCAAGGCCAGATGGGGAGATTCGGGGGAGATCTGTCGCCTGGCTACTTATCACCGCAACAAATCTCCCCGAATACCTAGTTAGCCCTGCGCACCCGCTAGGCGTAAAGTCGCCTGCGCTTGTTCACACGCAGCGGCACGATTTTA
>CM044438.1:81396861-81417102 GCA_024363595.1 Xenopus borealis | reverse complement strand
CTTTTTTTTTTTTTTAATACAGAAAATTAAAGAATGTCTGATGAAGAGGGGCGCATGCTTCGGAGTCGACGTTTAATTTCCAAACCGTCTGTGCATTCTGAGCAAGAGGATGTCGCAAGAAGAAGTGAAGGAGACCGAGTGTTCAGGAGTAATGGTAAGAATGACCTTTAACTACTACTATTCTACTATTTGTTATTTCATAACAGGAACAAGGTAAAAGGTGAAACTGAAGCTAGGCCATGCTTTTTATCAGACGTAAGGAATGGTTGTGGAGATTGCAAGATCCCTTATACAAAAAGTCCCAAGTATTCCCGATTAATATATTCTATACCTTACAGCTCAGTGATTTTTAACTGTGGAATACACTTTCTTTATAAAATAACAAATTACATGTAAATAATCATATATCCTAAAATTAGGCTGTGTTTTAATTGTTTTATCCATTTTTATTTTCATTAATGTTTAAACCTGTTTCCCCTTTTAAGTGTCCCCATGGAACATGTACAATAGGTTAAGAACACAGTGTTAATCTGGGCTGTTCCTGCTTGTCTCACTAGCATGTGAAATTGAATTGCTTGCTTCCTGCCATTAGTCATTAATGCCATTTGCTTTCATGTGATTGCAGTGACTGTTGTCTGCGTAATCCTGACTAATATAAAATAACATTTTGCCTCAGTTAATTGTTAAGACCTATGAAGCAAGACAAAATACAAAGCTTTTGTTGAGATTTTAATTATTGCAAGTCATTATCTAAATGAAAATATCATGTCTTGTCCCAAAAAAATGTACCAAGCTCAGCTTCTCATCTGTTGACGCCTTCATTAGTGTATTTGTTGTTTCAGACTTATTGTGAGTGCATTTCTGTTTTGTGCTCACCTGCTCTCCAATCTCCATTGCTTGGCTGTTAATGATTGCATACTGTACATAATACAGTGAAAATAATTATTATAATTATATGTACATTTACTAGTCTGGGATTCTTCAACAGAGCAAAACAAGCAGAAGTGATAAAATTTAATAGTTCCCTTTCTGACTTTGGTACACTTTGTGGGAAATGCTTACCCAAATTGGAGTGTATTTATTTTTATTTAGCCATTAAAGGTGTCATGTTGTTAATCTACTCCAAGCCATATGTGTTTGTTTCTGTAGTAGTTTTGAAAGAAATGTTAATGAAAGACTACAGTTTTTTTAAAAAATATGTTTTCCTGCTTGTTTGGCAGCAGACAAACCCAGGCTAAAGGTGGTCATAAATGCACCAATAATATTGTATGAATCAAATTTTCAAACAATATTTGGTGCATGTATGGTGGGAGACGAGCCAACTGATATCAGCAGAAGACTTGGATATTGGTCGGCTTGTTACTCGGGACGTGTGGAAAATTTTGATTGGGTGCCTTTAAAGGCACCTGAACAACGGCCATTGTTAGTAGAGCTCTATTGTTTCTACCTGTTTATCTAATGATTCAGCTCTATACGTGTGTACTAAAAAGACCACTCTTTCTTGGAAAGATCTTTTCCAGGAAAGATTTGTAACATCTATTGCCACCTTAAAGGGATACTGTCATGGGAAAACATGTTTTTTTCCCCAAAACGCATGAGTTAATAGTGCTGCTCCAGAAGGATTCTACACTGAAATCCATTTTTCAGAAGAACAAACATCTGACATGGGGCTAGACATATTGTCAGTTTCCCAGCTGCCCACAGTCACGTGACTTATGTTCTGATAAACTTTAGTCACTCTTTACTGCTCTACTGCAAGCCTCCCCCCCCCCCCCCCCCCCCCCCCCCCAGCAGCCTAACAAAAGAACAATGGGAAGGTAACCAGATAGCAGCTCCCTAGCAAAAGATAACAGCTACCTGGTAGATCTAAGAACAATAGTAAAAGCCAAGTCCCACTAAGGCTGGGTGCAGACCGGGAGATTCAGGGAGATTCTGTCGCCTGGCGATAAATCGAGGCAACAATCTCCCCGAACTGCCTTCTCCCTGTCCGACCGCCTGTTTAAATTAAAAAGCACCAGCACTAATGCACACGCGGCGCAGCGATTTCTGGAATCGCACGAAGTTGCTTCGCGAGGAAACTTCAGGCGATTCCGGAAATCGCTGCGCCACGTATGTATTGGCGCTGGTGCTTTTTGATTTAAAGTGAAAAAGATTGCTATTTGCCGCACCTTCTGACCACATGTCGCTCCCTAAGGAAATCCCTTAGCCGAGAGCCAATAAGCAACTCGGTATAGATGTGCTGACAACTCCTATAATTGGAAAATTATTCAATTTCTAGAGAAGGACAAAAGAAGGAGTATATGGCGTCTCTATGAATTTGTGTAAGTGATTGTGTCTTCAAAAACCATGTGATCAACTAGTAAATTCATTCGATTAATTTGTGAAAATTGATTTTGTGTTCAATAAATTGGGTTAATAATGTGAAATTCTTGTGAAATTCATTGTGGCATAAAAACTTTTAAAGTGCAAAGTGCTTATTATAATCAATGATACATGATTGGACCCACGACATGGAACCCCCGAATGAGTAAACTGATAAAATATAACTTTTATTAACTCCTAAAATTCATTCGTTATGGAGGGGAATACTTAATAATGACTTAAAAACAATTAAGCATATTCCACATCTGTAGCTGTGTTTAGTATTTCCTTTCTTTTTTTCTTTCTTGCTACTTATAAATATCGTTTAATGTCAACTTTTCGAACATTTGTATTTGTTGTTTTCTAATAGTTCACCAGAAATAGCAACTGCTATGTTTGAGAGTCATTCTGATATTAAAATGTAATGTTTCACCTTCACGCGTGTCCCTGGAGCAACTGTGGGGGAGGGGGGGGTGGGAACTAGTCTAATTTGATACATTAGTTGATCTCTTAATGGGGTGGCTCACTTTTAAGTTGACTTTTAGGACATTTTAGAATGGCTAATTCTAAGCAACTTTTGGTCTTCATTGTTTGTTTTTGAAGTGTTTGCCGCCTTCTTCGAACTCTTTCCAGCCTTCAAATGAGGGTCACTTACCCATCTAAAAACAAATGCTACAAATGTAAAATTATTTGCTACTCATTATACACCTCTTTCTGTTTAGACCCTCTCCTATTCATATTCCAGTCCCTTATTCAAATCAATGCATGATTGCTAGGGTCATTTGGACCTTAGCAACCAGACTGCTAAAATTGCAAACTGGAGAGCTGCTGAATAAAAAGCCAAATAATAAAAAAATGAAAGCCAATTGCAATTTATATCAGAATATCATTCTCTGCGTCAAATATGCAGAAATTGGAGAGTTGCTGAATAAAAAGCCAAATCACTATAAGACCACAAAAAAATGAAAACGAATTGCACATTGTCTCAGAATATTACTCTCTACATCATCACAAATGTAAACAACCCCTTTAACGTCAACCCTAATGAGCTTAATGCCTTTTAATAAAGGGAGTTTTAATAAAGGGAGCTATTATAATTGGTACAATAGTTCCACATTCCACATATGCTGCTCAGAAATATATTAACTAATGTAGCAAAATATAACTGTTCAGAGGCTGCACCTGGATTACTGAGCTGTCAGACTGGAACACCAGAGAGGAGAACATTGATGTATAAACTGCACTTTTGGAAAGGGGTCAGATATAAAATGGAACTGGAAAAAGGGATTATTTCTGTAGAGTCTGGAAAGAAAAGCTTACCTGATAAATTTTTTGGAAGGTGAACTGCCCCTTTATTTTTTTTGTAACTGTTCTGTATAGGTAGTTTGCACAGTGTGTTTATTCATATGAATGGAGCTGCTATATTGGTTGAATTGTTAACTGTAATAAGTTACTATTTGGTTAAACATTAGCTATCTGAACAAATTCAAGACAAACTGATAGACTGACCCTCTTAGCAACAATGACAAATGCATCAAGTGTTGTGAATTATTCTGGTTTCTCTGTTCATTCCCTCCCAGTATTTATCCTTTACTTTTGGTATGTAAATGTAACCTCAACATCATCATCTTTTGGTAAAGGCACAAAGGGCCATATTTTTTGAGTAGTGAAAATAAAGCTTGCTGTAGTTCACTATAGGGAAATGTCATATCTCTGTACATAATTATATAGGATATTTAGAGACATGGGTGAAAACAGAGCAAGTATTACATATGTGAATAAGAGCTGGGAAGATCCTCTCTGGCGAATTATGGTGATTGGTGTTTTCAAAGTCTTTGCTACTAAGAATAATTCATTCTTTTCAACATTTATAAAACTAACCTAAGCACCACCAGGAAATTAATAACCAGAAAATACTTTAAGGAACAAATAGATACCACTGCTTAGAGTCCTACAGTGGGTCGGGTACCCACGGGTTACTTGCAAAAAACTGCGGTACCCTGCGGATCGCAGGTAGAAGTTTCGGGAGCAGGTACAGACGCAGCAGTTTTCCAGGTTTGCGGGTGGCAGATCGGGTCGTGGGTCTTCTCAATAGTGATAGTATAGTCTATCTTCTCAATAGTGAGTTTTACTCTGTTTTTTTCTGATCACGCCTACTTCCGATGATGTCACTTCAGGTTTACCATGACAGCACTTTTTGGTTTGGTTTGCTGAGCTAATTTAAAACTCTGCAAGAATGCTTTCTCCTGAATACTTGCAGTAGGGAGTGCTTAAAAAAGAATCTGACATACAGAGGACATAATAATAATAATTGCATTTACATAATAACAATTTAAAACAATTGTAATAATGTATATTGGAAAGTTATTTAGTATTATACTCTTTAATTTGGCAGAAAAAAATACAAATCCCTCCCTTCCACCAGCTGCAGGTTGTTAGGCTTTGAGATAATCGGCAGTTCATCTCACAAAAGACAATAGACTTGGATTCTTTTGAAACCACCTTGTAAGAACGAGGAAGCTGAAAATAATCTTACTTTCAATTTACACGTTGGTTTGGTTAACTGCAAGAAATAACAGTGATCCCCAACCAGTAGCTTGCAAGCAACATGTTGCTCTCCAACCCCTTGGATGTTGCTCCCAGTGGCCTCAAAGCAGGAGCTTATTTTTTAATTCCTTGCTGGGAGGCAAGTTTTGGGTGTATAAAATCCAGGTGCACTGCCAAACAGAGCCCCAATGTAGGTTGACAATCCACAATAGGGACTACCAAATGGCCAATCACAGCACTTATTTGGCACCCCAAGAACATTTTTCATGTTAGTGTTGCTCCACAACTCCTTTTACTTCTGAATGTTGCTCACAGATTGAAAAGGTTGGGGATCCCTGAAATAACAGATATAAAAATGATAGGTAAAACTAATAATAACAATGAATATTGTAAACAGAGGTATAATGTCCCTGTTGAACTTATCTATAATATAAACACCATCTTCTTCGATTGGCAAATTTCGGAAAAGATGTGGTAATGTATACACAGGTATGTATTTAAGTATGTATGTATGTATGTATATGTAAATAGTTCCATGACCTGTAATCCTGTATGAACGTGTTAGGCCAGCAGTCTTGTGTTTTTATCCAGGCACAGAACCCCTCAGGTACTTCTAAAAGCTCTAAGCTACAGTGTGTGTGTATATGTGTAAATAATGCGAATGTAAGAGAGCTAAGAGTTGAAGAGTTAATATTTTATCAAGGTTTCCTTTCCTGTTTACAACACTTAGCTGGGCATATTGCATATTCAGCAAATGGCCTTGTTCCTGTTAACTTGATTTGTTGTATTTTACATTGTTTGCTCATTTATGGTGCAGAATGACCTCACTTTGTTATTTTGCTGGCAGGACTTGTGGATCTAGAACATGTGATTAACAGGAAGATGGAAATGAGGAAAAAGGCAGAGGTAAGAATTCACCTTCTAATCCTCACATTACAAACTCAATGTAGCATTATTTTATTTCTTTGATATTTCTTACATTTTACAAACTGTACATAGACACATTTTTGGGGCACATTAAAACAAAATGGCAGGTTAGTATCTCTCTGTCTCGATGTATGTGCACCCACACTTGTGTGTGTATATATTTGATTTTTTATATTATACATTCAAAAAGATTGATGGCTATTTAATTCTCTAGCAGAATATACTTGATTGCAAAGAATAAGCATTTATTTAGAGATACTAACACCACAAATTAAATCTTTTCTCAATATCTATCAGAATATTGTCTTTGCATGCTATATATAATTCTGACATCAAAGTATTTGTCCGTTGCTTTTAGATTACCTATCCGATCCCCCATATTCCTCTGTGGGGGCTACCATATTTGTTCAGCAGGAGTCCATTAGCATTACAAACTCTGACAGGCTGAGAAGGGACAGTCAGGTTGGCAAAACAGTTAGGTTTAGGAACTCCATGCAACAATTATTTACAAAAGCAGAACTATCAGCACAAAATGGTCAACTTGACCTATAGGTAACTTTTGATATTTCATATTTTGAAAAGTATTTTTTTTCTGCCCCTATCACTTTAATGCCAGTTATGTCTAAAGTTGGTTTACATTATTACCTGTCTTATGTACTATTTCAGCACCTGAAGAATGAGCTGATGAAGGAGGTGGATGGCCACTTGAATGAATTTGTAAATAACTTGATAGAAGAATCCACAGTCCTGGAGAGCATGTCTGCTGCACCATCATCTGGAAATGTTGAGAAAGACGGCCACAAACTCGGGTACGGTGGCCTAACTGTAGAGGAAGCAGACCCCACATTTGTGGGGTGCCTGGGGAACAGGAATCAGTCTGCTTTTCCTGTAGCAGTAAAAAACTGCCCCTCCCCAGCCCTTTTCTACTGGTTAGAGGCAGAGAGTGGACAGGTGGGGCAGGGAGGGATATCTGTGCAGCAGGCCCCTCTGAAGATATTTTTGTTGGGGTGCCTGACAAACACTAGCTGCTGCTCAGATGAAGTAAATAATTTCTGTAAAGAATATATGAGCATGTTTACTAACATTTGGGATAAATATCTGGAGAGATTTCTGGAGATGTTGCCCATGGCTACCAATCTGCAATTAGAATACGGTCGCCTATAAGTAAGAAAACAAAAGCAAAGATCTGATTGGTTGCTATGGGAAACATCTCCAGAAATATCTTCAGTTATGTATCGTCAATGTTAGTAAACATGCCTCAGAGTGCCATACATTGGAAATTATAATATGCAAAGGCAGAAACATACAAACACAAGTGAATATAATACAGCAAAAGCAGGTAGTTAAAATGAAATGTATAAAAGTATCTAGTTTAGAAATTCACTTACACTCTGTTCACATCTTTAACTTAAAAGCCATGCTCATTCGAGCAGTTTGCACTTTACTCCGTCACATCAAAAAGGATTTATTTCTGCATTTATAAACCAACCCACAACCCATTGGCAATAAAGTAAGAACAAACCGTTCAAGTTTTTCACTAACCATTGTTTCATGCTTACTTTGGCAGAGGCTTACGCCTGTTAAAACTGCTATATAAACAGTGGTTTCAGATTTCAGTGTTGTATTTATGTCTGCAGAGATCTTCCATGTAGACTGTTTTGCAAAGACAATAAGCCATATTCTTATACATTAATGCATTATATATTCTGTCCAAAATACATTTCTGTAAGTATATATGCTTAGAATAAATATATTGTATATTATTAACCCTTCCATATGCTATTTTCTTTTGTAAAATTGGCTATACATGGGCAATTTTATCTACCAATATGGCACATTCAGAGTTTGCAAGTTCTTTGTATAGCCCCTCTCCTGTGGTCTCCCAGATAGATGAGCAGGTTTAAGAATCCTGTTGGGGTGAGGTCTGGGTTTGCTTATTGATGCAGTTCTCTACCAATGGCCTAAATATCACAAACGCAAAGAGGCCATATAGGGTAGGATCAACTTGTCTGGTAACCTTGAGCAAATAAGTGGATCTTCAAGTGACTGACCATGACTCTGGTGATGTCATTGACATACATGCAGCTAGTGACTAACTGCTTCTTCTCTCTTGAGAATTCATATGTGCTACAATTTCTCCATCCTGTAATATTGTTGGCATCAGCAGGTTATCTTCTCTCCTTCCTAAGACGTATGGTATATGAAAAATTGTAATAGCTGCACAATTAACCAGTATTAATGTTGGTTCACTTATTGCTAACGGAAATAGAAAGTGCTGCGTGAGCCACCCTGATTCATTTTATGACATAATAGCCGGTAGGAATGAGACATGAAACTTATTTCTGAAGAAAATTGGAGTTTTCATAACTGTGTGTGGTCTTCCTAAATAAAAAAAAATCTAGTTAATGTATTTTTTGAGACAACCCATTATAGCATAGACATCTGCCAAAACAGAGGAGCACATTAGATTTAAAGATGCGTCTAAAACTGTACATTTGTGTAAACATCATAATTGTTTAGGGTAAGTTTAGTTTCTTAATATAAAGTTGTGCTCATCAGTTTACATACCCTGGCAGAATTTATGATTTCTTAACCATTTTTCAGAGAATATGAATGATAACACAAAAACTTTTCTTCCATTAATGGTTAGTGGTTGGCTGAAGCCATTTAATGTCAAACAACTGTGTTTACTCTTTTTAAATCAGTCACTACACAAAATATCCAAATGACATTAATCAAAAGTTTACATACCCCAGTTCTTAATACAGTGTATTGCCCCCTTTAACATTGATGACAGCTTGAAGTCTTTTGTGGTAGTTGTGGATGAGGCTCTTTATCTTCTGCAGTATATCAGTCAGTTGACAAAAACACAAACATTACTTGAGAGTACAGTGTGATCCAAAATTTTGAACATGCAGTGTCCACTTGCAGCTATACCTGTTTGTGCAAAGATGTTCTACAGTATCCATATGCGGCTGTAGTCCATTTTTAGTCTATAAGCTCAAAGAGGCGAAACAATATGATGAGACCTAATAATGGATGCTGTGGCACCTTTTGCCTTTGTGTAATTGTTTTGTCATCTGTTCAATTACAGAGGACTGAGGGGACCTCCTGAGCATGGAAAGCTCTTTGTTTCAAGGCGTTCCCTTTTGGAGTAAGTTGGCCTTCCTTCATGTACAGTAATGTTCTCCTTTGCTCTATCATAGAGACTGATTA
Organism: Xenopus borealis; assembly: GCA_024363595.1. Classification (NCBI taxonomy): domain Eukaryota; kingdom Metazoa; phylum Chordata; class Amphibia; order Anura; family Pipidae; genus Xenopus; species Xenopus borealis. Next base: position 81,408,051 of record CM044438.1, on the reverse strand, counting down.
CATTATGTTGCAGGACCTGATTACCACAAGTTGTACTGAGTGAAAACTTTTAATCTTTTACATTTTATTACTGTGAAAAATGTGCTATTGACACTTACAAACTTAATATCACCCAGATGAAATCAAGGATTTATTATCCTGCTCTTTTATAGTGGTTTATACTAGGGGTGCACCAAATCTACGATTTTGGGATTTGGCCAACCCACGAAACCTTTGTGAAAGGTTTTAATATCGAACCAAATCCGAAGGACAAAAGAAAACTGCACACGCAGCCTTTAGTTGAATTTTATTTTACTTTTGTGTGACAAAACGTCACATGATTTTAAGGTTTCACATTGGGTTCTGCCAGATCCCAAACCAATTGTAATATTTTTTTTTGATGGTTCTGAATGGTTGTTCAGGCTGTTCACTTATAGATTAAAAGCAACCAAATTTTCTAAGCAAATATTCAGTCAACAGGGCTAGCATTCTCTGATAACCGTTCCATAATGTCTGATATTTGATACTTTTTTTTTATCCACAGCGAACTCTTTGAAGTGAATCATATTCGTACCATCTACCACATGTTTATTGCTCTTCTTATACTCTTTATCCTAAGCACTTTGGTTGTGGACTGTATTGACGAGGGCAGGTAATATTCACCAGTTTGATTTTTTTTTTTTTAATAAACCTCTGTTTTTCCTTCCTTGATTCTTAGAATATCATGATTGACAAGTTAGACAGTAAAATTGTGTGTTGCTTAACTTCAACAATGTTTGTAAACAAATTACCCGAAGGGGGGTAGGGAAGATTTAACAAACCATTTTTTAAGGGGGGAGGGTAAATTTGCTGAATCCCACCTTCTTCTACATATTTACCCTAGTAACTCCCCATCTTCATTTCTGATGATTAACTGCACATGCTCTGTGCTGCTAACACGTACTGAGCTTAGGGGCCGACTCAAAATATACAGTGCACATAGGATCTAAATATCACAATATATGGCTGTTGGTAATTAATACAGATAATTACTACATGGCAGCACAGAAACCAGTGCAACTAGCATCAGAATTTAATAATCAGCCCTGTGGCATCAGTTTATATTATAGGCCAACTAGGGATGCACCAAATCCACAATTTTGGATCCGTCCGAACCCCCGAATCCATTACTAAAGATTCGGCAGAATACCAGACAGAATCTGAACCCTAAAAGCGAGAGGAAGAGGATTCAGATTCCTGCTGAAATTGGCCAAATCCTGGCTGAATAACAAACTGAATCCTGGATTCGGTGCATCCCTAAGGCCAACCTCATTTTCTGATATGAGACAGCTGCTTAGAGCCCTCTGAGCAAGTGAGTGTCACAGACACTTTCCAAGATGGTGACCTCCTGTGACAAGTTTGAAGTCCTGGATCATTGCTGCTATTGATAAGCTGAAACTTTAGGCTGGTGCAGTATATAAAATTAAATTTTTAGCTACATTCATTTTTAGGCTTTAATTCTCCTTTAAATGTATTCTTTTACAGTAAGATGAGCTGTTTTAGAGCTAACTACTACAGATCCTGTTAGTGGCCCAGTTATTAAACCCATTTGAAAATCTGGCACATGGCTTAGTTTGCCTTAGTCTAGTAACCCATAGCAACCACTTAGCAAGATGTATTTACTGGTCACCTGCTTAAAAACAAACATTTTTTTGGTTGCTGTGGGTTACTGCTCCTGGGCAAACTTAGTGTCTTTGATTACATTTGAGGGATAGATGGTTAAGTGATATTCTAAAACCAAAATATGCAACAATATGTGGTGCTAATGCCGAGAGATACACATGTATGTGTAGAGATACACATGTATGTGTTGTCTTATTGTTTCATTTTATATTGCAGGTTGGTTTTGGAGTTTGATCTTTTAGTGTATGCTTTTGGGAAATTTCCTATTGTAATCTCCACATGGCTCTGCATGTTCCTGAGCACCTTCATCATTCCCTATGGACTTTTCTCTTCGTGGGCCCGGGGCTACCGGGCATCTTCTCATCGCAGCATCCGTTCTATTTTCTTTGGGCTTCTCTTCATGATGTTTCAAACTCTGGGCCTTGGATTCATGCCTACATACATTGTGTTGCACTATGACTTACCCCCTGCATCTCGGTTTATTGTAATTCTAGAACAGGTTCGTTCTTGATCCATAGATGTTTAAATGAAGTGAATATTATAAAGACGTTGCTGCTTTATTAACTTTGTGTCTTTGTAGGTCCGGCTTACTATGAAAGCACATTCATTTGTAAGGGAGAACGTTCCTCGAATATTTGCATTTACAAAGGAGAAATCCTGTGAGTATTGTAACAAATAGTTATGTGTCACTTGTACACTCATGGCTAGACTGGACATCTTATTAAATGGGCAGTATACCACGTTGGCCAACAGGGCCAGACTGGGAGGAAAAAGCAGCCCTGGCAAAAATATCAAAGAAGCCCATGTATTCCCACGCATGCAAAGCATGATGTATATTTCCAACCACAAGGTTAACTAGAACTAGTGTTTATTAATAGAAATTTTAAGAGTCCATTACCATATAATCCCCAGCAATATTATACACCCTATGTGCTGGAACTGGCCCTTGCAACAAACATCTCATATCTGATGGATTAGTGACCCTATCCTTACATTATATTCAAAATTTTCCTTTGTGTGTCCCCAGCTAGACCACTCTAATATAACCAGGCCCGGACTGGCAATCTTTGGGTTCTGGCAAATGCCAAATGCTGCCATAAATTGCCATAGACAGTAATTATTTATTGGACTGGTGGTGGCTGTTTGGGCTGCTGTGGTGCCTATTTGGGCCTCTGTGTGCTCTACCTGAAATGCCAGGGCCTTTTTTGAATCTGTCCAGACCTGAATATTACTAACTGAAGTTGGTCAGAATTCCTGGTTCCTCCCATATGCCAGTACAGGTATGAGTACTAACAAATGCAGGCATCAGCTTAGCTGTGGCTGGCTATTACGGACAGCTCATTTACATATTAAAGAGAAACACAATTTGCATTTTTAGGTGAGCAGTCCATTTACATTTTAAAGCAAGCGGCCCTTCGGTCATTTGCCCGAACCCACAGATTGCCAGTCCACGCCTGTTGGCCAACATGAGTTCAGTAAATAGGACTCATTCTGGCCACATTATGTTAGCTTATGTGTAATACAAAAATTGCTATTTCGTAAATTAAAACTATACCCTCATAATGAATACTTAAGCAACAGATTAAGTCAAATTAAGTGGCATGTTAAAGAATCTTACCAAACTGATATATATTCATTAATGTTGCACTTTTACATCTTATCCATTGTGCCACCATTTTGTTATGGTCTGTGTGCTGCCTCAGAGATCACCTGACCAGAAATACTACAGCTCTAACTGTAACAGAAAAGCAAAAGACAGAACTCTGTCTCTCGTTTGGATCATGTGAACATTTATGGTTTGTTTATGTGCACCATGAATCCTAGGATCCCAGGGGGTGGCCCTTCATTTTTTTAAATGACCGTTTTCTATATATGATTACCCAATGGCACATACTACTAAAAAAAATATATATTATTTTGAAAATGGTTTATTTGCATGAAGCAGGGTTTTACATATTAATTGTTTTATGCAACCTACATTGTTCGGAGGTATAGGTTTCCTTTAAACTAAACCAGGCAAACAGAGGCTAAAAGTAGTTTTGTTTCCAGCTACTGATTCTTGCAAGCAAAACAGACACTATATTGTGGGGGTGTTTCTACTATGCTTTTTAACTGTAAGTTAGCTAGCTCACCTTATTACAGCAGTAGGTACTATAATCCTTTAATCTATCCCTTTTTAGTTGCCTTTTAAATTACCCAGTTCATTTTGAATGTCCTTTCTGTAGCTTAATACTCTGAGCAAAATATATGTATTGTTTCTTATAATCTGAACTTTTGTTCCTAATTTTTTGGTTTCTGTTTCAGCCATTGTTCCTGTTCCCCAAGTTACACAATACTTGTACTTCCTGTTTGCTCCTACACTTATATATCGAGACAATTACCCAAGGTAAGAAGTCACTTGTGAACTTGCATTAAATAGTACTGCACTGACAAGTATTTATTGCTGTACACATATCATTTTAAATATATATTTCTGTTCTATTTATTAATTTAATTACCTTTTCATCCTATAACTGTGTTTCTGTGACTCCTCTTACTTCCAATAAGGGCAAAATGCTTTACTGCAGTATAATACTTCTATAATAACAATTAACCTTATAAAGTCTTAGAGGCAGATTTACTAATGGTCGAATTCGAGGGTTAAAAACCCTTGAATTTGACCATGGGAATAGCTGGGAATACTGTGGGAAGTAAAATCCTTAGAATTCATAGGATTTTACAGCAAATCGATTGGTGGAACGATCGAATATAAAATATTCGACCGATCGATAAAATCGTTCGAATCAAACGATTTTAACCATTCGATCGAATATTTTTATTCGATCAAAAATGAAAGCCAATTCTGTAGCTTTGAACTGGCAAACTAGGCAGTCGAATAAAAATTAAAAGGGAAAGTAATTCAACAGTCAATAGTTGAATGTTCGAATACATTTTTATTCAAATCATTCGATTCGATTGAATTTTCAAAATGCACTGTTTGAAGTGGTCTTCAAAAACATTCAAAAATTCGAATCTTTTTGAAAATTCGATTGAACTTCGAATCCTTCATGTGAATTTAGTAAATCTGCTACCTGATGTAGTTCTTTTAGTTTGAATAAATAAAGCTTTTCACAGCCAGGATGCCTCTACATACTATTGTGTATCAGAGAACAGTAAACAAATTACCCTCTTAAAGGAGTATTACCCCTACTTGTTTAACAGAGTTCAGTAAATAGGGCTTGTGCTGACTTCTGAACAGGGGGTTGCACGGTCAAAGGGGAAATAAGCATCACCAAACCAATGAATTTAACATAGTTTCAATTTCTCTTTTACAATTTTTGCATTTTATGTTTTCTTTTAGTTTTCATGATATTCACACTTTTGCAGTAATACTATATATTTAAAAGAGGAGTATTCTCTGAATTTGTTACTAATGTAGGTACCATATATTGAGGCTTTTATTTGCTTAGTTATGTTATTCACTGTCAGCTTGAATGTAAAATACAAAAGTGCTCAAAAGAGCAGATTTACCTAAATTTGCTTGGGGATGTTTAGTTCCCATTTAAGCTTTCTCCTCCAGGAAGCAGAACCTAGACTCTGCAGTATATTTGCTACCAGAGCAGAATCAGACAAGTGTCATGGTCAAGTATATATGGTTGTAAATCAACTTCTTCTGTCATTTCATTGACATCCTTGAACAGTGTGGATTGGTGAAGGGCAGTGAGTTCAAGGGCTACAGGCTGACATTTTTGTGTAGTCAAAGTCAAGCACTTTGCGTAACATACACCATTTAGATAGCTGTCTCTGTTAGAAAATCATTAGTTCAGCAAAACAAGATAAGCGGGTAAAAAATAAAGGGTAGCAACAAAGATGTATAAGCATTTTTCTACCAATACTTATAGAGATAACAAAGAATCGCTTACCCAGAAATTCAGAATTACGGAAAGACTGACTTCCATAGACTACATTTTATCTAAATAATCCAAAATCTTAAAAAAAAAAAAATTCAGTTTCTCTATAGTAATAAAAGATTACCTTGTATTTCTTTCAAGCTAAGAAATATAATATGATGAAATAATGGAAGCAAACCCATTTTCTTTTCAAAATGCATCATTCAGTAGCGCTGCTCCAGCCGGATTTGGCACTGAAATCCGTTCTTCGGTAAAACAAACTGATTTTTTAAAAATCTGATATGGGGCTAGACAAGTTGTTAGCTTCCCAGGAGCTCTGTCATGTGACTTGTGCTGACTCTCTGGTGTTCTCATTCTAGAGTGTAGGCCCTGTGTTAGAATTGTTACTGATTTAAATTCCCTTTTATGAGGATATTTAAAGGAAAACTATACCCCCACAAACAATGTAGGTCTCTTTAAACAAATATTGCATAAAACAATTAATATGTAAAACCCTGCTTCATGTAAATAAACCATTTTCATAATAATACACTTTTTAGTAGCATGTGCCATTGGGTAATCATAAATAGAAAATAGCCATTTTAAAAAATAAGGACAGCCTCCTGGGATCCTAGGATCCAACGGTGCACACAAACATACCAAACAAACTATAAAGTTAGGTCACACGAGCCAATTAACAGACAGAGTTGTGTCTTTTGCTTCCACACTTCTTCCTGTTACAGTTAGAGTTGAAATATTTCTGGTCAGGTGATCTCTGAGGCAGCACACAGACCATCATGAAATGGTGGTTCAAGGCAAGAGATGTAAAAGGGCAAAATTTACTTAAATATATATAACAGTTTGGTAAAATTATTTAATATGTTACTTAATGTGCTATAAACTATCTGTTGCTCAAGTATTCATTTTCAGGGGAATAGTTTTCCTTTAACAAGCCACCATGTTGAAACAATGCCACATTTGTGTTTTTTATAGGAATCCATCTATTAGATGGGGTTATGTTGCCACCAAATTTGCTCAGGTAAGAATCGATGATAACCGAAAGGTGCAGTAGAAGTCCAGAGATGTATGTTAAAAATTATTTTTTTATAATAAGGTACCAATTAAAATTAGTTTTACATCACTGTGTTATACTGATGTGAAAAGTCCATAACTAATTTCCCTAACAGAAAACTTAATTAAATCTGACTTTCACCTTGTACTGTAACAGATAGGGCCTATCTATCACTTACACATTGTTGATAAGATGCTGCTTCTCAAATTATCTGTGGTATTTTGTTTCAGGTGCTAGGATGTCTCTTCTATGCCTACTATGTTTTTGTTCGTCTTTGTATCCCACTTTTCCGTAACATAAGTCAGGAGCCATTCAGCCTTCGAGTCCTGGTACTCTGCATTTTCAACTCCATCCTTCCAGGTAACTGGTCCCTATGCAACTGATTGCCTGTTAAGATCTGGTATTTTGCATATGCCACTCTCGACTTCCAGGTTAATGAACATGTGCAGCATCATCACTTTTATCTCCTTTTTTCAGGTGTTTTGGTTCTGTTTCTGGCTTTTTTTGCATTCCTGCATTGCTGGCTCAATGCTTTTGCTGAGATGCTTCGCTTCGCAGACAGAATGTTTTATAAGGTACGAAATAAGTTGGCACTATAGAAATACATTAATTATAATAATAAGGTAATAAGAAAAATCAGCTGTTTCTTCTGTCTCATAATCTTACTCTTGGGTCAAGGGCACACTAGCGTATTGCCCGCGTCTCTTTACCTGATGAATATAAATGAAACGGAGAGAAGCAGATGCGCTTAAATCAGTGCTTCCTGTATCTGCGTTTAAAAGTACAGTTTCTGCCTGATGTGTGACTTGGAAGACAAGCAGAGATCTGCTTAAAAATGTGAAAGCAGGCATTTTGAAGTCTATCTCCACTCTGCTTGGCCCTGTGTAGCCGAACACAGATGGAATCTGTACTTTTAAATGCAGTCGCTGATTAGATCACATCCGCTTCTCTCTGACTGATTAATTTTTATCAGGCGGAGAGAATCTGCTGTGTGCAATTGGCCTTTGGTTATTTTAGCTTTGATGTAGCAAAGAAAACATTATCTAAAAATATATAGATCATGGTACACATATGTATTTGTCCAGTTTAAAAACTGCAAATTTGGCTTTAAAATTTACCAGTTAATTAGCTCCATACTACCACTTGAGGAAAGGTTTCCCCCTTGCCTCACAGGTGGTGCGGCACTGCATATTGGTACTAGATTTCCTTTATAGTTAAGTCTGGCTAACAGAATAATGTGACTTTTGCAGGACTGGTGGAATTCTACGTCATTTGCCAATTATTACAGGACCTGGAATGTAGTGGTTCATGACTGGCTGTACTACTATGCATACCGGGACTTTCTTTGGGTGAGAATTGGACTTAAACGAATTAACAAATAGGGACATTAATCTTCTATTTTCAGTTTTTCTTTTGGCTTCCCTGGGCCACATTCGAAGAAAAATTTTCTGGGGCCGCACATGAAATAGATACTTTGATTTCTTAAAGGAAATACACAGAAATGAACTATGATACTCCCAGAGCTCACATAGAGATGGCACAGCAGCAAGTACATGTATAATTCCCCCAATGGCTCAGAAAAAGTTGGCACAGCTGCAAATCCATGTACAATTACCTCAAAAAATCATAGCAGAATGGCACAGTTATTTTGCTCTCTGGGTTTAACTAGAAAGTGGACCAGTAGCCAACACAGTCATCCAGGGGCGACTTTAATTAATAAAACAGCAGAGGCACACACACAGTAACACGCACACACACAGTAACACGCACGCGCACACACAGTAACGCACACACACACAGTAACACACACACAGTAACACACACACACAGTAACACACACACACACACATCATCCTCCATCAAAAGATGACTTAAGATCAGAAGATGGGGAACTTCGAGACATGGATCACTACTTGTGTATGATGCAGAACCTCTAGGTTAATACAGTAAATTTATGATACCTAATTACATTTTTTAAATGAGACTCTAATATTATTTAAGCCGTTTTTTATATTCTAAATGTATTCTCTTTTTTTCTCCCAAGTTTTTAGGCAGGCGCTTCAAGGCAGCAGCCATGTTGTTTGTGTTCACTGTCTCTGCTGTGGTTCATGAGTACGCTCTTGGCATTTGCTTTGGCTTTTTCTACCCAGTTCTCTTCATCCTGTTTATGTGTTTTGGCAGTAAGTAGAATCCTACTGGGCTTGCAATATACGCAGTGCATACAGTAGTCACTACAGTATAAAAATCGCAGGCATTCGTATTTAGTTAGTCGATGAGGTAAAGGAAAAAGACCACAATACAGCACTTTCACTATTACAAACCTCTACAAATTGGCTCCTGTTATCATGTAAAATAACATTTGGCGCAAATGGTACCTTCGTTTTAGTTCAGTTGTACGCCAGCTTTGTCCACGTTCACACTGTATTTATGAATATGACCGACGTAGATCAGTGATCCCCAACCAGTAGCTCGCGAGCAACATGTTACTCTCCAACCCCTTGGATGTTGCTCCCAGTGGCCTCAAAGCAGGTGCTGATTTTTAAATTACTGGCTTAGAGGCAAGTTTTGGTTGAATAAAAAAACAGGTGTCCTGCCAAACATTCTCTCCTGTAGGCTGCCAGTCCATATAGGGGTTACCAAAAAGCCAATCAGAGCTCTTATTTGACATCCACATGGACTTTTTCATGCTTGTGTTGCTCTCCAATTCTTTTTTAAATTTAAATGTGGCTCACGAGCAAAAAAGGTTGGTGACCCCTGTTGTAGATGATACTCATGCTTATCTTTAATATCTGGATTTTCCATTTTCATTCTAGTGCTTTTTAATTTCATTCTACATGACCGTCGGAAAGGTCCCATTTGGAATGTAATAATGTGGACATCCCTTTTTCTGGGTCAGGGGGTTCTTCTCTGTCTGTACTCCCAGGAATGGTATGCACAACGTCATTGTCCAATCAACAATGTGAGTATCCCACTAAAATACATATACAAATGGACTAAAATGCATGTAGATACAGAGAGAGAGAGAGCACACTTCAGCCTTCAGTAAATAAAGCTTTGATGTTTGCCTTACTCCTTCCCTGGCCAAATAGCAAGTTGGTGCTTAGACTACAGTAGTAAAAACTGCTAATATTTGTTAGCTTTCATTATAATAATAATGCAAATTGCAAAAGTAGCCAGAAGAGCACTGCGAGCAATTTTATATAAATATATGTAATTATATTGTTGGGTGTATGTCTTACTTTCTTGTATGAAAAGCTTTTCTCAAACTGACCCTTACACACTGCGCTCCCCTGCGTTGCAACATGCTGCGTCTGAATCTGCGTTCTGCGCTTACACGCGTCTCGTGGGTACAACCTCATTGAAAAGAATGATATGCGTCTAGACCTGCGCTCCCCTGCAGCTGAACGCAAACCAAACCCAACGCAGGGGAGTGCAGGTCAAAAACGCCTGTGTGTAAGGGCCCTTACCAAGTGTATCTGTTCCCATTCAGTATAATGTGAACAAAACCTTAGCACTGGGAGTGTACAGGGAACATGCACTGAGCTTAATTAGCAATTGGTAAAAGCTGCAGCAGGTTACATTTAAACAAAATGTGTTTTTCTTCTATGCTGGTTTTGCCTGTGTTTGTGAATAATAAGATTGTAAGCTCCTTTTTATAGGGAGATAGAAAAAAAAATGTATATTTATATAAATGTATTTTTTTGTTAAAAGTTTCAACTTTGCTGTAGCTGAATATGCCTTTAAGAAAGGCAGACTTGCAAAATGCTGTTTATGAGAACTCCTGATCTCAGAGCAAGCAGTCTGAGTGTCGGGTTTTCTTGTGCTACTCCATCAGACTTCTGCACAGAAATATATTTCTCAAAAGAGCAAACAGTTTTTTTTTATTCAATTTTGAAATCTGACATGGGGCTAGACATAGTCAGTTTCCCAGCTGCCCCCAGTCACATGGCTTGTGCCTGCACTTTGAGATGAAACTACTTTCTAGCAGACTGTTCTCCTACTCAATGTAACAGACTGTGTCTCAGTGGGACTTGGCTTTTACTATTGAGTGCCGTTCTTAGACCTACCAGGGAGATGTTATCTTGTGTTAAAGGAGAAGGAAAGGCAGAATACACTTGGGAGTGCCAAATGTAAGGAACCCCCAAGTGATTAAACTGATGTACCTCAAACCTGGGCCATTACTTCTATCGGGCAAAATCTGCACCGGCCCCGGGTTATAGAAGTGAGCACCGCACAGATCACTACTTCCTTCTTTGCGCTGAAGCACATTTCCCCGGGCTGACACATGCGTATTAGAATGAAAAAGCCGATTTTAAAGTTAAAGTTCGGCTTTTCGTTATAATACGCATGTGCGTCAGTGCGAAGAAGGAAGTAGTGATCTGCGTTTTCTTGCTTCTATAAGCCCGGGCCGGTGCAGATTTTGCCTGATAGGAGCACTGGCCCCGGGTTAGGTACATCAGTATAATCACTTGGGGATGCCTTACATTTGGCCCCCCAAGTCTATTCTGCCTTTCCTTCTCCTTTAATGAGCTGCTATTTTGTGTTAGGGAGCTGTTGTCTGGTTACCTTCCAATTGTTCTTTTGTTAGGATGCTGGGGGGGGGGGGGG
>CM044438.1:81380291-81396809 GCA_024363595.1 Xenopus borealis | reverse complement strand
AGTAAAGAGTGACTGAAGTTTATCAGAGCACAAGTCACATGACTGGGGCAGCTGGGAAACCGATGTCTAGCCCCATGTCAGATTTCAAAATTGAATATAAAAAAATGTGTTTGCTCTTTTGAAAAAATGGATTTTAGTGCAGCATTCTGCTGGAGCAGCACTATTAACTGATGTGTTTTGAAAAAAAACATGTTTTCCCATGACAGTATCCCTTTAAGCCTTTCAATTTTAAACTGAATTGAAGGGCTATTCATTCAAGGGATGGCTTTAAACTGAAGTGTGTATGTAGGTGTATGGAGTAATTATGAAAGAAAAAGAAGCTAAATACTATTTTGGAAGTATTAATCTATCAGCCTAGACTGCTCCTTTCATGTGTAATTTAATTAACAATTATTTTTTTGTCACAGCCTGCCTTCACTGATTTCTTGAAACCACGTTCTTGGACATGCCGTATCCAGCTTGAAGATTAGTACTAACATAATGATGCCTCTCATACTGCCAGTAGGCCAGTAAATTTCCTTTAATTCTGGCAGAAAAAAAAAATGGATGCCCTTCTCCATCTGGACTATGTACTGATGTACAAAGAAAGGAAGATGTAACTATTGCTTAATGTTTTTGTTGAATGAGAGGCATGGATTAAGCTTTCTGTTTTTGATTTTGAACCAGTTCCTATTGGCCAGACAGCTGAACTACATGTCAAGTGAGACTTTGCACTCTTTGGACTATGAATGTTCCGAAATTGTAAATTAACTTTTTTTTTACCAAAATATTGTGAATGTTGTAAGGGATAAATGAGATGAGAGCCTTATTCCAGGCATTCTCATACATAACCATAGTGCACTGTGCCACTACTAATAGATGAAGCAATGTATTTTCAAAAGGTCTTAAGCCTGAATATGTACCTGTTGCATTAATAAAGCAATAGTGAGTTTGGGGAAATCCTTACATCCGTCCTCCACAATCGCCAAAGATCACAATATTGTTGCACATATCCTTTTTGTTTCAAATTTGCATGAAAGATGAAAAACACACATAGTTTAATTGTTTTTTCTGTTGACCAGTTTGCTAAATGGATGATCACAACATTACTATTACAGACTGCACATTTTAAATAATAAAAGTGGATGACACATGGTGTCAATTTTTGCTCTATCCAAATTCTTCTATTTCCAAGCAACATAGGTTATAGGTTTGTGGGAAATGTTCAAACCCAGACAATTTTAATAATCTTAGGGCTAGTCCACACGGGAAGATTCAGGGAGATTTGTCGCCTGGCGACTAATCGCCACTTCCTTCGGGCGACTAATTTCCCTGAACTGCTTCCTGCCTTCCAGCTGCTTAATGAAGAATAGCCTGCGCCTATTCACATGCTGCGATTTCTGATTTTGGAAAACACAGCACCGCGTGTGAATAGGCGCAGGCGATTCTTCATTAAGCAGCTGGAAGGCAGGGGGAGCGGTTCGGGAGATTTGTCGCACGGTGATTAGTCACCAGGCGACAAATCTCCCCGTATCTTCTTGTTGTGGACTAGCCCTTAAACTCAGTTACAGCATTGTGTCAAGGTTTACTTCCTTACTGCACAGCGTTAAATGCTGTTCCAGTAAAATCAGAATTGGTGTCACTTTAGTCTTTCTATAATATTTAAATATATGATAAAGACACCCCCCCCCCCCAGGAAATCCCTTGGAGGATGTGTGTTGCTGGATACTCCTTATTGCAAAAAACTGCAGCATGTTCATTCTGAGTAACTGTTTAAAATTATTGTTATTAATGCTTTTGGAGAAAGTGATTTTTTTTTTTTTTAATTTCTGTTGCATAATATTGTTTGTTGCACAGTGGTTGACCAAATGAAAATTAAGCCTACAAGAGGTTGACAAGTCACTTTAAAAATGCAGGACAAAGTATTATTGTTGTTCAACTAATATCTTACAATTCAATGTATAGACTGTAATAACTGAAATGTGAGCTGCTTTGAATCACTTATTCACCACCACACTGATTTTTTAATAATATTTTCAAGAGATAAAGCAACAGCTTCCAGATTTTCAGCACTCGCCTTTATCAGAACAGGCTGTTTCCAGGGTTCCATATTGGTCAAATCGCACCAGCCTGGACAACACAGGTCCTTTCTCTGAATTTTATAAAGCAGTTGCATATAGACAAAAGCTCACTGGGAAATTGTTTTTTTGCCTTTGCTAAGTTTACAATGAAACAGGTGTCGTGGCATTTCCAGTCTGTAGGGTTCCAGTTTTTTAATATATATATATTTTTGTATTCCGTCCTCAAATTGCACTGGCTGTTCTGGAATAGCAGATTATATAATTAAACATGAAAATTTTGCATAATCACTGTAAGCATCATCTTGAGCCGTTTTACTGTGAGAGGTTATTCGTTTTTAGTTGAAGTAAATATTAAACATGGACAACAAGATAAGTTTAAACATCAAATGATTGTATCTCATGTAAGTCTTAATCTTTACTTATCAATTAAATCAATGTTTCAAATGAAGTTGCTGCTTGTTGCACTGAATAGTAATTTCTAAGAGGTAGGGGAAATATTTCTGCATGGGCAGTGTCCTGTTTCAATCTTATTTTGTTACTTCTGGGCCATTGGAAAGGTGTAACAATCTTTTTTTCTTTTTTTTATAATTATTGGACCTTTCAAAATAAATGTTTAATTTTCCGTTTCACTGATTACTCAAATTACTTTTTGAGAGGTGAGGAGTGAAGAAAACTTAGGAATAGACACGCAGTGGTGTCAGAATGGAAACTTCTGCCAGTTTTCTAAATCAGAAGTTATATTATTGCATGCATGCTGTAAAAATGGATTTGGTTATACTATGACTTTTTTTTTTATGAATGGATGAAGAAGTTTGTGACTACTGCATAAAATCATAAAATGGGGCCCTGTAATGTGGTTTATGATTAGGATTGTGTCAATATTTTCACATTGGTTGTTATAAAATTTAAAGGAGAGCTATCGCAGAAATTAAGATTTAATAATAAAAGTTTCAGCATACTGAAATAAACTTAAATATAATCAAGTAAAAATGATGTACCTTTTCTGAAATGATCAAGTTCAAGGGGGGCCCTGCCGTGCTCCACTTACTTGGAGCACGGCAGGGCCCCCCTGCCGTGCCGTGCTCCACTTACTTGGATTAACCAGGCATGCAGCCGGATTTACTGTGCGCACCAGGACAGCATGAAGGCTTTTACTTCCTCAAAATAGAGTTGCTCACAGCCTGCCCCCTCCCCATTTGGCCCAGCCCTCCCCCATCCCAAATTGGCCCAGCGCACCCCCATCCCTGAATGGCCCAGCCCACTTCCATCCCTGATTGGCCCAACCCACTTCCATCCCTGATTGGCCCAACCCACTTCCATCCCTGATTGGCCCAGCCCACTTCCATCCCTGATTGGCCCAGCCCACTTCCATCCCTGATTGGCCCAGCCCACTTCCATCCCTGATTGGCCCAGCCCACTTCCACCCCTGATTGGCCCAGCCCACTTCCACCCCTGATTGGCCCAGCCTACCCCCATAATTGAATCGGCAAATGCAGTTCATTCAGAGCTAATAAGTGCCAATGTAATGGTCTAGCCAGTGCGGAGTGAGCTATTTATGTATAACTGGGCCACCATCAGGGGGTACAAGTGTACTGGGCCCGGGGCTGAAGGGGAGTCCGGTTGTGCTGCACTTTCCAAAATAGCTAGGCCCCCCTTGACAGCGCTGATGTCATCGGTTTTGAACAGAGCTTTGTGATGTCATTTCTGTCACAACTCGCTTATACAGGTATGGGACTCATTATCCCGAATGCTCAGGACCTGGGGTTTTCTGGGTAACGGATCTTTCCATAATTTGGATTATCATACCAAAAACTCAGGGAAGAAGACCTGTCCCATATTACAAATGCTTACTGGAAAGGCTTAACTGTTGCTGTGTCAGATATGCATTTGGTGACAATATTAATTCTGGCAAAGGAAGAAAACAAAATATTTTCAGTATCACTAGTAATATTACAAAAGATCTATACAGTTATGGTACCTGTTTTACAGAATGCTTGGGATCTGGGTAATTTAATCATGAAATAAATACAATAGGATTGTATTTAGGATCAAATACAAGGTTATATTTTAAAGGGCACCTATCGCTAAAAAAGTTACCCAAAACCAAAGGTGTGGGCTGATAGAGCCCACATTCTGGTTCAGGGTAACAGTACTTTAAAAAAAAAAAAAAAAAAAAAAATTCCCCTAGCCAGCACAGGCAAATTCGCACCAGGAGGGAGCTCATGCGCATCCACTGTCATGGCGGCTTGCACCGGGAGCTCCCTCCTGGTGCGAGTTTGCCTGCGCTGGCAGGGGGCATTTAAAAAAAAAAAAGTACTGGTACCCCAACCAGAATGTGGGCTCTATCAGTCTGCACCTTTGGTTGGGGGTAACTTTTTTTAGCAATAGGTGCCCTTTAAGTAGTATTACAGTAGTATTGTGCATGTGTTTCCTTAAAACAATTAGTTTGGACAATTGGTTTTAGGGTGATTTCCCTAAAATTTGTTGTTTTAAAAACGTAAGCAGCTGTTGTGTCAGTGGGTCAGTGAAATGTATTGTATTGATATGGCCCAGGCCTGCACTCCCTCACTCTGCTCCCACTCGTCTCTCTACTGCACAAGAAAGTTGTTCCAGTGCAATCTCAAACCTTTTTGGTTGATAATCCTTTGGTAAAAAAACAAACACTGCATACTGTAATAAATTATTGTTTTCTAAAACCCTTCCTCTTTATGTTTGTACCTTAATTAGTAACATGACCATTGTACCTATTAAATTCAGTTAGATTCACTGAAATGTAGGGCCTTTCTAATATAAAGGACTGCAACTGAGTTGCTAGTAGCTGTAATCAGTAAATTTGAAGGATTAATTTCTGTGGTTTGCCTGGCCGGTAAAAATGCTGGTTGATCCCAATGTTATTAATAGAGATTCCACTTAGGGGCAGATTTATCATTACTCGCCAATTCGAGGGCTTTTAGCCCTGGAATTTGGCGAAAATTAGGTTTTCAAAAAAAATTTTGTTTAAATTGAAGGAAATATTCACTAGTTTTGAGCGCTATTTGATTTTTCGAAAAATATCGTAAAATTTCATTTGATTGTTCGAAAAAATCGTACGATTTGAACGGTCGAAGTGTTCAATCATTGGATTTCTATTCGAACAGGTAACATAAAAAAAGCCAATGGGGGATTCCCATAGGCTTCTATTACAATTCGGTAGGTTTAATCTGGCGAAGTAGGCAGCCAAATTTAATTTTAGAGGGCAAGCTCTTCGACCTTCGAATGATGGAATAGTCTAATAGATTTTTATTCGATCTATTCGATACGATCCAATTTGTCAAATTCGATGGTCGAATTGACAATCGAAATTTTTCAATTCGATCGACTATCGAATCCTTCACACGAATTTAGTAAATCTGTCCCTTAGTGTGTCAGTCAGGGAAGAACATCACTCTCCATTTAGGCCACTCAGGTTCCTGTTCCAATAGGCCCTCACTGTAGCTATTGCAGATCTGGGTAGAGTCCTACAGCGGGTCAGGTACCCACAGGTTACCCGCAAAATCCCGCGGTACCCTGCGGGTTGCTTGTAGAATTACTGGGTGCGGGTATAGAAGCGGGCCGGTGGTTCTGCAGGTTGGCGGGTTGAGGGTCGCGGATCCTTGCTATAGCGATTTTTTACTCCGTTTTCTGAGCATTTCTACTACTGATGATGTTACATCCGGTTTTCAATGACAGCATTTCCTGTTTTACTCCTTTTTTTTCTGATCGTGGGCACTTCCGATGATGTCACTTCTGGTTTACAATGACAGCACTTCCTGATTCTTGATGGTCAGCGGGTTTGGGTTGCGGATCGCGGGTTGCGGGTAGGGTTCGGGTCGTGGGTCCAAGCGGGTAAGAATGCGGGTCTGGGTTGCGGTTTGCTGGTATGGGTCGGGTACGGGTCCCAAAAAATGGACCTGCGCAGGACTCTAGATCTGGGTCCTAGTTAGGGACTCAGGGAATTGTTCCATAAGAACCAGAAGGTTCATTAGCCAGGTCCCTTCTCTGAGCAGAGTAGGTCAGTCCCCAGGTGCCTGTTAGGATCAGTCACCCCGGCTTAGTTACTGGCCCAGTTCTATCCAAAAGGAGAGCCAGGACTAACTTCTGGACACTGCACTCCCTGGGAATATGGCATCGGTAACCAGTAATGGAAACAAAGATAATGGAATTCATGGATGCAACACCAGGGATTACAGATAAGTGCACACCCACTTAAAGTTGTATGTGGAGCACCACAGGGGTTAATAAATGGTTGATAACTGTATTACTTTGTTCTTTACTGATATTCTTATATGTATATAATGTATTCTTATATGCATATATGTATTTGTTCATGGTTCTGATTGACATGTTTTTAAATCTTTACTCTTATTATAAATACAGCAAGTTTAGCATCTTTACATTGTACCAGGGTGTTAAAGAAACCAATACCTTTCCAGGCTACCCAGAAGGTAACAGGTAATTTGGTACAGTATATTGGCATTTCTGCTAAAAAACACATCGGCGCTTTCGGCGCTTTCAAGGAAAATTAACAAGCTTGTGGTTCCAATATCTCCATGGCTTTATTAAAGGCACACACAGTGTATCAAACAGCGGACATCCCTGCACAAAGTGACAAGTGCCCTGTGGAAATTTACTATAGTGCATATTACATTTTTTTTCAATAAGGGTTAATTTTGTGCCTATTTACGCTCGGCTGCAGGTATTTAACAACTCAGTGTAAATATTCCACGTGTGACCTCGCCTAAAGCTGGCCATAGACGTAACAATTACGATCTTTCTCGGAAAAGATCTTTCCAAGAAAGATCGTTCGTTTCAACACACACGTGTAGAGCTGAATCGTCAAATATACAGGTAGAAACAATAGAATTCTACCTGTATCTGACGATTCAGCACTAACAATGGCCGATGTTAAGGGTGCTTTCAAAGGCATCCAATCAAAATTTTCCATCCAGCCCGATCAACCAGCCGACCGATATCTTAATCTTCTGACGATATCGGTCGGCTCATTTCCCACCATACACGCACCGAATATTGTACGAAAATTCGTTTCGTACGATATTATCTGTGCGTCTATGGCCACCTTTAGGGTGGAAGACTTTGATTTGACATCCAGCATGTGGCATCCTTGCAACACAATCTGGCAATCTGGGCAGCTAAGTGGCAAATGAGATTCAATATTGATAAATGTAAATTCTTGCACCTGGGATGTAAAAATAGTCAAGCCACTTATACCCTTAACGGGACTGCACTAGGCAAATCCATTATGGAAAAGGACCTTGGAGTCCTTGTAGATTATAAACTTGGCTGTAGCAAGCAATTGCAGTCAGCAGCATCAAAGGCAAATAAGGCCTTGAGCCATATTAAAATGGGCCTAGAGTCACGGAAGGAGGGGTTCATTCTTCCAGTTTATAGAGCACTTGTAAGGCCACATCTAGAATATACAGTACAGTTTTGGTCTCCATCACTCAAACAGGACATTATTGTATTAGTGAGGGTACAGAGAAGGGCAACTAAGTTGGTAAAAGGTATGGAAAATCTTAGCTACGAGGAAAGACTGGCCAAATTGGGGACGTTCACGCTGGAGAAGAAGAGCTTAAGGGATGATATGATAACTATGTATAAATATATAAGGGGATCATATAATAATCTCTCTAATGCTTTATTCACCAGTAGGTCTTTCCAGCTGACACAAGGTCACTCATTCAAATTAGAAGAGAAGAGGTTCCACCTAAATATTTGTAAGGGTTTTTTTTTACAGTGAGAGCTGTGAAGATGTGGAATTCTCTCCCTGAATCAGTTGTACAGACTTATACATTAGATAGCTTTAAGGGGTTGGATGGCTTTTTAGCAATTGAGGGAATACAGGGTTATAGAACGTAGCTCACAGTGCAAGTTGATCCAGGGACTACTAGATTGATTGCTATTTTGGAGTCAGGAAGGAATTTTTCCCCCTCTGAGGGAAATTGGAGAGGCTTCAGATTGGGTATTTTGCCTTCCTCTGGATCAACTAGCAGTATAGCAGTTTAAAAAAAAATAAAAAGGTTGAACTTGAACGTGTCTTTTTTCAGCCTAACTTACTATGTTACTATATTACTTGTTGAGCAAATCGCCTGGTAGCACACACAGTCTTGAAAACACCTCAGATAATGTAAATGGCAAACCTCCTCAGAGAAAGGCACTCAAAAAATTTGCAGCAATTAACAACAAAACACACAAGGGGAACGATGGCAACCCTTCCAAACAAATGATTCAGGTTTTTCCATACCCTTTGCGCATGGTACTGGTTACGGAGAAATAAAATAATGGCAAAACCTCCAGTGAGAGACTTTATTAATAAGATTTAATTTTAACTGCGCAGTCACGATTGACTTCAAACATGAGCCACTGCGGCTTCCTTTCATTAACAAGCCAACGGGGTTCACGTTCAGGGCGATGTAGGAGACCCAGCCATCACGTGACGCGCTACCCGCGAATGCTGGGGTGTCTGGTCGGCGGCCCATAAGTCTGTTGTGGAAAGTGTGCACAGGGCTGGGAGTGCACGAACGTCATTCATATGGAAGAAACGTGCGTAGCACGACACAGGTAAATGTCATTTTGCCTATTATTCCATTATTCGCACGCCGAGTATTCGATTCTTCACAAAATTGTGGTTTAAAAAGTACTATCGTAGGTATAGCAGGTGTAGGAAACCACGGCTTAAATGTGTTTACGTGTGTGGGATTCTGGTCCGGTCTGAGAATTAAAATAGGGTTCACAGAGGCCCAAATAGCTCACTTACTAGTGACTTTCTACGGCACATTTTAGCAGCCCCTCTGGCATTTGCTAGAAGCCACAGATTGCCATTCTGGGCCTTGTGGGACTTTCCTTGCTTAGTATTTTTGTACCAGTCTATCATTCCCCTGAGCAAAAAGACAGCTTGTGCAACCATATATTGTCTCTTAATTTGTGTTTCCTGAGAAAAAGGATAAAAAATGCTGCTTTTGTGCCCGTATAGGGTTGCCACCTGGCCAGTAGTTTAATGATGGATGATCCCAATGTTATTAATAGGGATAAAAGATAAATATATAGGCAGCAGTGGCTTATCTAGATATTACTGCGACCCACAGCAAATTATTTTTCAGGCCCCCTAAATGTTTAGAGGTTGATTTGTTTTACCAATATTTATTGAAACAGTATATGAATTAAGGCCTTATGGGGCCCCCATACCTCCTGGGCCCCCCCTGCAGCCGCAGGGTCTTCTTCCTCTATAGTTACGCCCCTGGAAGGCCGGCATTTTTTCCCATATAAACTCGTGTGGCTTCACCCTCTGCTTTCTTTGTGTGTGCACTGACAGGTTTTTTGAAAAAAATACCGGCCTTCCTATTTATTTATCTTTTTTTTCCTATTAATAAAATTGGGATCAACCATCAAAAATACCGGCCAGGCCGGTAAAATACCGGCTAGGTGGCAACCCTACTGACAGGCCTTGAATCTGCATATCTGTTAGCACACAGAATGGATTTCAGACAGAAGACATGTAAATCTGCTTTTTTTTAATCAAAAATATTCTTTGTGTGCAGTGACAGGTAGGGTTGCCACCTTTTTCTTGAAAAAAATACCAACCTTCCTATATATATCCTTTTATATATATATATATATTTATCCTTTTTCCTATTAACAACATTGGGATAAACCATCAAAAATTCAGGCCAGGCCAGTAAAATACTGGCCAGGTGGCAACCCTAGTGACAAGCAGTGGAGTAGTTCAGGAGGGAACCCAGGTCTGTACTGGCAATCTGTGGGTTTTGGCTAGGGATAAGCTAAATAGTTAGCCGCATTTCACTGAGAAAAAAAAATACCCACAGACTCTAATATATAGTTAAAAAAAATGTCTGAAAAATATTGTATGATAAACTGCCCATTGACTTTAATGGGTTTGGCTATTTTTTGCCATTTCCCACAGTCGTAAAGGACTAGTAACACACATTTTTTCACTAAGTCTTTATTTAGAAATAACTTACTGATACTCTGCTTCTGCTCCTCTTCAGAAAAGGCGATCTGGCGACGATCCCATTGTGTGCCGCTAAATTTCTCCTCCCTGCCTATCTCCTATAGAAGGCAGGGAGGAGAAATTCAGCGGCGCACAATGTATTCTTCATATTCCCACACCTTATGTATAACTCCCTTACCTTCAGATTGTAAGCTCTTTCTGCATAGGGTCTTCCTCACCTCTTGTACCGGCATTGATTGTGATGTATGTAACTCCATATGTATTACTTTCTTTAATGAAAAGAAATTTATCTCCAATATACTTGAATTAAAAAATGTGTAATGTTTTTTGTAAAAAACCTGTTTGCAGTGAAATTCTCCCTTCATTTACTGCTGTGGATAGAAATTGTCAGATGGTTCCGAACTGCTCCTCAGGGAAACAATCATACTTATGAACAGCAGGGGGAGCCCCAGCCGTGCAGAAAATAAGCAGCTTTGTTTCCATGTAGAGCAGTTGGCAACTGTGTATTGGATTTTATTTTTGCCTTTACACCCCCTTTACTGTTTCCAACTCCAGTTGCAGGGACAAAGATCACGGAGCCAGATTTAAAGGAAAAGTAAATGTTTTTCTTTCTGTAAATTTGCTCTAAACAGCCCCCCAGATTAATGTACCCTAGTCCCTGCTGCAAGTCTGCTCTGGTTTCTGTGTTATCAGCAGCTTGTTTCCCCTTCTTCCTGGTGCAGAGTGAAGCCCAGCCCCTTAGTTTACTGAGCAGTCCATTTGCTACTGTTCCACAATAGAGAGGAAGAGGGAGCCAGTGTGTGCATTAGTAAGCTAGTTTCCCCAAGCAAAAGGTGCTAAACACACTGGTCTCTGCTATGTCATAGTATGCAAATGATCTCCAGGACTAGTCCAAGAGATAAGGTCAGCTCAGTAAGCTAAGGGGCGGGGCTTCACTCTGCACCAGGAAGAAGGGGAAACAAGCTGCTGATAACACAGAAACCAGAGCAGACTTGCAGCAGGGACTAAGGTACATTAATCTGCGGGGCTGTTTAGAGCAAATTTACAGATAGAAAAAAAAAGGTTTACTTGTTCTTTAAATAGATCAACTGGAATTCTATTTGGAGGCTATTTTGCTGCAGCCGCTGGTTCTGGAGAGTTGGAGAAAATTTGTATTTAACAATACAAAAACTATACAATCCACATTAGATTGCATGACAACACAGAATCCAGTGCAGTCTGCATATTGTGATTAATAAGATATTATTTGACTGTTTTGCTGTTTTGATCATTTCTGATGATCCCTAAGCAGCCTAGACCACACTGACCATGTGCACAATCTTGGTCTTGCAAAGATGTTTGATAAAGTTACAAGATGTGACCCCGTGTGGCCAACTTTGAAAGCATAAATCATTTGTTTTATTAGGCTTCTGGTGTAGTAAGTTTATGTTTCTTTTCAATAATTTTTATTGAAGTTTTTGATATTTCAAACAAAAAAGGAGAAAGAAACAGTAAAGCATTTTTACACTTATGCAATGTCATTAGGCTTTATATATAAAAGAAAATAACAAAAAAGGAAAAGAAAGGAAAAGTGACTAGTTATTCGACTTATTCTGGTCTGGTATCGGACCAGGAACGTGAACAGGAAGAGTCACGTCTTTGTAAATTTTTGACGACATGCTATAATTAACATATTTTAATTATTCATAAAGTATATTCAGTGGCGGTTTCTGCGGGGTCCCTTACATATTTTGGTGTATCAATGTAGGTTGTTTATGTTCTCACTGGCTCTCAGTCCGGGAAAATGTCTATGGTCTAGGCATATAATCCTACTAGTAATACATAAGACATTATATCTCGAGATTACAATTCTAACCATCATAATTAGTATTCTATAGGGGTTACCAGAGAATGGACGGTGTTTCTGTAGATGGGAAAGAATACCTATACCATGGCTCCCAGATTTCCTTAAATTTTTCGTATTTGTCATTGAGTATACTAGTTAATCGTTCATTAACCATTATCCAGTTCACCTTTTCTTTGAATTGTAGAATTGGAATCTTAGGAGATTTCCAATGTTTGGCTATTGTAATTTTTGCGGCTATGAACATAAAGGTAATCAAAGATTTAGTGCTACTATGAGTGTTGGAAAGCTTCTTATTCAGTAATGCCTGTATCGGGTCTTTCTTGAGGTTAACCTGTGTCACCGAGTATATGATGGTATAGATCCGGGTCCAAAATCTTTGGACGTTAGGGCATGTCCACCAAATATGCATTACTGTGCCTCTCTGGCCACATCCTCTAAAGCATTCTTGGCTGAGTTGGGGGTTAATTTTATGTAGGCGAGATGGGACCATATACCACCGGGTAAGGACTTTATATGCTGTTTCTAGTAGCGAGATGTTTCTGGAACAGTGCGCTGTGTTTTCCCATATCTTATCCCAGGTTTCTTTATCTATGGTAACATTAAGGTCTTTCTCCCAAGCTGTGACATATGATAAAGGAACTTGGGAATGCATGTCAAGGAGCAAACGGTATAAATAGGAGATTAGTCCTCGTGAATAAGGATTTTTGATACAGGCATTTTCAAAATAAGTTGTAGTTAGTTATTTTTTCTTTATTGAAGGAATAAAGAAAATGTCTTATTTGTTGATATCGAAATTGTTCTATTGCTGGAAAGTTATGGGTGTCCTGTATAGTAGACCAGTTTTTAGGTCCTGAGATAGAATAAAAATGGTATATATATCGGAAGCCTTTAGAAATCTTTGAAATGATGTGGTAGATAGTCCGGGAGGGAAGGATGGGTTCCCTAAAATTGGTGCTGCTGGTAATGTATTTGAGATGAGTTTGGCTGGGTGTTTATATTTATCCCAAATATTAAGGGAGTGGGCCAAGAAGGGGTCTGTGATGTCTGGCCGTAGTATTGGGGGGCACCATACTAATGCCTGTGGGGAAATTGGATTTAATTGATGTTTCAGCATTGTAGCCCATTTTGGTGGTGTATCAGCGTGCATGTGGATAAGAGGTACTAGTTGTACTGCTATATAATAATAGAATAGGTTGGGGACATTTAAGCCTCCTTGAGTTTTGGGTTTATACATGGTTTGTCTGGGGATCCTGGGATGTTTATCTGCCCAGATAAATCTAAATATCCTCTTCTGTATAGTTTGGAGGACATGATCTGGTACGGGGATGGGTAATGCTCTAAAGTGGTATAGGATTTTGGGTAAAAGTGTCATTTTAAAGGCGTGAATCCTACCAAACCATGAGAGATCCATTTTTGACCAGTGATGTAGGGTTTCTTCCGTCATTTTCCATAGTTTAGGGTAGTTTTGTTGATATAGTATAGCCGGGTCTCGGGGGATGTCTATTCCTAAGTAGTGGATGGCTATGTCCTGCCATTTAAAATCGAAGTT
The DNA here is from genome assembly GCA_024363595.1 of Xenopus borealis. Lineage (NCBI taxonomy): Eukaryota > Metazoa > Chordata > Amphibia > Anura > Pipidae > Xenopus > Xenopus borealis. Next base: position 81,383,349 of record CM044438.1, on the reverse strand, counting down.
GAGTTTTAATAATTTGACTGTATGTTGAGGTAATGTTATATTAAGGGCTTCTGATTTAGTATGGTTTATTGTAAGTCCAGATATTTTCCCGAATGTATCAAGCAAATGGATTAAGTTTGGTAAGGAGGTGAGGGGTCTGGTTATGGACATTAATATGTCATCGGCGTATAATCCTGTTTTATGTATATGATCATCTAGGAGGATCCCTGAGATATTTTTGTCTTGTCTAATGAGTTCAGCCAGAGGTTCTATGGCTAAGATGAATAAGATGGGGGACAGGGGGCATCCCGTAAGTTTATGTTTAATATACAAAGTACAGCATTTCTAGCCTTATTCTATTTTAGACTTTCATTGTCCTTCAAATACTGTAACAACATACATATTAAAAAAAAAAATAGAAAACACAGATGATCAATGCAAAGTTGCTTATTTAGATTGAGTCCCTTGTCTGTGGCTGACTTACATAACATAGGGCCCATGTGGTGGATTTGTGTTTCAGGTCCTCCCTTTGTATTGGAAAAAAAAAAAACGATAACTGTCTTCTCCAGGGTTCACAAAGTTCCCTCAGCCCAAAGGGAGCCTGAATCTGCACAGGCTGCAAAACTTTGTCTTCCCTGTGACATATTAAGTAATGCTTTTGAAACAGAGTTGCCTTTTGTCATTTTAAAATTAATTGAAATCAGTTTTTCCTCTTTCACCTAATAGAAATGGAGCAGGAACGTATTATGCAAAGGGTCCAGAAGGATGTACGGGCTTTACTCATTGCTTCTAAAAATGGACTGTCTGTACAGGAATTGGAGCAGGATTACCGAATGATGATCGGTTCGCACCTTCCAATTAGGTCTTTGGGCTATAAATCAACAATGGAATTACTTTTGGACATGCCAAGTGTGGTAAAAATCCATACACAGATGGATGGTACTGTAAATCTTTCTGGTAAGTACTGTCTTTGGAATGTACAGTTGCACCCCCATTTTATGTTCTTCAGAGGATTAGCGGGAATAAGTATTCAAACACACAGGAATTTTTTTCTTTAAAAAACAAGTTAATTTCTGTGTTGCTAGGCTTTAGCAGTACATTTATGTTTTGCAATCCTTAGGCTATGGACACACAGGCTGTTGGTAGCAGCTGTTTGTTTCAGCCTGTGTAATTGGGCTGACCTCACACAGGCTGATTAGATTCAGATAAATGGAGCGGGGCACTATGCAGATTTTCGTCTCTCAGCCTGCATTACTCTGGCTGAAAACAGCCGCTGACAACGGCCTGTGTGTCTATAGCCTTAAGATTTCTGCTATTTCCCCCTGTGCCAGTGACTGTGTTTGACTTGTGGCAGCCTTTGCAGTGTAGATATAACTGATGGTGTGCCCTATTGTGTCCTAATGTTCTGTGGTGATGTGCAAGAAAATGCAGTTTTATTTTGTAGACTGCTAGTAAAACTCCCTGTGTGCAAGTGCTTGCTGCTGTGCCTCAACCATTGTAAGTGTCTCCAGTTGTGCTCCTTTCATTGCAAGAGAATGTTGCTCGCTCACTGTTTAAAAGAGACTTCTTTTGTGTCCGGCTGTGTGATAGTAATTATTATGCCCCACTGTATGTAAGAGCCTGCTGGGGAAAAAGTAAATACAACTATCTTCTATAGAGCAATATTTCAAGAAATGCCTATGATTAAAGTTCCAGTTTAAAAAAACACTTCATAATAACAGGCTGTTGAGTTACTTCTCTTTGAAAGATCTAAATTATTGTTATGCCTTCTTTTCTCCAGCTGTAGTTGATGAAGCTACAAGAAAGATTGCTGATTTAGTTTCCCGTCAAAAAGATGGGCCTGCTGCAAGAAGCCGCAACAGACGTCGTAATATCAGACCTAGATGTCCGGTGGATCTGGTGAGACGAGGAAGAGTTTCCCCAGTGCTGCCTGCAACAGTAAAAAGTGATCTGAGAGACTTGCTGTCCCTCTCTCCTTTACTACTTTCTGAGTTGGAAAAGGCTTTTTTCTCTCGTTTTGGCCGCAGCTTTCAATACACTAGATATGGCTTTTATTCCATGCTTGAAGTTCTCAGATGTATCTCTGATATTGTAGAAGTGAAACAAACCAGAGCCGGATCTTTGCTGATGCTCCGGAAGTCTGAAACTGGACGCATAACAGCTAGTGAGTACAAGATATATGTTTTGCGAATTTAATTTTATGCCAGAATAGTGCAAAATTTTATAAAATTGAATTGCATAAAAAGTTTTGGCACATACAGTGCTGCCAGTTTTCTGTTTGGTTTATACCAAGAGAAAAGCTGGTAGCACTATATGTGCCACAACTTTTTATGCAATTCAATGTTCTTAAAAGCAGAACCTTTTTTAAATACACAGCTAAAATTGATGTTTGTAGGAATTCCTCCCCCACTTTCTGTCCACAGATTGATCTTTACGATACGATTAGCCTCTATTTTAAAGTCCAGACCCACCCCCAGTTATCGGGGGCCCCATACTACAAGTTAGCCCTTCCCTGAGGCTCCAATAAAAAAATGGCCCGAGTGGCAATTTGTAATGTGTTTTAATGTCGATGTAAATAACATGCAACATTTTGTATTCAGGTTTGTGTATAAAAAAGAATCTTGATTGTCAACCAATTCCCAACAAAACATCTAGTGTTTTGGAACAATGTTTAAATGCACCACAAAGACCTGAAAAGAAACCATCTGAACCAGCAAAATCTGTGAAATTTTCTTCTTCAGAATCCCGAAAGTTCACTTCCCAAGAACCACCAAGTGTAACAACCAGCAACTCTTCTAGCTCAAGTAATAAGGAGCAGAACCTAAAATGTAATTTATCTTTGTATGATTCTCTGAAGTCAGTTGATAATAAACTCCATAAAACTCCACCGGCAGTTACATCACACAGTATTGTTCTGAACAATAGCTTGGCAGGGAATTCTGAGTCGGTAGAAAATCTTTTAACTAAAATGTCCAGATCCACTTCGCATGTAGAAGGAGATCAAGCTAATGCATCAGAAACTGAGGCCAGTGTCATAGACTTGCTGGGAAAAAAGGTAAGTTTTTTTTTTTTTTTTTTT
>CM044438.1:81344769-81380203 GCA_024363595.1 Xenopus borealis | reverse complement strand
TTTTTTTTTTTTTTTTTGTGTTGGCAAACTGATCTGGGTAGTATTTTACCATTAGAATTTTCTCTGTCATCTTAGGGGGACACAGGGACCGATGGGGTCAAGCTCCATCCTCCAGGAAGCAGGACACTTGAAAGTAATTAAGTGGGCGTGTTGGGTCAGGCTTAACCCCACCTACAGTACCATCTTATTCAGTTTTTTAAGTGTCCTGCTACCGGGAGGATGGACTACCGTCTCATGGACGAATATCTTCGGTCAGTCACAGACTGACACCCAGGGTGAGACCTAAAGCAGGGTTACCTGTTTTACTATGGTTAGCCCCCTACGAGGTGAAACCACCTGGGTCCATTCCCTAGCCTTTGGCTATACTGACCACCCAGACGGATTCCTGCACTTGGGAACTTGAGCAGAGGGTCTGGCCAGTGTGTAAGGTAGGCGACATCAGGAGACGGTCGTTTCCCTGGGTCACTACTCATATCCTTGGGCATTTAGGAGCACTGTAAGCACCTAATACTACTCCCCCCCCCCCCCCCCCCGCTGTCCTGAAGCTCTTGTTTACATCTCCTCAGTCCCAGCTATAGAATACCTCGCAAAGGGGACAGGTGGACGCTAGCCTAGCCAAGTACGTAGAGTAGCCTTGTTCGTTGCGCGCACCTATTGGAACGCATATGCGCTCCACAGAAAGCGCGGACGAAAATTAGTGGAAAGATAGTCAGCGAAAGTTTGCAGACTTTTCTCCGTGCATGCGCGGTAACTGGAACGCATGCGGTCCAGCGGCCATTTTGTCTGACAGGGCATACACGCCACAGCACAGCCTCACTCACAGAAATGAACGATTCGTCAAGTGGTGTCAGACAGGGCATTCAGGCTTAATCTCTCCCACATTCATGGCCAAACTAAATTGTCTGGGGGCCAGAAGGAGCCGCTTTGCAAAGCCTGCTCTATGGGACAGGGGGTAGCTGCAGCCTCTGGGGGTCTATCTGAACAGTCAGAAGACCCTCTCCACTACACTCCCTTAGAACTGGGACAAGGGTCCGTGGCAGAACCGCCCCCCCTCTGGGCAGTTCATCTCTCAAAATCCCTGGCATCCCTACAAGGCTTACCAGCCATTGCAGAAAATTTGGGCAAGGCTCTGGAGAAGCTTAACTACAAGCCAGGTGGTAAACGCAAGCGAACAGATACAGCTAAAGGGGAATCTTCCACACAGGCTATATCAGAAGAGTGGAGTTGTGAGCAGACGTCCTATTCAGAAGGTGAGTTACCTCATTCTGACGGGTCCTCTGCTGACGAGGAAGAGGAACTAGATGAGTGTCAGGAAAGGGACACTGTCCATGATGTCGACAGCATTATCAAAAGGGTCCTTGAAACTCTTAACATTTCTCAGAAAACTAGAAAGCAAGGAGAATCCCCGGCGCTCTTCAAAAGACATCATAAGGCGTCAGCCTGTTTCCCAGAGCATGAGCAACTACTTCGTATCATTCAGAATGAATGGGATGTGCCGGAACACATGTTTCAGGCAACACAGAGATTCAGTCGTCTGTATCCCTTCTCTAAGGACTTGAAGGGCACCTATCGTCAAAAACAGTTGCATTTGGTTGGGGGTAACTGTTTTTGACGATAGGTGCCCTTCAACTGACAAATGGTCTAACCCGCCTGCGGTAGATGCACCAGTGTCACACCTGTCTAATTCTACCACACTACCAGTTACTGATGCAGCAGCATTCAAGGATCCTTCAGATAGGAGATCAGAGGGGTTTCTAAGAGCGATTTTCTCTTCGGCGGGGTCAACACTACGGCCTTGCCTTGCTTCAGCATGTGTGGCCAGGGCTATTCAATCTTGGTCTGAGACACTCTTTAAGGAGGTTCTCCTCATGAAGAGTTGTTGGCAACTGTACAGGCAATTACAGAGGCATCTAGTTATCTCTGTGACACCACTTTAGACGCATCTCAGATGACTGCACGCACATCAGCTCTAGCCGTAGCAGCCCACGGAACACTTTGGCTAAAGAACTGGTAAGCTGATATTGGTTCCTAGAAAACCTTAACTTCCATTCAAGGGACAAAAATTATTTGGAGACGAACTTGAAAAGATCATTTCACAAACAACAGGCGGTAAAAGTACATTTCTCCCACAGGCTAGAGGGCGATCCTCAACTTACAGCAGAAGGGGAAAAAATTTTCTTGGCCAAAGTGGAAAATTTACAAGACATATTTCACCACAACATTCTCACTTTTGACAAAAGGGAACCGATAAGAATCGAACCCCATTGAAGAACCCTAAGTCCTACAATAAGTCACCCACAGACAAATCTGTGTCAGCATGACGCAGCGCGCCCTCTGGAATCGTCAGAACAGATCAGAGGAACACTAGTTCCGACTCCAGAGAGATTCTCTGGGTTTTACTCAATCCTCTTTACAGTTCCAAAGAAGGATGGAACAGTCATTGGAACTCAAGGGTCTGAACAAATATATACGATCAGTGCTCTTTAAGATGGAGACCCTACGGTCTGTAATACGAGGAATGGTTGATATCACTAGACATCAAGGAGGCTTATCTTCACATCCTGATATGGCCTCATCATTGCTATCTTCGATTTGCATTCAAGAACAAACATTACCAATTTGTTTCATTACAATTCGGCCTCTCGTCAGCTCCCAGGGTGTTCACCAAGCTAATGTCAATAACAGCAGCGACATTGAAACTACAGGGAATCTCGGTAACATCATACCTCGACGATCTTCTGATCAAAGCCAGTTCAGTGGAGAATGCCAGAATGGATCTAGGCAAAGCAATCCTACTTCTCCAGGAATTTAGATGGATGATAAATTGGAAGAAATCCAACTTTCACCCAAGTCAGCAAATGACATTTTGGGTCTCAACTTCAACACGATGATGCAAACTGTAAGTCTCCCCCGAGCCAAACAAGACAAGATCAGGAATCAAGCCCAATCCCTGCTAGTCAACCAAGTCACGACAATATGCAAGGCAATGCAAGTGTTAGGGACAATGGTGTCTGCTATAGAAGCAGTCCCGTTTGCTCAGTTTCATCTCCGTCTACTTCAAGCCCATATCCTATCCTCCTGGAAAGGGGGGTCACTAGCTCGACCACTTTGATTGTTGAGCACGACAAGGGTTGCTCTCGAATGGTGACTGGTCCCAAACAACTTAGATACAGGACAATCATGTGCTACTCCGGAGTGGACCGTGATAGCCACGGATGCCAGGGTTGGGGGGCTACACGGGACAATCGATCGGCACAAGGTCAGTGGTGTCTAGAGGAGTCCAAACTGTCCATAAATGTCCTCGAACTCAGGGCAGTGAAACGAGCTCTCTGGCACTGGCCAGAAGCTCTTCGGGAAAGACCTGTCCAGATACAAAGCGACAACATCACAACAGTGCAGTGGCATACATAAACCGTCAGGGAGGAACGTGGAGTCAAAGGGCGCTGTTAGAGACCAGTCAGATTCTTCTCTGGGCAGAACACAACTCTGTAAAGTTGTCGGCCATACATATTCCAGGGATCTCCAACACAAAGGCAGATTTCCTAAGCCGGAACCAACTAGACCCAGGAGAGTGGGAACTGAATCCGGTCGAATTTGAACGACTCGTCAGAAGCTGGGGACGACCAAGCATAGATTTGATGGCGCCCAGAAACAATCGAAAGGTTTTAAAATTCTTCGCTCACCATCGAGATCCACTGGCGGCAGGGGTAGATGCCATGACACAACACTGACAGTTCTATCTGGCATACGTTTTTCTGCCTCTTCCTTTGGTCCCAAGAGTGCTAAAGAAGATCAAGCAGTCTCCAATAGCAGTGACAGTAATAGCACATTTCTGGCCCCGGAGAACCTGGTTCTCCGATCTGCAGGAGCTGTCAGTAGCAAGTCTGATTCAGCTAGACCCCAGAACAGACCTACTACGTCAGGGACCAATAGTGCATCACAACCCGGGACTGTTCGCTTTGACGGTTGGCTGTTGAGACATCCATCTGGCGGAGTAAGGGTTTAGCGGAAGAGGTCATCCCAACAATACTGAATGCACGCAAGGCATCGTCATCTAAGTCCTACTACAGAGTGTGGCACTCTTACTTCAACTGGTGCGGGGAGAACGAATCCTCTCCCACGGAGTTCAGTTTACCAAGAATATTGTCCTCTCTACAGCACTGATTAGAACTGGGCCTGAAGCTCAGCTCACTTAAAGTCCAGGTGTCCGCGTTATCTATACTATTTCAACACAAGTTGGCTAATGAGGACATTATACACACCTTTCTACAAGGGGTGGCACACGTGGCCTCTCCTTTTTGTCCCCCAGTGGCGGGATGGGACCTGAACTTGGTGCTAGAAGCCCTACTGGAGCTACCATTCAAACCGTTGCATTCAATATCAGACACCTGGGTTACCTGGAAGACGGTGTTTCTCATAGCCATTTCTTCCACCAGAAGAGTATCAGAACTCAGCGCTTTTTCTTGTGAGTCCCCTTACCTAACGTTTCATAAGGATAAAGCTGTACTTCGCACAGTCCCTTCCTTTCTTCCCAAGGTGGTTTCTCCATTCCACGTTAACCAAGACATTGTAGTACCTTCTTTGTGTCCGGACCCAAAGAATGATGAGGAGCGGCAATTACACAAACTCGATGTGGTCAGAGTACTTCGATGGTACATAGATCGGTCTAAGCCATTCAGATCTTCTCAGTCTCTGTTTGTTATTCCTTCTGGACCCCGCAGGGGGCAAGCAGCATAAAAAATTTCAATATCCCGATGGATCAGAGAGAGAATCAAACATGCCTACATTGCAAAAGGAAGAACACTGCCTGAGGGAGTTTGGGCACATACAAGCTGTGGGGACCTCCTGGGCATGGCGTAACTGTTCCACTGGAGCAGATTTGCAAGGCGGCTACATGGTCTTCCATTCACACATTTTCAAAATTCTACAACGTTGACACCTTTGCATTGGCTGAGGCTTCCCTCGGACGTAGAGTTCTATAATCAGTAATAAATTAAATAAGCCACATTTTTTCAAGGCTCGCTCCCACCCTGCTGTTTTGGGACTGCTTTGGTAAGTCCCCATCGGTCCCTGTGTCCCCCTAAGACGACAGAGAAAACAGGATTTTTGTACTCCCCGTTAAATCTGTTTCTCTGTAGTCGAAAGGGGGACACAGGGCTTCCCGCCCTATGGCAAGCCTTCGACCGTTGACCATGTTGGTCCCTTCTGAATACTTCCCTGTTTTACAGTTCTGCCTGTTTTTTTTTTTTTTTTGGGTTAATGTTAATAGAGTTCCGTTAGCAGCTTTGGAACCAACTGAATAGGATGGTACTGTGGGTGGGGTTAAGCCTGACCCGACATGCCCACTTAATTACTGCCTCCATCGGTCCCTGTGTCCCCCGTTCGACTACAGAGAAACAGATTTAACGGTGAGTACAAAAATCCTGTTATCTACAGTAACCTTCTGAAAGCTTCCAAGTCCTTCCCCTATGCATACTCCTTTTATATACGATGGGGATGCCTGGATAAATTTGAGAAAGTGTGGGATGCCTGGCTGAATTCAGGGTGAAGGCACTCTGCTGCTGTCAGAGGGAGGAACCCACCTTTCTATTGGTGTAATTTGATATGTAAGATAACCTGTTCCATGTACTGCTCTTTGATTCAGAGAATTAAGTATTATGGCTAGCTTTATTTATGTTGCCACAAATTTTCCTAAATGTAGCCCTGTCTGAGACTGTGTAGGATTGTTGTAGATTACTTCCTTTGACTTTCTTTGAAGTTAGAAGGCATCTAGCACACCGACATGAACCCAATAACTATTCATTCTTTAATGTTTTCAGGAGTTTAGCATTAAAAGCTTACAAAACATAATTTTGTATCCTATGCTTATATAATTATATATTCTTTGTATCGGGCAATTCATCAAAAGTGGATATGTTTTGAGAGAGTTGTAGCATTGTATGGGCTTTATTGGGAATTATACAGGAAACTCACGTGCACACTCAGGCCCTCCTTCACTGGTAACGCTTGGTGCTGAGAAGCTTTAGGGAGACGGCACTCCCCAGAATTCAATGGAAATACGAAAAAGCCAGCACACAAGGCAAGTGCAAACCGGGGTCAGGCCCCTGGTGTGTTTATTACGTCACAACGTTTCGGGGGCGGTCCCCCTTCCTCAGGTGTTGGGAATTGGGAATTAAAGGTAAGATATATTTTGTGCAGCCATACGACCCTAAATATACAACAGCCCTATCAATAAAATTATTCTGTAATTCTTGTATTCTTATTCAGTATATGTCTTATATTGATTACTTATTTGTTTTAAAAAAAACCTATTACAATAAGTTGTAACATTCATTGGTGAGTGAAAGATACTCAATGTTAGAGGTTCTAGTTTCAAAAAATATATCTAAGCAAGCTTTTTACTATTTATTGCCATGATTATTACCAGTGACTTTAAATGTTATCATGAGTATAACTAATAGTTCAGTAATAATTATTAGTTTACATTTTTTTTTTTTTTTTTACAGCTGGAAAATGAGCTGAAGCTCTGCTTGGCACAGAAGGGAGCTGGGGGAAGTGTCAGTGATGAGCTGAGGAACAATATAAAGCATGTAGGTTATGCTTGTGCTTTATGCATATTTGCAGTTATTTCTCCTTTTACAAATGTGTTCTATATTGTCATTTTTTAATATTGGCACCTTTTAAATTATGGCAGTGTTAAATTGCTTTTGCCATTGTTTATTTCTAATCTCATGAAAGATCTGACATATCAGGGTGCAAGCTGTCTTTTTTTTCTTTTTTTTTTCCAATGAGTATCCTTTTAGCTATTCAAGCTGATGATGGCCCACAGACAGAATTTGATTAAGGGCATAAAAGGCTCATAGCTGAAAATCGATTCTCCCTTATTTGCTGGAAAGTTTTAGATATAAAAAATAAACACTTAACATGCATTTTAAATATTAAATTATTTTGGGTTTTGTTTAATTATGATGCAGCTATTCTATTGCCTACATCATCTGTAGCTGTAATAAATCCATGGTAATTAATAAAGTAGTACTGACACCATTTTTTAGAGGGTGATTTTATTTTTCAAAACTTGCAAATTTTAGAGCTATAGTGACCCAAAGAGTCAAAGAGTGGGCCTGCTTATCATGAGTGGATGCTTAGGGGGTTATTTATTAAAATCCAAAGCGTTGACAAATCCACACAGACATTATCCCTTATTTATCAACTTTCACAAATTTTGCTGGTTCAGATGGTTTCTTTTCAGGTCTTCGTGGTTCATTTAAACATTGTTCAATAACACTAGATGTTTTGTTGGGAAATTTGATTGTGAAACAATCCGAATTGTTTAATTTTTTTGCATTTTTCACCCGAATACTAAGATCTTTATCACAAAATCGCCCCAAAACGACAATTATTTTTGGAAACCCAGCGCAACTCTTCTAGTTGTTGACGGGACATCTGCTGTTGACTTTTTACATGTTCTTGGCAAGTCTGAGTTGGATTACTTTTTTCCATTTTAACTTTTAACATCTTCGGACTTAAGTTTAGATTTTTTTACTCCAAAAAATGGTATCTGCCCCTTTAAAAGTCAGACTTTAAAAATTCGAAGCTTAATAAATGACCCCCCCAGTGATCTAGAATATATTACTGTTTTATGTAATTTTTTTTTTTCATTACAGAAACTAGGTTATTGAATGCTCCCATTACTTTAGAGAGGTATAAATCGTTAAAAGGCAAAATAGAATAACTGCGAGTATACCCATTGTTTTTTCACAGGTGGTAAACCAGCATTCAGATGGGCTTAAAATTACCCAACTCCCTGTTGTGTTTAAGGTAAACTTTAATTCATAAATGTGCTATTATACTATTGAGTAACCTATTCTAAAGGTTTGGGACTTGTTGGATAACGTATCTTTCCGTAATTTGGATCTTTATACCTTAAATCTACTAGACAATCATGTAAACATTAAATAAACCCAACAAGCTGGTTTTGCTTCCAATAAGGATTAGTTATAACTTAGTTTGGATTAAGTACAAGGAAATCCTTTTTAAAATTTGGATTATTTTATTATAATGGAGTCTATGGGAGACAGCCATTCCATAATACGGAGCTTCTGGATAACGGGTTACTGGATAAGGGATCCAATAACTGTATTGTATTGGATGTACTGCCCAACTTTTTCCACATAGGAGGACAGTTTTCTTTCCTCTGCAATATGTTATCTCTGTTTAATTAAAATCAAGAAATTTTTGAAATTGTTAGCAATATTTAGAAATCCTTAGGAAATCTCCAATAATCTTTATTGTTCTTACACGATAATACCTACTGAAGTCCATACAAAAAAATAGTCCAGCTTCTACAATTTATGAAACATATTTGTTTTATTTAAGCACAGCAAAATATATAACTGTGGGGAGTTTAAAATGGTACTGTAGTAATAAATCTTTAGAGCCCAACAAATTCTATTATACATTTTGCCTAAACCCCCATTTAGTCAAGATTTGTGTATGCTGACCCCCCTCTTCATTTTGTTAATAAGAACTTTACAGGAAAGGACTTGCCATTTAAGGAACTTGGATTTATGTCTGTAATGGAGCTTGTTGGATCATTAGGTGACATACTGTGTCTTGAAAGCACGGATGATGGAAAAGACTGGAAACTGTTTGATGCAAAAAAAAACTTGTTAGATGGTGAGTAATATATTATTACATCTGTGAGTGCAAGTGGTGACTTGTAGTGCAGCCAGAAATGTTTAGCCATGTTCAGTTTTCTGACACTTGTGTATGTCTTCTATTGTTAGAGTTCAGTGGTGTACTGCCTTCTACCAATAGCTCATTATCCACCTGGAATTCTTCTCAACAACCAACTGCCCCAGTGAAACCAGTTGGGACCATCTTTTCTAAAGTAGATGAAAAACTGTGGGTAAGGATTTTTAACAAGCCTTATATGTTACTTGCTTGGTCCCTTTGTAACCCCTGAAGCAAGGTAAATTATAAGAACACAATCCAGCATTTTTAGCCACAATATGTAGTTTACATAGCTTTTTGTACAGTGGTATCAGGTTACAAGAAACATCCCCATCGACAAGGGTGTAAGGGTAAGTCACCTTTGTGCTTTATGACCCCTATATGGATAATGATGTATTGATCATAACTTTTTATGTGAACAGCATAGAGAAATGATGTATTGGTCATAATCATAAAATGTCTTGTTGGTTCCATTTATAGCAAACTTTGGTGTGCAACCTGCCCAGATATTCATATTATTTGGATGAGGTAGTCGTATTTGGATTCATTGTGTACATGTATAATTGAAATATACAAGGTACCTGTAACTAGTATGTTGTACTGAAACTTGTATGGCAAATAGCACAATGGATGGGAAGCATAGGGTAAAGTTGAGTCTTTAATGAGAACAATTTTTTTATCTGCATGCTTACATAGAAAATATTGGCAAATTATATTTAAAGGTTGAAAATTAAAATTGAATGTAAACTTCAGCGTAGTGAAATAACAAACTTTATAAATACAATCAATTAAACATTTTGCACTGTTTCTGAAATAATCAAGTTTATCTTCCCTATTCCTCTCAGCATCTGTTTCTCTTCATTATCTCCTCAAGCAGGAGTTGGATGTTGGTTAAGCTGGCCATACAGTATAAAATCCGTTGGTGCAAAACGAGCGGATCTTTCCGCGATATGCCCACCAACCGTTGGGCTATAGCGGGGAAATCTCAACGTAATCATGGCCACATATCGATTGGGAAGACCCGTCAGAAACCCTATACACGGGCAGATGAGCTGCCAAATTTGTCTAAAGGACCAGCATCAGCAGCTTTATCTGCCCGGGTATGGCCACCTTTTAGATCCAATATATCTAATAGGGGGACTCCTTTTCACCCAGAGCTCACTCACAATATCACCAGAAATCCTGTCTCTCTACATACAGGATTTGTGCAAAAAGCTGTTATTTTGTTTGTACTGTTGTGATTTGAGTGAGCTCTGATACATCTGCTAGATGTCGCTTAACATAGTAACCAAGCAGTGATTGATACAATAGTATATATCATAAATATGAGTAGCAGCTTCACAGTCATTTTGTAAAGACTTCCATGTACTTAGTTTGCTTCTTTTTTTTTTTTATTTCTATAAAGTGGGGTCCTTTGGAATTGAAGCTGTGTTCTGCTGAACATATTGACATCCCCCCAGATGCTGTGAGAAATCAAAAATTGAATTGTTTGCCTCGTATGAAAGCTGGCGTCATGATTGGGGTCTATGTAGAGAACATTGAATCTCCCAGCCAATTTTATGTACGCTGCTGTGGTAAAGATGCTTCTGAAAAGTTGGAGGACATGATGATAGAGATGAGGTTGGTAATAGCACAGTTTGTGCATACATTGGTTTTTAACTGTTTCTAATATTGTATTATCTATCGATATGATTTGTAGCAGAGAAGCATATTGCTCAACATGAATTATATACTTGCATTGATGGCATTTCCCCCCTTTTAATTGTGATTTATTTTTACACTATCATTATTTGATGTAGCTGTTAGTTATATTAATATAAAGTATGCCCAATAATCTGTGTTGCTAAATTATTTTAAAATTACACCTTTAGGGCAAAGCCAGACAAGAAGATTCAGGGAGATTTGTCGCCTGGCAACTAATCGCCTCTTCTTTGAGGCGACTAATCTCCCCGAACCGCTTCCCCCTGGCTTCCAGCTGTTTAATGAATAATCCTCTGCATCTATTCACACGTGGTGCTGCGTTTTCCAAAGTCGCTCGAAGTTGCCTCCTTAGGCAATTTCAAGCGATTTTGAGAAAGCACAGCGCCACGGTGGTTATCCTGAGGGGCCTGGTTCACCAAATGGGGAGACTCTGGGGGCTCTGAATCTAGTCTGAGTGGCTTACACTTGCTGCATGCTTGTGAAAGGGGCGTGACCCCGAAACGTTGCACCTGCAATAAACATACAAAGCACTTTCTTGCATCTATCCTGTGTGCCATCGGTTTGTTGTTGCCCTCAGGACAACCACTCAGCCTCCAGCAGGGAAACATCTCCACACAGAAGGCAGGCTACGCCAGAGTGGGCATCCCATTTGGCTACGGGGATACCAACATTAGTACAGTCCCTGGACAAGTTGGTAGCCCGCTTAGAAAATCCTAAGCCCAGACCCTCCAAACGCAGGGCCTCTTATCCATCTGATGATGAGAGCGACACCAGATACTCTTATCACCTCCTCTGGAGTCGGGGGAAGACTGCCACCTCTCTGAGGGTCAAACTATCCTCTGGATCAGAGAACAAAGAAGAGGAATCCTACCGGCATGTGGATACACTGACAGTTATCTCAATACTGGAGACTGCATCTCCAAGAGCCACAGGCATCGACTGCGCCTTCCAAGGCACTTTTCAAAAAGCACAATAAATCTGCACCTGTATTCCCTTCTCATTCTCCGCTAGATTACATCATACAGCAAGAATGGGACAAGCTAGAGAAACGCTTTCAAGCTAATCGTCGTTTTTCGAGACTCTATCCATTCCCAACGGAACACACAGAAAAGTGGTCATCCCTTCCATCGGTTGGTGCACCTGTATCCAGACTATCCAGAAGTACAGCCCTACCGGTCCCTGATGCTTCTTCGTTCAAGGACTCTATGGACAAGAAGTTAGATGGGTTATTACGTTCCATGTTCTCCGCTTCAGGCTCATCCCTCAGACCCGTTCCTGGGTTAGCCGAGCAATACAATCCTGGTGCGACTCCCTCATCAACGCTATTGCGGAAGGAGCACCACGTCATGAACTTTCTCAATGGGCTTCCCAAATCAAGGAAACTAATGACTACATCTGTGAAGCATCTCTGTATGCAACACAGGTTATCAGTAGATCCTCAGCACTCACAGTAGCTTCCCGCCGATCCCTATGGATGAAATTCTGGTCGGCTGACCTTTCCTCCAAGAAATCCCTAATGTCCAGAGTTCCATCTGAACCAAGAAATAGTTGTGCCATCTTTTTGCCCTGCACCAGTTAACCAAACTGAAAGGGCTTTACACACTCTGGATCCAGTCAGAGCCCTAAAGTTCTACTTACATAGAGTCCAAGACATTTGCAAATCAGATTCCTTACTAGTTTTTCCTTCGGGACCACGCCAAGGCGCCATGGCCACTAAACAGGCCATATATACAGTTGGATCAAGCAAGCTATTCAAAGAGCATACACAGCACAGGGCCAAGAACCCCTGAGCAGAGTTACGGCTCACTCCACTAGAGGCGTGAGTACTTCCTGGGCGTTCCGAAATCAAGCCTCAGCAGAAAAGCTGTGCAAAGTGGACTTTGGTTCACTCCTTTTTCAAATTTTACCATTTCGATACCTTTGCGGCCTCTGACACCCGCTTTGGCAGAAAGGTGCTTCAGGCCGTGTTGGTTACTTTAACATAGGCCTCTTCCCACTCGAGCCTTCATGGGACAGCTTTGGAACGTCCCCACTGTCCTTGTGTCCCCCAAGATATGACTTGGAGAAAAGGAGATTTTGTGTACTCACCGTTAAATCTCTTTCTCTCCCTCCCTGGATCAAGGCCTTCACTTCCGTCAGACATGTTACTGCTATGTTTAAAGTTTAGTTTAAGGTTATTATATACACTAAATCTCCTTTTCTACCAGACCTCCTTTCACAGGGTAAAGAAGATATAGCTCGGCACTCGCCTAACCAGACATTCATAAAATGGCCCGGTGCTCAGTATGGAGGATACGGCAAACCTCAGAAGCTTGAAAACATTCAAAGATACTGGCACTCAAGGCAATTCAATGCAGGGTTACCGCTTTGTCATGTTTGACAAAGGGGTACGCCCCGAAACATTGCACGTTCGCTCACAATAAACTGCAAGGGGTAACCCTGCATTGAATTGCCTTGAGTGCCAGTATCTTTGAATGTTTTCTCCTTTCAAGGGTTCCATATTTCATCCAAATCCAGCAAGGCTCAGATTGACGGCGTGGCTCTTGAGGCCCAGATCCTAAAGAACAAGGGGTTCTCTGACGCAGTATCGCAAACAATGCAAGCAGCCAGGAAGCCTGTGTCAGCCAAAACTTACCAAAAGATTTGGAAAACTTACCACCTTTGGTGTTCCCAAAACAACAGGGACTCCACACTCTTTTTCCATTCCCAGTCTGCTAGAGTTCCTACAGCAAGGACTCTCCATGGGACTATCACTGGGATCACTTAAGTCACAGGTATCCGCACTATCCGTGTTATACCAGAGATGATTGGCCCTTCTGTCTGGTGTCAAGATTTTTCTGCGAGTAGCGCATTTAGCGCCACCTATCCGAGCACCTACACCGATCTTGGATCTTTCTCTAGTGCTCAGTGCCCTCCAGGGGCCACCCTTTGAAACATTAGCCTTGGTGTCCCTTCAGTGGCTTTCTTGGAAGACAAATTCCTCATGGCTATTGCTTCAGCAAGGAGAGTATCGGAACTCTGCGCACTGTTGTGCAAAATTCCTTTCCTGGCCAGTCACTCGCCAACCCCAAAGAGGTGGCCCTTCATTCCCTAGATCCAGTCCGGGTTCTCAAGTTCTATCTCCTCAGAGTACAAGATATACGCAAAACAGATGCCTTGTTTGTCTTACCTTCAGGTCCACAAAGGGACACTCCAGCTTTGAAGGCTACCATCTCACGTTGGATCAAACAGGCCATCCAACAAGCTTACACAGTACAATGTCAACAGCCACCTCTGGGACTAAGGGTGCACTCTACCAGAGGTATGAGCACTTCCTGGGCTTTTCAGAACCAAGCATCAGCCAAGCAGCTGTCCAAAGTGGTAACATGGACATCTATCCACTCATTCACCAAATTTTGCCATTTTGACATCTTTGCAGCATCTGATGTGTTTTGGGAGGAAGGTTCTAAGGGCTGCAGTAGCTTCTTCCACGTAAGCCTATCCTCCGAGTCTCTGACTGACTCAAAGTTGAAGAGCTGAAAAGCAGGAAGTTGTATTCTGGCTATTATATTGGACATCCAGTCACTCTAGCCTTTATACTGTACATTAGATTTTTGACTAACTAACTATATTAGAAACATTTTTTATTTTGCACAGCCTATCTATTTATTTAGTTTTTATTTTTACACAGAACTGTTCCTTTAAGAGTGGCTTGCATGATTTACTTGAAAGCATAATATCCAAGGCTTTTGTGAAACTAAAATCTACAATTAGATACAGGTGTATATAGTATCTGAGTGTATGGAGGGGTCACAGTGTGCATGGATGGATGCTGGGTTTCATTCGGAGGCAGGGACGGGCTGGGATTAAAAAGCAGCCCTGGAAAATAAAACCAAAGTAGCCCATACAGAAATGTGTGCTGGTCTTTTACTAACCCATGAGCATGTATCATAAATACGGACCTCTAGGTCACATTCGATTGTGATGAATAAAAGCTTAATTTCTTAACAAATATAAATAGAAAGTCTGCTTCAACTCTCTACTACTGACGCGTTTTGTGCCACATAGCACTTCCTCAGAATATAGCATTTTTTTTCCCCACAAAACGGAACTTTATAGCTATCCACAATTAATGACAATTACATTAATTTATCCTTAAAGGGATATTCCCTCAATTCTATATTAACATGCTTCTCGTATTATTTAAAAATTTCTGTTATTAAAGACAATAGCTATAAACAATGGTATAACAATGTATGTTTTTACATTTACAGTTATTTTCTTTACAGAGGTATACCACGTTATCTTTAATGTATTAACATGTTACCATTAACACTTTGCTTTTCATGGATTACCCCTTTATATTCGTTAAGCGTCTCTCCTAGTCTATGTAATATTTAATTTCACAATCTTTAAGACCTATAGGCTTTTCAGTCTCTAAAGTGAAGATCCACCATGCTTCTCTTTTATTCATTAATTTCTCCAAATCTCCTTTTCTCTTGCCTAATCTGACATGCTCTATACCTTGAAAAGATATTCAGTTATCATTACCATTATGTATAAGTAAAATATGTTCAGCTATAGAGGATGATGCATCTTTTGTACCCTCACAAGCTATGTGTTCCTGTTACTGCTTTTACAATCAATGTACGTTCTATACTCGTATTCCCTTCCTGTAGCTGTACTTTTGAATTTCTTTGATACATTAATACAGCTACATGCCTTACACATTTGTGAGTCCCTCGGTAATTTAACCAATTGGATGTTTTACGTTCACGTTTGTCTGGAAGCATACTAGGGGAAATGTGACTTGCAATAGATCTATTCTTTCTATAAGTAAACCATGGTGTCTCAACTTTTAAAAGTGGATCTGCACTGATCACATGCCAATATTTCAAAACTATCTTTTTGATATCGCATGCCTCACTACTATAGTTTGTCACAAATAAGTTTTTTACTTTTACAGTTATACTTCTTTTGTTGTTTTTATTGTTGTCTATACTTTACCCCCTCCTCTAGTCACTAAGTACTGCACGTACGTTCAAAGTTTCTGTCCTATATCCTCTCATAGTTAATCTATCCCATAAATCCACTGCAGCTTTTCGGAAAGCATCCCAAGTGGTGCAAACCCTTTTTAATCTGAGGAGTTGCCCTCCAGAACTGGCTCAGGATGACAACTACTCTGTAACAAAAGGGAATTTCTGCTAATAGGTTTTTCTGTAGAGATCAGTCTTAACTTTACCTTTCTCACATGAGACTAAAATATCTAGAAATATATATAAACTGTATACCACGCTCATTGTTATTACAAAAAGTCTACTCCAAATGGACCTATCCCCAAACATGGGGCACTTCTCAATCCATCCCATGAATAGGTTTGCATATTAGGGTGCAAATCGTACCCCCATTGCATTGCCACACCTTTGAAGATAGAACCGCCCTCCATACATGAAACATTACACTGAATCTATTAGCTATTTTTTTTTAACCCAGTAGTTTAAATTTATGGCCATAGTAGCCTCTGCTTGTATATCCCCCACCTTTATATTGCCTTGATGAGTTGTGAAATAGAGCTTTAGTTAAAAAATATGTATTGCTGTATTGGTTTAGGCTAATGTTTGTGAGAGTAAGTAATACATTAACAAAACAGGTAATTTAAAAGTTATAGGTTGCTGTGCATATGAATGAAATACAATCCAAAATAGATGTAGATTGGACCCTATCTACAGCATCATTTATAGTTGTGTAATATCCAGAATGCATTTCTTAATATGAGATCAGGGAATTGGGCTGTGCTGAACATACTTTTTGCCTATTGTGTTGCTTGCAAAACAAATGTATGTTTTTTGTTATTTATCAAAGCAAACCATGAAATTAAAGCTACTCAATGTGTGTGGTCCTTGCAGGTAGATTAGGGTCCCTGTTTGGCCAATCCATTCACAGCCAGCAGCCAGTCTACAGCAAGTTGCTGATTTTGTTTAATCACAAATTATCCTTTTGTTGCTATTCTCATAATCTCTATTTTCTTATTCCAGACACTGCTATTCCAACGAATGCGTTTCAGAACGTTATATAGTGCCTGATAACTGTATATCAGTTGGTCAGATCTTTGCTCTCCGTGTCCCTGGAGATGTATGGTGGTATCGGGTTATTGTTCATAGAATCAAGAACTCTGAGCTGCTTGATGTCTTTTATCCTGACTTTGGTAATGTTGCCACAGTGAAAAAAAGTTGGCTGCGGTTCCTCAAGTAAGAACCTGCAGCTGTTGCACTGCACGCTTTGTTTGTCCTCTTTTGTGTTTGTATGTTTTCATTTTTTCTTTTTTTTGACTCGCATAGACTATAATTTAAATTGCCCTTACATTTTTTGAAATCTTCTCTAGAGTGCTTGGCTCAACATATTTCACTATTTTTCTGGCTACCATTTTGTTTCTCTGTGCATACCATTTTTTTTACTCACTTAGGAATTGTTATATGAAGGTCCCTGCCCAGGCAGTGTCATCTTCTCTACCTTTTGTCACATCAACTGAGGTAAAGTAGCAGAAAATAAATTACATATTTGTTGCAAGATAGCATTGTTTGTTAACATAGCATTGTTAATTGCAAGATAAAGGTTTGTGTCTCTTTGCAAAACATTGTTGGTTTTCTTTGTTTTCCTGTTAACAAATCCTGCTTTTTCTTTGAAGGATCAGTGGTCCATTCAAGCTATAAAACGTTTTCAGCAGCTGTGTTATTGCATGCCTCTAGTAGGGCTGGTGTTGCAATATGTGCAAGATGTACTTCTTATATTTCTGTGTGACACCTCCTCTGAGGAAGATGCATATCTGCACCAGCTACTGATTGCTCAAGACCTTGCAAAAATGCAACCGGAGTATGCGTGTGTAAAGGTAGGTTTTCTGTCCAACAAAAGGAAATTGGTGTGGGTGATAGCGTGTAAAGTGATTAGTTAATATTGCACTGCGATAAAGGCCCATATCATTAAAATATTTATAAGGGGGGGGGTATTGATCTATTTTAGAACAGAAGAAAATGGCCATGAACTTTAGTGCCAAAGCAGTTATTTCAACCTTACTGGTTTTAGTTCATTTTTGTACATTAGGGATCAAGAAATAATTTTATGCATTACCTGACACCATCTCAAGAGCAACCACAGGAGGAATCAGCAGACTCTTCAGTGCCAAGTGAAAACAGCCAGTCTGAGGTCCCATGTGCCAAACAGACTATCCTTCAGGTAATCTTATAAAGAAAATAGCTTTTCTCCTAGTCTGCTTGGGGGACACAGGGACAGTGGGGTATAGCTGGTACATCCAGGAGGCAGGACACAACTAATAAAAAACTGTCTCCTCCTCCACTTGCTATACCATCTTTTATTATTTTATTCAAAGTGTTCAGCTAGACTGACACCTGGGGATGTTCAGGCCTTCTACACTGTGTAGAGGTCCATTCTGACACCACCCTACTCTGGGGTCTTTGTGTGCCTTGA
Organism: Xenopus borealis; assembly: GCA_024363595.1. Lineage (NCBI taxonomy): Eukaryota > Metazoa > Chordata > Amphibia > Anura > Pipidae > Xenopus > Xenopus borealis. The sequence goes on along the minus strand of CM044438.1, from coordinate 81,362,308 downwards.
GCACAGACCATCCGGCCTGATACCCTTTTCTCTTCTACAGGAAGAAAGGAAAACTGGCCGAAGGACTGAGGCCAGAGGCCTTTTCTGGGGTAAGTCAAAGATTCCACTTTTTATACTAAGGGCCCATGGTTTGGAGATCTTTATTTTGCAGCTCTCTCACAGCACAGGGAGTTTACTGGAGGGTGTGCTCTTACTGTTTTTCATTCTCCCTCACTCAGCAAACATTCTTGCCACCTGCAGCACGGATCACTATTCTTTGACCCGTTTTCTGGGTGTGCGGTCCTGCGCAAGGTTTGTCTGGGCGCCTTTTCTGTTACAGAGGCGCAGATCACACGCCGCCATTTTCCATGCGTTCCACAGCATTCGCGCAGCTCCCCCTGCGGTGGCCATTTTATTTTTTAACTGCTCCATACCTCCTGCAAAAGACTGACCTCTGTCTGCACAGAGCGTCCTGCCTATAGCTCCAGACATACAGTGGGGTATCCTGCCTGGTTTTTTTCAGCTCCAGCAGGGCACACCCAGAACTGCTGATCCTCCTTTCCTGCTCTACCTTCCACAGGTTAGTGTTCAGCTGGGCATAGGGGCTACTAGGGACCCACCACCCTACCCTAATTACAAGTCCACTAGATTGTCATGTCTGAGGGTCTTGCAGCCCGCAGGTCTTTTGTCTGGCTTGTGCCACACGGCGCAAACGTTTGCCTTCTGTGCACAAGGACCTATTATGCACAAATATAAGCCTATAGAACGTGATTCTGAACAGGCCCTCTTATCCCTTGGGCAAATCAGGCTCAGGGTGAACCCTCGTCTCAGAACAGGGACCCCTCTCCACCCAGGGGCCCTCATTCTCCTTCAGAATGGGCATTCCAACCAGCCACAGGGATTCCAAAATTGGCATTATCATTAGACAAACTATTGTCACGCCTTGATAAACCCTAAGTAAGGCCCACCAAACGCAGGGCCCCTTCATTTTCGGATGAAGATAGCGATTCACCTTCGGGAAATTCTTCCCTTCGGCCACCATTTAATGGATGAAGGTGACTGATCTGAACGAGATAAGGATGACTCCCTAAAACATTCCTCAGATTCGGTGGACCCTCTTATCTCCTCGGTCCTAGAGACTCTTCACTGGCAAGCTCTGGAATCCTCTACCGATTTCTCTAAGGGTCTCTTTAAACGTCACGGTAAGACGTATCTAGTACTACTCCACTACAGGAGTGGGACACACCTGAAATTCGTTTTCAAACTATCCGCCGGTTTCAGAAGCTCTTTTCCTAATGAGGCTACAGAAGAATGATCAATTCCGCCATCAATGGATGCTCCAGTGCCCCAGCCTTCCATGAGCACTGCTCTACTAGTTACTGATGCCTCCTCCTTCAAGGACAAGAAGCAGGAAAACCTCATCGGCTCTCTTTTTTTTGGGCCTCAGGCACTTCCCCATGTCCCTTTTGGAAATGGCCTGGAGCAGAGCCATTCAATTCAAATCCATCATACCTGATGGTATGGCTTTTGAGGCAAATCCTGACTTAAAATGGGTTTTCCAAGGCCGTAACACACACTGTGTGCGCTGCCAGAAAGCCAATTTTCAACCAAGACATACCATCGAGTCTGGTCAATTTATCATCAATGGTGCAACTGAAACAATGCTGTATTCAAGGTCTTCTCAGTCCCTAATATCTTAGAGTTCCTCCAGGAAGGGTTCTCCAAGGATCTGTCTCTTGGTTGTCCAAGGTCTCAGATTCTGTTTTTTTTCTATCCTATTCAAGAAGTGCCTGGCACTAGTGCCGGATGTCTAAACCTTTATGCAGGGGGTTGTGCATGCGGCTCCTCCCATCCAACTACCAGCTCCTCACCTTAGTATTGCGAGCGAGCATTACAACACCCGCCTCTTGAACCACTGGGGTCAGAGTCTCTTCAGTGGCTCACCTGGAAGACAGTTTTTTTTTTTTTTTCCCCTTGGCAATTGCCTCAGCAAGACATGTTTCTGAACGCAACGCATTATCCTGTAAGCCGCCCTTCTTGGTTTTTTTGATCACAACAGAGCAGTTCTCCGAACTGTGCCTTCATTCCTGCCTATGGTGGTCTCAGAATTTTACTTGAAGGAAATAATGGTTCCAACCATTCCAACCTTCACCATCCAATCCCAAGGAGGTGGCTCTACAATTTCTTGATCCTGTTCGTGCTCTAAAATTCTATCTTCGTAGAGTTTGGGACATCCCCATGACTGATGCTCTACTCATCCTGCCTTTGGGACCTCATAAAGCTTCACCTGCCACTAAATCTACCATTTCCCATTGGATCTAGCAAGCCATTCAGCAAGCATACACGGTGCAAAGCCAATTGCCTCCAGCTAGGATTACTGCCCACTCTACCAGAGGGATGAGTAGGTCTTGGGCCTTCAGAAATCAGGTCTTGGAAGAACAGCTGTGCAAAGCAGCTACGTCGACTTCGGTCCACTCTCTTTGCAAATTTTACCTTGTCGACACCTTTGCAGCTTCTGACACTCGCTTCGGCAGAAAGGTGCTTCAAGCTGCAGTGGTTGTTTCCCAATAGGCCTCACTCTCCCACCTACGATTTTAGGGGACAGCTTTGGTACGTCCCCACTGTCCCTGTGTCCCCCAAGCAGACTAGCAGAAAAGAAGATTTTTTGTACTCACCATTAAATCTTTCTCTTCAGTTGCTTGGGGGACACAGGGCTTCCCGCCCTGGATTGAGGCTCCCCAACATGTTACTTGTTTGTATTTTACTATTACATGTTAAGTTATAAAGGATTATTTGATTACTGTTGACTTACAAACTCCGCCTGAAGCTCCGCCTGCTGGGGGTATAGTCAGTGGAGGAGGAGCTAGTTTTTTATTAGTCATGTCCTACCTCCTGGATGTAGCAACTATACCCCACTGTTCCTGTGTCCCCCAGTAACGAAACCAACTATTTGACTCAAAGGCAATAGAACTAGTTCCTCCAGAGGAAAAATTCAAAGACCTTTATTCAAAATATTTTTTTGATAACAAAAGCATCAGGAACTTTAAGACCGGTGCTAGATATGAGAAAAGTGAAGCAAGAAGGTTCAAGATGGACTCTCTAGCTTCCATTATGCAAGCAGTCTCTGTAGGAGATTGTCTGACAATCATAGATCTGAAAGACACTTATTTCCACATACCTGTGGTAAAGGTACACAGGAAGTTTGATATTTGCAGTAGAAGACGTACATGTGCAGTTCAGGTGCCTACCATTTGGCCTGTCCCAGTCTCCGAGAGTCTTTACCAAAGTACTAGTGACACTCCTAGCAGAACTAAGAAAGGAGGGTTTGGCAGTGTATCACTATCTAGACCAGTGATCCCCAACCAGTTGCTCTCCAACCCCTTGGGGTAAGGCCACACAGGGAGTTTTCGGGGAGATTCTTCGCGGCAATAAGTCGCCAGGCGACAAATCTCCCCGAAAACTCCCCGTGTGGCCTTACCCTTGGATGTTGCTCCCAGTGGCCCCAAAGCAGGTGCTTATTTTTGAATTCCAGGCTTGGAGGCAAGTTTTAATTGTATAAAAACCAGGTGTACTGCACAATCTGACAATCCATATAGGTGCTACCAAATGGCCAATCACAGCACTTATTTGGCACGCCAAGAACATTTATCATGCTAGTGTTGCTCCCCAACTCTTTTTACTTCTGAATGTTGCTGAGTTGGTTCAAAAGTTTGGCGGATCCCTGATCTAGACGATATTGTAATAGTGTCAAACTCAAGGTCTGTAGCCGCGGGACACACTTCCAGAGTACAAGAATTTCTACCAGCCTAGGGTTGGGTAATAAATGAGCCGAAAAGCAGTTTATGCCCCAAACAAACTCTTCAGTATCTGGGAGCCCTCTTGCAGACAGGTGGGGATCTGGTCAGCCTTCCGATGGAAAAACAGAAGAAGGTTGTCGATCTGACAGACGGTTTCAGGAAGCAGAAGATAGCCTCAATACATCAATGTTTGAAGGTACTGGGCACCATGTCAGCAACATGCCAAATAGTCAGGTGGGCAAGATGGCACACAAGGCCCTTGCAAAATGTTCTATTAAGAAAGGTGAGACAACCTCACTTGCAGTTACAAAAAAAGATAGAAGTACCTGAAGAGATCAAGAGAAATTTAATCTGGTGGTGCAGTTGGAGGAACTTGGCAAGAGGAGTTCCCTTAGAGGAGCCAGAGTAGGTGATGGTAACCACCGACGTATTGAGTATGGGGAGAGGAGCCCACATAGACGAAAGATATGTACTAGGCACCTGGAGACAGGAAAATGTATCATCAAACATTCTGGAATTAAGAGCCATAATGCAATTTCTTTTGCACACCTGTTAAAAAAACAAGCAGGTAAAGATTGTGACAGACAATACAACAGCAGTTGCATATATAGTAAAACAGGGAGCAACCAGGAGCATGTCGCTGATGGAAGAAGTAAGACCACTGTTTCAGTGGGCAGAAAGTTGGCTGGGAGGTTTAACAGCAATTTGCCTTCCAGGGAAAGAAAATCTAAAAGCAGACTTCCTCAGCAGGACAGTGCTAGATCCAGGGGAGTGGAGCTTACACGAAGACATTTTTAGAAAATCGTAAGAAGATGGGGGCACCCACAGATGTCATGGCATCCCCAAAAAACAAGAAATGTCACCAATTCTACTCAAGATTCCCCTGCAAAGGGACTTATGCAGTGGTCGGCCTAAGACAAAGTTGGTCGGGGGCCTTAATCTACATGTTTCCGACATTTCCATTAATTTGGAGAATATTAAAAAAGATAAAGAGAGAGAAAGTAGAAGCCATCGCAGTGATCCCCTTCTTACAGATAAAGTCATAGATCTTTTAGGAAAGGCAAAAAAAAATAGTACTTCATCTCAGTATTATAAAGTATGGGAAAAGTTTGCAGAATTTGTCACAGGGAAAGGAGAGGACCCTTTACTTCCATCTCCAGCAGTGTTGGTAAGTTTTTTTTTTTTTATTCTCAGGTTATGTAAACAATCAAGTACATTAAAAGGCCAGGTTTTGGCAATTACAGCCCTAACTGGTAAGACGTGGACAGAAGAACCTCAGGTGAAGAGCTCTAATAAGGGTATAACCAATGAAGAGAAGTTTTATTCCTCCGTGGAATCTTCCATTTGTTTTGAAAGTTCTGACTGGGGCACCATTTGAGGCATTGGGAAATTCCTCATTATGGAACATGACGTTGAAATTAGTTCTACTAGTGGCAGTGACCTTGGCCTGCAGAGTGGGAGAGATATAAGCTTTAGCAGCCTCATAGCCGCATACGGTGATATTTGAAGAAGGGGGGAAATTCACAAAAGCGCGAAGCGTCTAACGCTAGCGCTAATTCTCCAGCGTGACGTCAATTCGTAACTTCGCAAATTTACTAACGCCGACTCGAAGTAGATAGACTAGCGCAACTTCGCACCCTTATGCCAGGCCAAGTTGCGCACTGGCCATTTTCCTGAACGTTACCACTTACGCTAGATGTTACTTCGCCAGATAGGAGTTAGAAAAAATTTCCAATATTTCCAATTATTTATTTTTTTTCAAAGTCCTAAAAAAAAACACTGGCATGTTTTACCTTTTAGGGTGATAGTCTGAAAAAGAGCTACATTTTATTTGGGGGGTTACCCTCCTTCCCCCCACATTTCCTAACATATGGCAACACAACTACAGTATATAGGGGGCACATGTAGGGCAATAGGACAAGTTTATTTTTTTTCTTAAAGGTTTCTTAGTGCAATGTAGTGGCTGTAACATATACTTCTATTATACTTTGAAATTTGCGCTGTATGCAAATTAGGCATCGCTAGCGTAAATGCTAATCAGAAAAAAAATCAGAGAAACTGTTCATAATTCCTAATGGTTCAAGAAAAGGTCAAACTCCGATTAAAAGAACCATCAGTTCCTGGACTGTTGCAGCCAGTGCTAAGGCATACAATGTAGCAGGCAGGAAGGTTCTGAAAGGGTTGAAGGCACACTCTACAAGGGCATTATTGAGTTCCTGGACGACAAAAGCTGGGGTATTGCCAGAAAACCTCTGTAAATCAGCAAGGTGGTCTTCAATCAACACATTTGTGAAACATTATAAATTGGATGTTTTGGCCTCCCAAGAAGCTGCATTTGGGAGAAAAGTGTTGCAATCTGTATTATATGATGTTGATTAAAAACTTATGTTATGCGATTGGTTTCTCACCCTTGTTTAAGCTTGGGGAATTCCCATTGGTGAATGCTGACCATGGGTGCACAAAAAAAGACCGGTCCATCAAGCGCAACCTTTTTGTCCAAATGAAATATGCCCAACTGCTAGTTGATCCAGAAGAAGGTGAAACACCTATCTGATACCTCTTTACCTCAGATGGTGAAAAAGTCCTTCCTGACTCAGAGGGCAACTGAAAGAACCACTTCAGGGAAAGGATCTCACATTATGTTCGTATTTTTTGCATCTTACAATTTAATCTTTTTTATTCAAAACTGAATGGATGCCCACATGTCTGCTGGAAATATTAACTGGTGAATAAAGCATCAGTGAGTTTATTGTATTGTCCCGTTTCTTTTCCATAGGTAGTTATATCTACTCTTCTTCAGTGTAAACAATCCCAACTCGGTCAGATTTTTATCATGACTTAAAGCTTTTATACCCTTTACCAGCTTAGTCACTGTACTTTGGAGAGTCTCTGTTTTAATCTGGGCCGCCATCAGGGGGGAGACAGGTGTCCCGGGGCTGAAAGAGGGCCTGGCAATGCTGCATTTCTCCAAGAGCCGTTCCCCCCCTTACGAGCGTCGCCGAAGCCGTCCTGCTTCTTACTGTGCTGATGCGGAAGTGCCGAAGATAGTTGAAGTCATGAAGCGACGGAAAGACCCGAAGTCACGAAGGAGCCGACACTGAAGTCCTGAAGCGGTGAAAATACCCGATGTCACGAAAACAGCTATAATGGAGGTCCTGAAGCCATGAGTTCAATTCTACTAACACCAATGTGGGTTTTTTTTTTTTAAATCACCTGGCCACCAATGTTTTATTTTAATACTCTATAGCCCCCTGCCACCAATGATTTTTTTTTTCTGGGGCCCCAAGTTTTTTTTTTCAACTTGTAAGGGGGGCCCTAGTGCCATTTTTTTTTTTATATATTCTCTGGGGCCCCAAATTTTTTTTAATTTGTAAGAGGGGCCCTAGCACCAATGCTTTTTAAAAAAAAAAAAAAAAAACTTTTATGGGTGGACCTGGTGCCAATGTTTTTGTTTTTTTAACTTATAAGGGAGCCCTGACCATCAATATGTGTGGGGGGAGTTTTCTTTTTTAGCACTGATGTTTGTGTGGTCTTTTACCTTTGCTGTGGAGTGGGCGGGATCAGGGATGGGGCCAGGGGGCCCCAAAAATGTTGTTGTATGGGGCCCCATGATTTCTAATGGTGACCCTGGTTTTAATAATATCTTATTTGAGTACTGGAGATGAGAACTGCACAGCATAATCTAGAACCAGGGGTCCTTAACCTTTTTTTTTTTTACCCATGACCCACATTAAAATGTCAAAAGAGTCAGGGACTAACACAAGCATAAAAATTGTTCCAGGGGTGCAAAATAAGGGCTGTGGTTGGCTATTTAGTAGCCTTTATGTGGATTGTCCGCCTACAGGGGCTTCTGTTTGGCAGTACACCTAGGGGCAAATTTACTATTTTTCACATAAAATCCTCTGAATCTATTCGAATCTATCGACTATCAAATGCTTATTGAATAGTTTCAGACTATCGTTTTACTCGATATTCGATTTCTTGATGAAATCGTATGATCGGATACCGATCGTTCGATTTCACGGCAAAAGTACAATTTTTTCTTCGAGCCTCCGAAAAACTTGTACGATTCGAACCCTCGAGATCGTACGAATGGTATTCGAGTAGGTCTTAGCAAAAGAAGCCTATGGGGGGTTCCCATAGGCTTCTATTGGTATTTGGTATTCGTTCGATCATCGAATATCCGATTATTCGATAATTCGGTATTCGATGATCGAAGAGGCCAAATTTGCATATTCGAATATCCGAAAAAATCGTACGATCAGGATTCAGTCGAACTTCGAATCCTTACACAACCTAAACTTGCCTCCAAGCCAAGAATTAAAAAATAAGCACCTGCATTGGGGCCACTGAGAACAATATCCAAGAGATTGGTGAGCAGCATATATTTGACACCTTTTAAAATTTTACAAAAGTTTTTTCTGTCTCCGCCCACTTCTAAGGATTTCACTTCCGGTTTTCAGCACTTCCTGTTTAATGGTGGTAGAAGGGTTGCGGATTGGGTTGCAGATCAGGCAGTTCTGTGCCATGTTGGGTAGAAGATCCAAGCTAAATATGCAGATTGTGGTTCGGGTTGCGGGGATGCGTCCAGGTCTAAAAATTTGGTTCCACACAGGACTCTACCTACAAGTGCTTTGTATATGGGAAAAATAGCCCACTTCTCCCACAACATTTGATAGGAAGAAGGACAAATGGCAGCAGGGGCAATAGAATCTGGACTAAGGGTACGCAGAAGAGGTACCTGCCCAGTGCCCCACCATTGTTGCAGGTGCCTCTTCTGACTACACTTATTTCCACCCCTGGTTTTAGGATTCAAAGCCAGGTGTGCATTAATTTACTAAATGCAAACAAACTTGAATGTTTTTAGTGTACAACGCTGCGATACAGAAATTGAGAAATTATTTGTTTCAAGTTTTCCTTTCTCCAGCTTCTACAGATTTATCACAGCATTGTTTTGGCTAGCAGATCCCTTTCAATTAAATCACAAGTGGTAGATGCCTGACGCTGGGAATTTGTTGCAGGAGCAAGACATTTTTAAGTCATCAATCATACCTTAGAATGAGTTTGTGTTTCATTTTGATGCCCAGTGCTTCCATATTGTTCATACAGGTTAAAGATGAGGTTGACCTTGAGATGCCATATTTAGAAGCATTCCCCACAGGTACAGAAATATGGGATGAAAACTGGCGTTTCTCTGATGGTGCAGTTGACGGTAACAACCCTCCTACAATTCCTAAATCTAATACACAAAAACAACAGGAGAACAAAATCAGCCGAGAGGTTTGTTACTATTGAATACATTTAGCCTGAAGTGAAATGAACAATTGCAAAACTGATATCTGATACAAAGATCTTATATTTCTCATTAATACAGAAGCAGCCACTCAAATTAACCATGGATTCTTCTGATGCCAGTGTTGTTCAATATCCATTGGAGGAATTTTACATCTCTTTAATCAAGTCAAGAAAGTCACAAGGAAGTACTGATTTACAACAGTCTCCTCCTACAGAAGAGCAGCATGTGGCTGAGCAATCAGACAGATCTACAACAGAGCAGCTCCAAGGTATTGTTAAATAATACAGTGCAACATAAAATTAAAAGCATAATCCCTGTGTATAATAAAGCAGTAGAATTCTTAATGAATCAGATGAAATTTATGGTAACAATGGCCATACCAGGGATGACTTCGATGTAGATAGGTGGCTTGAATATATTGCAGTAAGACAAAGCTATCCCATGTTTTAAATGGGGAGGGTGTTTTTTTTTTGTTTTTTTTTAAGTACAGGTATGGGGCTCGTTTTCCGGGAACCCAATATCCAGAAAGCTCATAATTATGGAAAGGTCATCCCTTATAGACTCCATTTTATACAAATAACCCAAAGGTTAAAAAATTATTTCCTACTTCTCTGTAATAAGGAAACAGTACTTGATCCAGAGTAAAATATAATTAATCTTTATTGGAGGCAGAACCAGCCTATTTGATTTAATGTTTAAATGATTTTCTCGTAGACTTATGGCATGAAGATCTAAATTATGGAAAGATCTGGTATCCAGAAAGCCCCAGGTCCCGAGCATTCTGAATGAGAGGTCCCATACCTGTAACTTGATTCCTAAAATGTCTTAGGGGCAAATTTATCAATTAAATTCGAATTTTCAAGTTTCAAAAGTCACACATTAAAATTTTAACCCCCCCCTCCCATTTGAATGTAGGTTCAAATGTGAGATTTATCACACCTCGACCATGAAAACAGTCATAATTCGAATATTTGCCAACTAAAGCCTGCGACCATGAAAACAGTCCTAATTCAAATATTCACCAACTAAAACCTGTATGTACAAGTCAATGGCAGAGGTTGGTTGAGCCATTTGGAGATGTTACTATACTTCCCTTTTTTTTTCGGGAGAAAAACTAAATTTTTTGGGTTGGAACCATTCGATCGAAAATTAGATTTTTTTTTTCTTAAATAATATCCAGTTGAATTGTGAGTATATTCAATTAAAAACAAATTCGTTTTAAAAATAAAGTACCCCCTCTTGTAAAAAAAATATAAGGATATTATACTGAGGAGTTTCATGACCATATAAAAACACGATGCCAAAGGCCGAGTGTTTTTATACTGGTCATGGAACTCCAAGGTAATTTCTAATATCCTCATACTTTACAACATGGGGTATTTTATTTATTATATAAGTTTTAGTGAGTCATATGACATAAATATATATATATATATATATATATATATATAAATAAAATGATATATTGATAATGGGTGAGTGCAGAGGATCTTTTGTCTTTGTGAATATTGTAGTTGCAGCCTCATTGCACCCCTGCTTGGAATTAAACAGTTATATTTTTTTCTCCAGACCTCTATTAGTGACACATTTTTCCTGCATTGTATTTCTTTGAGCGTGAGTATATGTAATACATTTTAAGTTATGTCTTGTTCCACAGGTGGTTCTTTATCTAGTATGCCATGTGAAAAAAAACTGCATAATGAAAATGAGGACCTCACATATTGCCAGCAGTCAAATGGCAGTTTCAGCCCACTTATAGGATTTCAGAAGCTTCAGATTCCTAGAAGTGCAACACCAGTGGCTCTAGGACCTTCAGCTCGACTTGCGACTGCTGGTAGATTATTGTACTGGTACAGTGAACACTAAATGTATCTATGACTAGTGAAAACTACCCCTTTTCTTACTGATTGATTTTTTTCCCCCCAACTTGTAAGAGTACAATGCAGAAGAGTGTTATTTAGCCTGTTAAAATTTTCACCCAGTGCTGTTTTCAGAGGCCAAGTAGAAGGTAAAGAAATCAAATAACATTATCATCAGTGGGTGTCTATATCTGTATCATGTACATTCTCACCAAATAAGCATGATGGAGTCATTCTTTTTATTCTCTGTATGCTTCTGTTCCCTGAATCTTTGTTGTTATTGAAGGGAACAATACTCAAAGGAAATCTATTTCTAAAAGAAGTTAAACTGTATTACCACAATAAGTTGGTTAAGTTTACTTGTTGCCACAAGATGGCGGTATACCACTGTCATGTAAATGATTGGGCACTTTTGTTAAATGAGTTTTGATTTATTTTCTGTTATATTGAAACAATCTTGAAATACAAGTGTTCTCACTAATAAATAGAATTTGAAGCAAAATAGAAACGATTGACTTGTTTAGCAAACTAATAGGAAAATATGTAAAACATTTACAAATCACTGACCAGTTCTACATCACAAAATGCATTGGGGCGGATGCAGACAGAATAACAAACAGAAGAAAACCAATTTAAGCAACAGTGCAATTAACAGGAACCAAGGCAGCTTTTTCCACGAGAACAAACTATGATATGCTTATCATGCTTCTTATAAATCATCCTTGTTTTGCATACTTGTTTTTAATTATTTGCTTATTTCTTACCAGATGGGATCACTCACCTTGGCATTGGTTATTTTAATTATTTATCTCTCTATTCAGGCCTCTTCTATTCATCTTCTAGTCTCTTGTTCAAATGGAACAAAATGCTAATTTATTGGAGAAAAAAAACATAAGTATGAAGGCCAGTTTAAAAATATCAATGTGCACACCATACTAAAGGTTAATTTAAATTACCCATTTGAAATGCTCTGTGTCCCAATTTTCCTAATCTAGGTCATGTATGATGTTATTTTATTAAAGAAAACAGAATGCAAAGGGCAAAAACAGGCACAATGTGCCCTTTTTTGCACTTTACACACTGCCATTCATGAATGTAGAAATACTGCAGGTCTATGTGCTCCATTTGGTGGATGCGGGGCCCTGTCCTTATAGGCTAGTCTGCACCCCATGACAGTATGTTTCTAGCGCAGCTAGGGTTGCCACCTGGCCGCTTTTTTACCGGCCTGACCGGTATTTTTGATGGCTGATCCCAATGTTGTTAATAGGAAAAATGTTCAATATGAATAATATTTGATCTTGCACACCATCACCTTTTCCCAGACGGAAGGTGCTCCCCACCATCTCTATCTAATAGGAAAAATGCCAAATATAATGGAAGGCCGGTATTTTTTTTAAGAAAAGGTGGCAACCCTAAGCGCAGCCCACAGCCAGACTGTGCTGGCTGCAAGTGGTGCACTCTTTTACACCTTATCCCCAGGTTCTTGTAAATGGCCACTGTAGTGTCTGTGCAGACATAGTTAAGGCCTAGTATCAGACTAGCACTGTTATTAGGCAGAAAACTATGTCCGTATAAGCAACCCTTTCTACCTGTCACACAACAAAGATCCAGCTGTCACTATTATTTGAGCTTTAGGTGCACAGCTTTTCCCATAGTTTAAACAGATACTGTCATGGGAAAAATGCATCAAAACGCATCAGTTAAAAGTGCTGCTCCAGTAGACTTCTGCACTGAAATCCATTTCTCAAAAGAGCAAACAGATTTTTCTTTATATTTTAATTTTGAAATCTGACATGGGGCTAGCCATATTGTCAGTTTCCCAGCTGCCCCCTATCATAAGACTTGTGCTGTGATAAACTTCAGTCATTCTTTACTGCTATACTGCAAGTTGGAGTGATATCACCCCCTCACTCCCCCCCCCCCCCCAGCATCCTAACAACAGAACAATGGGAAGGTAACCAAATAACAGCTCCCTAACAAAAGATAACTGAGACTAAAAACATACACTCGCTGGTTCAGGAGTTACATTTTACATTGTAGAGTGAATTATTTGCAGTGTAAACTGTGTAATTTATAAAAAAAACTACCATAAAAATCATGACAGAATCCCATGAGCGAAAAAAGCAACTTGTTACTGAATGCTTCAGCTCTTCTGCAAACAATGTATTTATACTCAGCAGCATCTGGCAAGGCACAGGTTGCACATCTGTTGTGTTTCAGGAAATGTACAGTGAAACAAGATAGAAAACATTAACTGTGACTCTGCTATAGTGGGCTGTCTGTCTGATTACAAGATAAAGAGCTTCTACTGTCATTCCCAGGTTCAGTCAGCTGGTATATTAAGATCCGTAAGTGGAAAGCACATACTGTCTCTTTTCAAATGCAGGGACCCCCCTCAAGTACTAGTGTTAATGTGTACACACCAGACCAAGCAAGTTAACTGGGTTAAATATTGCATTTATGGTATTAATTATGTTTGAATCTCTGTTAATAGTAAGTTACTGTTCTGCATGTGCTGCTAAATATTCCATGTTGGCTGAAAACAAATACACTGGCCTATCTAGCATCAGTCCTAAAATCCACCTTTTATCTTTTTAGATAAAATGAACAGTATTTACTGCATGGCAATTATCTAAGGTTTTGTGCTTAAACTTAAACTTTTACCCACTTTATGAGGTACCACGAGTTATGTAGTTTATTGTCCTTAACCATTGAGTACTCAAGGTGAACTTATTCAACTCATTTATCTTTTAACAACCTTATAGTTTTTTTTGTCTCTCTGGACTATGCTGAAGCAGATCTGGGCTGTTTTGGATAATGTCCAACGAGGAACTAGCTTACATGAGCATACCCTCACAGCACCTCAAACCCTCACAGCACCTCAAACCCACAAAACTGCGTCATTAAGCAATTTAAATGGTGGCCAGCTTAAGAAGTTCATCTTCAAGCTATGCTCTTCATTAGGAAAACCCTTTTGCCTCCATTGGCTCTATGCACTACATTCAAAAAGGAGTAAAAATCGATATAGCGAGCATCCGCGACCCAACCCTCAACCCGCCAACCTGCAGAACCACCGGCCCGCTTCTATACCCGCACCCAGAAATTCTACGAGTAACCCGCAGGGTACCGTGGGATTTTGCGGGTAACCCGCGGGTACCCGACCCGCTGCAGGACTCTAGAGTGGAGTTCAATTATTGAGTCATTCATTCTTTAAAAAAAAAAACAAGGTGTTTATTTGAGGAAGGAAGTCAGCTAATGTCCAGCAAGTGTTCAGAATAATGTATTCAGTGTATTTAAAGAAGTGAATAAAGCTCAAAATCCTTATAATAGTCCATCAACTTCTGGCACCTATTACATTCCACAATTATTCTGCATTCCTTGGTTTTGCCTCGGAAACAGAATTTTTGATATTACCCTAAAAGTTTTCTATTATATTAAGGTCCAGGGATTCGGCTGGCCGCTCCATAATGTCAATCTTGTTGGTCTATATGTAATGCAACAGTGACGGCAGTGTTTTACAATACAGTAATAGTATCAATAGAGGGGCACTCATAGCTCTAAATAAAAATTATATTTACACAGTAACCTAAATATACAGTGCAACAAATCTTCTGCTAATACTTCACAGGCCCTAAAAGCCTATGCCAAAATCTTGGGAGGTAGAGCTGGGATTAATAGATGCAGAGGACACTAAGGGGCAGATAAATCAAGGGTTGAATTTCGAAGTGAAAAAACTTTGAAATTAGTCTATCGAATTTGATTCTAATTAGTTTTTCGATTCAAAACAGATTTTCAATCGAATAGATCAGTTTTCGATCGAATTGAAATTGTTCGATTTGAACGATTTCTTCCAAAAAAATTCAATAAGACTCCTTAAAGGTTAAAGGAGGTCCCCCATAGGCTAAAACAGCAATTCGGCAGGTTTAAGGTGGCAAAGGGTCTAATTTTTTTTAAAGAGACAGTACTTTGATTTTTGCATGGTCAAATTTTTCAGTTTGCATCAAATTTTGTCAATTTGAATTGAATTTTGGCCTATTCGATAGTTGAAGTACCCAAAAATTCCAATTTTCACTTCGACCCTTGATAAATCTGCACCGAAGTATCATAAAATAAGCAGATGTTCTTAAAGGCATAGCATTCTTATTTCACCAATCTTGGAAGAGTGCTGTCTCATCTGGTGGCAGTGCAAAAAAAGTCCAATATCTTTTGCCATCTGTTTGATGCTTTTCATTCCATTTCAAGCTTATGGTTTCAGTTATAAATACATTCTCTATGTATATTTACCCATTTTGCCAATGAAATGGTCCTGTAAGTTGTGTTGTCGAACCATTGCTGTTCTGCAATCAGACATTATCCTATTCCCTGCCACTGGGGTCCTATATTAGCAATTTAACTATTTTACTTCCTGCACTTCTCTTTTCCCTTCTGCCTTAGTCTACGTGGCACATTTTCTAAGGGTTGAAGTGAATTTTCGAATAAAATTAGAATTTTTTAAATTCGACTTAATTTTGGGCTACTTCGAACAGCCCAAAATTCGATTTGAATAGAAAAAAAAACATCGAATTTCAAAGTACTGTCTCTTTAAAGAAATTGGAATTCAACTAATACACCACCTTAAAGCTGCCACATTGCCATTGTAGCCTATGGGGGACCTCCTGGAAGCTTTCCTGAAAAAATACACATTGGAAAAATTCAGCTCCTGTGAGATTTAAAAGAAAACGAAATGGATAAGTTAAAATCAATAGAGAAAGAGAAAAGCTGACGTGCGTTTCACATAAAGCTTTTGTCTCACGGCCTTGACCAAGCTTTATGCGAAACGCGCGTCGGCGTTTCTCACTTTCTCTTGATTTTAACTGATTCTTTTCGTTTTCTTTTAAATCTCACAGGAGCTGAATTTTAATAGTATCTTTCTTATTCCTTTTCACAAGACGTGGGGAATTTGTGGTTTTTTAGGAAAGATAGATACCACACCAATCAGGGAAGGTAATATTTGAGACCACAGTTCCTCACGTTCTGCCTTTTCCCCTTGTGGTAATCCCATAGTTCAGCAAAATTGAGACAGTGTATACTGGGATGACTCCACCACTATCTTCTCTCTTCCCAATTCATTCTTACTAGGAAATTAAGTGTGGACTATATTATTTTAATTCCTCGATCTAATGTTACATTTGAAACTTAATTGATTATAGTCTCTAAACTTAAAAATCCTAAGAAGGGGGGGCAAATTAAGGACAGGGGGCCCTCTTTGTTTATCATTAATTTAATTCATGATATCTATGAATGAATGAATCTTAGGTTCAAATAATTCTAATTTTGGTGTGATCATTTATTAACTATTTCTGCACATAGCAAATTAATCTCCCAATTGGTGTTTTTTAAGTAATGAATTGATTAGAACTCTTGAATGAATTGGTGTTACAACTGATCAATCTAATAACCTATAACCAACACTAGATGAATTGATTATTTTATAATTGATAATTTTATATGAATTGATTGGTAATTGAAACTGCCTGAAGTTGGGTATTGGATGAATTGATGGGTGGGTTTGCTTTAAGTTAATATTTTTAAGTAACCCAATTAATTGGATAATTGTGATTATTAGTAATAATCAAGAGCACATTTAATTTATGTATACAATGTATGGTTTTACACTATGTGTAAGCACTAACTATTACAATTTAGTTAAAGGAATGTTGTTTAGTATTTTATTAGTTTTGGTTTGCAAGTAACCCAATTGCTAATTAATATAGAATTACAGTGTTTCACAGAGTGGAATGAAAGATAGGTTGATGGGAATAGTGGACTTCAATTAATCTATAATAAGGTGATCCAAGAATATTGGTTTATATTTATTAAAGGACCTCAGGGTTTTTTATGCTTCTTTTTCGTATTTTCAATATATTTATATATACTAACAATATTCTCCTTTCTTGTCTGATCTATTCTGCTTTTAGTGCTTTTTAAATGTTAAGCTCCCCCAGCAATTATAATCATTTACCTGATACCCCGGGCTGGTGCTTCTGTTTACTTAAAGGGGAACTATCGTGAAAAGGAAATTTTTATATTCGCTTCAGCGTACTGAAATAAGAAACTTTGTAAATACAATCAATTAATTAATTAAATATTCTGCATCGTTTCTGAAATAATTAAGTTTATGTTCACTATCCTTTTCTCAGCATCTGTTTCTTTTCATTTAGTCTTCATGCAACAGTTGGGTGTCAGGTATTCATTGACAGATCCAATATATCTTATAAGGGGACTTCCTTTCCTAGCAGATAAATTAGAGCTCACTCATATAACTGATTCCAGTACAAACAAAATCTAACTAAATAATGGCCTTTTGCACAAATCCTGTATGTAGAGAGACACTCGTATAACCGATTCCAGTACAAACAAAATAACCGCGTTTTGTTCAAATCCTGCATGTAGAGAAACAGGATTTCTGGTGATAGTGAATGTAAACTTGATTATTTCAGAAACCATACAGAGTATTTCATTGGTTGTATTTATAAAGTTTCTTTTTTCAGTATGATGAAACATATTACATTTATCATTAAATTATCATGTTTGCGACAGTTCCCCTTTAAAAAAAAAAAAAAAAAAAA
>CM044438.1:81310882-81344757 GCA_024363595.1 Xenopus borealis | reverse complement strand
TAAAAAAAAAAAAAAAAAAGCACCTGCCTGGGGTATTCCTGTAGAAGATCCTCCTTGACATCTAGAATGCACTTGCCCAGGATCAAAGAAAAGAAGACAGAAGTAAGATTCCAAAAATCTTCTACAGAAATATCCCTTGAGAGGAAGAGGTTCAACTCATACCATGGATCCTCTATCTCTTAAAACATATTGTTCCTATAGTCTCTGCAGTCCTTTTTAACATAAGGATAGCTTTATTCACCAATTGAATCCAGGTCTGTACTGGAGGCCCCCACCCAGTGTATTTCTATATTTTACTTATAATATAACACGGTCATGAATCCTTTGGTAGATTGTGGGAAATTACATGGGCTTGGAAGTGCACAACTCCACACACGTGTAGGGAAATTGGTGGTGTGCCATATCATTTGGAATAAGTTTGCAGCTCGAGCTACATTCTGGCCTTTTTGCTATATAGTTGAGCCTAGATGGGGTAATTTAGAATTGGTGTATAAGGGTTGAACACCACTGGAGATTTCTATGCGATTGTGATGGATCCAGTGCTCGGCGATAAAACACACGTCAAGTCGGATACGACATTAAACAAGGTAAGTGATAGTAATGTCTGATGGTGTTGCAGCGTTCATCCGACACGACTGTCAGATTCAGACTCAGCTTGCAACTTTTGCGTCCAACAGTCGTGTCATGTTGGATGCATGCTGCAACAGCTTCCAACATTTCTGTCTCTTACCTTGTTCCATCGCATCCGACTTGATGTGTGCGTTTCGTTGCCGAGCACAATCGCGTAAAAAACAACTGGACTTGCTGTATTTTTCTTGAAGATGTTTCACCAGTCATCCAACTGAGATGGGACTGCCTAGATGGGGTAATTTAGAATTGGTGTATAAGGGTTGAACATCACTGGAGATTTCTATGCGATTGTGATGGATCCAGTGCTCGGCGATAAAACACACGTCAAGTCGGATACGACGTTAAACAAGGTAAGTGATAGTAATCTCTGATTACACTGCAACAGCTTCCTACATTTCTATCTCTTACCTTGTTCCATCGCATCCGACCTGACGTGTGCGTTTCGTTGCCGAGCACAATCGCGTAAAACCCAACTGGACTTGCTGTGTTTTTCTTGAAGATGTTGAGTATTATATAAAAGACCTGAAAAGGAGAGATACAGACAAAGACAACGAAGCCCAAATGCATTGGTGAAGTAAGAGCCAATTAGATGCTCCCCAATGACTCAAACTGCTATCCTGGTATGACTGACTTTAACTCTTCTTTATTAAAATTCAAGTCAATCCCAACATAATAATTTGTCTAATACAGGTATAGGATCTGTCATCCATAAACCAGTTATCCAGAAAGCTCAGAATTACAGAAAGGCCATCTACCATAGACTAAATTGTAATCCACTAATCCAATATTTTTCAAGTGATTTTCTTAATAATAAAATAGTTCCTTGTACTTCATCCAAACTAAGATATAATTAACCCTTATTAGAAGCAAAAATCAGCCTTTTTAATGTTTACATGATTTTCTAGTAGACTTGTAAGAGCTGAAGAACCAAATTACAGAAAGATTCATTATCCGGAAAACCCAAGGTCCCAAGCATTCTAGATAACGGGCTACTTGCCTTTAAAAGAAAACATAATTCTAAGCTACTTTGTGATATACATCCATTAAATAATTTCTATGATTTTTTTAGTTTATTTGTATATGTATTGGGAATGCACAGAATCCAGGATTCAGTTTGGGATTCATCCTTTTCCTGCAGGATTTGGCCGAATCCTTGTTCCTGGCCCAACCGACATGACATTCCTTCCTACTCCTAATTTCCATATGCAAATTAGGAGTAGGAAGGGATATAGTTACTTTTGTCACAAAACAAGGAAGTGAAAAAAAATTCTTCCACTTTTTACCGTCCTGTCACTAATTTGCATATGCATAGTAGGATTCAGTTCGGTATTCGGGCAAATCTTTCATGAGGGATTCAGCCGAATCCCAAATAGTGGATTCGTTGCATCCCTAATGTCTTACTACTGAAAGCAGTGTTTGTCTGTCCCTTTCTACTCTCTGCCTGATGGCTCAGACTGTTGATGCAATGTAAGGCAAGGCAGCTGACGGACCTGTTTTGCTGGGGAACCTAGACTTTTGCAACATTGTTTAAAATGTAACAACTAGGAATTACGCAATGCTGCTTCCAATAGCCATTGTTATACAAATAATTTTACAATCACTGTACATTTTTACTAAATTTATTTTGGAAGGTTGCAAAGAATTTTGTTTTGGAGTTGACTTGCCCTTTAAGAAAAATGGGCTGTCCCAGGGAATGTTAAGAGTTTGTGGGCTCCATTTTATACCTTCTACATGGGATTCCACGCACTAAATAACTGGCTCAAGGACAGAACTGAAATCACTTGTAGGACTTTTATACTGCACAAGTGGATTCCTGTTGTATGTAAAATAGCTGGAATATGTGATGGTCAAAATGCAATAAGTATTGCTTGGAGCATATTAACAAGGGATTTGCCACTTGTCAGGTCTGCACAAGCAGTCTGTATGAGAAAGTAAGGACCAAGAAATAAGCTGGCACTATGATTTTTATAGGAACATGTCCATATATAGCAGTTGCTGCACACAGAATATTTTCAACTAAAAGCCGCCCCCAGCCGCACTAACCTTCATTGACCTGACCCTTCCGGTAACTGGTCTTCTGTGTTGCTTTAGGGACGCTGGGCTGAGGGCCACTTTGAGGTCTTTTAGTGGAAAATATTTGTGGTGCAACACCTATTTGATATGGACGCGTTCCTATGATTTTTATAGGAATGTGTTCGTATTCCTTTAATAAAAGGTAGGCTACGTAAAACAATTGTGAATCCAATCAATGACACTTGGTTTCCATATTTATTTCATCTTATATTGCTCTCTGCACTACACTAATGGCTGTATGGAATGTCTTTTAAAGCAGACACAATTTAATTCACCAACAGATCCCACCCTTCTTCCTTTGACATAAGGTGGCCATACACTAAAAGCTCCAAACAGGTGGCCAAATGATCACATCACCATCATGGGATACAGGCTGATGGGACAAGGACCATACCAATGTGTCTATGCAGATTTTAGCTAGACTTTTGACCATATATTGATGGGGTAGGCCTGTCAGAGGGCCCAATACATGAACTTGCCAACTTGGCCTGTGGCACATTTTTATCAGTCAGAGTATGGCAACATTCAGGCCTGGATTCAAAATTTTAGGGATGGCTCACCACCCAGCTGCATCCTGGGCACACACAGCTCTGGCACAAAGACGGGGTTGTGAGGATCATGTGGCCATGGAGTGTCACTTGGGGAAATCTGGCTCTGGTCACATTTAGTTTGTCAATGGCCTCATTGCCCTACCCCTCCCCTGTTTGTGTCTGTCATGTCTCCTTGTCAAGCAAAGGATAACCGTAAAATTCTTCTGCTAACCTTCAATATTTTCCTAGGAAGCCACACAGATACCAGGACCTAGGGATTAGCAAAATATTTTTCCATGTTTTGCTGAGAGAAAACACCCTAACAGTAGAATTGATGAGTGTTTTCCCAGCGATACTGCTGGATCCGAAGCGCTGTGCTAAAACGCAGGCGTCGAGTTGGGTGCAACAGGAAACAAGGTAAGTAATACAAAAATGGGATACGTCTCAGCGTGCATTCGACACAGCTGTCAGTTGCAAACTGTGTCTGCATCAGACAGTCGTGTTGTGACGGATGAACACTACAGCACCATCCGACATTACTATTACTTACATTGTTTTGTATTGCATCCAACTTGACACCTGCGTTTTGGTGCAGTGCGTCAGATCCTGCAGTATTGCAGGGAAAACAGTTGTCTCGTTCTACCCAAATACTTTAATGCAGAGTAAAAAGTTTGAAACATTGTGTGGCTAGTTACCCTAAAGGCTATGTCACATGATACATATTGATCACTACAACTAGCCTAGGATATTCCTTTATGGAATGGTTTATTGTTTTATGGAATATAATCTGGTGTTCAGTGTAAAAACATTCCGAAGTATGACTTTTTCCCAGTAAATGTGCCTTGCTTTTCAGCAGTTTATTTTTTTGCTATGGACACACTGGCAACCATAACCAGTGTTTCAAAGGAGAACTATCACTTCTTACAACAATACATCTCCCACAGATCAGACATGATATACAGTTATTACAGCTTACAATGGCTCTGACATTTCTAGAGGACAGACATTATCGAAACTGAAAAGTAGATCTGACAATGTCTCTTGCAGTCTCTGAACACATTTCACCAGGAGGCAAATCATTTTCATATGTTGCAGTAGAAGAACACCACTAGCTGTATGCTTACAAAACATCTGATGTTTGCAACAGAATTAAATATCCACAGGAAATAAAGAATCCCATATTTCCATTAGTAGGAGCATATAATTTACCATAAAAATATATTAATATAGATGTGTATATATAACTGGATGCTTTCAGTACTATATGGCAGAGCAAATAGGAATGGTAAAGACAAAGAGAGTAGCAGTGAAGATGTATAAAATGTAAAGTTTGGTGATACCTTTTATTGGCTAACTGAATAAGTAACAATCGCAAGCTTTCTAATTCATTGCCCATAAACCCCTTTTCAGTGATTTATTTGTATATATATATATATATGTGCCTTTTCAATGTTCATTTGTATTTTGCCTGACAAAGGGGCCTTTGTGCTCCAAAAGCTTTGCAACTGTTACTTATTCAGTTAGCCAATAAAAGGGATCACCAAACTTTACATTTTATACATTTTTTTGAATGGTTAACACGGTACTACATCTCAGTAGCAGTGAAAAAAACACACCCAGATCAGTGGCAAATCGTGTTGTTTGAATTTGTTTCCTAATGTCTGAAATAGGACTAAATATCACTAGAGTTTTGATGCTTTAATTATAAAGCAGCAATCACAATTGTATACTTCTGAAAATGAACTTCAGTTACATCCAATAACCTGTGTCTTTAAATAGTTAATACAGCTAACTTTTTACTGGTCTCCTAATACCAGAATATTCAATTAAAATCCTGTGCCCTGTGTAAAGAGACCCGGGTGATAACTAGCACCAGCTGTGCACAGCCTTAGGTAATTAGCTTTCATTCTTTCCTAAGGTAACAAATTAGATTGGCAATGGAATGTCTTGAGCCTGCATTGTTCCAGCAAGGGCATTTATGTGCACATGATCTAGTCTCCATTCTCCACTCCCAAATTCATAATGACAGCAGCTTTTGTAGTACAAAACAGGCCTTATTCATTTGCATGATTTAACCCATTGTCACAACACATAGCAGCTGCACAAGACATAACTGGAATATTAACCCAGACGTCTGCAGGTTTATCCACTTTTATCCCTTATTTCAATATTGCATAGCTTATGCAAATCATTGTAGTGACTTGAATAATTCACAGCATTATGTATAAGTACAGGAATGGGTTCTGTTATCCAGAAAGCTGTGAATGACAGGAAGGCCATCTCCCATAGACTCTATTTTATTCAAATAATTAAAAATGTTTAAATTATTTCCTTTTTCTCTGCAGTGGAAAAACCTTGTATTTTATCCCTACTGGAGGCAAAACAATCATATTGGATTAATTATTGGGATTTAATTTTTTTAGTAGATTTAGTAAAGTGGCTTTTTTGAGCGAAAATTCACCAAAACGACAATTTTAAGTGACATCACCAGTTTATTAAAAGGTGAAGAGGACAATTTACTAGGAAAAAAGCTCAGTGCTAGAGAAGTTTTGCACCCTTTTTCACTCAGGTAAACGATTGTTACTCTACAAAAAGTTTATGCCTTGCAAATTGATAAGATGAAGCTACATCCTCAACAATCTTCTGTCGGTGACATCATATCCTGTTTGCCAAAAAAGACAAAACACTGGGGTTTTAAATTTTTAAAACCATTTATAGCTCATGCCACGTTTGTTTTAGGATGGGCTCATGTCTCTTTTGTCTTTAATTTGATTTCTTGGACATTTTTAATAATAAGTGGCCACTTATTCATCTGCTGAGACAAAACTTTTTTTGATAAATAAGAATTTTGATACATGAGTATGGAGATCCAAATTAAAAAAAGTCCCTTATCTGGAAAACCCCAGTCCCAAGCCTTCTGGATAACAGGTCCAATGCATTTAGTATAAAAATCCTAATTTTCTATGTACTCTGGTTATGGACTTAAACAAATGTCCCAAGTTTTATGGCGCTTTTTGAGAGCTTTTTTTATAGGTTTTCTTGAACCGAAGAAAAATCTGTTAAACTTGTGGGACCTTTCTTAACAGCATCAACATTGTATATTGCTGTAATTGTCTAGATCAGGCTGTTTGGTTCACCTGCACCTAGAATAGCAAGAACGCATGTTCTCTGTTTACTGAGGCATATGAATCTCTCTAGAGCCTCAGGGGTTACATTGAGTTGTTCTGTGTAGGTCAGGCTTAAATCTAAAAGTTTGGAGAATATCAAATCCACTATCTGGTAGTAGCAGGTACATGTGCAGATCTGTCTTGTAGCTTCTTATTTTATATATTGAAGTGTAAAGTGTAATTTTTCACCTTCTAAAACAGGTCTGGGAAGGGGGATCGCAGACCCCCCAAATTGTTCTAAACTGATACATTTAATGGATACATTTCTTATTTGTCCCTGATGAGCAGAATCTCTGGGTTTCATTACAGGCAGCTGTTAGAATTGATACAATAGTTGCTAATACTCCAGAGATTCTGCTGAGAAATGTATCAAATAAATGGTTAGAGGTCTGCATCTGATTTTCTGAGCTGCTATACTACACAAACTACACGGCCGACTTACCTGCATTTTATGGTGGATCCAACGCTGTGTGCAAAAATAGATACAAGAAGTCTGATGCAACAGGAACGAGGTAAAGAAATAGGAAGTTGGATGGTGTCGCAGGGTTGATTTGACGCAACACAACTGTCAGATGAAAATGCTGCAAGCAGGGTCGGACTGGCCCGGTGGGACACCGGGAAAAAACCTTGGTTAGCCCCGACCCTCAAGGGCAGGACCAGCCCCCCTCTCCCGATAATCTGTACAAAAAACTTTTATTACCCCACCGCACAGGGCCGCCGGCACATGCACGCCTAGCGGCACTGTTTGCGCGTGTTCGCTATGCAGCATCTTCTTTCTTGCGCCAAGCTACACATCAGGGGGGGCTTGGACAGCAGTCCAGGTGGGCCCGAGCCCCCCACTCCGACCCTGGCTGTCGCGTCAGAGCAACCCTGTGACACCATCTGACTTCCTATTACTTTACCTTGTTCCTGTCGCATTGAACTTCTCACATCCATTTTTGCGCACAGAGTCGGATCTGCCGAAACTCAGGTAAATCAGCCGTGTAGTTCTGCCCTCAACCACCAGAGACACAAACATAGATTTTGGAAAACCAGTAAAAAATAAATAATGGAAAATTAATTGTAAAAAGTCTTTATTTCTGGGGAACATTCTGAACTGAAAAAAAGTGTTTGTTAGGTGAACAACCCCTTTAAGAGAGTTCATTTACTCTGGGTAAATTCCTTAATTCCTCCCCTGGGTATGTCCTATTCTGCCCTGCGCTACACGGCGACAATTCGGGGCAACAAGCCCCTTACCTATCGCCCATCAGTAAAATGAAATATTTAATAGCTACTTAGAATTACATTCTGCAAACAATATATTTGTTTATTGTTAAGCAGAGTTCCTTTTAAGTAAAATGATTCATTGTTACTGTATCGCTTGTACCAATGTAATTATAATCGGAATAATCACATACAGTTATAATAATGATTTTTCCAATTACTTAATTGAAACTTCATTGAAGCTGTAATTCCCCTATCGGCACACTTCTATAAATATTTAATAATACGATTTGTGAAACAGATATATTATCCCAGTCTTCCTTTTAAAGTTCATCTAAAAACCACATTGGAAATTCAGTTAACATTTCATCCTTTTCAAGACTTGATGATATGGAACTACTTGAAAGATCTGGGTTGCCGTCTATTCATAATATTTGCTTGTGGGTACGTTCTGGCTTATAATATGCAGTTATTTATAGACTGCGGGCTGCAGCCTTGGTTTAAGAGCTGTCGGTCTGGGCATATCTGCTATGAATGAGATATTTCTTAAGACACGTTGAATTCTTAAAATATAAATGTCATACTGCAATAATGACAACTGATCAGTGGATCTGTGGTTTGTACAAGAATGCACTGCTTTAACCTTGATGTTAATGGAGATGAAGATGTAATGGTTGCAGGGCACTTGCCCAATGCAGTGTGTGCCCTGTGCTTTTTGCAGGTCTTACACGCCCATGTCTTCTGAATAACTCCACAGCAGCACATTTGCATCAGTCAGTAGAACATATGGGTGGGAATATGTTAGCCATCAACTCCATCCATTAGTGCTGCTTTGAGATTATGTGCAAAACAAGGCTGTTATGATATGCAGGGCCTGTCACAAGTCTGTACTGGACATATCTGTGTCTAATATTATCCATCGACAGCACTCCAAGGTTTTGATAAAACCGCCTTTATTTATTTGCAAATTGCATGGCAGTACAGCAACATGATGCAACGTTTCGAGCGGCACCCCGCTCTTTGTCAAGCATATCTGTGTCTACCCATGTGTACGACAAGAATATTAATACTGGATGCTACCTATATATCTGTACTGGCAAACAGGGTTGGACTGACCCGGCGGGGCACCGGGGAAAAACCCGGTGGTCCCCTCTGGCCCAGATCTGCACCCACACCTTCTTCTTGAGGCTGCGACCCCCTTTGTCGGAGGTTGCAGTAAATCTTTCAGAGTGCACATACATGCTCAGTGATGCGGTGCCGCACGCATGTGCACTGACGCACCACTAACACCAGGCGGGGGCCTGGAGGTGGACCCTGGGGCAATAGCTCCAGTGGGCCCCGGGCCCCCCAGCCTGACCCTGTTGGCAAAGTGTGATTGGGGTCTTTGGAGACCCTAAAAACAATAAAATTTGTTCCTTTTAGGCCATTATGCAACATCTAGTGACACTTCATATAGTTTTGTATAAGACACCAAACACTTTGAAAAAAAAGTCAGACCAACCTAGAAGCTTGAATCGTACATTTTTTTCCCCAGATTTTTGTCAGAAATTGTCTGCATTCTGCCTAATTTCAACAAAGACCACAGAAACTTCCAAATAGGATTGGACCTCTCCTGACTAATACACAACTTCGGCAGGTCTGAGATGGCAGGTTTTTTGGACTTTTTGTAGCCTTGGGGTGTAAATAAAAAATATTTTCGTTTTTTCCCACTAACAATTCATATTTTATAGTTTAAAAAAAAATACAGCATCATCTTCCAGGGAACCTGCAGTACATAACAGCCCCACATGGACCGACTTGCTAAAATACTATTGGAATTGCTTGAGAGATTTCCAGCTGTTTACATTCTATCACAGTTTGCTGGGGGGTTGTTTGCTTTGTTTTTTTCCCCCTTTAACTGCCACATATGTTATTTTCTGGTGCATTTATCAAAGAAGTTTTTGCAGTTGGACGCAATTCATTCAAGTGAATGTGGGACTCCATGCAATGAATCTGGAGTAAAGTATAAAAATGACGAATACTCCCTAAAGGTTAATTTAGAAATGGATATGGCTTCCATATATTCTTATTTTCCCAGCACTGTCGTGGCCATTAAATACTATACTTACAGTGTGGCTTGTGTGGAACCAAGAAATGCATGGGAATAGGTTCCTACAACTGTTGCTGTGTTTGAGTTATAATGGCGATCAAGAGGGACATGTACATTATTTATATGTTCTTATCATCTATGAAAAAAATACACGCTGGGATCAGGCTATATTAAAGTGATACTGACACTAAAAAATAAATTTTAACATATGACTGTACACTAAATGTTACCTATAGGTCATGTTGATCATTTTTTGCTGAGAGGTTTGTTTTTGTATATAATTGTTAGTTGAAGTTCCTAAGCCTGACAATCTGACTTTGCCAACCTGACTGTCCCATCTCAGCCTGTTAGTTACAGTTTCTAATGATAACAGACTTCTGCTGCACAAATATGGCAGCCCCCTCATACAGGAACATGGGGGATCAGACAGGTAATGTAAAAGCATCATGCAAATACTTTATGGCAAATTTAGAAGTAGCTTTCAAAGCCAGTTATTATAATAGATGTAAAAATAGTTTAATTTCAGGTGGCAGTAGCTCTTTAAGAAAAAATTACACTGCACAATCATTATGGCATTCCCTAAAGGTCGGTTATTTAGTAAAAATGTAAAACCCGGCACCATTTTTTTTATTTCACAAGGGTGATCAGGCCCGGATTTGTGGAAAGGCCACCTGGGCCTAGGGTGGCAGGAATTTAGGGGGCGGCATGCTACCCAGCCACACCCACATTGATTAAAATTTGCGGATAAAGGCCAGAGTATGGGGGCAATGAACGAAAATGGGCCTAGGGGCACCAGCTATTTAAATCCAGCCCTGAGGGTGATATTTTATTTAGCTCCTTGTTGATATTAGTGCTGGGAAAATGTGGTTGTTCTACCTGAATGTGGCTACTTTAAACAAAGGTATTGGTACTAGTGATGAATGAGTGTATTTTGGTTAAGCTGATTGGAGTCCTGCAATAGCATTTACTAATTTCACGCCAGATTCCTGTCAATGCAGGCATCCAGTGGGGACCAAGGGAGAATGGGCCTGGTTGCAATCGAACCCCCTGCACTCCCAGTAGTTCCTCCTCCGACCTCTTTGTTTCCCCCAATAGCAGGAGGAGTGACGTGTGCTTTAAAGGGGTTGGGTGGAGGTGGGCTTACGATAGAAGTGCCAGTTCAGTTTCTGTAATAGTTCAGTTTAGGAATGAAAAGATAAGATTTGGAGATATTACTGAGCAGCCCAAAGCTCCAACCAGTAGTACAGTTAGGCTAAGTTCCCTGTGATATCAATGCTACCACTATAGTGGCCAAAGGCACAGGAAAGGTAGATTCCTAGAGTAAAACTCCCCTTCCACAGACTTCCCTATTGATGTAGATGGTTCACCAAAAGGCAGGCTTTACTACCTCAGGGTTTGCAACAGCTACCTGGGATATTGTGTGAATACTATACTATATGTAGAAAGACCTTCAGACATCTCCTGTTACATTCTCCTTCAGAAGAGATTGGCAAAGGAGACTGGATGAGCTTTACAAATACATTGTTCCCAACAACAGCAGCCTAGAGTTATTTGAGAGATGAAATGCTGTGTGCAAGAATCAGGGCGATTAACCCTTCCTGCACTAGAGTAAGAGAGGGGGCCCGACACCCACCTCCGGACAGAGTCTGGTATAATGGGTGCCTACCGGGAGTTGCTGGGAGTTAGGTCCCTCTCCCAGGGTGTATAACATAGCCACAGTTTGATTCTGCCCCACATTTTCCTCCCATATGCATCTATATTTCTACCTGGTGCATTTATCAGACACTGTTCTGTTATGCTCTTTTATGATCATTCCAACATACAGGTAAAGCTAAACCGATCATTTAATCATCTGCATTGTCCTGCCTCTGCTATGAGACTCTGTTTCTTACACAAGCAGCAGCCGCAGCTGACAAACTGTCATGACAAATTTGTGAGACTATCTTGCAGCCTAAGGTCAAAGCGTTGAATAAAGTCAGATCGATGGAAGAAAAAGCGCAGAGGGATTGGGCAGCCGCTAACACTGCGGTCAATGGAGAATTCAGGACCTTGAACGGAGCTGCAGGTGACCGGACTGTATCGCAATGGGGCAGAGCTGTAATTCTGCGCACCTTCCTCTAATTAGCGCAGTCTGAGCGTTTTAACACCCGCCGCCAGCCACAATCACATCATCTCATTGCTGATTAACCAGCTGTCTCCCGGGTCCGTGCTGCCAGGCTGATGGAGGATCAGTTTTCAGGAAGGGGCAGATCCCCCAGTATTAATTCCTACATTATGTCAGTTGATTGGACAAGCCCCAATGCTGGGGGAGGGGAGGCATCAGCAGGACCACTTGCCCGTGTTTGTGCCTTTGCTACATACAGAAGCCGCTGCTCACAGCTGGGGAAGAGGTTTCACTGACCTGCTGGCTGTATAATTGTATTGCTGCAGCACAGCTCCCCTGGGAAACGCTAGAATCCCTTTACTATCATCCTCTCTACTCAACCTGCATATTTTATATTTGTAAGTATTACACACATTATTTTCTCTTCTTGTTATCCAAAACATTTCTCCCTCTGCTATATATATGTACTGTGTATGTATATATATATATATATTCAATTTTCTTTGCTGTCACTGCATACCCTCTGTATCTTTTACTTTCATACTGCCTTATTCTATTCTATTTCTCTCATCATGTTGTAGTGGAAATATTCACCATAATGGCAGCCACTAACACCTGGCCTTGTGTGCCCTACTACT
Organism: Xenopus borealis; assembly: GCA_024363595.1. Lineage (NCBI taxonomy): Eukaryota > Metazoa > Chordata > Amphibia > Anura > Pipidae > Xenopus > Xenopus borealis. The sequence goes on along the minus strand of CM044438.1, from coordinate 81,332,323 downwards.
GAATGGTCTGGCACTTTCGGGGGGTTCTGCTTTATCCATGTGAAAGCTCTTCTCCCTGTTTGACATTGTGTTGTTGGCTGAATGTGTTTTGTGTCAAAACAGAGGTGCAGCCGATTCCTTCAGTACAGTGCTGATACCTCGGATGGAGCATTTTAACTGAAGAGAAGCCTGAATGGGTGTTTAGTGTGTGAGATTCTTACATATTCTGAATAATGGATTACAGTATCTGGATGGTGCCTGCATCCCCTAGAAATCTCCATCAGAGCTGCATTCCTATCAGCCACAGGGCTGACCCATTACTGGATTTTATTCTGTGCCAGCTCAGATTTTTTATAAGGGGGGGCATTGACAGTCCTGTGTTGTGTGTTTGCAGCAGTATCAGCCAATGGGGTTTCAGCTAAATGTCTGTCTAGTGTGTATATAAGACTGAGTATATTCAACCGGTTTCTGCTTATGGTTCCCACAAGAATGTTGTCTGTGTTTATGATCCACTCTGTGTGATTAGAAATAGCACTGGGTTAAAATGGCCTGCTGCCATTCATTGTATTATTCTCTGGAGAACAGCAGAGCTAGCGATTCAAGCCTTAACTCACTAGAAGAGGATATGAGCAGGTTTGTATAGAGTTAGTGATCACTTTTACCCACATGCAGCTGTATGAGTTAAGGCTTCTTGCTTCATTGGTAAAGCACGTGAAAGCTCATTTATGGTGGTTGGGGGTAAGGTCCAAAGCATAAAAATACTTCTCAGTGCAGGACAGGTTTTGGTTGCTCCACTGGGGGCTGTGTTTTGTCCTTTGGATCAAATTTTCCATCTTTCCAGTAATATCAGTGTTAGCTGTGATTTGTGTGTGATTATTAGTGGACCACATTTTACATCCTTTAGCAATTCTAGCATTTGTACCTAACCCTTGATAGTTTTCACAATAGTCTCATGCCACATAGATCTTTGAAATGGATTAAAATTACTTTTTGATCTATTATTATTATTATTATTATCTATTTCAGAAAGATATTTATTGCTTATAAATGAGTGCATTGTCTTATATAGTGACATTTTCAAATGTATTTGCACAGCAAATGGGGATTTATGAAGTAGTGTGCATTGATGCTATCCACTGTATAAGTATATGGCTCTCTGCCTAAAATGAATTAGGTCAGGGCTGTCCAGCAATTGGCCTGTGGGTCAGAAGTGGCCCTCTAAGGCATTTTGTGGTTTCTATACCATATTATTTGTGCCCCAATTATTAGACATATTAGATAATTGTGCCACCAGTGAATTATACAGTTCCTGTGTAATGGGTTAGGTACTTAACTATATAAATACATTTATAATAAATATAACACAGTATGTTCAAGACTTAACACCAATGTTCCCTCTCAGGTGTGCGCTCATGTGTGAAAAAACTAAATTTTTGTATTCATTGTGAACTGTGCACAAAAGTTTAAAATGTGTGCAGATAGTTGAGAAGGAGTTAAAGGCAACATTGCTTAGCACTCAGCCACAGTACTGTCCAGCAAATTAGTGAGGGAGATAGTTGGGCACCTCCATCTGGTCAACATGACATGCATACGTAAGCACATTTGTCCCCCCAAAAAAGGGATAAAGTAGGTGAATACAGATAGCAATACAATATATTATTTGTTCTTGAAGTTAAAGAGATACTGTCATGGGAAAACATGTTTTTTTTCTCAAAACACATCAGTTAATAGTGCTGCTCCAGCAGACTTCTGCACTGAAATCCATTTCTCAAAAGAGAAATCTGACATGGAGCTAGATATTTTTAAATTTCCCAGCTGCCCCTGGTCATGTGACTTGTACCAGCACTTTAGGATGGAACTGCTTTCTGGCAGGCTGTTGTTTTTCCTTCTCAATGAAAGTCACAGTGGAACATGGGTTTTACTATTGAGTGCTGTTCTTAGATCTACCAGGCAGCTGTTATCTTGTGTTAAAGACTGGTTATCTGGCTATCTTCCCATTGTTCTGTTGTTAGGCAGCTGGGGGGGGGGGTGATATCACTTCAACTAAAGCTGGCCATAGACGGAAAGATTTTTGAAAGATCCAATGGTTATCGTGAGACCACAATTATCTAAAAACAATCGTTCAAATGTCCGATGTGCCCATCAACTAAAAAGACCATTTCAGGCGATATTGCCAGCAAAACTGAAGGATCGCAGCGTGCTTGGAACTGCAAACATAGGTAGATTGCATTGGGGCCGATAAAAATTTTCTAACCTGGCCGATCAATCTTCAGACCGATGTCGGAAGAAAAATCATAAGATGTACGATCGTTTGTATGCCACTAACCACACGATAATTTGACAGATTGATCGGACTTTGCTAAGATCGGTCGTTCAGCAGAGAAAGATTGTTGCGTCTATGGAGACCTTTACAGTACATGAGTAAAGAGTGATTAAAGTTTATCAGAGCACAAATCACATGACTTGGGGCAGCTGGGAAATTAACAATATGTCTGGCCCCATGTCAGATTTCAAAATGAAATATAAAAAAACGGTGTGCTCTTTTTAAGAAATGTATTTCAGTGCAGAATTCTGCTGGAATGACACTTTTAACTGATGCATTTTGAAAAAAAAAATTCCCATCACAGTATCCCTTTAAGTTTATACAACAGATCCAGAGTAATGTGCAGGAGCAGTCAAGGTGAATTAGATGGGACAGGACTAATAGCAATACTGTTGATTGGAATAGTCTGATCTGTGTTTCAGTCTCAGGTCAGCTGCTGGTACAAATCCCAGGGTAGAAAAGAAGTTCTTAACTGATGTTCGGAGAATGTTAGCCATTTGTATACTTCACTTTATATCATGTGCTTCACTGGATTCTGACATCTTCCACTTCACTTTACACCAAACAGGGGCCTGTAGGGAATTAAAACAATACTTAACAGTCTCTTCTCACACTTTTACAAACCACAAAACAGACAGACCACTAACAAGCAAATATGGGGGATTTGCATGTAGATCATAATCATCCATAACCTGAACTTTAACTAACTGCCTGTGATTTATTATTTATACAGTGTGGAAGGGGATGTTCCGGCATATCTACAATAGCTGCAGTTCCATTATATCACAGACATCTTGAAAAAAACAATATCAAATATAAATGTGGTGTTCTGTCCTGATGACACATATCCATTTCTACAAACATTTTACACTTATATTATTTACATACTAACATAATGGATACTGAGTTGAAAAAAAAGACTCATGGCAATCAAGTCAACCTATTCGCCTAAGCAAAAACCTGCCCATCTACTAGTGGATTTAGAGAAAGGTAAAAAAGAAACCCTCTGCAGCCTCTCTGTCTCCAATTTGCCTCAGAGGGGAAAAAATGCTTCTTTAAAGGAAAAGTAAATGTTTTTCTTTTTCTTTCTGTAAATTTACTCTAAACAGCCCCCCAGATTAATGTACCTTAGTCCCTGCTGCAAGTCTGCTCTGGTTTCTGTGTTATCAGCAGTTTGTTTCCCCTTCTTCCTGGTGCAGAGTGAAGCCCCGCCCCTTAGTTTACTGAGCAGTCCATTTGCTGCTGTTCCACAATAGAGAGGAAGAGGGAGCCAGTGTGTGCATTAGTAAGCTAGATTCCCCAAGCAAAAGCTGCAGCACACTGGTCTCTGCTATGTCATAGTATGCAAATGATCTCCAGGACTAGTCCAAGAGATAAGGTCAGCTCAGTAAGCTAAGGGGCGGGGCTTCACTCTGCACCAGGAAGAAGGGGAAACAAGCTGCTGATAACACAGAAACCAGAGCAGACTTGCAGCAGGGACTAAGGTACATTAATCTGGGGGGCTGTTTAGAGCAAATTTACAGATAGAAAAAAAAAGGTTTACTTGTTCTTTAAGCCCAATAAGATAATTAGACCATTCACTGGATTACATTTTTGTATATTTCAGATATAAGTGACTTGTGTATTTTTACATCCCAAATGTATAACCTTACATTTATCAACATTGAATCTCATCTGCCACTTAAAGGAGAATTCAACCCTGTAAAAAAAAAACCTGTACCCCCACCCCACGTAGATCCTCCTCCCCCAGCCTAACTGCCCCCCGGGGAAATGCTCCATACTTTATACTTAGCACAGAATCTCGGCACAGAATCACGCAGCAAAGTTCCATGCAGCCGTCTTCAGTAAGCTGATTGGGAGATTATTGACATGTGCTGTTGGAGCATTTTGCCGGTTTGTGAAAACTGCACATGTGCTGAAATGGAAGGAAATTGTCGGTCTCCCAGTCAACTTACCAAAGTGGTGGAAGATGGCTGCGTGGAGCTCCGCTGCCTGAATGTGCGCAGAGGGGTAAGTATAAAGTTTGGGGCATCTCCCCCGGGAGGGGAGGCAGTTAGGATGGAGGGAGGGGGTCTACATGGGGCTGGGGGTACAGGTTTTTTTTTTACAGGGTTGAATTCTCCTTTAACTGTCTAGTCTAACAGTTTATCCAGATCTCCTTGCAAGGATGTCACATGCTGAACTGGATGTACAGATGCAGTCACTTGGATTTGTGTGTTAAATGCGTCGTGACTTAACTCATCTATCCCATTTATCCCACTTATCACAGAATATTGTGTCACAGCATCCCATCCAATTAAAGAGTTCACCATTGAAAACAATGGTGCTTTGGTATGCTAATGAAAAGGTTAAATGCATTAAATGAGTTAAGATAACTTTAGATAACACAGTTTCTTCAATTAACCCTGAGTCACGACGCATTTAACTCACAAAAGTGACTGCATCTGTATAGCTCTGTGTTATCTCTGTGTTATCTCTGTGTTATCTGCAGACACAGACATGCTTACAATGCTCATGAACAAATGAAATAAAAGTGGGCCCAATACAGAACAATGTGGCACCCTACTAAGAGCGTATGTAGAAGAAACAGGGCCAACCGGCACAGAAACGGATCCACGGGACCAGAGAAAAAAGTTAAAAAGTATTTATTTATACAGTTAAAAAATATATATTTGCATCTCCATTCATCCTGCGCGTTTCACACCCACTTAGAGCACTTAGTCATGGTCTCATGAGAGGCCCTGTTTCTTCCACGTATTGTCTGCCGTAGCGCTCCCTAAAGCTGGGGATCTGGGGCTGGAGCAACCGGACCACTTTCACTACTCGGTGAGTCATTTGAAGGAATGTCTTCATGGTGCTAAAGTTTGCTTTCCTAAACAGGCCTGGGTCTTTGTTAAAAAATGCTATAAAATATTTATTCCCTATCATAGGTTTGATGGGGGATTGATCGGATGACAGCTGGAACTGTAGTCATCACAGGAGGAATCCTAGCGACTGTCATACTTCTGTGTATTATTGTGGTTCTGTGCTACTGCAGACTTCAGGTCAGTACTATATTTATGGTGTGTAGTGGAAACACCTAGAGATATCTGTGTTCAGTACCTGAATGCTTGTTGTAGTTGCCTTGGCTGCAGATAGCACAACTTAAAATGATACTTCATAATCAACTGCATACTGCTCTATACTGCGACTAAACACCAACAAAGAAGGGCTGATTTATAGATGAGTCGGCACATATTATGGGAACTCCAATGGATACAAAATTATATATTTTTTGCACTTTCTTTCTGCTAGTAGATTACTACATAAATAACTTCTACTGTGTTGTCTTCTTGTAACCATTCTCTTCAGTGTGCTGTTATAATCAGCTAGGGAATAGTTTTGTTCCTGGCCTGACCAGCAATTCAAAATGCAAAAAGTGGTGGTTGTGGGAGCACTCCAAGGCTAAGTGAAAATATATTTAAATACAATGGAAGTGCTACTCATCTGGCCAAATAAACAACAATCATAGAGAAAAAGAAGGGGATAGTTCCTGCACATTCCCTGGTCCCCTGTCTCATATGTAATCCAACATCTATGCAAGTGCATGTATTTACAAGAACAGGGGTTTTGAGTTACAAAGTTATGATCATAAAATTGTTAAGCCACCACACCACATCAAGGTAAACCCCATATGGTGGTCCCTAACTATTTACCTTGGGTTATAGTATTCAAAAGATGGCACCTCACTGCATAGTAGCATTTCTTGGGTTAAGTGTCTCCTGACCTGGGCATTGGTTACAATCAGAGGGCTTAGTCCTCCCCTGCCATTAGCTTTTAAAAGAGCGTGATTTATCAAATCAAATCATTGGTTCTACAGGCTTCATACTCCCCCACTTGCAGCTTTTAAGAAAGAGAGAGAGAGACTCCCCAAACCAACACCTTCTTTTAAAGGCATGGAACCACCAATTAAAGGCATGGGTATGGGGGTGCTACAACCAGGTAGACGCTTGGCCTGCTGTATAACTGCTAGACCTCCGGCAGAATATCTCTGCTACAATACAATACAAAATGCAAAAAAGGGGGGTTGTGGGAGCACAACAGCAAAAAGCAATTCCATGGCTGCATTGGGCAGACATAGGCATTTTGGATTAGAGCACATACACATGAACATTTCTCATGATTAAACTCTTTCTCTTTATTATAGTATTACTGCTGTAAGAAAGAAGAGCTCCGTGAGGAGGCAGAGGAGGTTCCAGGTCACCGGACTCACTCCCACTTTCCTTGCCATGACTGTTCTTCTGCTCACTTGGACAGTATGCCCCATGCTACAGTGCCACCAGCCTATTCCCCATATGGGTCTCCATACTACATACGAACTGCAGATAGCATGTGCAATGGCAGAGAGAGACCTCCCTGCACCCCCACCCACTACACAGAGTCAGGGCCCTTGCTTATGATAGCGGGTACACCAAGCTTATCTAGAGGGTTGCATGCTCTGAGCACCCAGGTATGATAGAGGAAGAGCCCGCGGATCTGAAAACCTTTGGACTTCTAAGCTATGTCACTGCCAAGGAAAGCAGACTGTTTTGCCCACTCCCTCTAAAGAATGCTATTGAATTTAGAATTGGAAGATGGGGGTAGAGAAATGAGAAATGTTAGTATCACCAGTACTAATGCAGATAGAATGGAGGGGATTCAAGCTGATTTCAGGGTAAGAGGGTACTTCTGTATTCCTTGGCATCTCTTGTACAGGATCACTTTGGAGCTGACAAGTTTTTGAGCTCTTCTCCCAAACGTTATCTTGCTGCAGCCTTTTTAATGTCACTCTGGATTAAGGCGGCATATATCTTCTTTGCTGTTACTAACTGGCAATCATCAGGTTTCCTACTACTTGGAGAAACCATAGGCTGGCATTCAAGCCTCACAGACAGGCTACCCTCCCATGTGCACAGGTTACTGGTGGCAAATGTAATCCTTATTTTCAAATGGAGTAATCAGTATTTTCCTGTTATACTTTAGGCTTTATTCCCATGAGTGTTTAAACATGAAGTGCAGTTCAGTTTGGTCCCCAACACAGCAACCCAAGTATGGATAGATTTGATTCTGCCCCATTGGCCTGTACGAACAGGAACAAAGACCAATAACCAAAGTAGAAAATAAACGTATTCAGCTTTGATCTCTGGGCAAAATGACAGTAGTTACTTGTTAATCTCTTTAGACACTTCTGGTAGACCCATACAAACTAGCTTCTCTTTTTTCCTATTGGTTGGCGATTTCCTGCATATTTAATTGTGTGGACTCCTACTCACTTCAGATTATTAGGGTTATTATGCATACAGTATGATGAATATACATTACGCTCACAAACCTTGTATAGTAGAAAACTCATCCAATAATCTTTGCTGAACACAAAGAAGATATTGTGTTGCCATGGGGTGTAGCACATGTAACTGCACCGTATGGTGAATGCATTGTGTATATGAAGCCTATAATGTGATGAATTTTGAATAATGAAGTTTTAAGGAGGTTTAGCTGCTCTCACAAAAAGAGACCAGCACATCTATATTCATATATAAGTTCTCCAATTAAAAACCCTTTTATTGGTAGTCTCTTAAACCTACATTTTACCCTCCTTCCCCATATGTCATTAACATATGAAATTACATGTGCTGGCCATCATTGCTATAAAACGTGTATACTGAGCACCATGTTCCTTCCTGAGTATGCAAAATTAAATGTAAGCTACAAAGGGTTACTCTGCTCACCACATCATTAATACAGACACAAAAAACAACAGCGCTCAGGCTTGCAAGGCAGAGGGAGAATAACCCAATGTTTCAGACACCAAGCCTTTTGTCAAGTCAGAAACGTTGGAGTATTTGCCATCCAAGAAATATCTTTCAGCAGCACTCCGTTTTGGTGAAATTTTTTTCCCATAAATGGAGTGCTGCTTAAAGATATTTCTCCGCAGACAGAGTTGCAGTCGGCACCCGTTGCCACATAAAGGTAAGAGTGTGTATGTGTAGCACTACTGGAGTGTTGCCCACACACCAACTTATTTGTCTTGAAAGAGTTTTTTGGAACACTGTGTTTGATATGTTTTAAAATATACATTTTAAAGGACAAAGAAAGGCTGGATACACTTGGGGGTGCCTAATGTTAGGCACCCCCATGTTATTATAGCGATGTACCTCAAACCCAGGGCCTGTGCTCCAATCAGGAGAAATCTGCACCGGCCCCGGGTTATAGAAGCGAGCACCACGCAGAGATCTTATTTCCGTCTTCACGCTGCTGCACATTTAGAATGAAAAAGACGATTTTAAAGTTAAAGTTCGGCTTTTCATTCCAATGCGCAAGCGCAGCTGCGAGAAGGCAGAAGTAAGATCTCTCCGTGGTGCTCACTTCTATAACCCGGGGCTGGTGCAGATTTCTCCTGATTGAAGTACCGGCCCTGGGTTTGAGGTACATCGCTATAATCACATGGGGGTGCCTAACGCTAGGCACCCCCAAGTGTATCCATCCTTTCCTTCTCCTTTAATGACTTTATAATTATACATCTTTGTAATGATATGCTTTATTAAAACACTTATTTGCATACCTTAAGGGGGTTATTTATTAAAGTCCGAATGATAAAAACTATATAGTCCAAATTTTTAGTGGGAAAAAAAAACCCTCAAATTTTTAAAGATTTGTTATACCCCGAGGCTGCAAAAAAACTGAAAAAAAAGTCTGAAAATCTGACATCTCAGACCCCAGGTTATATATAAGTCAATGAGAGATGTCACTATGCTATTTGGACGTTTCTGTGGTCTGCGCTGGAATTCGATCTGACTATTTTGGATATTTTTGGAAAAAATCCCCCAAAAATTGGGCTTTTTGATAAAAAAAAAACTGAACAAATCGAGCAATTCTGGAAGGAGCTACGAAAAATTTGTATGATTCCGGTTTTCGCTCGATTTTATTGAGTTTTCCCTTATCTAATTAAATCGTGCTTTTTTTAAAATAATATATAAGGACCAATCATGTATTCTAGTTTGGTCGAACTTTTTTATTTTAAATACTGTGCTGTTTTATGCAAATAAATTTATCATGAGCACTGAATACAGAAGTATGCGTTTGGGCAGCATTCCAAGACAGTAGCGTTATGTCTAAGGCTACATACACAGGGGCCATTCTAGTACATCTGCTTCCCGTAGTGTTTCTCCAACTGTCAGCATGTGGCAGTGGAGGGAAAGGAAGAGGGCAACAATGCATCTGGTTCAGTGAATATATATGTTGCTAATGCAGAAAATACAGGGATCAGCATTCCTATGGTTCCTGCCATTTATTAACATAATATGAAGCCAACAGAACATTGAGATGATAGGTCCCCACTAAAACATTTTCAGTGGGACATTTATATTAAAGGGATACTGTCATGGGAAAATATGATTTTTTTCAAAATGCATCAGTTAATAGTTCATTCTGAACTGAAATCCATTTCTCAAAAGAGCAAACAGATTTTTTATATTCAGTTCTGAAATCTGACATGGGGCTAGACCTTTTGTCAATTTCCCAGCTGCCCCGGTCATGTGACTTGTGCCAGCACTTTAGGAGGGAACTGCTTTCTGGCAGGCTGTTATTTTTCCTTCTCAATGTAACTGAATAGTACACAGTGGAACATGGGTTTTACTATTGAGTGCTGTTCTTAGATCTACCAGGCAGCTGTTATCTTGTGTTAGGGAGCTGTTATCTGATTACTTTCCCATTGTTCTGTTGTCAGGCTGCTGGGGGGAGGGGGTGATATCACTCCAACTTGCAGTACAACAACAACAAACAACATTTGTAAAGCGCTTTTCTCCCGTAGGACCCAAAGCGCAGTACATAAGTAAAGAGTGATTGAAGTTTATCAGAGCACAAGTCACATGACTTGGGGCAGCTGGGAAATTGAAAATATGTCTAGCCCCATCTAAAACCATCTGTTTGCTCTTTTGACAAATGGATTTCAATGCAGAAGTCTACTGGAGCAGCACTATTAACTGATGCATTTAAAATAAAAACATGTTTTCCCATGTCAGTTTCCCTTTAAGCATTCCAGCATTACCCAAATCATGATACGTTTGTGTGGTTTGGATAAGATTCAGCCAAGCAAATCAGAAGCAAGGTTTGGAGGGTCACTTCCCTGTGTAGTTCTTTAAAATAACTATGCATTTTGTTTTATCTCCTCCCATTTAAGTTAAATGTGCAGATTATGAACAGGAGGAGATAACTTTGAACAGGAACCTGAGATCAGAACTCAAAAAAGTGGAGTAACATTTTCATTTACACCAGAAATGTCATTATGTCATAATGGGGTTTCTTTATGTTAAAAGTTGGAGTAACAGGGTGATTCTTCAAGTTCATAGCAATAAGTGATGCATGGAACATCGGTTTAACCACCAAAGTGTACAATGATGATTTAAGCATGAAATGTTTTAGGACATTATTCTTTATTACTCCAGTTTTACTTTACTCCACTTTTATAAATAAACTCATTGATAAGATGGGGGGAGGGGGTTGTAACCCCATAGTTGGAGCTTCATCTGAGTAGGAAAATGATATCAATCAGGAAGGGAAAACCTGAAACCCTTCCAGTAGTTGAACTAAAACTCCAGGAGCCTCTTACAACTTTTCATTTTTAGTGAATGCTGGGAGTTGCAACATCATTTTGTTTGCAGGGGGGAAATCTGGTAGTGATTACCCTGTGTAACACCCCAAACATAATACCTGGGTCATTTCTCCAGCCCCATATATATCATATATCTTATACCCAAGGGCGTAACTACAGGAAGCAGACCCTGCGACTGCAGGGGGCCCCATGAGACCTTAATTCATAAGCAATTTCAATAAATATTGGTAAACATTTTGGGGGCCTGAAAAATAATTTGCTGTGGGGTCCAATAATAACTGGTTACACCACTGCTTGAACCAGCCCTTGGGAGTTTCCAGGTGACATTTGGACACTATCTGCGCATTCGTGGCCATTTCAATTATATGCTCCCTAGGTTTTTGTTTTATTTTTTTCCAACATAGTTAGAAAGCCAGGATGTAGATAGTGATATTCTTAGACAATTTGCAATTGGTTTTTATTTGTTATTACTTGCATAAATTGTTATTTATTTTGCACATGATTTATTTACCCAGTTTTTATTTTTACACTGACTTGTTCCTTTAATGGAGTTGTTCACTACACCTAAAATAAATGTTAGTGATATTCTAAGCCAATTTTACAATTGTTTTTCATTTTTGTATTATTTGTGGTTTTTGCGTTATTTAGCGTTTTATTCAGCAGCTCCCCAGTTTGCCATTTCAGCAATTTGGTTGCTAGGGTCCAAGTTAAAACCTAGCAACCAGGCATTGATTTGAATAAGAGACTGGAATATGAATAGGAGAGGGCTTGAATAAAAAGATGTGTAACAAAAAGCAGCAGTAACAACACATTTGTAGCCTTACAGAGCATTTATTTTTTAGATGGGGCCAGTGACCCCCGTTTGAACCCTGGAAAGAGTCTGTGGAAGAAGATAAATAATAAAACTATAGAAAATAAATAATGAAGACCAATTGAAACATTGATTAAAACTGGACATTGTACAACATACTAAAAGTGACCATGCCTTTGAACACCCAGCCTTTAGTTTACAGTTGGCCGGGGGTTATACATGGATACCACTATAGAGCACACACTGTAAAGAATAGTACTTAATAGGGCTAATGTACAAATGCATGAATACAAATGTTAGCTGAAGCTGAGCTCACACTAATGCTGACAACCACTTTCCATGTCTATATATGCACTATCCTATGTTGCATTGAACCACTGTTTGAATTGAACCCATGGAACACAACAGCCCCTTGGTGGCTTCCATCTATAGTGACTAATAGTAAGCGAATGCCGTTATTATACACATTGGTGCAGCATTAATGACACAATCTGTACTAGTGCATTTTACACAAGTAGCAGCTGACGCTACTGCATTTATAAATGAACATTAATGTGTTCTAAAATCTATTGTGTTGATTCAGAAGATCCTAAAAACATATAGGACTGCATAGCCAGGCAGGGGTGGATAAATGCACAGGCTATTCCAGGCGATGACATAGGGCCAAGAATGAACAGGGGCCCATTTCTATTTTCTTTTCTTTTAACATTATTTTTATTTGTCCAGCTGGGTCCAGTCAGGAACAATGCAGACAAGACTCAAGTTTGCCCGTGCATGAATACTTGCAAGCAGGCCTAGACTGAGAATTAAAATAGGCCCTGGCATTTCAGGTACACAGAGGCTCAATCAGCCCACATAGAGGCCCAAACAGCCCCCACCAGCCCACTAAATACTGACTTTCTATGGGACCTTATAGCAGCCCATCTGGCATTTGCCCTAACCCACAGATACATCAGTTAATAGTGCTGATCCAGCAGAATTCTGCACTGAAATCCATTTCTCAAAAGAGCAAACAGATTTTTTTTTTTTTTTTTCAATTTTCAAATCTGACATGGGGCTAGACATTGTCAATTTCCCAGCTGTCCCTGGTCATGTGACTTTCTGGCAGGCTGTTGTTTTTCCTTTTCAATGTAACTGAAGGAGTCTCATTGGGATATGTGCTGTTCTTATATCTACCAAGCAGCTGTTATCTTGTGTTAGCTAGCTGTTATGTGGTATCCATCCCATTGTTATCAGAGCAAAATTCACATGACTTTGGGCAGCTGGGAAATCTCTAGCCCCATGTCAGATTTCAAAATTTGCAGAAATCTGCACTGAAATCCATTTCTCAAAAGAGCGAACAGATTTTTTCTATTCAATTTTGAAATCTGACGGAGCTAGACATTTTCTCAATTTCCCAGCTGCCCCGGTCATGTGACTTGTGCCAGCACTTTAGGAGGGAAATGCTTCAGAACAATTGGAAGGTAACCAGATAACAGCTCCCTAACACAGTATAAAAGCTGTCTGGTAGATATATGAACAGCACTCTATAGTAAAAACCCATGTCCCACTTTGACTCCTTTCATTTTTCTTTTTTACCTATTAATAACATTGGTACCTTGCCTGGTCAGGTGACCATCCTTCAAAGCTCTTTCTGTAACTTCTGCACCTTTACTGTGAATCAGTGAATGAGACTCTAATATGACCTGGTAAAAGATTTTATTATACTTGGTGTGCAATCATATAGACTGTGTGTTGACAAACTGGGAAAGTGAGTAACAATCCATGCATGCTTTAGGTCCCACCATTAATATCCAGTCATTTAGGCTATATGGGCACACTTTAGATGCAGCTCTAATGGCAATCCTTCAGCCAGATAAAAGGTGTCCTTTACAACCCTGTTGCTCCACGCAGAATGCAGCTTCTGGAGACACAGCCCAGTGGTGTCCTTACATACCTGCCCTAAGAACAGGGCCCACATGCGTGAAAGTGACGCGCAAGTTAGGGGCGGGTAGAAGGCAGGAGGGGACGATGCCTATGTGCCTCCATCTGACTGCCCCTTAAAGGACAAGGAAAGTTGAGAAACTAAAGAAGTAGCTACAAATGTTGTACATTATGTTTTGTGATTCTTTACCAGCCCAAGGCAACCACAGTCATTTAGCAGTAAAGATCTGTGTCTCCAAAGATGCCCCAGTAGCTCCCCATCTTCTTTTCTGCTGATTCACTGATTCACATGCTCTGTGCTGCCGTCACTTAATGAGCTTATGGGCCCCACTCACAATATACAGTACACATAGAATAGAAATGTCACAATATGAGGCTAATTAGTAATTAATTAATTATGGATTAGTAATTAATACAGATAATTACTACACAGCAGCACAGAAAACAGTGCAACTAGCATCAGAATCAGCCCTGTAGCATTGGCTTATATTACAGGCCAAACTATTTTTTTTTTAATTTTCTGCTTGATAATTTGCAATGACCCCTAAGTTTAGCTTCTCAACAGCTGCTCAGAGCCACAGACACTTTCCAAGATGGTGACCCCCTGTGACAAGTTTGAAGTCCTGGATCATTGCTGCTATTGAGATGCTGAAACTTTATGCTGGTGCAATAGGTTCAGTATATAAAAAATTGCATATTTAGCCCTATTCGTTTTTAAGGTTTAGTTGTTCTTTAAGGTTCAAGCTCAAACTAACTGTACTATTAGCAGTCTGCCAGCTCTAGTTAGATGTGGAAATGGCAAAACTGACTGCTGCTTATTCCACTTCCACTCTGGGCCCTGAAGAGCAATTGGCAATGCAAAGTGCAAAGGTGGGACTTGGCAACAGTCAAAATTGGGGAGGGTTGAGGCAAATGTCCAGCAGCAGCTGCCACAGCAACATGCATATGCACTTATTTCTGGTGGTTTTCTTTGTTTAATTCCAAATTTTAAAAAAAGGTTGTTTATAGCAAATATTAATATTGATGCAATTTCTTACTATAAATAATTATTATTTTATTTTTGTTATATTTATTAATGAGGGCTTCAAACATATTCAGACTGTAAAGATATAAATCTGAGGTCTTTTAGATTAAGGAGATTGACCTTCCTTCCCCAAGTCAACAGTCTACACAAGTGGCACATCTGCCAACTCTGAACCTGTGCAGAGATACCTGGGAGCCAAGGGAAAGATGGTGGCAGCATGATTCATTCCCCTCATTAGGCACAAAACAAGGCTTTTTGAGGAATATTGTTTCATTAATTGCATTTGTCTACTTCCCAGTGTTCAATTCCAGCCTGCTGTTTTAATCTAATCATCTTTAACATTTCCAAATCGACCCAAATTTGAGTTTTATTAGCATCATTTTATTTGCATTCCTAACACATTCCAAGTTTTTCTATAGTGTTCCCTTCACTTGTTCACTTTGGTTTCAAAAGGTAGTTTAAGGCCCTGACCCCCAGGTGTAATAAGCTACACAAAGGTTGCCCAGGTACAGTAACCTATAGCAACCAATAAGATGTTTGCTTTTTACAATGCTGACCACCAGTAAATGCTAGCTGCTGATTGGTTGCTATAGGTCATAAGAACTGCACCAAACTTGCACCTTATATTATTTATCCTTCGTTTTGTGGTCTTATTGGCTTCTATCCTTCATCTGAGATCAAATCTACATTGGCATTGGACTTTCCTGCCACCTTCAGGGTTTCAAGAAGCTTTACTTTATTAAAATGTATTTTATAATTGCAGTAGACCCCACAGCACTGTTACAGTATGGCAAACTCCAACAGGTTAATTTGAAACATTTCTAAGAAATCTATATCTAGTGATAATATATACTTTTTCCTTTTTTAACTTTTGATGCATTGCTTTTTGTTTGGCTTTCCCTATATCGCTGGGAATTTCCATGAACACAGGATCCTTTCCTCCTTCGTTGCTATTGTAGGACGCCTGCCCCAGCCTGTACCAGCATCTTCTCAGTGATACTTCTGTGCGAGCATCTGGTTTCAAGACAGGGAATCTTAGGGAGCAGAGGAGTATTGTACTTTCCAAGCGTGACCCACCCAAACCTAACCCATAATGGTCACCCAATTTCAACCCTGAGGGTTTCAGGTCAACCCACACATCACTTCTGCCTTCCCAGTTGCTTAATTTCTCAACACAAAATGTTGGAGCTTCCAGTTATTTGTGCCTGCATGGTTCCCTCATAGTATAATGCTGGCATTGCTAATATTACAGTGTACTTTATTATGAATGCACAATCTGTGGAAAATGCTCATGAAGTCAATTTTCAAACTTTATATCCTTTAGCATCTAGCATCCCATATCTTTATGGGGAAAAATCCCCAGTATCCACACGTTTTATGGGTTCGCAACATTTTCTGCAGAGATTTACCAAAATTATTCATAAGTCACATTGGTTCCAGCCACTAGCAAAGTTTGCAATATAAGGTGTGTATCAAACACACACAGTCCATGGCTGTATTTATATATAGGCACTTGAGGGCAAGTGCGTAGTGTGGAAGCTTTAAATGGAAACTGTCATGGGAAAAAAAAAATTCCAAAATGCATCAGTTGATAGTGCTGCTCCAGCAGAATTCTGCATTGAAATCCATTTCTCAAAAGAGCAAACGGAATTTTTTATATTTCATTTTGAAATCTGACATGGGGCTAGATATATTGTCAATTTCCCAGCTGCCCCAAGTCATGTGACTTGTGCCAGCACTTTAGTACTGGGCGCCATGTGCAGTAACAGTTAAATAAAGCATTTCAGGTAATACTAGACCATTTTTTTGCATAACCATGTTTCTAACACTATGCATACAGGTTCATGGACTCACACAAATGGACTTTTGTCATTTATCCCAAAGGACACGATGTTTGAACCTTTCTTAACCTTTTTAAACTTTTTTACCTTGTTCACTATGATGTCACTTGAAAAGGGAGGAGTTACAGACCACTCCCAAATTGTATGTATGTAATCACAAGGCTTGACAAAGGACCCAGCGTGGTCCGAAACGTTGCCCCTATCTTGTATGAACATGGGCTAAAATAAACTACTGATAACTTGCTTCACTATAAACAGTGTGCTGCCGGTTTGTTTCTACATAGCACTTTAGGAGGCAACTGCTTTCTGGCAGGCTGTTAAATTAAAATTTTGGCCCAAAATAAAATCTCTCTGCCACTGCCACATCATTCCTTACTAAATCTGGCAGAGGAGTGGGCACCTTCTAGGCCCCTGTGCAACTATAAGTTAAGTAATATGCACGTGTCACGTCACTTCATAGCATGCACATTATGTCACATAAATTCTGCGTATGTACCAGTGGGGTGCCCAGATGTCCAGTGCAGAGAGCTGAACCCGGACACAGTATGTTCCATCGTATCTGGAGCCAGTTAAACTGTCTGTATGCATTTAGTGTGAGAGGAAACCCCATACTAAGTCCTTGCAGAGAAGTGCCTGGCTGGACCCCAGCGCTACCAATCCTCAGTGCTAACCACTGAGCCTTCAAGCTGCCCTCATGTTTTCTGCTGAGAATTATTATATTTCTTCATGACCTTAATCCTCGTGTCTGCCTGTAGGGCACCAAAAGGGCTCACGTTGCATTGTGCACTGTCCTGTGCCAATTAACCTTTAGGGACCCACAGCATTGGATGATACTGGAAATCTTGCTGTGTTTTTGGCTCCAGATGGTGCAATAACTCACAGTACTCACTGAACATTTCTCCCAGTAATTTAATTGGAATTGTCAGGCCTGAAAATAAAAAATTGATTTAAGCGAAATGGCCATCTGGGGCTGCAGAAGATGGATTTCAATTAAGCAGGTAGGGCACAGGACACCTCTCTGAGGAGCAGGCTTACGCTACAGAAAATAAAATGTGCTTCAGGTGCTGGTGTAAATAAGGTAAGTCATCTTGTGCACTCGGTTAGTTTGAGAATACCAATGGTAACTGACGGGAGCTGATCCCTTACTCATTACAGTAACAAATGTGTGCCCTACAGTACGTCAGTGTGAGTCTAATGATATCTGATAATGAATATATTGCTCTGGGGCCCAAGTAGAAATATAAAATGCCAAATATTACTGTGTCTGTAAAAATGATGTTCTTTCTAATAAACTTAAGATGAGGATTTAGCCAAATGACTCGTTTTGTGCCACATTATATCTTTCAAGCAGATATACTTATACAATAGACTAAATCTCTCCCACCACAAGCCAAAATAATGACAAAGAGAAGCAGGTCTCTTGTTATAGCAATGCCCAAAGGTGCACCAATCCAAAAGAAGATAATGAAAAAACATAATCATAGAGCATTGTCCAGTTTGGTTCTTGTTTTATTTAGAATAATAAAAAAACACTGTTGTCTTCAGCCATTGTCACTTTTACTGGAGCCAGATATGGCAGCCATTGTCTCATGGATACAAAGTTTGGATTCTCAGACCTGTGATTAACCAGGATCCATGTGTATGTTATGTTTTTTTTTTTTTTTTTAAACATTCTTTCTTCTCTCTCACTGACGAAGGATCGTAAATTAGCAAATTCACTAAGATGAGTATTTTCCTCTACGTTAGCACTTACACTAGACATTACTTCGCCTGGTCAGACCAGGCAAAGTTCAATACAATAGATAGGAGGTTGAAAATAAAAATGATAAATTTTTTCTAAGTCCCAAAAAAACGCCAGCGTATTTTAGCATAGGAGGGTGATAGTCCGAAAAAGATCGATCATTTTTTTGGGGGGGGTTACCCTTCTTCCCCCCTACATATCCAAACATATGGCAACACAACTATACAGAGGGCACATGTAGGGCAATAGGACAACTTTATATAATTTATTAAAGGTTTCCTGGGCTTGTGTAGTGGAAAGTAGTGGCTGTAACATATACTTCTATTATAAGTTAAAGTTCCCGCCGTATGCAAATTAGGCTTCGCTAGCGTAACAGCGATCTGCCTAGCAAAGTAACACTAGCACAACTACACTACCGTTCGCCGACCTGAGCGTAAATTCGCACTTTAGTGAATTTGCGTAGCGCTGGCGAAAATTTGTCTGCGGAGTGAACACTAGCGAAGCCAACGCTAGCTAATTTTCGCATCTTAGTGAATTGGCCCCATTGAGCCTTAAACCTCATTGGATGCCAAGAGTCAACTGTCATAAAATGATAAACTGCAGGAGAAGCCAACAACTGGGAGACAGGCTGTGTCTGCTCCAGCACCTAATGCAAAAGACACTTGTAAAAACACAGTACAGTAATTGAATACACTCCTACATATCTGTGAGCTAGAAGAACACATTTTAGGGCAATGTGCTAACACTTGTCGGGGTATGAGGGTAACTGAAAGAGGCAATTTAGGCAACTATTCACATCAATAAAACAGTAGGTTGATCACTTGGCACCATAAGGCTTAATTAAAATTTTGAGGTAAAAAAAACCACTGCCAAACATTCCCTTCTACTACCAGCTAGCATACCCGAAGCAGTGAAACAGCAGGGTTATTAATAGGAGAGCACCTGGTGTATTTTAATCTGTACAGGACTCACACCAATGGAAGTTGTGCCAGCCGATGGCCCCCCACATCACTTTCAGTAGCAGGGAACAGTTTGCAGTTGCTTTGTCTTCTAAAATGGGAAATACACACATTTTCAGCCATCAGGAAAAAATGTAATGGTTTATTTTTATGATAATTTGCAGCTGTATTTTTGAATAATATTTATACATATAATAGGCCTCAGGGGATAATTAACATGGGTGCAGAATCACGGGAGAAGGGGTGGTAATGATAATACCAAGGGTACAGGTACATTGGGGTTCAGGACTTCTTGGGGCAGAAGTTCAATTGATATAGATGTGCAGGGATTCAGAAGCCTTGAGTGCAGATGAGATACAGCTATAGGGGAACTAAAGAGAAGAACTACAGTATGCAGCACAAAGTCTCAGGGAGACCTAAGATGTCGATGAGGCATTGACTTGGAGGGAATTTAATGGCAACTACCATGAGTGCAGAGCTGCGGTTCAGGGAAACTTGAAGAAATCCATCATGGTTAAACCTACTTGGAGGATTTGGGTAGAACTGCCATTAGCGTTGCCACCTTTTCTTTAAAAAAAAATGCTGGCCTTCCTATATATTCAGCTTTTTTTCCTATTAATAACATTGGGATCAGCCATCAAAAATACCGGTCAGGCCGGTAAAAAAACGGCCAGGTAGCAACCCTAACTGCCATAAATGCAGATGCCCTGAGACTTAGCAAAGTTAAAATGAGCTCAAATTTCAGTGTATGTAATAAGGACCTGTCTGCCCCTTTATATACTATAATTGGCTTTAAATTTGGTGTTATGTACTTATAAATCTGTTGTATGCAATCCATTCAGATTATTTAGGCCTGGTCATTTGCCACTGAACCTCAGCACATCTGCCCCTTTGCCAGGTCTCCCCTAGTACAAGATTCAAGCTGAATAGAGCAAAAAGGCTCTTGTCTAGCTCTTACAAATGCGTTGAATGATATACATTGCTCTCCATGGTTAAAAGTAGGAAATCATTTTTATTTACTATTCCTTTAATAGTATTATGAGTAGCCAATAGTCATTCAGACTGAGATTAGCCAGGAAAATCAAGCTTGGCATCTCTGCTGATGCATTACATACAAAAATATGTGCTGACCTTGTGTGAAATCACACATATTGAGTGACAAAATGCGATAATGCGGCCAGGAATGCATCTCCGTAAAATGGCAATATTTTGCTTTTACAGAAAAAAACTATTTATACAGACCAGAAACAAAGCTTGATGATTTCATGCTTGAATTCAGATGATAGCAGATGTGTGTAGCTGATGATCATGCTGACATTGTATAAAATATCTTCTAGCATATGGTCATGTATACTGTCACCTCTGCAATGTGAGGATCTCTTCTTCCTCATCCCTCTTTGTGCTCACTTGATTTTAAAAGTGAAATTTAACCTCACTAGAGTAATCATTTACAAAACTTTAGGGTGTCATGTACCCAACCATCAGCAACCTCCAGTAAAACGTACGGAAATCCTACAAATACATCTGCCTTATCAAGGAAAGTAAAAACTATTTGTTTGGTAATTGTGGATACCATCGTTGGCTGACCGAAATTATTTTTTAAATGATATATAATTGCTATTGAAATCATTGTCTTGCTGTCCATAATTTATCCTTTGCACTGTTTGTCCTGACTACATCTACCACTGAAACAACGTGGAGGTATTCCGCTCTCCTTCAGCCAAGATTCCAATTCCCACAGTGCCTGTGATTGCTCTGTGATTAACAGTCCTATAAAAACAGTCAATCAGAGAAGTGTGCAAGGCACCATGGGAATTGGAGTCTCTGGCCAAAGGAAGAACTGAATACCCCTACGTTGTTTCAATGATACAGACCCAGCATTAAATAACAAAGGACAGAGAGATACTGCTTTAAATTACACTTACAAATCAACGCATAACGACTGAAACATTTTAATGGATGCTGCTTAAAATGACATATTTTTTCTTTAGAAGAAAAGTTCTTCTTTGGTATTCATACCAATGGAGTATTCTGACATTGACATATGAAATTACAATGAAGTATGGATATGATGAGGTGTTGATGCCAGCACTTGGGCATTGTATTGATAGCAGAGCTGTGCAAACTGGCCATTTTATACATAATGTCCTACATTAACACTGTCCTAAAATATAGTCTAAGTTCATGGTATATATATATATATATATATAT
>CM044438.1:81295123-81310872 GCA_024363595.1 Xenopus borealis | reverse complement strand
TATATATATATATATATATATACAGATTGTACGGTGAAGAGCTGTAAACACTCACAGTTTACTACATTAATTAATCTGTAAATAAATTATATTGTTACCATTGATGTGGCTTTATTGTACTGTGACTATCGTGGAACAATTCTTTTTGTAGTGGAACTGTAAATCTTTCATGAAGAGATGTGTAATCACTTTCTAATTATGTAATAATAATAATAAAAAATGTGTAGATGGGTAGGAACATTTCCATAAGGAACTTTTCTATACTAGCCTGTCTCTGTGTTTTTCAAACCTAGCAACACACTGAGACAAAAACTGGTACACACAAAGGATCCAACTCCTAAGGGAAAACAAAGTAATGTGGTATACTCAGTCCAGTGTAGCGATGAGTGCACAGATCTATACATTGGGGAGACAAAACAACTGCTCCACAAAAGAATGGATCTGCATAGGAGGGCGAACTCTACAGGACAAGACTCGGCTGTTTTTCTACACCTAAAAGACAAGGGACACTCTTTTGAAGATAGCAATGTCCAAATCTTGTATAAAGAAGACCGCTGGTTTGAAAAAGGTGTGAAAGAGGCGATTCATGTCAAGGTGGTGAAACCATCCCTGAACAGAGGCGGGGACCTTCGACACCACCTGTCTGCTACATACAATGATGTTCTCACATCTGTTCCCCGGCGGTTTCAGAGCTCTTCACTCATCCATTAATGCAACTCTCACAAGTAACACCTGTTTTCTAGGAGTTGCATAACACATTGGTAATCCTATCACTGTAACTACACAGAATCAACACCTCTGTGAATTTCAGATGTCACCTCTCTGAAGAGTTACAATGTGCCATTGTGATTGGATTATTGGAAGAGTCTATATGGTGAGAACTCCCCTACACCAGTCAGTTGAACTGAAGAAGCTGCTCGGATGAGCAGTGAAACGTCTTAATTAAAATATCTCAGCAAGTCCAGTTGCTTTGAGTTACTTTTGTTAAATATTAATACAGAACAATGACACAGAATTGTTAACCAAGTTGCTGGTCATTTAAACACATGCATGTGATTGATTTTGTCCCCATTTGGAAAGTTGTGTTACCTGGAGCCTCTGTTGGGCATGACTGCTAAGTTTCTGCTTCTGTAGCTGGGTCACATCTATGGCCCACCTCTTCTCCCTGATTACATTTCCCTTCTCTCACCTGGCCAGATCCGCAGATCTTGCTGCACTGTAAGTGAAAGAAAAAAAGAAAGAAAGTTATAAACTCAAAACTGTCAAAAGTGTGCAAAGCATGCAGCTTTGTGCAATATTACCACACGCCTATGTGATATAACAAGATATTGGGTTATCTGGGGATATTCTTTGCATGTAACCATGATGCGCCAGTGCCAAAATAAGATGACAGCCACAGTAGTCATGAAATACAAAGAAGTTTTCAAGCTAATTCCTCAAGGTCAAGTGTTTTAGGAAGTCAAAACAGAGTAAGAGGTTTCCAAATTGAAGCTAATATGTTGACACCATGGTGTATGAATGCATTTTTTTCTCATTTAAATAAAATGAAAAAAAAAAATAAAAAAAAAATAAAAACCAGTAACCTTAAATATATTGTTTTCAAAAGTAATTAATCCCCATCTATATTTGTACACTCTTGGGGAGTGATTTTGGCAGATTTGTTCTGGGTGCTTCAGTCAGCACCTTTATTTTTCAAATAGTGCCACCTATTCTCAATTGGTTCTTGAGCCTGTTCTCGTGCCACCCCAGTCACATTTTCTATATTACAAAAATGGATTCCGACTCAAGATTTATAGAACAGTTAGGCCTATAAACACCAGTAACTCTATTTCCAGAAGTGTTTTTTGTTGTTGATATGGCCTTGGTGTTTACTACAGAAAGTACATATAGCACCAGAAAAATCATTGTGAACCCCTGCCTAAACTATAAATCTGATCATACATAGGCTGAAATTGTCCTGTGACTGTTGCTCCTAACAGTCTATTGACTTGTGTATAACTGTAGGGTCATTGCCAGCTAAACATTTGGAGGAATTTATATTCAGTCTAAAACAACATGTGCTGCCACATTCACTTTGGGTACCTGTGAACAGGTGGTGGTGAACCAGGCAGAACAGGGTCGCTGGAAAGTGGAAACACGTTGTTCTCAGCTCTGGCTACCAGGATAGATAACACATATAATCACTATATTCCCAATACTGCCCATTCTCCAGACCAGTACATAATATATGCCTCGTTTTCTCCCCAAACCCACACGTGGCGTTACACTGCCGGCAAAAACCACAAGCCACTGGCTATGATGTCCTGTTCTAGACCATGTTTAAAACATCTAAAAACTGCAACCTAATTGTCTGGACTGTTGTTTTTCTATGCTCTAATGCTGGCCATAGACGCAAAGATTTTTGAAAGATCCAATGGTTATCTTGAGACCACGATTGTCTCAAAACGATCGTTTAATGTCAGATGTGTCCATCAACTAAAAAGACAATTTCAGGCGATATTGCCAGCAAAACTGAAGGATCGCAGCCTGCTTGGCCCTGCAAACATAGGTAGATTGCATGGGGACCGATAAAGATTTTCTAACCTGGCCGATCAATCTTCAGACCAATGTCGGACGAAAAATCGTAAGATGAACGATCGTTTGTATCCCACTAACCGCATGATAATTTGACAGATTGGTCGGACTTCACCAAAATCGGTCGTTCGGGAGCGAAAGATCGTTGCGTCTATGGGGAGCTTAAGTTACAGCTCTGTATTTGTTCAAATTCTTCACTGAATTCTTTGTAAAGCGTGTTATAGCAGCTTATCAGGATTCTTTAAAGGGTGGGGATATAGTGAAATAGAATTCATTCAAGTGCCCAAGCAGTATATTCCATCACTCCATATTCATTGACCCAAATGCTGAGGGTATGGTGCAAAATACTGTCCTCTCTACAAATTTCATGTGAACTGTAGTGGTAGTTCTGGGTAACTTACAGATAGAGGAATTGTTAAAACAAAACTTTTTAGGAAAGAATTTAGGAATATTGAGACATTATTTTATCTGTTTATTATTTTGAAATCAAATACTTGAAACCAGCATGTCTGCCTGTGATACAAAACTGTATGTAGCACATTAGTATTTCGTACAAGATGTGTTAACTAAGCAAGTAGATTTGGACAGAAAGGTTAATTAGCCATTTAAGAAGCACAATAAAATCAGTGAACATAAATGGAACATGTTTGAGGTTTAAAAAGATGAGGGCAAGTTATACCCTTCAGCTAATGGCACATATGGCTGTTTGTGTAGAAAGCCAGAGAAAAAAATCTCTCATTCTCAAGTAATTTTGCATCTTTCTGCATCTTGTGTTAATTGCACTCATAGGCAATGCAAGTGTCGGACTGGGACACCAGGGGCCCGCCCAAAAACCTTAGACCA
Organism: Xenopus borealis; assembly: GCA_024363595.1. NCBI lineage: Eukaryota > Metazoa > Chordata > Amphibia > Anura > Pipidae > Xenopus > Xenopus borealis. The sequence goes on along the minus strand of CM044438.1, from coordinate 81,307,455 downwards.
GGGGCCCACCAAAACACCTTAGACCAGGGCACAACCAAAAAACCTTAGACCAGGGGCCAACTGTCAGTACTATTTTCCTAGTCTCTTTTCTTTACTATAATCAATTATTCCATCTATTTAGCCTCTTTGTTCTCATAGAAATAGGGAATGGCCATGAAATAGGCTAAATGTTTAACAACATGAGGGCCCACTGACACCTGGGCCCACTGGGAGTTTTCCTGGTATCCTGATGGGCCAGTCTGACACTGGGCACTGCATCAGCCTTTCTTCACACATACAGAGCAGATTTTGGCATGTTAAAGCTAAAGTATGCATTTATTGGCACAGTCATTTGTTCTGTGTGTGTCTTCCAACACAAGTTCATCAGTGTGAAGGGCTGAACTTGATGGATTTTGTTTTTTTTTATCATAACCCATTCCCCAGAAACCATACCTGTCCCCAATCCTGCGTGGGGTATCGTTCAGTTCCCTGCAAGACTGTATCGCAATAGGTTTGGTGTCTGGCTCACAGTGGAAATCGGGAATCAATTTTCCTTCTTTATTACGACAGACCACATAGCGACTCATGTGACCCTTACTGCACATGGACCTGAACACTGAAAGGAGTAACAAACACTTGAGACACACACAATGGTAGTCAGCACTCTCCAGCCCCCTGCATAGAGTTGCAACTGCCCAGTTTTGACCAGGACAGCCAGGTTTCCAGAAGGCTGTCTGGGTCAAAACGGGAAAACCTGGCAGGACTCTAATGGGCCGATGCAGTGATCACCCAATTGCTGATCGTCAAGTCATAACTCCACCCTTAATGTTCCTAACTCCACTCCTGATGTCACATGCCTGCCCTTGTGACTTCGCCCGGCCCCCACCTGATCTCACTAAAGCCCGAAGGTAGCAACTGTATCTTGACAATAGTTCCAACTTTAAGGTTATACAACGTTTGCATTACCAAGAGTTGCAAATGCCTAAGCTGATCTCATTCTGCTGTAAATACAACCGGGAAGAGTTGCTGATGGCATATAGGGGGAACTGTTGCTGACAGTGCTGATGTCTCCAAGGGCTGGGGGTATATGCTAGAGCAGTGATCCCCATCCAGTAGCTCGTGAGCAACATGTTGCTCTCCAACCCCTTGGATGTTGCTCCCAGTGGCCTCAAAGCAGGTGCTTATTTTTGAATTACTGGCTTAGAGGCAAGTTTTGGTTGTATAAAAAAACAGATATACTGCCAAACATTCTCTCCTGTAGGCTGCCAGTCCATATAGGGGCTACCAAAAAGCCAATCAGAGCTCTTATTTGACATCCACATGGACTTTTTCATGCTTGTGTTGCTCTTAAACTCTTTTTTAAATTTAAATGTGGCTCACGAGCAAAAAAGGTTGGGGACCCCTGTGCTAGAGAAAGGTTGTGCACATGCCCTTCTGCCTAAGTTGGCCCATCTTTTAGTCTTTCATTCAAACCACAGCCTGGCTGCTTTGGTAAAGTGCAGATGCACAAAAAACTATATTAGATTGCTGCTTTCAGGAAGAACTCCTCCTGGCCCTGGTCACACAATAATTAATGAAGTAATTCAGATAGGTTTGCTTCTCATACAGTACAAGAAACATATTCAGTTCAATGGTAGCTCTAAGGAATGCATATTGCCAGGCTTCAAAGCCTCTGCACAGCTCAGAAAAAAATCTCAGTTTGGCTACAGCCTTTTACGTGAAAAACCCAAGTCCGGCTACAGCTTATTAAATATGCATACTGGCTGAGCATCAATGCAAAACACAGTGCAAAACCTAAGACAGTCTCATGCATGCATGCTTACTACAGATGCATTGTTTGGATGCAGTTTTAGAGCATGCATATTACCTGGATGTAGAATTGCTGCAGAATCTAGAGATACACTCAGTTTGGCTAGTACCCCACTGTCTATTATAAACAAACATATCACCAGTTGTTTTCAGTTTTAAAGAACACATATTGCAAGACTCCAGTTAAAAGAACAAGCTGGGGCCCATAATCACTGCAGAGTATTACACACAATAAAACATACATAAACATACAGTTTAATTAGTTCAGTAAAATCATTAAGATTTCAGAAATATAATAAAAATGAAATTTAGAAGTTAGAACAAGACATATGTATCCATTTTGAATAATGTTGCACCACGATTCAGTTTAGGATCGGGCCAGTTTCAGCAAGATTCTGCCAAATTCAGCCAAATCCATGTACCTGGCAGAACTGAATCCAAATTCTTAAAATCACATGACTTTTTGAATTGTGAATTTGGTTGAGCTAATTTCTGGGAGTAACAGTAAATTTGCCCCTAGAAGTTAGAAGTGTGGAGCGGGAGGGGGAGGCATCGGGGCTGCTGTCTCAGGCGGCAGCAGCCCCTGAAACGCCCCTGGGTTCAGCCAATACAAGTTTTACCGTTTTCATAAGCTGCTACAATTAGCCTGTCTATGAAGGACCTGACAGCTGTGAAAAGTTGTGTGTTCCCAGTGTGAGGAGGGTATGTCAAATGCATCACAGTCATGCTAAATATGCGGCACTTGATGGAACAGTAATAAACCAGTAATAAAAGGGACAAAGTTTGCCTGGGTCTAGGAACCCATCAGATGTTTGTTTTACAGTTATTTTTTTGTTCCTTGTTTATTGGTTTATTTAGGTTACTAGTCCAGTAGCCAACTTTTATTACATTCCCTTTTTACTAACGGTCACATTTGGTCTATACTTTTTCTGAATCCTTATGTGCAGTTTTTCAGACTATTTTTATGTGATTAAATTACAATAATAATAATGTACCATAGGGTTCTGTGAGTTTGATGTTTCTTTTTAATGTACCCATTAAATAAATTAAAAATTGCATGTCAGGTATTATCCCAGCCTCATACCAACACAGATATGATGTATTTCATAAAGTGCCAAAGTGTCTATGCAGCATACAGTATATGAGACAAAGCAAAGGAGCTATACACATACTCACCCCAGAGATGGTAAAATTATTTGAGGATAAAGCTACCAAACAGTCCCAATAAAGTAAGCATTACTTTTTGCATGTATCTCAAGGGGACAACATAAAGGCTACATTGCGTTGATGGAGATACCAATAACCGCTAACCAGATATTTTATTTGACAAAACTTTGGTAGGAAATTTATTAAAGGCATTACACCTCAAAGGTTAATAAGAATTAATCTCATTTGTGGTAAATAAAATCAGCTCCTTTAGCAGAACTTATTGATTGGATGCTTGTAGCTGAATAGACTGCCACCTTGTGGTCAATTTGGCCTTGTCTACTGCCATGTCTGCTGCAATTTGGAAATACTCCCATGTCGGCTGCTGTTCCTGAATCTTGCTACATGACATGCCTTCATGCCCTTTTAGGGTAGGGACAGACAGGGAGATTCGGGGAGATTCTGTCGCCTGTCGTTTTTAGCAGGCGACAATCTCCCCGAATTTCCTTCTCCCTGTCTGCCGCTAGTAAAAGGGACAAAGCGCCAGCGCCTGTGCACACGCTGCGCGTCGATTTCCGGAATCGCCCGAAGATACCTCGTGAGGAAACTTCGGGCGATTCCGGGAATCGCCGCGCAGCGTGTGCACAGGCGCTGGCGCTTTGTCCCTTTTACTAGCGGCAGACAGGGAGAAGGAAATTCGGAGAGATTGTCGCCTGCTAAAAACGCCAGGCGACAGAATCTCCCCGAATCTCCCTGTCTGTCCCTACCCTTAAAGAACAAGAAAAGTGCAATTTACTGGAGGCAGTGACTTTTTTTTAGGTACCTCCCCCAATAAAAACAATCCACTTACTTTTCCCATACAATGCCATCTTGACTGCTTTTCTGGGGATACCTAGTGGCTATCCAGCACCAGAGCATGACTAGCATAGTAACAACTTGACACCCCCAGTGGATTTCACTTTCCTTGTCCTTTGAATAATCAAGTTGAGCTTGTGTGGGGGTCTGATCCGCTGGTCCTACTAGCATTCTGTGAAACCGTCTGTCAGTAAACATAGCAGGATATTTATAAATAATATTAGTGTTAGAGTGGTTGTTCATCGTCCAAACACTTCTTTCAGTTGAGTTGCTTTTAGACTGTTCTCCATTAACAAAGACTTTTTTCAATTATGTATTCATTTTTTACAGTTTTCACAAAAGTTTAATGTTCCTTTCTGTGGTGTTTCAGTCTAGCAGCTCAGTGATCCAGAAGCAATTTTAACTGTTACAAATTTGCAACATTTAGTTGATACATTTCTCAGCATTATCTGTGGAGTATTAGCAACTATTGTATCAATTCTAACAGCTGCCTTTCATGAAACTCAGGGATTCTGCTCAGCAGGGACAAACTTATCAACTAAATGTATCAATTTAAACCAGTTAAAGGGCACCTATGGGCTAAAAAAAATTCCACAAACCGAAGGTGCGGGCAGTATGCGCATGTGACGTCATGCACATAAACTGGATGAAAAGCTGCCGCAAGTTCAGGCAGCTTTTCATTCTGCGCATGCGCATGGGGTGTCATGGCGGCTCGCTCCAGGAGCTCCCTGCCAGCGCAGGCAGGGGGAATTTTTTTTTTCAACTAATAGAACCCCAAACCAGAATGTGGGCTCTATCAGCCCGCACCTTCGGTTTGGGGAATTTGTTTAGCCCATAGGTGCCCTTTAAAAAGTTGGCAGCCCCCTCTTCCAGAGCTGCTTTAAAAAGTGAAAAATTAAACGTTACAATTCCAATTACAAAAAAGTGTTTGAAGGTGAACAACCCGTTAAATTAGTGTCCTCATCTTTCTCTAGCCACTAAAAGCAACATCCAAGGGGCTGTTGATTGAGCTACATATTTCTCATGAGCCACTACTTGAGGAACACTGATTTAAAGTGTGAGATATTGCATATATATATAATATCTTGTGTACTATCCTTGGTTGAGTGATAGGATTATGCCACTCTGGTAATTTGTCAAATCCACCTTTAAAGTGGACCTGTCACCCCAAAAAAATATTCAAAATCATATTTTATCACATTAGTCAAGCAAAATGAACATTAATTACACTAAATAAATTATTTTAATCTTGTTTTCTTCAGTCTGGGAATTCATAATTATAGCAAGCAGGCAGGAGCCATTTTGTGGACACTGTTATTAAGACAAGCCTTGCATCATCTCAGAATCTTGTTTGTGCACCAGAATGGGGGACCCAATGTCTATCCCCATGTCCTGGCTACACAATTAAATGGTTAAGAGAACTGGGGGAATGTGTGGGGAGCAGTGGCATCTAGGAAGTGCTGAATGGAAAGTGAAAGTAATTATCTGCCCCGCCTCTATGCCTAAGGCATAGAGGAGTGGCAGACAATATTTGATTGACAGCTGAAATATTTAAATGAGCTTAAAACAGCTATGAATTCTTAAACAAAAATTTGAAATTGGATTTCATGTTTAATTTGAAAAGGACTTTTATTATACAGATTTTAGTGTCTGGGTGACGGGTCCACTTTAAATACCAGTCTGAGGCATGAACAAGTAGGTTCATCAACTACATCCTTATAATATTCAAAACTTTTTTTTTACTTTGTCTAGTTCTCTTTATTGAATTTTAAATAATCCATCAGCAAAGTTTAAAACGATAATATTTGTCATCAACAGTATATCCTAAAAAGATTATGGTTGGAAATGTATATTGAATTTACTGAACCAGCCAAGAAGTTCAGCAGCCTTGTAATAGCAATGATCCATGCTTTCAAAGTTGTCCACAGCAGCTCAACATAGTTAATCTTGTTAGCCTTCTTTTTTTTTAAAAGCAAGTTGTACATTGTGAGCTGCAGACACACATTGCATTTCAAACTGCTCTCCCCCTGTGGGTTTTAATCACACAGAGAGATGCAGATCTGCTCAAATTAACAGCTCCATGGAGTGGAGATCAACTTGAAAATAGGTCGATCTCTGATTTAGCCTCACTCAAGTCAAAGGTGAACGTCAGTGCAGCTACAGGGAGGTGCTGATAAAAGGGCATCTGCTTCTTTCTGCCTAAATAAAAGCCACAGGTGGAGAAAAGTGATTGATACACAATGTATCCCTTATCTTTAAGGGTAGTGACACACAGGCAGATTCGGGGAGATTTAATTTGGCCATAGAAGTAAAGATTTTTGAAAGATCTAATGGTTATCGTGAGACCACGATTGTCTCAAAATGATCGTTTAAATGTCTGATGTGTCCATCAACTAAAAAGACCATTTCAGGCGATATTGCCAGCAAAACTGAAGGATCACAGCCTGCTTGGCCCTGCAAACATAGGTAGATTGCATGGGGACCGATAAAGATTTTCTAACCTGGCCGATCAATCTTCATACCGATGTCGGACGAAAAATCGTAAGATGTGCGATCGTTTGTATCCCACTAACCACATGATAATTTGTTCGGCAGAGAAAGATCTTTGCGTCCATGGGGACCTTTAGTCGCCTGGCGAACTGCCTTTGCGTCTTCCCTTCCTGTATAATGAAGAGTTTCCTGCACTAAGCACGCTTCGTTTTTCGAAGTCGCCCTAGGTTTCCTTGTGAGGCAACTTGGGGTGACTAGTGAAAACGAAGGGCTACGTGTGCTTAGCACAGGTGACTTTTCAATCTCCCAGAATCTGCCCATGTGTCACTACCTTAAGCTTGGGTAACTGTCAGCAGCCCAGAGCATGTGCTGTGAATCAGCAGAAAAGACAGAAAGCTATTGGGGGCATCTTTGGAGGCACAGGCTTTGGTGTAACATGTTCAGATTAATTCTATTTTTTTACTTTAGTTTATCTACTAATAGAGTTAGACATATATTCCTTTATGAATAGACTAATCAATGATGAAAGGGAAGGGCTGTAAATACCTGCGTCATTGTTTCCTGAAAATTGTCTCAAATAACAGATTTCGCCGTTAAACCTAATTTCTTCTGTGCAGATATAAAGCATATAGTGGCAGTAGTCGGTATTTTTGAAGTATTTCTATAATAATAATTTTAAAACATTTCAAATAGAAAATATATTTCAGTTCATTTCATATAATTTCACTGTTATTTTCTGGCCGCTTAAGAATAACTATAATGCTTTAAACTTGAGATGCAGAAAAATATTACAACATTTAGAAGATTTACATTTCGGAAAGTTTTTTTTCTTATGCATGCTAAAGGTCATTGTACTAAATAACTGTTCTTTGATAAAACCTAATTTAAACAATTTGATGGCAGGCATGATTCCAGGCTTTAGCCGAATTTGATCAGAAGTGCAAATAAAAAGCTGTTTTTCAGAAGCATCAAAATTTGAAATTCATTTATGCAATAAATTGTCTTAGATAAAGGGTCGGTCGGTTTCACACTTCCCGTAATCTCTTCTTCATGGATGTATCAGATTATGTACAGTTAAATAAGGAATAATGAAAGGCACTAGCATAAACAGTTTTGTATAAAAATAGATGCACAGTATGTAATTTGCATATTGCCTTTTAGTCAGCAAAGATGGAATATGGAAAAAGCAGCCTGTTAATTCTGTGCCTCCTTCAACTCACTCCAGGGGCAACTTCCTGACTCTAAAGATTCTACAGGATATACTGGGAGTACCAGGTGGGAAATACGACTCCACACACCACTCATTTTATCCACATTCATTTCATTATAAGAATTCCCACTGCCTCGGCTGATACATTTCTCCCACAGGAAATCTTTCACTCCTTCTTCGACTTCAGTAAGAGTCTGGTCGGACTTTAATGTTGATTGTTTTAGAAGAACCGTGATCACCAGGGCCACATTCTTAAACACAGCATTCTCATGATCACAGTATTTGTAGAGGATAAGCAGTGATCCTGGAGAGAGCTCTTCTATGCGATGCAGAACGGCTGCCCTGCATGTTGACTCAAAACCTGAACTTAGAGTCTCATCGACTTGCAGTTTTGTGGTGGTGCTGTCATATGCTGCTTTGCTCGGTCCATCAATCAGATTCCAGCTGGAGTTTAATGAGGTTGCATATGCTCTTGCTAACCCAATACTAAAACAACGTAACGTATGTTCACCATCTTGGGCTGCGGTAAGGATCAGTGTGGCAGGTTCAAGTGGCTGAGACTTGTTTAAGTGCTTCTGCAGCATTTTGCTGCTTCTCAGCCACAAGGCATCATTCTGCCCAGGAAATTCTGCTTTGAGTTTTTCAAATTCCTTTAAAAATTTCATTACAGGTGTACTGTCAGATGATGGAGTGGATCCAAAACAGTATAAATAGAGGAATAAGAATAATAACACAACACCTGCAATACATGGAGGAAAATAATCAGAAAATTATTATCAGTTATTAACCCAAATAAGTGACACTTACAGTACACAACTGGTTCAAGTCAGACACTGAAAACACTCTGAATGTCATAGATGGAACAATCATAGGGTCCCTTGAATCTATCTTGAATCAATGCCCCATACATACAGTAAGGTCCATAAATATTGGACAGGGACAACTTTTTTACCACAATGAATTTTAAATGGAACAATTCTGATGCGGTTGAACTGCAGACTTTCAGCTTTAATTCAGTGGGTTGAACAACAAGATTTCATAAAAATGTGAGGAACTAAAGCCTTTTTTTTAATACAATCACTTCATTTCAGGGGCTCAAAAGAAATTGGACAAATAAAAAAACTGAAAATAAAATGTTCATTTCTAATACTTTGTTGAAAACCCTTTGCTGGAAATGACAGTCTGAAGTCTTGAACATCACCAGATTCTGGGTTTCCTCCTTTTTAATGCACCGCTAGGCCTTTACTGCAGCAGCTTTCAGTTGCTGTTTGTTTGTGGGTCTTTCTGTCTGAAGTTTAGTCTTCAAGAAGTGAAATTCAGGCTCAATTGGGTTCAGATCAGGTGACTGACTTCAAGAATATTACACTTCTTTGCTTTAATAAACTCCTGGGATGCTTTGACTGTACGTTCTGGTTCATCTGTATAATGTATCACCCAATCAGTTTGACTGCATTTAGCTGGATTTGAGTAGGCAGTCTATCTCGAAACACCTCAGAATTAATTCTGCTGCTTCTGTCCTGTGTCACATCATGGATAAACACTAGTGTCCCAGAGCCACTGGCAGCCATGCACGCCCAAGCCATCACACTACCTCCCAAGGATAATGAGCTGTTCATGGATCATGAGCCTTCTCCATATTTTTTTCTTGCCATCATTCTTGTAGAGGTTGATCTTGGTTTCTGTCCAAAGAATTTTTTTCCAGAACTGTGCTGGCTTTTTTAGATGTTTTTTTTATTTTAGCAAAATCCAATCTAGCCTTTCTATTCTTGATGCTTATGAGTGGCTTGCACCTTGCAGTGCACCCTCTGTATTTACTTTTCATGCAGTCTTCTCTTTATGGTAGACTTGGATATCGATACACCTACCTCCTGGGGAGTGTTGTTCACTTGTTTGGCTGTTGTGAAGTGGTTTCTCTTCACCATGGAAATTATTCTGCGATCATCCACCATTGTTGTCTTCCGTGGATGTCCAGGTCTTTTAGAGCTGCTGAGTTCACCAGTGATTTCTTTCTTTCTCAGGATGTACCAAACTGTAGATTTTGCCACTCCTAATATTGTAGCAATTTATCGGGTGGGTTTTTTCTGTTTTTGCAACTTAAGGATGTCTTGTTTCACCTGCATGGAGAGATCATTTGACTGCATGTTCACAGCAAAATCTTCCACGTACAAGCACCCCCCTCAAATCAACTCCACGGCTTTTATTTGCTTCATTGATAATGATATAACAAAGGAATTGCCCAGACCTGCCCATGAAAAAGCCTTTGAGTCAATTGTCCAATTAATTTTGAACTCCTGAAATGAAGTGTTTATGTTTAAAAAAGGCTTTAGTTCCTTGCATTTTTATGCAGTCCTTTCATTCAACCCACTGAATTAAAGCTGAAAGTCTTCAGTTCAGCTGCATCTGAGGTTGGCAATAAAGTGCCACTATAAAATTCCAAATTATTACATGGATAACTTGATTTATTTTCATTAATGATTTATTTTCATTAACGGCCGCTTCTAGGCATCAGATTTATGAATTACTTACCGGTGGAAGGCTTCCATACCTTGTAACAACTGAAATACATTTAACAACCAGCATATACAGATATTTAGAGAAATGCCACTGTAGTATGCATTTCATGCAAAATGTGGCTTATACATAAACTTGCTGGTGCTGGAATGATAGGCTATGTAATCCCAATCCCATTAAAATAATTCAGAACACATGGTCTGACCCATTCATGAAAACAATCTAGAAACAGTTGGTGCTTTGAGAATAGCCAATGAGGAGAAACAACAGACCACTTATAATGTTTATGTAATAGCCGCAAGAGATTAAATGATACAGTTTAAAGGGGAACTATTGTGAAAATTAAAAATCTAATATAAGCGTCATCATACTGAGCTTTTCTAAATATAATACATTAAAAATTCTGTTAATCTAAAATCATCAAGTTTATCTTCACTATCCCTCTATCATCATCTGTTTCTCTTCATTCTGTCTTCATACAAGAGTTGGGTGTTAGATATTCATTGACAATTACATCCAATATATCTTATAGGGGGACTCCTTTTGCCTGGAAGATGGTCTAGCATTCTGGTTAACAGATCCCATACTTGTAATGGTAATGTCAATTTGCTTAATGATAGTGAAATTCTAGGCTGGCCATTGGGCAGTGCCAGGCTCCAGAGCACTTGACATTTTGGACTTGTATGGACTACTCATGGCCTTTGCATAATAATTAGACTATAGTTAGGATGTATTATACTATTAGCTTTGGGCAAGGCTTATTAAATCACTGGATGGTGAGCAAACCACAATGCTGGTCAAAGTGCATATAGTGATATGAAGCACTCTCAGCAATTTAAATCACTGAACTGAACAGAGATTTAAAGTAGGCAAGTTAAAAAAAAACATTCTTGTAAGGTACCAAAAACTGTAGTGTTTTGGATCATACTTCCTTATTACCTGCAGCAACACTGGATACATTCCACACACTGCCCTTTTTCTCTCGGATTTCACCCAAGAATTGCTCCTCTTCTACACAGATTGCTCCTAGTTCCTCAATGGGTTCAGTTGTCTGGGAAGCTGCCTGTTGGTCTTTATCTGCTGAGATAAAAGAAGCTGAGAAATCAGATGATTATGCTAGTGATATATAAACATCAAATATACTGGATGAATACCTTTATTTGATTTACCATTCCACTACTTCCAACCAAAATGTCCAGTACTAGAAACAAGATGGTCTAACATCCCCCCCCCCCCGGGCAAATGCACCTAAGTTGTTACTTACCTCTTGGCGCAGGTCAGTCTGCGATGTTAAGTTTATTGTTAATGCTACAAAATATATAATATTTGGTAATGTCATTTTTATGATAATCTCTAGACAGTCCATTGGGCAGTGTCAGGCTCAAGAGCACTTGATGGACATTTTGTTTAGTGATGATCTCATGTTTTAGGCAGGCCATTGGTCAGTGCCAGGCTAAAGTGAATTAAAGTGGACATTTTTAACTTACATGGACTAATCATAGTCTGCATGCATAATAAGTAGACTACAATTTGGGTGTATTATACTATAAGTTTTAGGTGGCTGTAAAAGCAGTTACCTTATTCGATCACTGGATGATAGGGGTGCGGTGTGAGGGGTTGTAGTTATTGTGATGCACAACATTTGAAAAATGTTAGTAAATGTCGCACTCACATCTGCCTGATCTCTTTTTCTACAACCTCAAAGTTCAGATAAAACACTAACCTGGACCTCTTTCTCTGACTTGGTATTACGTAAAATAGGTGCATAAAGACATGCATGAAATACCAAACACATACCACAGATTGAAAAGTAAACTATGATAGTCTGCGGAGGACAATTCCCCATTCCTCTTAGACTTGAGGCCCCCATAGACGCTAAGATTTTTCTTTATTGACCGATTTCAGTACGATTCTACAAAATTGCTGAGTTGTTGGAAGGTTGGTGTTTATCGAATGATCGTACATCTACCGATCTTTCTCCAGACATCGGTCGCTGGGAAATTGATCAGGTAAACTATAAATATGGACAAATTTCGATTGTTTAAATCTGTAAACTGAACATGTGTGGGGAGGTGCTTGTGTGACAGCTGTCAAAGGCTGTGTACAGAGCGTTCATTCTCATTGCACTGCATTACAGAATATATATATATATGTAATGTAATGCAGTGCAATGAATGTTCATACTTAAATCATTGTCCATATATATATATATATCTATATATATATACAGTTGTGCTCATAAGTTTACGTATACTAGCAGAATTTAGGATTCCTTAAAGGGCACCTATTGGGGTAAAATGATAGAGCCCGCATTCCGGTTGGGGGTTTCACT
>CM044438.1:81261033-81271139 GCA_024363595.1 Xenopus borealis | reverse complement strand
GAGGGGTTGAACTTGATGGACTCAGTCTTTTTTCAACCCAATTCAACTATGTAACTATGTGGGTTACATGCAAGTGGGTAATCTACAGGTTGCAAGGAAATCTTTCAGATGCAGATATGATTGTGGGCCTTTGGGTTGCTGTTCTCCATAAAACTTTAAAGGGGACTGAAACTCAGGCATAAAAAGTCATATTATAAGTCCTTTTCTAATTAAATATGAAACCTACATTCTTTTTTTTTTTTTTTATTATTGTGTAATTTTTTACTACTCTGGTAACCAGTCATACCCTTTAATAGCCTAAGAAATAAATATCTGTTCTTTGGTTAGTGAAGTCTTCCAGCAGGTACTGTCTGCTGCAAAAGTGTTTTTATACCAGTTTGGACAATGTAGGTCTCTATAAAAAGATATTGCACAAAACAACTCGTATGTAAAACCCTGCATGATGTAATAATAATACACTTTTTTAGTAGCATGTGCCATTGGGTAATCCTAAATAGAAAATTGGCATTTTTGAAAAATAAGGACAGCCTCCTGGGATCGTATGATTCAACGGTGCACACAAACATACCAAACAAATTATAAAGTTAGGTCACATGAGCCGATTACAGACAGAGTTGTGTCTTTTGCTTCCACACTTCTTCCTGTTACAGTTAGAGTTGAAATATTTCTGGTCAGGTGATCTCTGAGGAAAAGGGCAATATTTACTTAAATATATACTGTATACCAGTTTGGTAAGATTCTTTAATATGCCACTTAATATTATATAAACTACCTGTTGCTCAAGTATTCATTGTGGGGGTATAGTTTTCCTTTAAGGGAGACATATAGGATAAAGGAAAAAACTCTAATTTTGTAGACAATAATCAGTAATATATGGTGTTGCTTTGACATGGTCCAAAAAATCAATATCGTCTTTAAAAATAGCCCCTTTATTGGAGATCCCTATAGATGTTCTCTGGTTCTTGTCTGTGTTTCAAATGAGGGGTTTCCTAACAGTCCCTACCAGAAGCACAGTAGGATGGGGACAGCCAATCACAGCACTGCAGTCACACAAGCACAGACAGGATTCCGTTCCCTATCAGGTCCTCCTATCTGCTGATTGGTTCCTGTCCTACAGTGCAGTGAGCTGAGAGCCGCCAGCTCCCCTGCACTGCCTAGGAATTCAGGGAGCTGGAAGTGGAAGGGAAGAGAGGGATTATTAGGGTTTGTGCAGAAATATTCAATAAATCAACCTGAAAAACTACTTTTTTAAGCACAATTCTTCTATAACTAAATTAGTATAATGCACTGGTACATTCTTATTTTTTACACAATATGTGTTCAGAAATGGTATGCCTGAATGTTTTATTGTGATCTTTTCAACCAGGAAAATATCATTTTTGTGCAAAAACTTTGGGCCTCTGCATGCATTACTGTTTGCACGTTTTGCCTTATAATCACACCCCTGTGCCTCTGACCAATTACATGACGTTATTCCATAGTATCAAACAACTCAGCAGTGAATACCTAGGGTACATGAACTTCAAAACACTACAGAGAAGTGGTGGTCCAAGAACTTGCTAAAATGTAGTTTAACTATTTTTGCAATTCTGTGTATCCAGTACAAAGCAAAATACACTAGGTAACTCAGGCATGGTAAATTAACCCAAAGGTCACAGATGCAGAGCTCTGTCTGTAGCACCTAATTATCTATCTATTAACTTATTATAGCTATTGTCTTAACTTGTCTACTTATATTTTTCAAATTAATTCATTGCAGAACACAGAAAAACTGTGACAAGAAGCCAAACAACACAAAAAGACCTATCTTCTGATGGAGATGGTATAGTATTGTTTTGTAATTTGATGGTTTTGGTTTATGCCTAGTTCTGATACTGTAGAGACAGTGTACCCCTAGTGTACCCCTAAAAGGGTGGTTCGCCTTTAAAGGAAAACATACCCCCCCATAATGAATACTTAAGCAACAGTTTACACTTTGCTTACGTATTGGTGCAGAGAAAGTACAGTGTAGCTCATGAGTGCCATCTTCTGGATCTTAGTCTGCTGTAAGGGAGTGCCGCATTGGCGCATGTACAGTTGGAGCAGTAGTATTGCAACTGCCCATGCAGCAAAAGTGCCGGAAATTGCTGAAAGGAAGGAAGCGGACCCAAAGAAGACCGGAGAGCCAGAAAATAGCTCCCATGAGCTCTGCTGGGCTTACTCTGCACCAATATGTGAGAATCCAGTGAGCAACCCACTGTCAATTTCCTTCACTAGAAGGAGGCTGGTATATCAAAAATGTGCTACTTTATTCTATCAACTATACAGAATGTAAGACCGTACTACATAATCTGACCAAATGTATATGTGACCTGGAGATTCTTGTTTAATTTATCTGCATTAATTGATGCTTTGCATTTCCTACACTTTTGTTTTCTTAGATTTTTAGTTCTTGTGAAGGAATCAAAATAATAAAGTTTACCTTCAAAAAAAAAGTGACCTCAAATATTTCAGACGTACATTTCACAAAGAGCTTGTTAATGTAAATGAATGTAGCTTGTCATATATATTATTTTTTGTTAGATGATGATGATGATGATGATGAAGAATTAAAGCAAAAATACAGTAGTTCTCCCTCAAAATCATCGAGCACTGGTAAGTCGACAGCTTGACTTTCACATTGTTTGTTGATGTCCACTGACATTTTGGAGAGTGCATCACCCCCATTCAAATCAATATATTAGTAAAAACTGACATGGGTTGATCCGTACAATAATCCAAGCTTTAGGATATGGCGGTGCATGCAAAGTCAGAAACTACCATTTTTTTGGTAGAACAGCTTTGTTTTTGCTACAATGATATGGAGCCTCTCCACCAAAATTACAAACAACAACCAAATTATGTGATTCAAAACAGGACATAGTATACTGTGAATCACAACTGCCATTTGACATCAGCATGAATGTATACCGTATGTTGGTGCTAAAAATGCACTTCTTGTCATGGCCTGCTAAAATGTTAGCACTGTATTCTTTTAGGTAAACTGTTTTGATATGTTTACCTGTGTCTTATAGGTTCCTTGGCATTAAGGTTACAGAATAACCGCATCATTCCAAGTGCCAGTTGTAGTTTTTATGCGACCGTGAAATGAACTGCCTGTGTGACTGAACTCCTTTTCATTTCTTGATAAACATGTTTTGTAACCTAATGTTTTATTATCACACAGAGCAGTACTGAAATATTTGGACATCATGCAGTGATTTTAAGACTAAACCTGAAGATATAGTCTACCTTAAACTTTAATTGGGCATTAGCTTAAATACAAGTGGGTTCTGCAATCTAGGGTGTTGAATAGCATAACCCTTATTGAGACACATATCGCTGTGTTCAATTTATAACCAGTTGAATTATATATTTTAGATGTTCTCCATGTTTACTATTGTATTTTGGTTAGACCTGACTTTTCCACATTTTTTTCAACACTTTGGCTGATTATCTGTTCAACCTCAGTGTTCCCTGTCTAGGTAATGATAGTTGTTATTGAAAAGATGTTGCTTAAGGCAGTTCCAGGCTTCTTATTCTTACCCTACATATCCTATGTAAAATACAGACAGGAAGTGCATTGTAAAGAAAAATATGTTAAAGACGGGCATCAGCTGACTTTCGCTTTTTTCGAGTTTTTACTGTTGTTTTTGTTGGTGTGTTTTGCCATCTTGATCAATTCATAACTGGCTTTTTGCTGTACAACAACACACCTACCTGTATGTTCTCTCCAACACCAAGCACAATCCAGCAGGTAAGTCAAAGAAAACATAATAAATTAACCCAAGTTCATGGGCCCTGAGTTCCCTAATTTGGAATTTCAGCTATTCAAGACTGCCTGAATGTAAGATAAAGAAAAGGAGAAGTAGCAATTAAACTGTAGCCTCACTGGGCAACAGTTATATTCATTTCAGGGTCATTAACACATAGAAAGCTGGTGGTATTTTAAATTAGAAGCTAGAAAGCATCAGAATTGGAAGGCAAACGATAAAATAAAAATTAAACAATAAAGGCCAATTAAGACATTGTTTAGAAAAAGCCATTCAATGCTATACTAAAAGTTAACCTAAAGGTAAAGTACCCCTTTAAGACATGTATAAGAGTGCCTGGTTATGTAAATTAATGTTGTTTACCTTTAAAGTTTTATCTTATTAAAAATAACATGATTTTCTTAA
Source organism: Xenopus borealis (assembly GCA_024363595.1). Lineage (NCBI taxonomy): Eukaryota > Metazoa > Chordata > Amphibia > Anura > Pipidae > Xenopus > Xenopus borealis. The sequence continues at coordinate 81,266,943 of CM044438.1, read as the reverse complement.
TAGATGATAATCATTATGAAGATGATGATTCCAATAATGAAGATGATGCTTTGAAGCAAAAAAATGTCATTCCTCAACCCTCACGATTTTCAAGAAGTGGTATGTCAACCACCTATGTCTTTCAAATACTTCAATTATGTCAACTTAAATTTACCTTGCATCATATCCCCTTTAAAGTGATTAGCATCTGATTGATGCTGCCAACACATGCTTTAGGCTGGGGACAGACAGGGAGATTCGGGGAGATTCTGTTGCCTGGCGTTTTTAGCAGGCAACAATCTCCCCGAATTTCCTTCTCCCTGTCTGTCCCTACCCTTAGAGTTTGCCTGTCTAAATTCATTTTGGGGGCCCACACACATACATAACCAGTAGTCAAATACTTTTGGCGCTTCTGCTTGTGAGCAAGGGGCCCCATGAGGCCCTATTTAATGAGCAATTTCAACATATATTTATAAAAAAGGACAAATCTCTGGATATGTTGGGGGCCCTAAAATTAATTTGCTGTGGGGCCCAGTAACCTCTAGTTCTGCCACTGTTCAGAGCTGTGAATTTCCAACAGAAGGTTTTGAACAGCCCAAGTGAGAAAACAGGACTATGGTTCAAAACCATATAGTCTATGAACATTAATATTTACCCTTGACTACAGACAGTGCTTTGCTTCCACACACGTATATTTATGTTCTAATGAGACAATTGGTTTTGCTGGCTGGCAGTGTTGCAAAGTGTACAGCTGCACACCTAGCTCTACTACCACCTGAGACCAGGCTTTTTCTTCTCACTTTGCCTCATGGCACATTAAATGTAAGGCTTGCACAAAATGCAGAATTTTAGCATTCAGGTGAATAAGTATGTTTGAATATGAAGTAAAATTTGCATTGCAAATAAGCAAAGTCAAATAAATGCAGAAAATGAAAAATCATCACCTTCAGCTGCCTAGTGGTCAAGTCATCTAATTTATTGTTTGGGTTCAGTTCGGCCAGTCACTAGGATCTGGTCCAAGTACTTAGAAAATCTACTAGAGACCTTTCATAAGCAGCTTATTTTAGCTTTTTTTTAACATTTTAACTAGTGTACTAATATTTTTTATATTCATTTATTACAGACTGCAAAAAAGCTGGGATGGGAAACCAGAAAAACCAAAGAAACCTATTTTCTGATGGTATAGTATTTGTCTGTTACAGTTCTGACATTTTATTTTGCAGTTATATGAGGCTTTGTACCTTCCAAGCATCTCTTTTCATTTAATCACTGTAGAGCAGGGGCCCCCAACCTTTTTTTTTTTTTTTAACCTGTGAGCCACATTTAAATGTAAAAAGAGTTGGGGAGCAACACAAACATGAAACAAGTTCCTGGAGCTGCCAAATAAGGGCTGTGATTCACCATCCCAACTCTCACTTTAAAAAATATAAATGGTCAAGTATTGACCACAAGGTTTTAGACTTTTAATATGTACCACAGGAATAAGAGGGAAAAACAAGATTTTTAACGCCTAAGCGGACTGGGAAATGCCCAGTTCCGTCTATTCCTGTAAAAGCATTGTCAATTTCCTTGTTTTTTTCTGGAAAAAAAAAGGGCTGTGATTAGCTATTTAGTAACCCATATACAGACTGGAAGTCTGCAGGAGGCTGTGTTTGGATTTTTTTTTTTTAAATGCAACCATTACTTTCCTCCAAGCTAAGAACTGAAAAGTAAACACCAACTTGGCCTCTGAGAGCAAAATCCAAGGGGTTTGTGAGCAATATGTTGCTCATGAGCCACTGGTTGGGGATCACTGCTGTAGAGCAACAGCATGTGAAGCAACCACAATGTATCCTGGAAAAGCTAAACTTTAGTAGTTTATAACATTGTTTTTGTCTATGAAGGTTCTCATTCATCCAGGTCATGGTATATTTATCAAAAGTAGCTCAAAGCAACTGGACTTACTGAGATATTTTAATGCTCATCCGAGCAGCTTCTTCAGTTCAACTGACTGGTGTAGGGGAGTTCTCGGCATATAGACTCTTCCAACAATCCAACCACAATGGCACATTTTAACTCTTCAGAGAGGTGACATCTGAAATTCACAGTGGTGTTGACTCTGTGTAGTTACAGTGATAAGATTACCAATGTGTCATGCAACTCCTAGAAAACAGGTGTTACTTGTGAGAGTTGCATGAATGGAAGAGTGTGTGAAGAGTTCTGAAACCGCCGGCGTAGAGATGTGAGAACAGCATTGTATGTAGCTGACAGGTGGTGTCGAAGGCCCCCGCCTCTGTTCAGGGATGGTTTCACCACCTGAATCGACTCTTTCACACCTCATTCAAACCAGCTGTCTTCTTTATCCAAAATTTGGACATTGCTATCTTCAAAAGTGTGTCCCTTATCTTTTAGGTGTAGAAAAATAGCTGAGTCTTACCCTGTAGAGTTTGCCCTCCTATGCAGATCCATTTGCTTATGGAGCAGTTGTTTTGTCTCCCCAATGTATAGAGCAGTGCACTCACTGCTACACTGGACTTTGTATACCACATTACTTTGTTTTCCCTTAGGAGTTGGATCCTTTGTGTGTACCAGTTTTTGTCTCAGTGTGTTGCTAGGTTTGAAAAACACAGGGACGTGGCGTTTGTTGAAAATCCTCCTGAGTTTCTCTGACACTCCAGCTACAAAGATGTATAATTAACCCTTATTGGAAGCAAAACCAGCTTACTGAGTTTATTTAATGTTTACATGATTTTCTAGTAGACTTAAACTATGGAGATTTAAATTATGGAAGGATCGGTTATCCATAAAACACCAGGTCCCGAGCATTCTGGATAACAGGTCCCATACCTTTAAAGCAATAGGAGTTAACATGCACATAAAATGTTCCATTTTAATTTCATTAAATATATCTCTTGTGTTTCTCCTTCTGGTTATTGGCATGATGTCAACTCCAACTACATTGTGCACCGTTTTATATAAATGGGGAGTTTAGATACTGTCAATAATATAAAGGAATGTGCCACGTTACTTACAGTGTGTTTGAACGTTTGTGAAACAAGTTTCAAACAAGTCCTAAAAGTAGATGAAGAAAACCTAGTTTAACTAAAAGTCTGCAAACATTTAGTTGCAGTTATTGCTGCACAAGGGGTTCACACCAAATACTGTGTGAAAGTAAGTGAATACTGATTTGCTTATTATGCCACACACAGATACGATATTGGATAATTCTGTCCCAATAAATACATGACCAAATATAATCATTGTTGTTTCATTTATTTAACGAGGTTTTCTTCATCTACTTTTAGCACTTGTTTTGAAAATCAGTTGATATTTTAGGGTACAATCCTATTAAAATATAGACAAATTTAAAGGTTTCGGAAAATTTCAAGCACCGCTTTATGTGTGTATGTATGATGTGATTTATCATTCCCTTTTCTTTATCTGTCCAGCAGTCAGTAATAGGAACACCAACCATTTAAAGGACCAGTAACATCAAAAAATTAAATTGTTTTAAAGTAATGAAAATATAATTCAGTGTTGCCCTGCACTAGTAAAACTGCTGTATTTGCTTCAGAAACACTTCTATTGTTTATATAAATAACCTGCTGTGTAGAAATGGGGGCAGCTATTCAAAGTAGAAAAGGCTCAAGTTACACAGCAGATAAGCTCTGTAGAACATACTGTATTTTTATCTATTAATTCTCTTGTGCCATATAGCCGTTTTTAAATTTCCGCCATTGCTACTCAGCAGCATGTTTATATGAACTATAGTAGTGTTTCTGAAGCAAATAGAGCAGTTTTACCAGTGCAGGGCAACATTATATGATCATTTCATTACTTTAAAACACCAATTTTTTTTTTTTTTTTGGTGTTACTGTTTCTTTAATATGGGCAGCATTGCACTGTCCCAAGGTAGAAAAGGCTGATCCTTCTTCAGCATGCACTTAATGGCATGGTGGATTTCAGTATAGAAATGGGCCAAAATCTACTCCATGTGCGCACGGAGCAGCAGATGCTTTGCATACTGAAAACAGGGTGGGTGGGTGGTAGCAGACTAGCCATTTCTCGTATGACGTAGCTACGCCAGTGGAGAAAATGCAGAATGTGACACAGTCTTAAGAGGACCACTCTAATCACTGGCATCACCTGATATTAAGAAAACAGTGGGCTGAGAAATGAACCTACCTACCGCTGTTCTTTCTAGCACAATGCAACAGGTACCTTGAGCATATTCAGTTAGCTGCTATATCAAAGGATCTGTGGTCTTTAGTGTCAAGCAATCGGAGCTGACTTAAAAAAACAACAACTTTTTTCCCCCTTTTTTTTAGATGATGATGATGACAGTAAAAAATACAGGATCTCTCCCACCTCAAAAATTGCAAGCAGGGGTATGTCTTTAATGTTCTTCTTCAATTGAGTCATCTGAAATTTGGAAAAATGTCAGGTCACATGAAGTGGTTCTTCAATTAAAAAAAAAAAAAAGCATAATGGATATCTTATATAGTCCTGAGTATGCATGCTTCATATATTGGTAAAGTACACAGTATATTCAATGAATATTTTTTGTGAATTGTTTAGATCAACCTTGTCCAACCTGGTTGTTTCTGTTCAACCCATGTGTTTACTCTTCAGGCAATTCAGGGTCCTACTGTAATGATTTTGGATTATGCAGACCTGAGATTTTAACCCTCAATAGTCTAAATATATGATTACATGCTTCTGACTACAAACACTTAATTTCGTTTACCCCTTAAAGGGGTTGTTCACCTTTGAGTTAACTTTCCGTATAATGTAGAGAGTGATATTCTGAGACAATTTGCAATTGGTTTTCATTATTTATTATTTGTGGTTTTATAGTTATTTAGCTTTTTATTCAGCAACTCTCTAGTTTGCAGTGTCAGCATTTTGGTTTCTAGGGAACAAATTACCCTAGCAACCCTGCATCGATTAGAATAAGAGACTGGAATATGAATAGCAGATGGGCTGAATAGAATAAGTAATAAAAAGTGCATGAATAAAAATAGGTATAGCTCCGCACTCACCCAGCCAAAAATAAGGATAAGATAGCCCGGTGCTCAGCATAGAGGATCCGGCAACCCTCAAACACTTGAAAGTACTTCAAAAAACACTGGCACTCAAGGCAGATTCCAAGCAGGGTTACCCCTTGCTATTTTATTGTGAGCGAACGTGCAACGTTTTGGGGCGTACCCCTTTGTCAAGCATACAACACAACCAATGTGCAGACAATAAATAGTGTGTTCAATTACAACATTAGCATACAAAATTGGCATACAAGAATTTGCATACACAATTTTAGTGGGTTGACCCTTCTTAGCAAGTGTAATAAATCATTCAATAAGGTAATGGTCCCATATAAACCGACACCCCTAAATCGTGTGAATAATAATATCCATGTATTAAAAAATAACATATTCTTTATATAAAAAGCATGAAAAGCTAAGTGAAAAAGTGCTGTGCTAAAATGTCAATTATACACAAAACAGAAGTACTGTATCAATTGTTTCATTGTTATAATCTGGGTCTGTAAAAAACCAAAAAACATGGTAATTAACCCAGTGAACCATAAATAACATAACTATTAAAATCGGCACGGTAACAAACTGGCCCTATATAAAATAGAATTACCTGTCCCTGGGGAAATAATCAAACAGAGGTTTCCTTATCTGTGAGAAACAAAGGATACAATGTAATTCAAACTGGCAACATGTAACCATTTTATAGATAACAAGAGAGATTAAACTCCTCATTCAATCCCCTTGGACTCCTGGATTGTAATAGCCAGATCCAAAAACATTTGCGTTGCAATAACAGCTGTTTCTTATCCTGCCCCTGTTTGGCTTCTGACTACAAACACTTAATTTCGTTTACTAGAGTACCCTTAACCCTTTCACTGCCAGCCATTTCGTCCAAAACGGAACATCTACTGCCAAG
>CM044438.1:81236853-81256233 GCA_024363595.1 Xenopus borealis | reverse complement strand
AACTATGAAAAATAAATAATGAAGACCAATTGAAAAGTTTCTTAGAATTGGCCTTTCTGCGATATACTAAAAGTTAACTTGAAGGTGAACCACCCCTTTAAAGTAGCACATTTATTTGTTTTTTGTGTTTTTGACTTGTGTACTTAAATTTTTCATATAAATTCATTGCAGACCTCAAAGAAACTGAGAAGAGAAACCCAAGAAACCCGACAAACATAGTCATAACTTCTGACGGTATAGTATTTGTTAAAGTTCTGACATATTAGAAGAGCCAGTGTTTTCATTGGACAGCATAGGCATGTAAATAAATAAACATAATTTTGTTCTGGTGCCCAGCCTGGAACCACTGAATCTGCCATTCTATTATCTGATGTAATGGAATGACTGCTGTGAGTTAAAATAATAGTATGAAAAATGTAAATTATTTGTTCCTAATATGCAGTACGATTTTATATCTATCTACAGTTGTGCTCATAAGTTTACATACCCTAGCAGAATTTATAATTTGTAACTATTTTTCAGAGAATATGAATGATAACACAAAAAATGTTCTTTCCCTCATGGTTAGTAGTTGGCTGAAGCCATTTATTGTCAAACAACTGTGTTTACTCTTTTTAAATCATAATCACTACACAAACTACCCAAATGGCCCTGATCAAAAGTTTACATACCCGGGTGATTTGGCCTGATAACATGCAATCTAACTTGACTCAAAAGGGTTAGAATGACTATTAAAGGTAACCATCTTCACCTGTGATCTGTTTGCTTGTAATTAGTGGGTGTGTATAAAAGGTCAATGACGTTCTGGACTCCTGACAGACCCTTGCATCTTTCATCCACTGCACTAAAGTTTTTTTTGGATTCAAAGTCATGGGAAAAGCAAAAGAATTGTCAAAGGATCTGTGGGAAAAGGTAGCTGAAATCTATAAAACAGGAAAGGGATATAAGAAAAGGAATTGAGAATGCCAATCAGCAGTGTTCAAACTCTAATAACGATGTGGAAAATTAGGGGTTCTGTTGAAACCAAACCAAATAAAACTAAAATTTCAACCACAACTGCCAGAATTTTTTTTCAGGATGCAAGGAAAACCCCACAAATAACTTCAGTTGAAATACAGGAAAAAATGTGGTGTGGCTGTTTCAAGATGCACAATAAGGAGACACTTGAAGAAAGATGGGCTGCATGGTCGAGTTGCCAGAAGAAAGCCATTACTATGCAAATGCCACAAAGTATCCCTCTTACAATATGCCAAACAGCACAGAGACAAGCCTGAAACCTTCTGGCACAAAGTCATTTGGAGAGGAGTCAACAAGGCCAATGATGAAAGGTACACCATTCCTACTGTGAAACATGGTGGTGGACTGCTGATGTATTGGGGATGTGTGAGCTACAAAGGCACAGGAAATTTGGTCAGAATTGATGGCAAAATTAATGCAGTAAGTTATCAAATAATACTGGAGGAATATTTGCACTCATCAGCCCAGAAGCTGCGCATGGGATGTACTTGGACATTAAAACATGACAATGATCCAAAACACAAGGCCAAGTCGACCTGTCATTGGCTACAGCAAAATAAAGTGAAGGTTCTGGAGTGGCCATCTCAATCTCCTGACCTCAATATCATTGACCAACTCTGGGGAAACCTCAAACGTGCAGTTCATACAAGACAGCCCAAGAATTTACAGGAACTGGAGGCTTTTTGCCAGGAAGAATGGGCAGCTTTACTGTCTGAGAAGATAAAGAGCCTCATCTTTAACTACCACAAAAGACTTCAAGCTGTCATTGATGTTAAAGGGGGTTTGTAAACTTTTGATCAGGGTCATTTGGGGAGTTTGTGTAGTGATTATGATTTAAAAAGAGTAAACACAGTTGTTTGACAATAAATGGCTTCAGCCACCCACTAGGATAGGAGAATAATGAAGCCTTCATTGCCTCCAAAGGCATCCGATCAAAATCGGACGGTTGACCGATATCCAAGTCTTCTCGTCTACCACCATACATGCACCAAATTGTTTCATACGATATTATCTGCGTCTATGGCCACTTTTAGAGGAACAATGGGACACATTTGGTAGAAGCATCCACAAGGTTTTTTTAATATAATGATTCTTACATTTATTTGCAATCATTCTCCTGGGTAGGAATCATTCGCCTTTGTATCCTTCTTTTTTATTATTTTTTTTTTTAACAACCTTACCCTACTTCTATGTATTATTATGTAAGTTTTTTCCAGAAAAAACAAAAACATACTGAAACAAAAAAAAAAAGAATACAATAGATAACATCTGTAGTAACTCATCCTGCTATTTGCGTAAAAAAATATAGGTTATTTGCACATACGTTACTATGACAATTTTTTTTAATAAGGTAATAGTACTCTTTGGAGGAACGCTTTCCCTATTATACAGCTACTGTAAAGTATAGTTTTGCTTTATGTTCTGCAAACTCTTTCAGTGGCAGCCAAGTTTCACATTATATTTGGGTTCATTGGTAGTTTGGATATCTTGTGCTTTCTTTTTTCCCCTTTATGACATGTATCTGTGACTGTGTACTTCAAACTTTAATTATGTACCGCACAAGCAAAAAACATGGAGTAGCTTCATTCCCCTCAAATAATTAAGACCATACATTTTTTGTTTTAAATACAAAAAATAGGCAAAAAGTATGATCAACACAAGACCTAATTATTTTATTCATGTAGAACAAGGGTAGGTAAACTACCTCTTTTAAAACTCTCTCTTCTCCCTGAGCCAGAAGTGTTGCAGTGCGTACAATCTACAATCTATGGCACTTCAATATTTTTATCCACATAATCTACAAACTTTCAAAGTGTATGAAAGTTGAAAAACACATCTCGGCAACATGTAACACATAACATTTTTCTTTAATGATACACAATACTAATGCTGTTCCATTTTTGTTTTGCAGGCAAGTCATGGTTTTCCAACAAAATGAAAAATATATTTTGCTTTTTTGCCACACTGGTAATTGCTGCACATTTGGCTGCACATTATGGCCTGTATGATCCATTAAGGAATAGTGAGAATAACCACAATGTGCTAAGACAGTTCTATAATCACTTTAATGCACTGAAGTCTTCTTATGGTAGTCAATCTGAGCATTTATGGACAAGAAGTAGGCGTTCATTAGAGCTGCACCTTAACAGGTCAGAGTCCAACACGCAGCCTGCCATCATTTTGCTGACCGCAGCCCGTGATGCAGAGAGGACCCTTCAGTGCTTAAGCAGCCAATTGGCAAGGGTGTATTCTGCCTCCCGCAATAACAGCTATATGGTCATTTCTGCGGCAAACAAAACTTTCCACAACAGTGATAGTGCTAAACTGGCTATAGATACTATTTTGACGTCTGGCTTCCAAGATGCATCTTCAGCAGCAGTTCTACATCAGATTGAATCATTACACCCTGGTGCACTTCTCATTCTGTACAAATATTGTGACCATGAAAATGCTGCCTTCAAGAACGTGGCACTGGTGTTGACTGTGCTTCTCAAAGAGTCAAAACTGGAACCACAGCTGTCTCTAACTGAAATCGAGGAAAAGGTCAGAGACGTTTTACATGAGAAGATGATTTCCTCAAAAAACACAGACTCTCACAGCGAGATGGATGCAGACAAACTACGTGGTGTGTGGAGTCGAATATCTCACACAGTTCTCCCTGTGTACCCCGAGGATACATCTCGAGAATGTGGTGGAATAGAACAGGGGTTATGAAAGAATAAGGTTTTGTGCTGGACTATGTGTGTTACTGTTATTTATGTCTGCCTGTAAAATTTTGATTGCTGATGCTGAGTTACAACCTTTGTTTTTTTTCTCCAGATTGTGGTTTAGGCTGTACATAGGCATTCATAATTGTAATGCAAAAATCAGCTGACAAACTCTAGTACTCTCCAACCATTGCTTGCAGGCAATTTCCACACAGGTCATTGAGAGAATTTTTTAAGAATAACATTTGTATATTAAAAAAATGTAGCAAGGGGCATTAAATAGTTAATTTGAAATTTTTGAGTGTTAAAATTCACACATTCAAATTTTAATCCCCCTATTTCAATGTAAATTTGATTGAGATTTGTCACACCTGGACCATGGAAACAGTCCTAATTTGAATGTTCGCCACCTAAAACCCGCCAAGTTAATTTAAAAGTCGATGGCAGAGGTCTGTTGAGCCACTGGGCTCCAGAATTTAATGACCCACTTTCATATTGTGCGATTATGTGTTTTTAATTAATCACATGAATCGCTTTACGTTTTCGGGCCAGTTATCACGGATATCTGGCCTTTCAAATTTAAATATGGTTACTAGGATAATTAACTTGAGCACTATATAAAAAAAAATCTTTCAGAATCAACGAAAAAGAGACTTACTGAAAAATGTATTATAATATCAATGTGTACATACCAAAAGTTAGTTTTCAGGTAAACTTTCCCTTTAAATTAAAGGGGAACTCAGGCTTCCAGACCAAAATTTGATAATGAAGCCCACATTACACAGAAACTCCTAATATACCATCACAGTTACCTGTTTCTTCAAAAAGTATCAATAAATGCCGTTTTCTATGCTGAAATGGAGCTGTTTAACAGTTCTTCTCTTTCCACACATTTGAAATCCTGACAGGGAAGGAGGGACTAAAACACTGATGTTACAAATTGTAACAACTTCTCCACAACTTACAGACCATTCGGGAACTACATAACCCACAATGCATTGCACTGTGATGTTGCGTTCTTATTGAAATCACGTGTGCAGAGAATTGTGGGGTTTGGAGGATGCAGGCTAAGAACAGATTGCTGCTTATACAAAGTAACGGTAGTCAGCCAGCTCAGCAAAGTAGTCAGAGAGATCAGCAGGAGAACAGGGGGCTAGGCTTAGGGAACTTTATTTATGCATCCACTTTTTGTGGTGCTGCCCAGTGATTATATATATATATATATATATATATATATATATATATATACTTACTAAAACATGTTGACTGTATAAATGACTGTACATAGAATTGCAGTGCCCATATGCTGGTCATAAAGGGGTTGTTCACCTTATTAAACAACCCCTTTAAATGGTTTGCAGTTCATTGGAGTCAAGGTGGAAAGGAGAGCATACAAGCACTCAAGCTCAATGCTTTCCATGGAGACTGCTCCTGTTGTCCTAAAACATAAATTTATGCAGGGACTGAATGTTAGTATACCATTGTAGTCAGTATAGTGAGACTGCTGTAAGATGTCATAGGTAGTAAGTACCTATTGGTCTGTAGAGGGGCTGTGTATTTGAAATAACAGGGCCTATTTTGAATCTCAGTTTGGGTCTGCTGGTGGCTCAAAAGTGCAGAGCCAGCTGGTGCAGGGTTAAGAGTAGTCCTAGCACTGCCGGACGCGCGTTAATCCGCCCCCGCCATGAGCGAATGCACAGCCATGAGCGTGCCTATGTGGCCTCGCCACAAATCCGGCCTTGGTCCAAAAAAGAAGATCGGGCCTGTGACCTCCTGAGGCCCGAATCTACGTGGAGGGGTAAATAAAAAGCTATGTGCATTTGCCTGGGGGTGGGTAGGCCGGGGGGTAGCAGAGAGGTGGATCTACCCAGGGTAAGCAAATAGGGGCTGAATTCTTTGATACATTTGTAACAGTTTTGTCTCTTGGGAGACTTTAGACTCACAGCTTAAAGCAGGGGTGTCCAAACTTTTTGCAAGGAGGGCCGGATTTAGTGAGGTGAAAATGTGTGGGGAGCCGACCAAGATTTGCGCGCAATACACCGCTCTGAGCAAAAACACATGTGTCCGTGGAGTTCAGCCCTTAGCCTGACATTCTTTGAACCATTATTATTTAAGTGGCATGCTGCTGTTAATTAGCTGTGTGGGGCTATGGAGGGTACAATATATTTGCCCTCAATCGTAATTAATGAGGAAAAACAACATTGAAGGCAAATTAATATATCTGAAGCCCTGGAATCTAGGTTGAGACAAATACAGTTTTAATCTGGCGTTTTATCTAAAACTAAAGAAAAAAATGTCCCCTTTAAATAGACTTAATATTATATTATTATTACTAACTGGGCAATGGACAGCATCCCTCCTCTTTTATCCTTTGTGACAGGACGTTTCCTCAGGAACCGAGCATTTCATATCCATCCTGGGCCGCAGTTCCCCTTCACTAGTAAAACTGTAATAAAACATAAATCATAAAGAAATGTGTTCAAACTTTCACAACCTGGCAAATTTTATGAAATGGTCATGGTATTTAGGGGGTGTGGCCACAAAAATGCACATGGCCAAATCTTTTTATCCCTCGTCCCATTTCCAAAATGTTGGGAGGTATTATAACCATACCTCCCAACATTTTGGAAATAAAAAGAGGGACAAAAAATGTTTTTTCTACATTTTGAACATGCCCATTTTGTGGCCACACCCCCTAATTACCATGTTCATTTTACAATTTGGCAGGTTATGAAAGTTTGAAAATATTTCTCCTTATCTAAACTGTTACAATTGCTTGTTTTCTTATCTCAAAATTGTTACAAAGTATAATAGTTGCAGCTGTTAGGTGTTCTGGGCTCTCTGCCATAAGCCAATTGTTAGAAACTTTGTTTCTTTTTCTGGCTATTTAATGCAGAGAAAAGAGGGACTTTCCAGTACAAATAGGGGACTGCAGGTTGAGCTCTCAAAAGATGGACTGTCCCTCCAAAAAAGGGATAGTTGGGAGGTATGTAATACCTAGGGTTCCCACCTTTCCCTGTGGCTGTAGCCGGACAGGGGGGGTGGGCCTGTGACGTCGGTGGGTGGGCCCGTGATGTCACTGGGCAGAGCTATGACGCCGCGATCGGTCAATCAAGCTAATCCCGCCCGGTTTTCCTTATTTGGAAAACTGGGCAGGAAGCATTGACCCGGGCAGCCCTTCAAAATACCGGGCTGTCCGGGTCAAAACCGGACAGGTGGCAACCCTAGTAATACCTGGTATAAAAGAACAGTTTCTGCCGCTTTATTTGTAGGTTCTGGTGCAACAAACACTTTTATACTTTACTTGATCTTTCAACAGAACTTGCCTATAGCGTATTTCTTTATAACTCGCCTAATGGTAAAGGCAGCGAGTAACACTATATGATTCCGGATTTCAATTTGGACAAAAACAATAAACAGGAAGTTTCATTTAATCTGTGAAAAGTCAGTTATTAATCGCATATCTTAAAACATGAGAAGGTGACCACTTGGCAAACTTATGCACCAGTATTGCTCTTCTTCCCATTACAAGCGTTCAATCACCTGTGCCTCTTCCCCGCTCAGTAAGTCTGCAGTGATCTCGCTAGATCTCATTCAGTACAGGCCCCCCGCCTCCTCTGGCGCTGCTGTCCTCTCTGTTTTTTTAATTTTTTTTTTATTTATTTATTTTAAAAAAAAGAAGAAATCTTCCTCGGCAAACAATTGGCAACGCCAATTACACACCGGAAGCGGAAGAGGTCGAATGCCATTATCGCAGAAGGATAGCAGGAAGGACCTTGTCACCCGTGCTTTATCTATTGACAGAGCACTGTCTTTTGTCTTCTTGACAGCTATACCTGTAACTTTGCATAAGAAGTGCCAGACGTTTCATTCAGGCTTCTCAGAATGGACCACAATGACTTGAACTCACAGAAAGCAGCATTCGTGGAAATAATCAAGTAGCTAAAGTCTCGGCTTACCTGAGGTTTTTACACTTTCTATTTAAAGAGGTTGTTCGCCTTCCAAACACTTTTTTGTTCAGTGGTTTTCAGATTGTTCTCCATAAATAAAGACTTTTTTCAATTACTTTCCATTATTTATTTTTTACTGTTTTTACAAAATCTAAGTGTAAAGTTGAATGTTGGTGTCTCTGGTGTTTGAGTCTGGCAGCTCAGCAATTCAGGTGCAGACTCTAAACTGATACAATTTTGCAACATTTAATTGATCCATTTCACAGTGACATCTCTGGAGTATTAGCAACTATTGTATCAGAAATTGTTTAGGGCTAGCTCTAGAAGTTAGCAACCGTTAGCCTGCAAGCTAGTAACAATATACATAAGATAAGAAACAAAATCTCCACATAGAGTACCGGAATGAGTAGTATACACTTATCCAGCAACTATGTAGCAAGCTAGCCAGTTCAGGTAATGATCGCAAGAATGTATTAAAACTTAACCTTTAATGTAGCCAGTAATTACAAGCTAAATAGGCCATACCGGCATTACACACACAGCATGTTATACTCACAGCCGTGCGGGACCATGTCCCTAAACTAACACGTACTAAAACCAGTTATGTAGATAGGAGAGTTAGAGGATGATAACGTAACAGAGTTTATAATCTAGGAAATACAGTGACAACGAACAACGTCTAAACATCTAATGATCCAAAAACAGTAACCCACCACTGCGGGATCAGTCTCAATGTGTATATACACCCTAGTGGGTTCCTGAGGATGTAATCATACCCCCAAAAATGTTCTCTTCAATGCCCACCACACCACCCTTCCCCAGGCTATAAATCTGCCTAGCTACGTTGGGAAGAGTGGGAGCTATCCTCACGCCCTTCCAACTACACCGCCCAACGCGTTTCGCTGCTCAGCAGCTTCGTCAGGGGCATAAGTGACGGACTCGCTCGCCTCTGTCCTTTAATTAGGCAGCATTTGAAAGTTTCCCCGCGACTTTAGAACGTCACTTCCGGCATTCTGTGTTAGTTAGTCGGAAATACGAACTCCGGAGCTTCACATCATGGATTAAACATTACCATTTGCCAGCAAAGAGTTTTACCTTGCCCAGACTTCAACAGTTACTTACTACAAAGGCGGTATATGTGACGTACAGTCGTCGCTACTTCTACAATCATAAAACCGTTCACCTTTGTCACGATATGTTAATTGCACTGTCAATTACTAATATTCTAGACAGCCAATGCCTACTTAAACCCAGAGAGTGCGGACACATATATGTGCCTATATACCATATTGATCAATAAAACCGAGAAATTAAATTAAATTATGGTAGTTTACGTATAGTTCAAGTACCTCCAATAAAGTTATAATATATATTCCCTTAGTAATGGTAAAATTACCCCAACTTATATTCAGAGAAAAGGTGAAAAAGTGAGGCCTTCATTTAAACCATTCGGGGTTTTGCTACAAAGCCAGTATATCCATTGGGCTTCACTCTGTAATAGTTTTCTATCAACATCACCAATTCTTGTAGTGGCTTGGAAGTGTTTGACTCCAGTGAATTTCATAACTGACGTGTTGCCATCATGATACTCGTTTATATGATTCGCTACTGATGTATTCCTTTTATGTAGTACATCACCTACATGTTCGAGGAATTTAAAGTTGATGATACCTTTAAGAAATATGAAAGTGATATTCAATCTAATATTTAGGCTTGATAAAGGGCCCAGTGGGGTCTAAAACATTGGCAGTTATTTTCTACTAAGAGCCAATAAATCACTTTGGAACTGAACATTGGATCGGTGTGCTGTGGTTTTCTTGGATTCGTATATGGAAGTATTATGACTCTGAGCAGGGGGTCTAATTGACTGCACAGCACCTGACACCCGAGAGGCAATCAGTAACAGGTAGAGCACTCTAATCTCGTGTAGGCTTGATAAAGGGCAAAGTGGAGTCCGAAACGTTGCCAGTTATTGTCTACTAAGAGCCAATAAATCACTTTTCACAAACTGAACATTGGATCGGTGTGCTGCGGTTTTCTTGGATTCGTTTAAGAAATATGAAAGTGATATTCAATCTGCAGTCTGGTGATGAAGAACAAAACCCAGCCAGATGTGCTTACAAGACAGTAAGTTTTTGCTTATGTGAATTTAAATGTTTGGCAAATGACTTTGTGTCTCTCAGTGGTTTGTCTTCTGTTTATGATGTGTCGGGATATTCTGTTCTGTACTCCAGTCTCACATCCTACTTTTTTTTTCAGTCTATCCTTATTAATGAAGTACTCAATCTAATGAATCCGAAGAAAGAACAAAACCACAAAACAGACTGGCAGAGAATGATGAAGTTTGGAAGGAAGAAAAGAGACAGAGTAGATCAGATTCTGGTAATGTTAATGAGAAACATAATGTTAAAACAATGGATTTCTTTGGAGAGAAAAACAAAAGTTGTGTTTTCTTAAATCAGTTACATCACCCACATGAGACTGCCACTTGATAATAATTCTGCTTCTCCAGGTTGGTGTTCTGTAGTAGTGATTGTGGTTAAAGGGAATCTGTTGGACTACACAGTTTGGCCTTTGCCATCTCGAAACTGTAGGTTCAGGAAGTTTTGGGCTTAAAGGCCACCAGTTGGGCTAAAATCTTATCACCAACCAAAGATGTGGGCTTATAAAGCCTGCACTCCAATTGGGGGTAACAGTAGTTTTTTTTCCACAAAAAATAGCACCCCCTCCCCATCAGTGCTAGGATACCCGCACTGGGAGGGAGCTCCTGAACCCTACAGGTTCGTGATGGAAAAGGCCAAACTGTGCCCACAGCCCACATTGCCCACCCTGACATCCCAGAATGTCTCCAGAAGCTCCCTGTTGTCAGTTGTTTAGATAGTCACGCCTGCATGCTCTTGTAATGTCAGGAATGGGAATGCTAAACAGAATCCTGGATTCAGTGCATCCCTAAAAAGTTGTAAAAAAATAGTCCCTGCAATCCTAGATAGTTTTTTTTTAAACACTCACCAACAATATTGTATTTAAATACATTAAACATTGTCTTACAATAACCAAATCTAAGCTCTTGTTTGCATATTGAGCACTTCAGAATTTGTCTTTCAACATAATGTTTTTTTGAATTTGTGTTTAGCTGTTCCTAACCATGGCTGTCTGTCATTGGTTGACTAAAATGTGTACCTCTTTTAAGACCTGTATAGGAGAGCACCTGTTTTACCACCGAAAATGAGTTAATTTCTTATCGCTCACTTTATGATTGATGCACCACTAGTTATATCAATTGCATTTTATTGTCTATGAAATGCTAAAGTTTAGTTTTCTATATTTGCCCTCCTCAACTTAATCAATGGTAGCCACACCACCATCTTTGGCCATTTCTTGACACTTCGTCATTAAAGCAGAGTAGACTTGAATTACTACACCAAAGAAATTCACTGTACAGTGCTTTCAAAAATGAACAGCTTCACTGCTGCACTCTTCCAAAAGCTTCAGGCTCTCCCAAGGTACAGTCACATGTGCCTTGGCACTCACTCAGGCACTGTCTCTCTTTATTTATATTCTCTCTTTGTCTCAGGTTCCACAGGCTATATGGTCCTGATCTTTCCATCATTTTGCTCACCATACCTTAAGCCTGCTAAAAATAATTTAAACAATAATGACATTATTAGGATTGTACAAGTACTGTTTTATTATTGCAGACAGAATGGAAAACGTTTTTTTAAAAAGTAATTTGCTTTTAATGGACACATATATTACTGTCTCAAAAAATCCTAAAAAGTTACAGAATTAAAAATGAGACTTTTTTGGGATTTATTATATGTCAAAATAGACAAATCTGAATCCAAAAATACTCCAGCTAAAACCTGTAGAAGTCCATGGCAGATGTCCCTTTTACAATTGGAAGATGTTTCTTGCCTTCATGATCTTCAAGAGTTTTGGGCATTTCTGTGGTGTTTTTCTGTGCGAAAGTCTGAAAAAGTCATGGTTTTCGAGCAGCCATTTGAAAAAGTTGCACAGTTCAAATAGACACATGATTTTGATGTGACTTTTCCTGCACGTGCTTTTTTATTTGCATTTTTTTTTGTAAAATAAGGGCATTCACAGTTGGGAGTTTGATCAAATTTTCTTCCTTCCTGTAATTCTACGCTTTATGGATAATGAGCTTCTTGCTAAGTGATCCCATGCCTGTGTAAGAATAAATATGACAATAACTATTCATTGTCCTTCTGCAAAGTTTAAAGGGGTGGTTCACCTTCAAGTTAACTTTTAGTATATTGTAGAAGGACCAATTCTAAGAAACTTTCCAATTGGTATTCATTATTTATTTTTCATAGTTTTTTTTAATGATTTGCAATTTTCTTCAGTTTCTTTGCAGCTTTCAAATGGGGGTCACTGACACCATCTAAAAACAAATGCTCTGTAAGGCTACAAATGTATTGTTATTGCCACTTTTTATTACTTATCATTCTATTCAGTCCATCTCCTATTCATATTCCAGTCTCTTATTCAAATCAATGCAGGGTTTCTAGGGTAATTTGTACCCTAGAAACCAAATTGCTGACACTGCAAACTAGAGAGCTGCTGAATAAAAAGCTAAATAACTATAAAACCACAAACAATAAAAAATTAAAACCAAATGCAAATTGTCTCAGAATATCACTCTCTACATTATACTAAAAGTTAACTCAAAGGTGAACAACCCCTTTAATTAAAAAAATTAGGGATGCACCGAACCCTCTATTTTGGATTCGGCCAAACCCCCGAATTCTTAGTGAAAGATTTGTCCGATTACCGAACCGAATCTGAAGCCTCGTTTGCATATGCAAATTAGGGGAAAACGTTTTTTATTTCCTTGTTTGTGACAAAAAAGTCGCATAATTTCCTTCTCCGCATCTAAATTGGATCAGCAAATTAGGATATGGTTCGACGGGCAGAAGGATTCGGCAGAATACTGGATTTGGTGCATCCCTAGAATAAATTGCAATCTTTACATTGCATTACAAAAC
Organism: Xenopus borealis; assembly: GCA_024363595.1. NCBI lineage: Eukaryota > Metazoa > Chordata > Amphibia > Anura > Pipidae > Xenopus > Xenopus borealis. The sequence goes on along the minus strand of CM044438.1, from coordinate 81,243,552 downwards.
TGAAGATCTCATTCCAACATATGCTTTTCATTAGGGTTTCACTTGGCACAAAAATATGTCCGTTTGAATGATAATCATTTTACTCAAAGCAATAATTGGGTGCAATCTCACAATAGGCTTCAATGCTGTGTGTCACAGAGAGGCTCAAAATCGAAAACCACGTTAAGACTAGTTCTCACAAGGATTCCCATAGGCTTCTATTGGTATTCAGTAGGTTCAATCTTGAGAAGTAGGCATTCGAAGGATTTTAAAACCTTCGATCATCGAATGATCGAATATCTGATCATTTGATAAATCGGTATTCGATGATCGAAGGGGCCAAATTTTGCATATTCAAATATCTGAAAAAATCGTACGATCGGAATTCGATCATATTCGATTGAACTTCAAATCCTTCACGTGAATTTTGTAAATTTTCCCCTAACTGTTCCAGTAACTGTGGCAGAACAATTACCTTGAATCAATGAACTAAACACTGTGATATATATCATTACATGGTACCAGTTGGGCAGTTGCCCAGTTATTCAGAACTGAAAAAAAAAGCTTTACATGAACCATCAGTACTATGCACTAGTATAGGACCTAGAAAACCTCCTTCATTTATTTTGCATAATCTCACTTGCATGCTATTTCTGAACCATCTCAACTGCGTTAAAGGTAAGATATTGGCAGTTGACATAGCAGAATGAGAGAAACTGTACCTGTAATGTCACTTTTTTCAGAGAAAGAGAGTCTGCTCAGCATTGGGTACTTGCTCCTCCTGCAGATCACTTCAAGGTGTCAATGGCAGTAGACTTGGATTTACTCCAGTGCCGTTGCCCAAAATGCTGCATTGTAAAACCCTTGCTTTGTATAGGCCTGTTAAAAAGCAACAGGAAAATGTACTTTAACAGAGGAAAAAAGTTGTAAATAAATATTGATTTGAGCTACTGTATATAACAAAGGCTGTGGTCTTTACTGAGTGAAATTAAGAACCAACCCATTCCTTGCTATTTGTTAAAATAACAGTGTATTCTCACAGGGTGCCGTGAGACTGACGCAGTTAAGTGATTTTCTTATCATGGGAGTGCACTGAAATACATAAATGATAAAATAGTGCATATTCATGTGCACCAACCACAGTCTCACAAATTCCTTGGACACAACAAGCACAATACCTTTCCACAACTCACATCTACACACACAGCAGATTTGTTCCAGTAAACCTTTAACAGACATTTTGGCAAAGCACATGTGATTACAATATGTACAGTAGAGTATCTCCTTTTTCCCAAGCACTTTGGTAAAGTGTAATATATCTATGAAAGGATAGAACCGTGGCTTCAAATATTGTGTTAAAATCTGTACTCTCTGACCACTTCCGCTGCTGATCTTAACATGTACAAATCTGTTAGGATTAGGAATTGATCCCTCTAAAAAAATCCAGTCTAATTAAGGCTTAGCAATGGAAGGATTTATTCAAGCTATGCAAGACAGTGAATGTAACAGACCTGACAAAGTTCTTAGAAGATGTTAGAGAGTACAAAGTATTGGAATGTAAATGTGTCTTTTCTCCTGTAGTAATGTTCCAATGCCTTTCCTGTTCCTCTGATGGATATTTTCCTCACTCAGTTTATATGTGAACTCTAGAAGTTTCATTTCTTCTTGTTGGTGTTAGAAGTCAAGATGGGCTAAATTGTTCTTTTAGAGCAGTCCATTTATACAACTTACAATACATTTTAGGTTAATCCAAAGGCTATACAGCACCCCTTGAATTTCTGAGGTGCAAGGTTTCGTATAATCTTGTGCAACCCTGTATAAAGTACAAATCTTAAATATCTGAACTGCCAGCAATTAAAGTGGGTTCATATTGCAAAAGTGCAAAAGAACCTGTGCAAACCTCTGCACACATTAGAAATGAATTGCTAGAGTATACATATACTGCATGCGGACTTTGATATGAAATATTTCATATTTTATGCATTGACCTCAAAACTTAGCATTCTCTTTAAGAAAAATGCACCGTGGAAGGGTAAGTTTACGTATAAAAACAGTATGATTTCTTATGTATTCTGTGGACTGGTTTGCATATAGGAAGAGCAGAGAGAAACAATAAAGGGTTTTGGAATTGTTAACATTGATTTGATTTGCACAAGGGGAGATGTAATTTTGTATAAATACAGTTGTTTTCAGAATAATAGTAGTCTGACATCATTAACCGGATCAATCCGGTTTTTGGAGAAATTATATTTTACCATGGCAAATAATTTACTAGCAGGTGTAAAAGAGTAATAGAAAGCCAACAGACCCAACAGTCATGACATGCATGCTGCTGATTCTGTGTAATCGAATCATAAATTGAGGCATGTTCAAAATAATAGCAGTGGCATTCAATTAGTGAGGTAATTAATTCTGTGAAAAAAAACAGGTGTCAATTATGGCCCTTATTTAAGGAAGGAAGACAGCAAATGTTGTACATGCTGTGGTGGTTTTCTCTCTTAAAACCTGAGTAAAATGGGTTGTTCCAGACATTGTGCAGAAGTGCAGAATATGATAGGCTGCTCAGCTAAAATGATCTCAAATGCTTTAAAAGGAAAACCAAAAGCTGAAAAATATGGAAGAAATGGAAAACTACCATTAGATTGGATAGAAGAATTGCCAAAATGGCAAAGACTCAGCCAAAGATCAGCTCCAGGAAGATGAAAGAAGGTGTAAAGTTACCTGTGAGTACTGTTACAAAAAGGAAAGACACCTATGTGAAGCCAAGCTATCGTCAAGAAGTCCCCTCAAACCCCCATTGTTTAAAAAAAGTCCAGCTGAAGAGGTTACAGTTTGCCAAAGAACACATTGACTGACCTAAAGAGAAATGGCCCAACATTTTGTGGACTGATGAAAGCAAGATTATTTTTGGGTCTAGAGGCTGCAGGCCATTTGTTAGATGACACCCAAACACTGAATTCAAGCCATAGTACAGTGTGAAGACAGTGAAGCATGGTGGCACAAGCATCATGATATGGGGATATTTCTCATACTATGGTGTTGGGCTTATTAATCACATACCAGGGAATACATCAGAATAGTTGAAGAGGTCATGTTGCCATGTTGAAGAGGAAATGCCCTTGAAATGGGCAAGACAACAAGACAACAACCATAAACACACCAGTAAATGAACAACAAGACTGACTTTATGGAGTGGCCAGTCTTATGATGTTTCCTAATTGCAGCTGTCACAGCAACTAAAACGAAGGGGGAATTTCACTGCATACAGTCAGGTTTCATATAAAAACAGTAGACCTTTTTAAATCAAAGTATATTGGAAATAGATTTCTATTTCATTAAAGAAAGTAAAAATGGGATTTTATTTTTTTGCCTATGGGACAAACATTAAACATGCCATAGCCCTGATTCTACCTAGAGAAGACTGTTTAGTGACCAAGGAAGGAGGGCATTGGTCAGAGAAATAATAGTTACTGAACCTAATGGAGCTCGCAACTGAGGTGGGAGAATTCTAACAATGGGACAACTATAACATAGACGGTCCATAATTTGGTTTAATGGAAAACCACAGAAGAAAAATTACAGAAGAATATACTGTAATTGAGAGGAAACACCATTTAAAATATGACAAAAGGCAATAGTGTAACTTCCCCACCACTACCGCAATGTGGGTGTTGGTATTTGAGGAAATAAAATCTTGAGATGAATGTGTGTGGGGAGGGTACCTAGCCCCCTTTGTATCCAGATCCGTAGATAGTGATGAGATCTGCTCCCCTTCTTAGTAATGCCAAAAGGCTAATGGGTGGAACCAATTGAAAGACAATTTTAGAGGAAAAACTGTTTCAGACTGCAGAGACCTTCCTGAGATTTAAAAGAATGATTTGAATATAACAGAATGGATGTGTCACAGTCCAAATATTAATACAAATTAGACTTGCAAGTCCTCATCCAACCTGAAAGATCAAGTAATGTTGCCAAGAGAAATGGGCAAACGTAGCAGTCATAGGCAGTTCTACCAAGTGCTGATTTTGTGGTGTGTACAGTATATGTGTGAATACTTATACAGTCAACTTATGCCTTTCTTTATTGTTAAATTAACTTCTGTGCAGGTTGTCATTTCACTTCAATAATCAACAATTAAAGATGATCCTGGAGAACCTTGAAAACCAGTGTGCTGTGTTTATTGGCTTTTCATGCACGACATGTTTCGAGTCAACAGACTCTTCCTCAGGTGCTTCATTATACTATTGCAAACAACCCACCCTTAACATAGTTACAAAAAATCAACAAGTATGTCAGCTCCATGTGTGGCCAGACCTATATACATACATACTCCATATATAACTAACGAGGTATTGCCATCTAGTGGCCTACCCTGAAAATGCACCATCAAAATTTATCACATATATTTATTTACAAATAGATAAGAAAGATACATTAGTATACTTCTGATACAATGTTTAAAAGAGTAGTATTTTCCTACCCTTTGCAGTCCTGCGATAACTGTATACGTTCAATATTCCCAAGTTTTATGGTCCTAAAAAAATTATTATTACAACACAGATCATTAAAGGCTCTTTAGAGAAAACATTTCAAACTATACGCCTCATTTAATCCCCAAGGTTCAATGGTATTAAGCATATCAATCCACCTCGCCTCACATTGTAGCAGCATAACCTTCCTATCACCACCTCTTTTGGGTAACCTAACTTTCTCAAGTACTTGCCATCTCAGGCTAGCACTATTATGTCTATTCTCATAAAAATGCTCTACCTACAGGGGTATGTGTTTTCGAATCATTCGGATTATAATTTGTTATGGAACGTTTGTGCTCACTGATCCTAATTCTTACCTTTCTTTCAGTCTGTCCAACATATAATTTTCCACAGGGGCATTTGAGTGCATAAACTACTGATTCTGTGTTACAGGTACTCTATTGTCTAATAGGTATTCTATTTCCTTTAAGTGGATGTGTTATAAATGATCCCTTTGTAATTGAGTTACAGCTCCCACAATTAAGACAAGCAAATGTCCCAAACTTTTTCTCACCCAAAAATCGTTTCACTTTGGGGGCGCATTATATCCGATTTAACTAACTTACCAGCAATACTGGTACCTCTTCTGTAAGAAAAAATTGGTAATTCTCTACAGATCTTATGTAAAGTTGGGTCTTTTTGCAGTATTGGACAATATTTGCAAATGACCATTTGAACATTCTTACTTGTAGGGCCATAAGTTGATATCAATGGAATACGATAATCTTTAGGCATCACCTCAGTACGACTCTTAGGCTGCAATAAATCATGTCTGTTAATCTGTAATTTTAATGGGAGTTTCTACCTCCAAAGGTGCGGGACCGCTATGGGGGCTTCCTTTGCCCCCTCCTATGCCAACCTCTACATGGGGTGGTGGGAGCGGTCCAGCATCCTTGTGTTTGGATGTAAAAATCTGTATTAAAGCGAAAGTAATTCTTCTTTAATACCAGGGTCAGTAATTCAAGTAAAAAGTATATCATTCTATGTGGTATATTAGTAGAAAGAAGTGCCTCTTCTACATAGTGTATTCCCTCTTCATGGGGAATAGATGTGTACAGGGATTGCACGTCTATACTGCACAATATCCAACCTGGGTCAATATGAGACAATTCATTAAGTTTACGCAAGAACTCTGTCGTGTCTTTCAGGCACTGGGGTAGAGTATTTACGATGCCCTGCAAATAAGAATCGACGAATTGGGAAAGTGGCTGCAAGAGTGATCCCACTCCAGACACAATGAGTCTTCCCGGGGGGTTCTCCAAACACTTATGTATTTTAGGGAGTAAATATAGATGGCGCAACAGACGGCGGCATCCAGCGACGCTCACAGAGAAAACCCCAACTGTGAAAATTTTATCGCCCTTAACGGCTGCAGCGCAACCAAGTGAGGCAAGTAGCAGTGATTCAGAAACATGTTGTGCATGAAAAGCTAAAAAACACAGCACACTGATTTTCAAGATTCTCCAGGATCATCTTTAATTGTTGATTATTGAAATAGAGTGATCCGACAGAATCATTATCCTGTTGATTGAGCCGAGTAAACTACATACAAAGTGAGGATATCACCATAATGATCTGTCATTTCACTTCCTCTACTGTGCTTCTCTTTTGTGCTTCATCAGCCACAGACAGAAGAACAATAAACATACAGATGGCAGTTAACATACACAAATGGAATTAGAGCCTAAGGTAACATTATGTGCATTAATTTAAATGCAATCTTCAGCCAAATGTCAAGTAGTGAAAACCTTCTGAAAACAGAAGGTATTGTCAAGCCACACACACACTATTACCTGAAATCAAACGCTGAAAGATTTCCTTATGGAAAAGAATCCAGTAAAGCCTTATTTCTTTCATGTTGCAGACACTTATTCAAAGGCAGCCTCTAGTAATTAAGTGGCAGGAACATGAAACACACAATGCTTTATTGGACATAACTGTACTTTTTGACAGCCACTTCGGCAGATTGAAACTGGCGTACTAGGCAGTCGAATAAAAATTTAAAGGAGAAGTAATTCGATAGTTGAGTATTTGAATATTCGAATAGATTTGTATTCAAATCATTCGATTCGATCTAATTTACTGAATTCATTGGTCAAATTTACCTAATTTGCATATTCAAAATTCAAATCTTTTTTGAAAATTTGATCGAATTTCGAATCATTCATGTGAATAGATGTGAATTTAG
>CM044438.1:81213211-81234079 GCA_024363595.1 Xenopus borealis | reverse complement strand
TGTACACTGAGAAGAAGAGCCCAGCATATCTACCTCGGAGTGTGCAGTCACCCCGTTTACCTGATGTTAAAACTGATCTGTTTCCTTCAGAAACACTACTATAGTTCATATAAACAAGCTGCTAAGTAGCAATGGTGGAAATTGAAAAACGTCTATATGGCACAGGATAAGTAATTGATAACTTAATATTATGTTCTACAGAGCTTATCTGCTGTCTGCTGTGTAACTTGAGCCTTTTCTCCTTTGACTAGTTGTTCACATGGCTACACAACAGCTTATTTATATAAAAAATAATAGTGCTTCTGAAGCAAACACTGCAGTTTTAACAGTGCAGGGCAACCCTGCATTATATTTTTATTACTTAAAACAATTTCAGTTTTTGATGTTACTGGTACTTTAAATGACCTAAAGTAGAAGCCCACAAATACACACACTTTAAAGGAACAATAACAAACAATGAAAGTATTAAAGTAAATTTACATGTCATTTACTGTTAGCATGCCCTGGGAAAAAGCTGTGTGTTTGCTTCAGAAAGATCACTATATATTATACTGTATAAACAAGCTGCTGTTTAGTTATGGGGTAGCCCTTTAAGTTGGAAAAAATCGATAAAAGGCAGAGGTTACATAGCAGATAACAGACAATACAAAAAGTGTTTTATCTGTTATCTGCTATGTAACCAGTGCCTTTTCTTCTTTTTTTCCAACTTAAAAGGCTACCCCATAACTAAACAGCAGCTTGTTTATATAAACTACAGTACCCTTTCTAACACAAACACACCATTTTTTTTTGGTGTTGTTCCTTTAAAGGTATGTATTATGCAATAATATGCACCCACTCATTTACTTTTAATTCTGGAATGCTCTCGCTATTGACCCACATTTCTTCTGCCCTCTATGACTGAGCATTAAACTGACACTAACAGACCCTATCTGGGCTATTTATGATAGTGTGTCATTCACACATCACACATTGCCACATGCTGCCTAAAATCACAAAGTTATACAGTTACAGTGTAGCTTTTCACTGGGCTGAACAAGTGAGTTATGTGTCTTACATGTCACTGTCTGATTATGTCTGTTGTGATAATAATGGATTTCAAGGCAATTATACCCAACATTCAAAATGCTCCTTACTTATACCTACACCACTTCCCAGTGTAATATTCATCTATATGTGGTAATTAAAGCATTACTTGCTTCTAGCTGTCTAATCCTGCTTAAAGGAATTGTATGGTATAAAGTAAAAACTGGCTAAATAGGTAGGCTGTGCAAAATAAAAAATGTTTGCAATATAGTTAGGCAAAAATTTAATATTTATAGGCTGGAGTGACTGTACGTCTAACCTAACAGAACACAACACTACTTCCTGCTTTTCAGCTCTCTTGGTTTACACTGACTGGTTACCCTGGTTACCAGGCAGTATCCAATCAATGACTTGAGGGGAGCACATGGGTGATAACTTGCTTTTGAATCTGAACTGAATGCTGCGGATCAATTGCAAACTCACTGCACAATTATGTCCCATGTGGCCCCCCTCCAAGTCTCTGACTAACTCAGATTTAGGGAGCTGAAAAGCACGAAATAGTTTTCTGTTATGTCAGACATCCAGTCACTCCAGGCTTTATACATTACATTTTTGGTTAACTATATTAGAAACATTTTTTATTTTGCCCAGCCTATCTATTTACCCAGTTTTTAATATTACCCTGAACTGTTCATTTAAAGCAAGGGCTGATTATCCTGACCTTTATGAACAGGTATTAAAATACTAAGCAGTAGTTAATAAAGTTAACTGTGTAGACGCGGCGATTTCCGGAATCGCCCGAAGTTTCCTCACGAGGTATCTTCGGGCGATTCCGGAAATCGCCGCGCCGCGTCTGCACAGGCGCTGGTGCTTTGTGCCTTTACGATCGGCAGACAGGGAGAAAGAAATTCGGGGAGATTGTCGCCTGCTAAAAACGCCAGGCGACAAAATCTCCCCGAATCTCCCTGTCTGTCCCTACCCTTAAATGGCATGTAAAGGCAAAAAAAAATAAAATCCCATTTTTACTTTCTTTGATGAAAAAGAAACCTATCTCCAATATACTTTAATGCCCACAGTCGCTGCTTTATAGTAAAGTCCTGAATTTCTCTTTGATCTCCTCCACTCATGCCAGAAAACATACAAAGTTACTGAAACGTAATTAAAATAAGAGGCTTTTTGGCAGAGAACACTCAATGGCGGTGTAGAAACATTTGTAACCATTTAAGGTCAGCAAAGATACAATTGTAAGCAAGTCTTTGGAGAAAACTGAGCTTTAGGGGGTTATTTACTAAAACTGGGGTCAGCAACCTTTACTATCAAATGAGCCATTTTGCCTCCTCTTCCACTTAAAGGGGTTGTTCACCTTTGAGTGAACTTTTTGTATACTGTAGAGAGTGATATTCTGAGACAATTTGCAATTGGTTTTCATTTTTTATTGTTTGCGGTTTTATAGTTATTTAGCTTTTTATTCAGCAGCTCTCTAATTTGCAGTGTCAGCAATTTGGTTTCTAGGGTACAAATTACCCTAGCAACCCTGCATTAATATGAATAAGAGACAGGAATATGAATAGGAGAGGGACTGAATAGAAAGATAAGTAATAAAAAGTAGCAATAACAATACATGTGTAGCCTTACAGAGCATTTGTTTTTAGATGGTGTCAGTGACCCCCATTTGAAAGCTGCAAAGAAACAGAAGAAAATTGCAAATCATTAAAAAACTATGAAAAATAAACAATGAAGACCAATTGAAAAGTTTCTTCGAATTGGCCATTCTACAACATACTAAAAGTTAACTTGAAGGTGAACCACCCCTTTAAGAAAAATAGTCTGGAGCAGCCCTTGCAAAGTCTTGAATCCATGCATGTGAGGAGGTAATGAAAGAAGTGTTGAGTAGCAGGTCATACTACATAAAATCGTAAAAAAATATGAATAATTTTTTCTACACGAACATGGCAGGTTTGAGATGGGAGTACTTTATTATTCAGACTTTTCTCAGCATCAGGGTTTAATAAATCACAAAAAATTCAAGTTCGACCAGAGAAATTCGGACTTTAATAAATAATGTGTCCATAGACATTAAGATTTTTAAAAGATCTTTTCGTTATCGTAGGACTGAGCTTATTCTGAAACAATTGTTTAAATGCATCTGATTCATTAAGAATTCTATTACTTTATTATACATTTTACAAAGGGACTAAGTTTTACCTGCAACTTACTTGCTGCTTTCAAAGTAAAACTCCCAAACAAACTTGGTTGCCCTTTTATTAGCCACCAGTGGGAGCAAATAATTTAAAACTATAAAAAGTGAAGACCGAATTATAAAGTGGTACCTTAACCCAGATAACTCGCCAAAATGTATCCGCAATGTAGTCCTATGTGTTGGAAAGGCTGCCGAAACCTAAAATTTCTGGTCAGAAATAGTTAACCTAATAATGACAGTTCTTAAAAAACACATTGAATCCATTGAAATGCCTCATCTGCTGTTAGACTTCTCCTCCTGAAACGCAATACTGTGGACCAATAATGGGTCAACCAAGTAGCTACAGCAGCCCAACTGGCAATTAGATCCCCAATAATCCCCATGATCTCGGAAGTTTTTTCAGGTTAGAAAACAACGAAAAATTTGAGGAAACGATTGCTTGAATAAGCAACACAATACTACTGCATAGAAATATATGGGATAATTGGGACTGTTCTATGACTACCATAGATGCTGAAACTTAAAATATTTGAAAGAAGCTTCAGATTTAGGGTAGAAGTACACAGGCGATTTTGCCACAATTCTGGGCGACATGACTGTAAGATGCAGACGCAACTTGCAGCGTTTTCTTTCGACCCCCTCCCCCACGGGCTGTTGCCCCTAACTTGTAGATTACCCCTAAGTCTTCTTCCTTCTTCTGTCAGTGCTTGGCGGCGCATGCTCAGTAGGACGCATTCGCCGGTTTGTACTACTGCGCATGCGCCCAAAGTTTAGTCGTTGAACTTCGGGCAGATGCGCAGTAGTACAAACCGGCAAATGCGTCCTACTAGGCATGTGACCCTGCGCGAAGGGACCTGCGCTTTGGGGTAATGTACAAGTTAGGGGCTATAGCCGGTGGGGGAAGGGGTTTAGCTCAGGCAGGGTTGAATTCCCCTTTAAGATGATACATATGTACCTTATTGTCAAAACAAACAAAAATGTTACAAAAAAAATAAAAAAAAATTACGTATTAAGTTCCTAGAAAGTGGAGATTCTATAGCACTGTATTAGTTAAATGAAAGGATAACGACCCCTTTAATTACGGCTATCAAACCCTTGTGCCTTCCAGTAGTTGAACTGCAACTCTCAGAATTCCATCACTTTGAATCCTGCCCCTGCAGTTTGGGAGTTGCAGTGCAATATTTGGCAGAGCAGCAGTCACAGTTAACATTCTATAAGTCCCGCTGGCCCTTGCATTTAGCACTGTATGTGTATTCAACTATTTTAAGCAGGGTCCACCGTCCACTCCTCACAATTGGTTGGTGCCATATAAATAACAGTTATAATAAATAACACTAAATAAATAACCAATAACACTGTTATTCAATTGGTCAAACCAATCTATAACTTCAGCAAATGTATCCGTGTTGTCACTCTCACTCCAATGAATCCCTCCGCGCCACGAGCTCCTAGTGCTGAGTCGACTTCGGCGGGTACTTCCGACCCTGCACATGGACTGCGTCAGATGAATGGGCGGGAACTTGCTAGTAGTTTGTGATTGGGCAGCGATAGCCAAAACGATACTACTACAGTCGTGATATGCCGAGCAAGTGATGGGAGGATTGGGACGCTATTCCTATTTGCTAATCATCTCTATTGACCGGCCGCTGTTGGCTCCTCACCGCCTCCCCCTAGGCTGTCAGCGTCCATCCATTTTACGGGGGGCGAAGCCGTAGCGCTTTGACTCCGCCCCCGTGTGTGAGTTTGCGGGCAGCTGTCAGGCTAAGGTTTAGTTGGGATCTAGAGATGATGGGATTGGGCAGCAGGTTGTGTAAATGCGGTGCGACGCTTGTGCTGGGGTTGCTGCTGTTCTCTATGGCCCCTTCCCAGGCTGCTCTGTACTCCCCGGAGGAGCCGCTGTTGGTTCTTGACACAAAAGCCAAAACGCACCTGTTGGGATCCCGCAGTTTCTGGCTGACAGAATTCTACGCGTCTTGGTGCGGCCACTGTCAGGCTTTCAAACCGACATGGAGCGCTCTGGCCGAAGATATCAAGGGTGAGCCTGTGTGTAGGTTTTCATTTGCTGGGACAGAGGAGCATGCTGAGAGTTGTAGTTAAACAACACGAGTTGCACAGCTGCAGCTTTCTTCTTCCCTGGGGCTGCGTAAAGATTCTGTTGTGGGGTGTGTGAGACGATACAACACAAAGCAACACAAGCAATATTCTGACCAAATGCTTTTCTAGGACAGAAACGTGCAGTACCACAAAATGTTTTACACAAAAAGCAGCCACTTGTGTTAAAGCTGGAGGTGTTAATGGGTTAATGTATGCCCTGTGTTCAGTTAAAGGGCTTGTTCACCTTACAAACACTTTTTTCAGTTCAGTTGTTTTCAGATTGTTATTGTTTTTCCAAAATCTAAGTTGAATGTTCTTGTCTCTGTTTTTTTAGTTTGGCAGCTCAGTATTTCAGGTGCAGGCTCTAAGGGCAAGAGCACAAGAGGCAGATTCGGGAGATCTAGTCGCCTGGCGACTAATCGATTCTACTTCGGGGCGACAATCTCCCCGAGCTGCCTTCCACCTGCTAAAATGAAAAATCGCATGCGGCAATGCACTCCCGCCACTTCGATTTCTCACGAGGAAACTTTGGAAGTTGAAGTGCAGCAAGTGCCATTGCGCTGACAGTTTCTCATTATAGCAGGGGGACGGCAGTTTGGGGAAATAGTCACCCAGAAGAAAAGGTGAAGCAATCAGGCAACATTTAGTTGATACATTTCTCAGCAGCATCTCTGGAGGATTAGCAACTATTTGTATCAATTCTAACAGCATAATGAAATCATGGGATTCTGCTCAGCAGGGACAAGGATAAGAAATGTATCCATTAGATGTATCAATGTAGAACAGTTTTGGGGTTCGGCGACCCAAACCCCTTCCCAGAGCTGCTTTAGAAGGTGAAACATTACACTTTACTCTTCAATATTAGAAAAACAGTCACAAATAGATACAGTGCCTGAGACAGCAGCCCCCCCATCCCGCTCCGAGCTTAAAAATCAGCGTCGGAATGGGTCAAAAGGGGGCGGTATCGCTAGTGCATTGAGCGCAATTACACTCTCTGCACTAGCGGAGCCGAATTTCCATGTTGAAACCTGGAAATTTGGCTTAATGTTACAAGGGGCAGCTTTTTGCTCCGTGGCGCCCGAAGGAAGGTTCTCACCTTGCCTCATGGCAATAGGAAAGTAATCTGAAAAAGTCGTTCTGTTGTTTCTGATGATTTATATCTGAAAACAACTAGTTGTTTGAAGGTGATCAACCCCTTTAAATGAACAGTCACCAGAAACTAAACTCATAGCTAATGCCAGAGGCATAACTACCAATTAGTGTCCACAGAAAACTCATTTTAGCACCCCCAAAACTTCACTAAACTGATCTGTTTTACTTGCTCTATTACTGTTATTAATCAGGGTCTCAATACCTCCACCCTTCATTTCATGCTACTAAGAGTATCCTGTATGGTTACTGGTGTTTTTACTGAAGCAATAATACTGTCTATAGCATATAGACCTGGGTTTATCTACTTGCGGGCGCTTGTTAAAATGCATAGAGTAAGTTACAGCTGGAATACAGGGCAAGACATCTGTCTGTACATGTACATTGAGAAACCTCTAGATAGACTGACATCTGGCTGCATACAGGCAACAACAACAAATTAGCAGTCAATACTAGCAACACAGACAAAACAAATAATAGATTTTTTTCTTAATATATGTGTACAGGTTTTATGGTTTAGCATTTTTGGTAGAGAAATGTAAATATATTATTGTGCAGGGACATCACTGTATGATGAAAGCTATCACCATTGTTTACAGTAATTATTAGTGTGTTATTGGGAAGGTCAAATGTTGTACAGGTATGGGGTCAGTTATCCAGAGATCCGTTATCCAGAAAGCTCAGAATTTTGGAATGCCTGTCAATAGACTCCATTTTATCCAAACAATCCAAATGTTTTCCTTTTTCTCTGTAATAATACAATAGTGCCCTGTACTTGATCCATACTAAGATATAATTCGTCTTTATTGGAAGCAAAAACATCCTATTGGGTTTATTTAATGTTTACATGATTTTCTAGTAGACTAAAGGTGCAAAGATCCAAATTACAGAAAGATCAATTAGTAGAAAAACCCCAGGTCCCAAGCATTCTGTATGACAGGCCCCATACCTGTATTCCTTTCTAGGAGAGCACACGTGGAATGGAACATCTTACTCATGTATATTGTTTATTCAGCAGAGCAGTTACAGGACGGTAGTGTACATGTAGATAAATAGAGGTATGCTCTGACTATACACAGGTACGGGATCCCTTATTTGGAAACCTGTTATCTTGGAAGCTCTGAATTACAGAAAGGCCATGTCCCATGGAGCCCATTTTAAGCAGATAATTTTTTTTTATAATTTATGTTTTTGCTGTAATAATAAAACAGTACTATGAATTTGAAGTTAACTAAACTGCATGAATCCATATTGCTGGCAATGTATGGAGATCCAAATCCCTTATCTGGAAAACCCCATTCTGGATAATAAATACTGCTATACCTGTACTCAAGGCCCACATACTGAATCACAGTGTAATTACAGTACAGCATTTCTCTGATTCTGATCCTAGTCGGTGGATCAGAGCTCCATTTGGAATGATTTATAATTATGTTCTATAATCTTTCATCCAACCAAAATTATAGCACTTCACTTAACATACAGTAGTTACATGCTGGCTGACCGAAAACCCGTGGTGACAAGAGAGAAAATGCAGCAACGGGTTGGGTACTGGTCCCACAACAGCAACATTTTGTGGGTTAGAGTCCAGTGCAGGTTGAATTTTTCCTGACCTGCACATCACTGACATACAACTGGTTATGTTTATAATATCTCTTTTGGCATGGTTGCCCCATGAACAAAGCTTTGCCTGATAACCAGAATAACCAGAACAGTATGAGACTTTGTGTAGTTTAAATGGAAGAGAAAATATACTTTCTATAGATAAAGACCATTTCAAATAAATAGACCAGAACTGTTGAAAAGATAAAAAGGCTTTAGTTCTTCACATTTTCATGCAATCGTTTTGTTCAACCCACTGAATTAAAGCTGAAAGTCTGCAGTTCATCTGCATCTGAGCTGCTTCATTTAAAATTCATTATGGCAATGTACAGAATCAAAATTAGAAGAAAAAGTTGTCTGTCCAAATATTTAAGGACCTAACTGTATATCACAGGAGATTTGTATGACGGTGTTAGATCGAAAGATTACATCCTACAAGCCAAAAATATAATGTAACTACAGTAGACCCCACCATTTTACGTTTTTCAGGGGACCAGGAAAAAATTATGTACAATCCAGGATTCTGGCCCAACCACTGAATCCTTTGTGAAAGGTCCGGCGAATGCTGAATCAAACCCTAATTTGCATATGCAATGAAGGGGAAGGGGAGGGAAAAGTGAGCTGCATGTGGCTAAAAAAATTTCACTTAATTGTTTTGTGATAAAAAGTCACATGATTTTAAGGAAACTGTTTGGCCAGGCACAAGGATTTTACCGAATCTGACCTGCTAAAACTGTCCAAATCCTGGCCAAATACAAAAACAAATCCTGGATTCAGTGCATCCCTAATGTAAACTACAAAGAATAGTTGAAATCCGCCATAAGCCAATCGCAACATCATAGCCCGCCCCTAAATGTTCTTACCCCCAAAGTCACTCATTCAACCCTGTGACATCGCCATCCACCCCTCTGCAACAAATTCCAGCGACATCTGACATGATACCTGATGAAATGTAAAGCTTGGCCCATTTGCATCTGACAAGATAAAATGTGATGGTGTCTGGAAGACTTTTTCTCACTGAAATGAAAGGACTGTCATATGAAGGTTCATAAACAAAACACACCACAATACAACAGGGCAGATCAGATCTTGCAGCATCCCTCAAAATTTTGTGATGCTGTATGACAAGATAAAGGTCAGATAAAGCCTGATGTAGTTTAACCCTAAGAAGTAACCAGGATGGCTTGTAGTGTGTTCTGCTCACAATCAACCAACTACCAAGTTGAAGATCCAAATTTTTAACATAATCACTCAATTTTTTTCTGTGAACAGACAACATGCAGTCAAAGGATCTCTCCATGCAGGTGAAACAAGCCACCCTTAACCTGAAAAAATCTACAGTTTGGTACATCCTGAGAAAGAAAGCAAGCACTGGGGAACTCCACAAAGCAAAAAGACATGAATGTCTACAACAGTGGTGGATGATTGGGTGTGCATGGCTGCCAGGAGCACTGGGACACTAGTGTTTATCCATTATGTGACACAGGACAAAAGCAGCCGAATGAATTCTGAGGTTTTCAGAGACACACTGTCTGTTCAAACCCAGCTAAATACAGTCAAACTGATTGGGAGGCGTTTCATAATACAGATAGACAATGACCCAAAACATACAAAGAGTTTATTAAAGAAGTGGAATATTCTTGAATGGCCAAGTCAGTCACCTGATCTGAACCCAAATGAGCATGCATTTCACCTGTTGAAGACGAAACTTCGGACAGAAAGGCCCACAAACAAACAGCAACTGAATGCCACTGCAGTAAAGGCCTGGCAGGGCAATAAAAAGGAGGAAACCCAGAATCTGGTGATATCCAGTTCAAGACTTCAAACTGTCATTGTCAGCAGAGGGTCTTCAACCAAGTATTCGAAATGAACATTTTATTTTCAGTTGTCCAATTACTTTTTAGCCCCTGAAATGAAGTGATTGTGGTTGTGGGTTGTCAGCCTGTGGTCTGGTGGAGGAAATAGTTCATTAATAAGTAATTAAATGAGAAGGAAAAGTTAAAACAAGTAATCTTAATCAGAATGGTCTATATAAATACATTAGTAAACCCTCAAAGTAATGGTGATCAGAGTCCTTTGCCAATAGAAACACCACCTTTCCTTCCTTCTATTGTGTATACATGGGCCTCTGTATCAGACTTCCTGTTTTCAGCAAAAACCTCCAGGGCTAGAGCTTGAGCATGCTCAGTTTGCTTCTCTCTCCCCCTCCCCTCCCCTCCCTGCTGTAATTTGAGCTGAGAGCTATGAGCAAGTAGGGAGAGACTCAGACAGGAAGTGATGTCACAGCAAGGTAATATGGCAGCTGCCATCCCAAACAAACAAACAGATACAGTGACTAGAGCTGTTTACCCAGGTATGGAAAAGCATTTTAAAGAATAAAATGGCATTCTAGCTTTCACTGTTGTGGCTAATCTACTGGCAATAAATTTCCTTGGTAGCTTTCATTCTTCTCATTTAAGACAAATAATGAAAATATTGTACAGGAATTATGAAAATATTCTGCAGGTGAACTTCCTGTTCAAAGGGGAACCAGCCCCACAGAATGCCTTTGCTCCCAATTATTTTGTGCTCAAACATTGGCTAGGTATACAGTTTTTCAAATTCAGTCTTTGCTCTTTGATTTCCCCTGGCACTTACCTTTTGGTTCTGGCTCATTGGTGCCTTGCCTAGTGTACTGTCTATGTGGGAAATACAAATTGCGTAATGCACAGAAAGTGCTGTGGGCACTTAATTCTTAGTCTGATCGACTCACTACAGATTTTGCAAAGTGTGGAGAATTGCTTTTTTTTTTTGTGGTGAATTGCTCCTCTTGAAGCAACTGAAGCAACACATAGGTTTACCATCAGTGATTCACATTATCGCAAGTGGAAAAGATTTTACAAGAGATTAGTCACTTCTGGAAGTAGAGGTTTATTGCTGGCGATTGGTCTCCTGGTGTACCATTGCACAAAAGGTAATCTGCCCACTTCATACAAGGAATTAGAGGAAATGTACTTGATGTAATGGGTTATATTGGTTTTTAGGCATGAACACCGACTACAATTAGATCTGAAAGATATATGCCATGGTGTTTTATATGTATTGATACACATCAGTGGGAACCGTGGTTTGCAAATAGTCAGTTCTTCCATCCATATATTAGGTAATATATGGCTAGTGTAAATGCTTTTTCAAGAAACTTCAGGGGATTCTTGTCTCCTTTCTGGTCATTGAATATCAAATGCAAGCTTTAGGCAGAGCAGCTGGGCCTAATTTTTCTTTCTTTTTTCATGTATTTATAAAGGGTGGGACTAGTGGTTACAAAGATAAGTTATTCTTGGTTACCAGCATTATAACTCTATGACTGATGGTTGAAATCAGAGCTTATCACATTTCACATAAGGGCAATTTACAGTTCGCTGTGCACTAGTATTAGATTTTTAGCAAGCATATTTAGCAAAGGCTGAAAATAGAGCAAACTCCAAATCCCTAAGTCAACATTAAGCTGGGGAGGTGCCCTCTGGTGAACCAAGTTCTTTGATAAAAACACCCCCAGCCAAACTATGTTTACACTGGCTAAAGTTCACAAAACTACCACTGCTGCCTCTGATTTAAGTAAAGGGATACTGTCATGAGAAAACATGTTTTTTTCAAGATGCAAGTTAATAGTGCTGCTCTAGTAGAATTGTGCACTGAAATCGATTTCTCAAAAGAACAAACAATTTTTTAATATTTAATTTTGAAATCTGACATGGGGCTAGACATATTGTCAGTTTCCCAACTGCCCACAGACATGCGACTTGTGCTCTGATAAACTTCAGTCAACCTGCTGTACTGCAGGTTGGAGTGATATAACCCCCCCCCCCCAGCAGCCTAACAACAGAACAATGGGAAGGTAACCAGATAGCAGCTCCCTGACACAAGATAACCATTCCCTGGTAGATCTAAGAACAGCACTCAATGGTAAAATCTATGTCCCACTGTTATACATTCAGTTACATTGAGTAGGAGCAACAACAGCCTGCCAGAAAGCAGTTCCATCCTAAAGTGCTGGCTCTGTCTTCACACCAATATTTCAGGAATGAAAATGTTTACTGTAGAGGGAACTATTTGCAACGTAAACAGTGTAATTTAGAAATAAAAGTTACATCATAAAAATCATGACTGAATCCCTTAAAACACATTCAAGATTGAGCAAAAATAAACAATCACTATCAGGGCTGTCACACATTTGCCATTTAAAGGAGAACTAAAACCCCCACATAGTCCCCCCTGCCTGCTTACCTCCCCGCATAGGTGATTAACCCTGAAAGTGCCTTGAGGTGGGCAATGTCGGGCTGATCCGATCGTGGGCCCTAGGGATCACGGGACCACATCAACGAATAGATGCGGCCGCGATCCGACGGGATTTTTAATCCTGCCCGATCGACATCTGGCCCGTCGGAGGGCCCCCCACACGGGCCGATAAGCTGCCGACAGACTGTCGGCAGCTGTTATCTACCCGTGTATGGCCACCTTAAGTAAAGTGGAGCTCATGGGTGCCATCTTCCAGCTCTTCAGTACTCTTCAGATCCTCCTCCTTTCATTGCCACCTTTTCATTTTCCATGGTCCTGACACAATAGCAGAGCTGATAACATTGACAGGCCATTGTCATTTAGGGGGCAGGTCAGAGACATCAGGGTTGGGGCTATGATATGCTACCCTGTGATTGATGGAAAATTTGGCCAATCAGGGGAGAGTCTTTTTTTAAGTTTTTGAAAATTTGCAGGCAGTTTTGAACTGGACAGCCAAGGTAGAATTGGACTTTTCTGAACCAGATTTTACCAGGTTAGTCTATAAGGGTTTATCAAGGGTTCTAATTTGAATTATCCAAATTCGATTAGAGTTTTTTAAACAAAATTCTAATTAGATTTTTGAGACTAATCATACCAAGGCCCTTTAAGAATTAAAATTTGATTATATGCCACCTAAAACCTGCAGGATTGCTGTTTAAGTCAATGGGAGAGGTGCAGGGATCTTTTGGAGATGTTTGCAGCCTTCCTGACATTTTTTCGGAGAAACGACTTGAATCGAGTTTGATCGAATTCGATTTGAGTTTTTGGGTTGTTTAAATTCATCTGAGTTTAAAAAATTCAGTTTTGATAATACATTTCCATTGGTCCATTATGGGAGTTTTAAAAACATGAATTCAAAATTCGACCCTTGATAAATGTGCCTCTAATTATTGCTATTTGTCTTAGTTTAAAACACGTAGAAGGTATTACTATTTCTGCTGACTTTTCAGCCCTGCAATGTTTACAGCCTTCCTGTTCTGCTGGGTTATGGTCATGGAAGATTGCTTCCAATGTTTTTTTTAAATAGTAAGTGCATTGTCTCAAGTAAAAGAAGCAACAATTTTTTTTTCTGTTTCCCATAGTTAAAAATACATAAATCTGAACGCACGCAAAAAAACAAGATTGCACATACATAAAAGACCAGCCATGTGAAATCCAGGAAGTGCTATTATAAAATTATAATATTTGCCATAGCAAAACATGAGTGGAATAAACCTAGGGCAATTAAAGTGTTAATGAGCACTACATTTGCATGTACATTGCACAAAGTTGTGTTCCTCATTTTATATACTTGCTGTTATGCCTTATTCAACTTTATTGGATCCTCGGCAAACTATCATGAAAATGAAAACTTAATATAAGCTTCAGCACACTGAAATAAGACATTTTCTATATATAATCAATTAAAAATTCTGCACCATTTCTAAAATAATAAAGTTTATCTTCACTATCCCTCTCTCAGCATCTGTTTCTCTTCATTCTCTCTCAGGCAGGAGTTGGGTGTCAGATATACCTTGACAGTTAGATCCAATACATCCTTTTGCCTAGACGATGCACATTCTATTAAAATCATCATAAATCCTGTATCTCTACATGTAGAATTTGTGCAAAGGGGAGTTATTTTGTTAGATTTTGTTTGTACTCGAATCGGTTAATTGAGTGAGCTCTAATACACCTACTAGGCAAGGAGGCTCCCTATAAGATATATTGGATATAACTGCCAATGACCGATCTGACACCCAACTATTCCAAGGAGACAGAATGAAGAGACACAGATGCTCATTATTTCAGAAATGATGCAGAATATTTAATTGATTCTAATTAGAAAGTTTCTCAATAGTTCCCCTTTAACATTAGTGCTCAGAATGAGACCTGATATGAACAGGGTTGGACTGGGCCACATTCGATTAGTGTGCTCCCTCCCCACCAGGTCTGGACTGGGAGTCAAAATAGGCCCTGGCGCTCCAAGTACAGCAAGGCCCAAATAGCCCCCACCAGCCCACTAAATAGTGAATGTCTATGGCATCTTAAAGCAGCCCCTCTGGCATTTGCCAAAACTCAGATTGCCAGCCCGGGCCTGCTGCTCCCCAGTCCTGAAGATGTACAGTAAGGGGGCAGAGGTGTGTTATGACTGGGGCAGGTGGCAGTGTTAGATGGAGGGCTGTAGGCCCTGATGCTGATGGGCCCTGGAACCCCCAGTCTGACGCTGGATATGAAAATGCTACTACTGGGAAGAGGGATAATGAGCCCTACTATAATTTTTTTGTTTCATTATTACAGTACATCATCCATAAGAAACATTTACACATGATAGAACACTGTCATAATACAGCATTTCCAGTGTAATAATTTCAACCTTATTTATGGATTAAGGTAAATTAAAATAATAAAACACATTAAAAAAAAAAAAAAGCAACAAAACATTTTGGTTCACTAATTAGCTGTTTTGCTAGCTAAGTAGCTCTTGCTATCCTTTTATTAGTGAGCTTCTTTGTTATAGGAGGAAAAGATAAAGTTGTATTTTGTTTCTTTGTAACCTGCTTTTATTCAGAACCATTTTCCCATTAAATATTTGTGTCAGTTGGGCAGTTTAGTGGTTTTGCTCCATGTTCACTGAATAATGGGAAGTCCATTGTCGGTTACATTCCACAGTGAATGTTTCGGCTCATATATTGTCAGAGCTCTGCAGGGGTTATGGATGTTTGCCACTTTCCCTCCAGTGCTGCTTGTTCCCTTTACTGTATGTAGAGACTAATGCATTCTCTGGTGTAGCGCCAGCCTCCAGAGGGGCAGCATAGTTAACTTAACTAAGTTAAGTGCTTAGTATTGCTGCCTTGCACCTATGGGAATTTGGATTCTGACCTAGCCACTGTCTGCAAGAAACGTTTAGTTTCTTTCTGTATTTGCATAGGTTTCTGCATCTCATAACACGTCAGCACTATATAAATAAAGTATAATAATGTTTCTGAACTTTAACGTCAAATGTGTTTCATGTTAACACTTGAAGAAAGACATAACTCTGAAGATCTGCGCAATGCTGTAAGGCTATGCACATATAACACACATTTTATGTGCTCACACCTTATTTGCCTTTCCAGCATTAATAGTAGTTATGGCAAAATTTGGCTCATTTAAGTGCAATATTTGTGACTTAGACACCAGCATGTTTTGTTGTTTTTCTCCTAGTACTGTGGCTTTCTGTGGATTAATGAAATTATTGTTACAGCAATGCAGAGCAATTAGTGGTTTATTTATAAAAGCAGAAAGTTAGAAGAAACCGCTCCAACTCACCACAGGTAGAAGTTCGGCAGCCAGGTGCAGGAGACTCTTAGGGGCAGATTTACTAAGGGTCGAATTCGAGAGTTAAAAAACCCTCGAATTTGACAATAGAATTTAAAGGGAAGTAAAATCCTTCGAATATCGAATTAGAAGGATTTTACAGCAATTCGATTGATCGATAAATTTGTTCGAATTTTTTTATTTGATCAAAAATAGTTAAAACCAATTTGGTAGGTTTAATCTGGCGAACTAGGCAGTCGAATATAAATTTAAAGGGCAAGTAATTTGACTGTCGAATATTTGAATAGAATTTTATTCAAATCATTCGATTCGATTGAGTTTTCAAATTTCGAATTTTCAAAATTTGATGGTCGAAGTGGCCTTCAAAAATATTCGAAAGAAAATCTGAAATCTTTATTTGATCCATGTTACAAAAACACGCCGCATGGCTGGCTTGACACGTTTCGGCACAATTGCCCTTAATCATAAGCATTTATTATTATTTATCAAATTCAAATTTTTGGTAAAATAGTCCAACCAAATCTGCACAGATTTTTTTTTTCTCCTGATTTATCAATCCATTTATTCCAAACATTTTCTTTGTGGGGAAAAAAAGTCACTAAAATCATGAAAATTTTAATTTTGGATTTTTGCCAGAAAACCACAAAATCATATGATTATTGCACAAAACCCAGCGCAGATCAGGATCTCTTCAGGACTTCTCCCATTGACTTCTACATGAACTTGTCAGGTCTGAGTTGGAGTACTTATTAATTCTGACTTTTAACACCCTACAGGTTTAATACATTCCAAAAAATTTTTTTATCCCACAAAAAATTATAGTGAAAAAAACAAAAAAAATTTCTTTGATAAATAACCCCCTTAATGTTTTCAAACCATTATGCAAAGATTACTTGCCCTAAACAAGGCAAAATATAGAAGGGAATGGCAGGTGAGGTAGGCGTAGCCACAATTTATTATGTTAAAATTATATTTTGCTTCCTCAGTTATATTCTGTTTTTGATGTGTGCAGATGTATTTTTCTGTTACTGTTTTTAAGAAACCAATAAGACCATTTTATCTGGCAGGTGTATGTGTTTAAAAGCAAATTGAATCAGTTGTAATAAGCTATAACAATATAATTTGCCAATCTATTTCTCATTTGTAATAACATCCCAGAGACAGTAACTCTTCATCCTATCCCAACTACGTAGTTGGCCAGTTTAAATATATTGCAATATATGGACAAACAATCCCTGTTGTTTAAAGGGTAAGGCATTTTTTAGTAGCTGTATGTATGCACAGAATGTCTCAATGTCTTAAATATATTGATAATGGGTTGAGTGCAGAGGACCTCTTGTATTTGTCTATATATATATATATATATATATATATATATATATATATATATCACACTTAAAGGGGTTGTTCACCTTCAAACAACTAGTTGTTTTCAGATAGATCACCAGAAATAACGATTCTTTCCAATTACTGTCTATTTTCTATTTGTAACCAATTTTCTAATATTGAAGTGTAATTTTTCACCTTCTAAAGCAGCTCTGGGGGGGGGGGTTCTCCGACCCCCCCCAACTGTTCTAAACTGATACATTTAATGGATACATTTCTTATCTTTGTCCCTGCTGAGCAGAATCTCTGGGTTTCATTACAGGCAGCTGTTAGAATTGATACAATACTTGCTAATACTCCAGAGATGTTGCTGTGAAATGTATCAATTAAATGTTGCAAAATTGTAACCGTTTAGAGTCTGCACCTGAATTACTGATCCAGACTCGTCAACATTCAATTTTAAACTTAGATTTTGGAAAAACAGTAAAAAATAATGGAAAGTAATTGAAAAAAGTCTTTATTTCTGGGGAACAATTTGAAAACAACTGAACAGAAAAAAGTGTTTGGAAAATGAACAACCCCTTTAAGGATGGTCATACACCTTGAGGTGGGCAATTTCGGCTGATCCAATAATCGGATCATAACGAAGGTAAACAGGCAGGATCACATAAACGAACAGATGCGGCAGCGATAGGACAGGATTTTTAATCCTTCTCCATTGACATCTACCCAACTTTCGGGCGGATATCCATCTGGAAAGCCCATCGGAAGGCCCTGTACACAGGACAATAACTATTTCTTTCTGTGTTTTGTGTACTAATTGTAGCCAAATAGTGCTTGGCTGCCCTTTAGCCTTATATATGTATGTTTATTGGCTTGGGGCTAAAAATCTCTTTGCTATAGTACTAAAGCCCCAGAGTTAAGGGAAAGTGCATCATGGTCTTATTACTCAGTCACATGTTTACTGGGGGACTTGGTTTTAAATGAGAATTCAACATGTGGGGAAAAAACCCTCACCCACCACCCCAGGTAGACCCCTCTCCCTCCAGGCTACCTACCCCGCCCCCCCCCGGGGAGATGTCCCATACTTACCCCTTGCCGCAGATTCTTCCAGGGGAGTTGCACGCAGTCATATTTCACAATCTCTTTAAACTGACTTGGAGATCTGTAATTTCGGTCATGCGCAGTTGAGTAGAAATGATGCTGATCTCCCAATCAGCTTACAGAGATTACGGGAGATGGCTGTGTGTAACTTTTTTGGAAGAATCTGTGGCAAGGGGTAAGTATGGAGTATGGGGCATCTCCCTGGGGGGAAGAGGGGGGTCTACTTGGGGGGGGGTTACGGGTTTTTATCTTCACAGGTTGAAATCTCCTTTAAGTGCACTACAAAGCTAAAATGCTAATAGTGTAGGAAGGAAATTACTTAAAAGCGCCCAGCTTTCCCACTAGTGCTCTAGAGCACAATGGTCTTACTACTCAGTCACTGAGCTGGGGGACTCACAAACCGTGTAGGACTCCTGTACAATGAGGGGCCTTGATGTGGCATTTGAGTGGTACTAACGCCTCATTTTTTGTAATTATTTTTAAAGCCGAGTGCGTGCAAATTTTCTCTTTCTCTTTGTAAACAGGCCAATAAGCTACTGATCTAGTCTGTCGGCAGCTTTTATTGGCCCGTGTATGGCCACCTTAATGACCTCACCTAACCAATATCTGGCTGAAAACTGTCCAGATATTGATCAGGCAGGTCTGCTTTCCCATTGGATCGAGGACTACATTGGTTAGTTTATGTGGTCCTCACTACAATGGCTCCTAGGGCCAATGATTGCATTAAAGGTTGTTCACCTTTCAAACACTTTTTTGTTCAGTTTTTTTCAGATTGTTCCCCAGAAATAAAGGTTTTTTTCAATTACTTTAAATTATTTATTTTTTACTGTTTTCCAAAATGTAAGTTTAAATTTTAATTTTATGGTGTTTGAGTCTGGCAGCTCAGTAAGTCAGATGCAGACTCTAAACATACAATTTTACCACATTTAGTTGATATATTTTTAGCATCATCTATAGAGTATTAGCAACTATTCTATCAAAAACAGCTGCCTGTAATGAAATCCAGGGATTCTGCTCCGCAAGGGAAAAGATAAGAAATTTATCCATTAAATACATCAATTTAGAACAGTTCGGACTCGCCCCTCCCAGAGCTGCTTTAGAAGGTGAAAAATGACATTTTACACTTCAATATTAGAAAAACGGTTACAAATAGAAAATAGACAGTAATTGGAAAAAGTCGTTATTTCTGGTGATCTATCTGAAAACAACTAGTTGTTTGAAAGTGAACAACCCCTTTAAGCCTGATATTGCCCAGGTAAACACACTGGCAGCTCCCAATATGCAGAACATGCTGTTGCACTCTTAATTTCTATAGTGGGGGTAAGTGTGTCTTACTGAATAGATAGTGCACAAACAGTGATCATTTATATTAATATATCTGTTAATATTGTTGCCAGCTAAGTAAGTAAGGTACAACTGTATGTGGTTGCAAATGAAGTCTAACACTTGCAGCAGCCCATAGTCTAGGGTAGCCACCTTTTAAATCTTTTTACCGGCAGTGCTGGGGGCGTGCCATGATGTCAAAAGGTACGTTTTCTGCAGATTGGGGGCGGGCCAAGAGCCTTTAATAGGGGTATTACAGATTTACCGGCAGCTCCGGTGCCGGTATATTTGTAATACCGGCCCCGGCCTAGAGAGGTGTTTTACCGACTAGGCCGGTAAAATATCGGCTGGGTGGCAACTAAGGTTGCCACCTTTTACAAAATTTAATACCGGCAGGCGGGGGCGGGACCAAAAAGTGGCGTGACGTGCCGCAAAAAGGGGTGTGATGCAAAAGGGGGCGGAGCCACGGCAAGCGATCACCTGAAGACGCGAGAAAGGTAAGTTTTAATAGGATTTCAGGCAAGGCAAGGGCCTTATTTAAGGGGTATTACAAATTTACCGGCAGCTACATTGCCGGTAAATTTTTATTACCGGCCCCGGCCTTGGCTGGTGTTTTACCGGCTAGGCCGGTAAAATACCGGCTGGGTGGCAACCCTAGTGGCAACCCTACCATAGTCTCAACTGTACCTGGGGCCAAGTAAATCAAAAATAAGCTTTTTACTCCCCCCCCTTACAAAGCATGTGGAAATGATCTAGTTATCCAGTGCAAGGCACTAGCGTGCACAGCATGATGTTTATACCTACAGATATAAAATTGTATTAAATACAGCAAGTATTACTTTTTTCACCTTATTACATCTTTCTGAAGCTCTGGGAGGTGGGTAAATTGTTCTAAATTGATGCAGTAGTTGATACATTTCTTATCATTGGCCTGGCTGAGAAGAATCCCTGAGTTGCATTAAAAGGCAGCAATAATACAATGGTTAAGAGGTGTGTCTGCTTCAAAAGTATAAATGAATACAAAAATACAAAGGTCAATGAAATGGGGTTTTACTACATATGCTCCAGTCCAAGGTTTTGCCAAAAAATGGAAAAAACTAATAAATTAGTGAGGCCTGCTTAACCATAAAGGCAGTAGCAGAAGTATTTGCTAAAAGTTGTTTATTACTTACTCATAGTGCCCATTTGGCACAAAATGCGTTATGCTGAAATTAGCCTGGGTATTTGTGCAGGCTGATTTCAGCCCCCATGTGGCACTTGCCTAACAGTTCAGAATCTGCACCTGGATTACTGAGTTGCCAGACAGATACTGCAGTCAGGGCCGCCATCAGAAATCACGGGGCCCCACACAACAAAATAGTCTGGGCCCCCTCACCACGCCTCCCCTAAGCAACCCAGGCTGTCAGGGGGGGGGGCCTCAACATGGGCCC